>CM056051.1:114153105-114753105 GCA_029574335.1 Rana kukunoris | reverse complement strand
AATCGTTTTGCACCTTAATTTTACCTCTTTGCACAGAAGAAAGAAAGTCACACATTTTTTGCACAATTAGAAGATTTTTTATATATCACTCTTCAGAGGACATTTTTGACTTTTGACTTTATCTCCACATCAAGTTATTTTATTATTCACTTATGCGATTTGCACATGTTAATGAGCACAGCGGCTGCATTTGATGGGCACAGTGAGGATGCAATTGATGTTTTTTTTTCAGAATTTTTCAATTTGTTTGCGCCTCCCCCAAAAATTTGGAGCACCAGCCGCCACTGGAGTACACCCCTCACATTTTTGTAAATATTTTATTCTATCTTTTCATGTGACAACACTGAAGAAATGACACTTTGCTACAATGTAAACCAGTGAGTATACAGCTTGTATAACAGTGTAAATTTGCTGTCCCCTCAAAATAACTCAACACACAGCCATTAATGTCTATACCGCTGGCAACAAAAGTGAGTACACCCCTCAAAAATGTGAGGGGAGCACTGACTTTTGAGAGATACTGTATGTGAATAGTCTGCACATATGTGTTGGTTCACATACTACCCGTGTTTATGTTTAGAGAGGAAAACGTGCATACTGTACACAATGCTGTTAAAGTATGTTATATAGATAGATGTTATACATGCAATCAATGCATGTGACTCGAGGGCTTAATAACAATGACAATGGCTCTCGAAAGCTTACAAGGCCATTTATCAAGTAACAATGGATTGTTTTATCAGAAAATATATATAAGAAGATTGAAATATGAATATATGACCTTCAGTTTAATGTGGTTGGCCTTAAAGTGCATATGTTTTGCCTTACCATGCAAATGATGATGACCTTTTATACATTTTCTATCCATTTTGTCACCAACTCAATTACATACAGCATTAATTTTTACCTTGACAACTTGAACACATTTTTTTCATGCATTATATGTTTTGCTGACATTAGTATAAACAAATACAAATTAAAGAGAAAAAAAATGGATGGTTTATGAATGAGCTGCATCAATCTTTGTGACTCCTCTTTGCATTCTCTGTACACCTTTTTTTGGAATATATCCACCAATATGGAGAAGCAGTTAGATATAATATAACAAAGCATGAACTAAGGTGCACTTTGTTGCTGAGCTACTCTCATGCCGCGTACTAGACATGTGCATTCGTTTTCGTTAGAATGCATTTTCGTCCGAAAATCTGCTTTTTTCGTTATACAAACGATAACGAAAGCCCAAGAAGCGAAAACCGAAAGATCCGACATAAAAAATGCTTTATTTTCGTTTTCGGTGCGGTAAAAATTCGATATAGAGAGATTTGACATTATAGGGAAAAAAAATTCGACATCATAGAGAAAAGATTCGACACTATAGAAATAATAGATTCGACATTACAGAGAATAGATTTTGATTTATGAGAAAATAGATTCGACATTATAGAGAATATATTCGACATTATTACTAGTGATGAGCGGAATACGCCATATTCGATTTCGCGAATATTTCGAAGAATATTTGCGAATATTCGTTAATATCGAATATTCGTGATATTTTATAAAAAAAAAAAAAAAATTGCGAATTTTCGCAAATTCGAAATTTCGCGATTTTTTTTTTATTTTTATAAAATATCACGAATATTCGATATTTACGAATATTCGCTATATTTTATTAAAAAAAAAATAGCGAAATTTCGCATATGCGAAAGCGAAAATGATTGCGAAATTTCGCTATTTTTTTTTTGGATAAAATATCACGAATATTTGATATTTGCGAATATTCGCTATATTTAAAAAAAAAAAAAATTCGCGAATGCGAAATTGATTGCGAAATTTATTGCGAAATAGCGAATATTCGCCGCGATATTCGCGATATTCGAGTTATTCGCGAATACTCGAATATGCAATATTCGTAGCAAATATTCGCAATGCGAATATTCGTGAGCAACACTAATTATTACTAGTCATACAACATTGGAATTCTTATTCGAACGGAAATGTACGATTCGACGTAAAGATTCGACGTTCTGTCGAATATTCTTTTGACCATTCGACAGAAACCAAGTATTATTGGATTTTCGGACGAAAGCTATTCCCCAACTGCAGTCTGCACATGTCTACCGCGTACACACGATCATTTTCCGGGTTGTAAAACACTACGTTTTTTTAAAAATGTAATTTAAAATGATCATGTGTGGGCTTCAGAGCATTTTTCGGCTTCTGAAAAACGGTCAAATTTTTTTTCGAACATGGTCTACTTTTTTACAACGTTTTAAACTATGACGTTTTTCGAGTTGTAAAAAATGATTGTGTGTGGGCTTTAACGACGTGAAAAACCTACGCATGCTCAGAAGCCAGTCATGAGACGGGATCGCTCGTTCTGGTAAAACTACAGTTCGTAATGGATTAAGCAATTCATCACGCTGTAACAGCGTCTTTTACTAACACAAAATCAGCTAAAGCAGCCCCAAGGGTGGTGTCATCCGAATGGAACTTCCCCTTTATAGTGCCGTCGTACGCGTTGTACATCACCACACTTTTTTTAACGATCGTGTGTAGGCAAGGCCGTTTTAATGATGAAGTTGAAAAAAAACTTTTGTTTTTTTCTAAAGCCTGAAAAACCTTGTTTTTTACAACCCGAAAAATGATCGTGTGTACGCGGCATCAGCCTTTTACCCAAGACATGTGCCTAATGGAAATACATATTTTTCAGGGGGAACTTGGTGGAACCACCTCTGGCTCGGCTCCTATGGTGCCTGCGCACCACAATCACTTGTAAACACAGAAGTCTGGTTTCTGTGTTTACAAGTGACAGCTCTGCACCCTGCATGTAATGCAGTCCTGGTATTTAAAGCCCCTTTAAAACCCTCCTACTGTTTTCGTAAAATTTGACTTATCACACTTCCTATTTGATGTGATTTGGAGGGCGTGTGTAGGGGGAGGGGTTTTGTGGGGCCGTGGTTAAGTTCCAGCACCTATTGTTTGAGGAAAAAAAGCCCTGATGGAGATATAGCTCTGCACATGGACAGTCGACAGGGGTCGTTGGTGCAACTTACTTTTAAGTATGTCTTATGCCTCGTACACACGATCGGAATTTCCGATGAAAAAGGTCAGGCAGAATTTTTTCATCAGATATTTTCCGACCGTGTGTGTGCCCCATCAGAGTTTCTCCTTTGGAAATTCCGACAGACTTAGAAAAAGAACATGTTCTCTTTTTTTCCGATGGAAAAAATTTGATTGGAAATTCTGTTCGTCTGTATGGAACTCCATTGGAAAAAAAAAAACATGCATGCTCAGAATCAAGTCAACGCATGCTCGGAAGCATTGAACTTAATTTTTCTCACCCCATCGTAGTGTTGTACGTCACCGCGTTATTGACGGTTGGAATTTGGTGTGACAGTGTGTATGCAAGACAGCTTGAATTTCGTCGGAAAAATACGTCAGAGTTTATCCCGAAGGAAAATCCAATTGTGTGTACGGGGCATAAGTGTTAAGCCTCATACACACGATCGGACTTCAAACAAACTTTTCCATGGATTTTTGTTTGAAGGGAGTTAGCCGGGCACACCCATAGCATACACACGGCAGGACTTTTCTGCAAACTTTCCCAAAGCCTTCCCAACATCACGTGGTTTTTCTGCTCATTTCTGCTCTTTACCACCATTCTTTGGTCAATTTCTGCTATTGTTGGTTGATTTTAACATTGGTTCTGGCCATACTTCAGACAAAAGTCTGTACACACGATAGGACTTTGCACCGTAGGACTTTTGTTGCCAAAAAGTTTGTCTGTTTGCAGAGCGAACTTTTGTCCGATGAAAACCGAAAAAGTTTGTCCGATGGAGCGTACACACGGTAGGATTTTTTTGAAAACGTGCTCATTTTGAAGTTTGTTGTCAATAAGTCCTACCGTGTGTATGGGGCTTTAGAGGACCTCACTCATAAGGGTCCATTTACATTTGGGGTGTGTGTTTACACCATAAAACCTCATTCACACAGATGTAACAATCCATCCGTGTGAAGGGCCATCCTCAGCCATGTAGTATTCACTTGTGTTTCTTGCAGCCTCATGCAGGCATCCTGGACAGATGTTCAGTAGCATTCTCAACTGTACATTTGTGTAGGTCCATGCAGCCGCCTGACTGTCATTGATTTGAACAGACTGAACATGGCTGCATGGATCACCTGTGCATCCTATGCAGGTGAAGATGGTTCTTTGCATGGGTAGGTATGGGATCAGTACACCTGTGTGAATAAGACCTTATTGGGTGTTGTAGCATGCTAAAAAGCAGGTGCATTGGTATTATATTAAGAGAGGTATAGACCTCATCTGGAATATGCTGTTCAGTTTTGTGCACCAGTTCACAAAAAAGATATTGGAGAACTGGAGAGAAGAGCAACCAAACTGATAAGAGGTATGGAGGAGCTCAGCTATGAGGAAAGATTAGAGGAACTGAATTTATTCTCTCTTGAGAAGAGGAGATTAACCACTTCCATACCAGGCACTTACGCACCTTCCTGCCCAAGCCAATTTTCAGCTTTCAGCACTGTCGCACTTTGAATGACAATTGCGTGGTCATGCTACACTGTACCCAAACAAAATTTTCCCCACAAATAGAGCTTTCTTTTTGTGGTATTTGATCACCTCTGCGATTTATTTATTTTTGTGCAACAACTACTAAAAGACTGAAAATTTTGAAAAAAAATATATGTTTTTATTTTTTTTCTGTTAATGTTTTGTAAATAAGTAAGTTTTCACTTTCAATTACGGGCACTGATATGGCAGCACTGATGGGCACCGATGAGGTGGCACTGATGGACACCGATGAGGTAGTACTGATGGGCACTCATAGGTGGCACTGATGGACACTCATGGGCGGCACAGATGGGCACTCATGGGCGGCACTTATGGATGGCACTGATGGGTACTTATGGGTGGCATAGATGGGCACTGATAGGTGGGCACTGGGCATGGATTGGCACTGATGGACATTGTGGGGTGGCACTGATGGACACTGTGGGGTGGCACTGATGGATTCATGTTGCCAGTCAGTGCCCATTTGTGGGCACTGATTGGCATCTTTTTTTTTCCCAGGCCTTTTTTTATTTTTTTACTGACTTTGATTTTTATTTTTTGCCCCCCTTTTTTTTGTTGCCCTTCCCTGGTGGTCTAGTGTGGGCATCCGAGGGGGGGTATAAACAATCAACGCGAACCCCCCCTGTCAGGAGAGCCGCCGATCGGCTCTTCCATACTCACGTCTGTCAGACGCGAGTGAGGAAGAGCCATCAGCGGCTCTTCCTGTTTATATCTTGATCAGCCGTGATTGGACACGGCTGATCACGTGGTAACGAGCCTCCGCCGGAGACTCGTTACCGAGATCGGAGATGCAGGGTGTCAGACTGACACCCCGCATCACCGATCGCCGCGCTGCACGCCCCCACGGGCGCCCGCGGCATTAAATTCTGCAGGACGTCAATAGACGTCCAGTCAGGATTTCAGAACCACTTCCCGGACATCAATTTGCCATTGCACGGGCGGGAAGTGGTTAAGGGGGAAATGATCAACATGAATAAATACATAAGAGGTTCTTATAGTGAATTGTGTGGTGAGTTATTCACTTTAAAGTGATTGTAAAGGCTCGCTTTTAAAAAAAAATAACAAACATGTTATACTTACCTCTTCAGTGCAGTTGGTTTTACACAGAGCAGCCCATATCCTCCTCTTCTCGGGTCCCTCTTTGCTGCTCCTAGCCCCTCCCTTCTTTGAGTGCCCCTCAGCCAGCAGCTTATCATCCAAGCCGAGTCAGAGCTCCTTGTATCCAATTAGACACAGAGCCCCAGGCTGGCCCCTTCCCCTCTCTCCCCTGATTGACAGCCGTGGGAGCCAACTATAGCACCGCTGGTCTGTGCAGCCAATCAGGAGGAGTGTACTGGATGGCTAAGAGGATTGTGGATATTGTTGGTAGAGAGAAGGAGCTCAGGTAGGTAATTGGGGGTCCTGGGGAGGCTGCTACACACAGAAGGTTTTTTATCTTAATACAAAGAATGCATTAAGATAAAAAAAATCTGTTTTTACAACTCCTTTAAGGTCATCTCAGAGGAAAAGGTGGCACTTTACATTTGGAGGAAAAGAGATTTAATCTCCAAATACGGAAAGGTTTCTTCACAGTAAGAGCTGTGAAAATGTGGAATAGACTCCCTCCAGAGGTGGTTCTGGCCAGCTCAGTAGATTTCCTTAAAAAAAGGCTTGTATTCTTTTCTAAATGTACATAATATAACTGAATACTAACATGTATAGGTAGATTTGATCCAGGGAATATCTGATTGCCTTGGGGAATCAGAAAGGAATTTATTCCCCTGCTGGAGAAAATTGGATAATGCTTTGTTGTTTTTTGTTTTTTTTGCCTTCCTCTGGATCACCTTTGGTTTTAGGATTGTGTATATAGGATTGTATATATTTTTTCTCCTTTTATTGGTTGAACTAGATTGACTGGTGTCTTTTTCCAACCAGACTAACTATGTAACTGAAGGTTGCCCTCTTCTTCTGGTCCTCTTCTCCAGACACTCCAATTCCGAGAACACTCATCGTGTTCTCGAAATTGGGGAAGGGATCCTCTCATTCATCTGCCTGTTATGCATTTTTTTTTTTACCTAGTCTGTAATGTAAATAATGGGTTAATTTTTTTACTTCACTGTGAATCTGAAATCTAAACTGACTGGAGTTAGCCAGGATTCTCTCAGTCCTGCTTTAATTCTCCATTTGTATTGCCTGGTTGTTCTAATCTCTTTTATTACCAGCTGACATGACTTCATCCTATAAACTCCCCATACTGCAAATTCACACACAGCATCTGAAGGAAATTCTGTATGTATAAACATGCCTGTAAATGAATGCCGCTGACCTTTCACTGCATAATTGTAACACAGAAAACTGTAGACGATTACGCTTGCTCTATGTGACGCTTTACACGCTTTTAGCAACGACTGCAATTGCGGTGATAATTAATGCATTTTCTGAGCTGCTCTGCAATGTTATGACTGACCTCTGTATTTTCACAACACAATTAACAGGGTAAAAAAATAAAATGGGGATTGTGGCTACAATATGGTTAACAAAGGCACCTTCAGGATAATTCAGTATGGAGCAGGAAATATTAATAGCCATAAAGAGCCGACGAAAAAAGAAGAGCAAGAGACGGCTTCCTGACATAATAGGCATTTTGGTTGGTGTGTCCGGTTCCCGCCTCCCATCTGCGACTATTGTTTGCAGGGACGTCAGCATGAAGCTAAATCATCATTTCAGAGAGGCAGCTGGAGTGAAAGTACTTGGAGGGAGGACGGCAGCTAGGGGTGCACACAACACTTGCAGAAAATAACTTCTGGTCTTGTATATCATTAACCCATTTACTTCTTTCTTCATATATACAGTGCTATATCCATCATAACTCCTTACAGCAACATAAATCATGTTAATCACATTTCAGAATTTCTGTATTGTTTGGAAATGATTAGGCCCTTCGAAAATTTCTTTTTTTATCTAACATAGAATAGTCTATACAGCTAGATATGTTGAACTAAAATGACAAAACATGTGGCGCTCCCAAAACAGTCACAACAGGAGAGGGACATATAATGTAGATGTCCCAAGTATATTACTCAGTAAAAAAAAAACTGCCGTTTAATGAAGGTTCTCTCTAAAGGAAGCTAAAAGGTTATGAACATCTGTTACTCAAAGGGTTAAAGTGTTACTAAACCCACATCAGTAAAATCAGTCTGTATATGCAGTAAACCATGCTTGTTATACTCACTGTGGGACCTAAAGGATTAATTCTCAGCAGTGTGTAAGAAAACATTTTGATCCTGTCTTCTCTGATCCTCCCCTCCTTTTACTGTCCTTGGGGGAACTTTGCACATGCTCAGTTTGGTGTGTATTGCGAGAATTTTTTTTTTCTTGGGAGAGTGCATATAATCAGCACAGGGCCAATCAGCACTATCCAGACAGAGGTTCGGGAGTCCTGCAGCCTTATAGGACCATTAGAGCAGAATGAAAACTCCTTCTACAAGCTTTAACCAGACAATGAGAGAAGTCACATGACTGCTCCAACTGCTGATGAAAAACTGTATTTAGCAGTTTATATTTACTAAAACTATTGCATTTCCATATTCTGTGTACTGTGAGAAACCAGAAATAGTGAATGTTGGGTCCTTAGTTTAGTAACACTTTAACCACTTCCGGTCCGCGCTATTGACATAATACGTCAGCAGCGCGGACCTGAGGCGCCGGGGTCACGTCTTTGGACGTGATTTGCTTGTAATTCCCCTGTGGCGCGCGGCGGGGAAAAACAGTCCCGGCGCATCACCGAGGATTCGATGCGTGTACCCGGCGGCCGCGATGTCCGTCAGGTACACGCGATCGTCGGTGACAGAGCAGGGACGTGGAGCTCTGTGTGTAAACACATAGCTCCACGTCCTGTCAGGGAGAGGTGACAGATGCTGTTTCCCTTGTACATAGGGAGACAGCATCGATCACCTCCCCCAGTCACCCCCCTCCCCCCACACAGTTAGAACACACCCAGGCAATACATTTAACCCCTTCCTCACCCCCCTAGTGTTAACCCCTTCAATGCCAGTCACATTTATACAGTAATTGGTGCATATTTATAGCACTGGTCGCTGTATAAATGTGAATGGCGCCAAAATTGTGTCAAAAGTGTCCGATGTGTCCGCCGCAATATCGCAGTCAAAATAAAAATCGCAGATCGCCGCCATTACTAGTAAAAAAAAAATATTAAAAAAAAATCATAATTCTGTCCCCTATTTTGTAGGTGCTATAACTTTTGCGCAAAGCAGTCACTTATTGTGATTTTTTTTTTTTTTTTTACAAAAATACGTAGAAGAATACGTATCGGCCTTAACTGAGAAAAATATATATTTTTTTTTAAAAAAAAATTGGGATATTTATTATAGCAACAAGTAAAAAATATATATATATTTTTAAATTGTCGCTTTTTGTTTATAACGCAAAAAATAAAAACCGCACGGGCGATCAAGTACCACCAAAAGAAAGCTCTATTTGTGGGGAAAAAAAGGACGCCGATTTTGTTTGGGTGCCACGTCGCACGACCGCGCAATTGTCAGTTAAAGCGACGCAGTGCCGCAAGCTGAAATTTTGCCTGGGCACGAAGGGGGTTTATGTGCCCAGTAAGCAAGTGGTTAATGCTTCCTGTTGCACCTCACAATCAGGTTTAGGGAAAATCCACCAGCATCAAGCAACATGAAAGAAATCAGTAAGTGCACATAGATGTTTTAGTATCTTGCACTCTATAATAAGTATAAACAAAGTATCCACTTAAGCCTCATACACACGCTCGGTTTTCTCGACAAGAAACAGCAAGAAAACTGCTGGCAGAGCTTTCTTGTGGAGTAAACCGTGCGTGTGTAAGGCCGTGTACACACGACCGATTTTCTCGGCAGAATCCAGCAAGAACCTCGATGAGAGACGTATTCTGCCGAGAAAACCGCTCGTGTGTATACTTTTCGCCGAGAAACCTGTCGAAAAACTCATTGAGCCAAAAAGAGAGCATGTTCTCTATTTCCTCGTTGTTCAATGGGAACATTTGGCTCGACAAGCTTTTTGACTGCCGAACTAGAAACTCGACAGGCAGAGCGATGAGTTTCGCCCGACGAGTTTCTCAGTCGTGTGTATGCCGCCTAAGAGGATTTCAAGTTTCTCGTCAAGAAAACTGCCCAGAATCTCGACGAGAAAAATAGAGAACCTGCTCTCTTTTTTCTCGTTGTGATTTTTGGGAGTGTTTTCCTGCCGAGAAACCCGAGAGTGTGTATACTTACCTGTCGCCGTGGAAACCCTAGCTTCCTAGGCATAGGTAGGGTGCAGCAAGATGGCGGCAACGGCATTGAATGTGACGAACGCATGCTCGTCGTACGCGATGACGTCACTGCGTTCTTGCTTGACTACTGCTCAGATAGATGTTCTCCTCATTAGTACTGCCGCTCAGATAGATGATCTCCTCATTCGGATAAAATCCGTCGATCCCGTCACTAAGCTCCTCCCCCACGCGGTAACGTCACTAGACATGACTAAGTCACGTGTCTAGTGATGTTACGCGTGGGGAGGAGCTTAGTGATGGGATCGACGGATGTTATCCGAATGAGGAGATCATCTACCTGAGCGGCAGTACTAGTTGATTTTCTCATATCCACGGATTTGTGAGTGTATATCTATACAGCTTAGTCTCTGTCTCCTACTTGGGCATACATTATTGCACCATGGTTTCTGTTTTTTCTTCCCTTTGTTTCATATGAGCTGTGCTGGTGTGAAGAGTCTTCACGTGTGTGTGGGACAGCCATAGGAAGTGCATAGGAAGTGCAGAGGATTTTCTCCATTTTTTAGCATTCCTATTCAAGTCATTACTGTGAACCGGTTTTCCCTTCATAGGGGGTGTGCTGCACGTTTGCTTTATAATGACTCGTATTGGGACTAATTGTATCCATCATATTGATTATTGGCACATTTTATTTCACTGGTTCTTATGTGTTATTTACCTGGCTAGGTTTTACACATTCAGTTGGACACTGTTTATCACTATAGTTAAAGGAACACTAAAGGTTAGTTTTTTATTAGATCAATTGATTGCTGTAAGCTAGAGCATTTAAATATCACTTACTTAGTTTTTCCTTTTGACCTCCAAAATACAGTAATCCAGGTTTGAAAATGCCATTTCCTGTCTTTCCCCTTCTTGCTTTCCACCAGCATCTGCATGGTGGAAAGCAGAATCTGCTCACCCTCTCCCTATGACTACAGCCCTGCGTGAAGATGCTCTCTTATCCCTCACAGGCACGGAGGCTAAGCCTAATGGGACTGTAGTTCCCATTAGGCCGCAATGTAGCAAGAATGAATGCGCACCGCAAACCAGGAAGTCAGTCAGAATAACAATTCAGGAGTGACAGAGGTGAATAAAACAGCTTGATTTCAACAGGTATCAAACTAGTTATACTGCAAAACATTACTTTTTACTTTATCAGCTACTGTCAGACTTTAATTTAAAAGAAAAATATTTTTGTCTTTACAACCACTTTAATATTAGCACATACTGTATACCCATTTATCCATTTTTGTTAGCAAACTGCTGGGAACATGGGTGGACTGACAACTCATGGAGCCCCCGGGCAATAAAAGATTATGAGGCCCCCGGGCTTACAGGTGACCACCACGGCAGAAGGCAGTGCAGAGGCGGGCAGCTAAAATCTCAGGATTTTCACATCAAAAGCATGTCGATATCGAACATATCAGGGACAGATGTAAAAAAAACAGTGCCCAAAAGCAACAAATGGTCAGTCCGCCCCTGGCTGGGAACTGAATGTTTCCAGTCAATGTGTCTTTCAATATACCTACCAACTTTCTGAGATGAGAAAGAGGTATTCAGCTCCCCATCGTAAATGTTTTTTCACCACTTACCTGCAGTACTGTAGTGCTGTTTTGGAGCCATACAGCGGGTTCTGCCCCAGCATCTCGGTCTTCCTCAGCTGGCTGCTTTAAACCAACAAGGTTTTTTTTTACCTAAATGTTTTGTTTATATGGACTTTCAAAATTGCAAATGTAATACCTTTTTTTGGATGCTCAGCCTTGTCGGTGTCCGTCTACTGTCGGCGTCCATCGGTGGCCTTGTCCAGCGTCCGTCTGCCGCCTTGCGCGGAGTCCGTCCAGCCTTGTCGGTGTCCGTCTGCTGTCTTGCCCGGCGTCCATTGGCGGCCTTGTCCGGCGACCGTCTGCGGCCTTTCGCGGGGTCCGTCGGGTCCGTTGTGTCCGTCTGCCGGTCCTTCCAGCATTGTTGGTGTCTGTTGTGTACGTATGCCAGGGGTTTCAGCGTTGAATTTGGTGCCAGAGACGGATTTCCGGTGTCTTCGGCTACTCTCGGCTTCTCTCAGCTCTTCTCGCGTGGCTGCAGGCAGAGCCGAGCATGGCCGAGCCTAGTCGAGTGCGCAGTACACTCGGCTCGGTCTTTGTCGGGCTTTGTGGGCTGCGCTCAGAAAAAGTGAGGATTGGCGTATTTCGCGCACCCACGATTTCCCCCTGATTTTAAGGGGAAGAAAGTGAGCGGTATACGCCGATAAATACGGTACTTAGCTGGCTAGGTCTAGTTCTTAAGGGAGTCTTTTCGACATGTTCATAGTTCTTACTGTGAAGAAACCTTTCCATATGTGAAGGTTAAATCTCTTTTACTCTAGATGTAAAGTGTGCCTCTTTGTCCTTTGTAATGACCTTATTGGGAATAACTCTGCACCAAGTTCATTATATGGACCACCTATCTATTTACATGGTAATGATATCCCCCCTTAATCACATCTTCTCAGGAGTTAATACATTCAGTTCAGCTAATCTTTCCTTATTACTTAACTCCTCCATGCCTCTTATCAGCTTGGTTGCCCTTCTCTGCACTTTCTTCAGTTCTCCAAAATGAACTGGTGCCCAAAACTGAAATGAAGGTTTAATGAAATATAATACTTCTGGTAGTTAAACAGTAAAATTGATCAGTGAAGTCTATATGTCAGGACAAAAAAATGGGGCAACCAAGGAGGAAAGAGAGACAGAGGAATTTGTTTTTCCAAAAAAGGGACAGTTTTTCCAAATCAGGGACCGTTGGTGCTATTGGGTGCTAATGGGCCTTCACTCGGTTGTAATTATTTGCATTTTGTATTAAAATGAATCAAGAAAACTACAGCCTGCCATAGCTGAGCCCCTTCTCTGGGCCCTGGTTTAGTTGCCTGGCCAGCTTGGTGTTCACTGATTTATGAGTTAATGACCAGAAAAAAGTGTGCAGCAACATCAGTCAGAGTAAAATCACAACTCCCAATCTGCAGCACCCATGCTGTGGGTCAGCGACTCTGAAATTGCCAAAGCCAGGGAATTATCATAACAGTAAGACAACTAGCACATTAGAAATAGTTTATCAATGGTAGCCCATGTGTTTCCCTCACAAGCTTCCCTTAAGATATTAATAGCTGCAAATTAGGAGTTTTTCACTCTGAAGAACAAAAAAAAAGCCCTGCTTGAGACCCTTCCAGGCACAGTAAGCAAGCTTGAAAAAATATTTCCCTTCAAAGCAATGCTTAGTTACCATATGTGCATTGCTTGCCTTATTAAATCCTTGAGTGTACTGCATTTCTGCATCATGTGCACCATTAATTGCTTAGTGTGATGATGACAAAGTAATAAAGGAATATCCAGCAGTTTGTACATTGCACCATAGACACTGAATTAAGCCAGGATTAAACCATACCTTGGTGTCATTTGTTCTTATTTTCCCACTGTATGTGATAAACACTAGACATGTGCATTTGTTTTCGTTAGAATGCATTTTCGTCCGAAAATCTGTTTTTTTCGTTATCGTTTGTTAACAAAACCGCAAGAAACGAAAACCAAAAGATCCAACATAAAAAATGCTTTATTTTCGTTTTCGTTGCGGTGAAAATTCGATATAGAGAGATTCGACATTATAGGGAAAAGATTCGACATTATAGAGAAAAGATTCGACACTATAGAAATAATAGATTCGACATTACAGAGAATAGATTTCGATTTATGAGAAAATAGATTCGACATTATTACTAGTCATACAACATTAGAATTCTTGTAGGCGGAATATTCGAACGAAAATGTACGATTCGACGTAAAGATTCAACGTTTCGTCGAATATTCGTTTGACCATTCGACAGAAACCAAGTATTATCGGATTTTCGGACGAAAGCTATTCCCCAACAAAAAACAAAATAAATCAAAATGATTTTCGGGAGGAACTAAATACATTTATTTTCCAAATGAAAACGAAAAAACGAAACAAAATATTCCAGTCTGCACATGTCTAATAAACACTACTCCAGATACGCCAACGTAAGTACAAATGTGCGCCGTCGTATCTATGCGCCGACCCACAAACTAAGATACGCCTAAAAATAGGCTTCATCCCACCGACGTAACTTTCCTACGCCGGCGTAGAGTGGGTCGCATATTTACGCTGGATTCGTGTGGCGCTCCCATTGATTTTCGATTCAAATATGCAAATGAGGGAAATACGGCGATTCGCGAACGTACTTGCGCCCGGCGCATAATATACGCGGTTTGCGTAAGTCGTACGTCTGCAAAAACAAACAAATCCAGGGCAGTGTTTTGTTTTTAAAATTAATCTGATTGGTTCTGGGAAGTTTTAGACACACAGTAATGACAGCTTAAACCATGGTGAGAAAGCTCCCAGTATGGTGGTTATAAGGAAACAGACAAGCAGGAAGTGTGGAGAACAGAGCAGGATTACAGCAACTTCAAAGCAAAAACAAACAATAAGGACATGAAACCAGTACTGCAGTAAGGTAAAGGAAGCTATTTAGCTAAAAAAAAAAAAAATCCTTTAGTGATCCTTTAAGACCAACTCTGACAATGTATGTGAAGGGTGTGAAAGCATGGAGGCTATAAAAAAATATAATATGATTTAATATATTTGTATAGAAAAAACTGCATACAAATGAGCTTAGGCTTGATCACTACTGGTCCATTTTTCTGCTGTGCTTTCTGTTAATGGTATGGTGCCTTTGTGCTGTTAGGTACCTATGTGGTGGATTCCCAGGACAGAATGACTGCCCTTGTACAAAGTTTTAAGTAAATTCCCTGACAATCAGCCTTTGCTTTCCTTTAACAAACTACCCATTGGCTAATCTAATCCCCAATAAAAATCTGAGGAAGTTCTTGACCCTTGCTTCTCTATATTGCAGGTTTTTGGTGCCTAAGGGGGCAAATGACAGGTCCAAGTGCCGTTTATGGATGAGCTTCAGATTTCTGGTCAATATTAGGTTTGCTGCAAATACATCTGTTTTTAGTTAACAGACACAGTGAACTAATGGGGCCATTAAGATTTGCAAATTACATCATCAACCGCAATATAGTCAGTTTTCCAGGTCGGTTTGTTGACATTCAACTGTCTATTTAATTTAGAGATATATTCATCAATGATTCACTGGACAATTAGGCCAGTGAATAATAAACAGATATTTTCCTGACTGATGTTCAGTGGATTTCACCCTGCATTCCACATTTACCCTATTTACAATAGCATGAATGCTCACCAGGCAAATACAGTCGCCAGTGAAGACTGAACCTCAGTATCAGTGGAGATTTAAATACCTTGCATTCTAAATGGCGAGCACTAGCTGTCCATGGTGCTGAAACTGTGTGGAAACAGTCAAAGTCAGCCTTTCTCAACCTTTTCAACACAGAGAAACCCTTGAAATATTGTTCCGGTCTCAAGGAACCCCTACTAAAATGTATTATATCTACTACTCATGATACATTAGTGTGATGGTAATTTGGGAAAATGCTCCTTACACTGGTGGTGATTGGGAATATTACCTCCTTACAGATAGCTAAAAAGATCATTGGTGTCAGTGGGCACTAACTGAGAGACAGAAATTGCTCAAAGATCCCCCAACAACATCTGGAGGAACCCTAGTTGAGAAACCCGGTTCTAAGTCCAAATATAGACAATCACAGAAGGGCAGAGAACGTATTCGCGAATATTTGTTAATATCGAATATTCGTGATATTTTATCAAAAAAAAATAGCGAAATTTCGCTAATGCGAAAGCGAAATTGATTGCGAAATTTCGCTATTTTTTTTTTGATAAAATATCACGAATTTTCGATATTAACGAATATTCGCGATATTTTATCAAAAAAATAAAAAATAGCGAAATTTCGCTAATGCAAAAGCGAAATTGATTGCGAAATTCTCGTCAACACGCGAAAACGGAGATCATTTCCTGGATTACTAAACTAATAGGCACTAAACACTAACTCTACTTACACAAACTTATATGACTAAAACTTTTTTTATACACAAAACACAGAAGGGCAGAGAACGTATTCGCGAATATTCGTAATACGAATATTCGCATTGCGAATATTCGGCAACATAAAAGGATCGCCTCAGCTACTCGGCCCAGTGTCTCTAATCATACTATCAATGCTTTTAGACGTCGATGGAGATCACTAGGATGTGATCTGTTTTAAAAATAAGTTTGAAAAAATACGAATATTCGCAATAGCGAATATTCACCGCGATATTCGAGTTATTCGCGAATACTCGAATATGCAATATTCGTAACGAATATTCGCAATGCGAATATTCGTGAGCAACACTACTGCTGAAACAACACCATGGGACACTGTGGGTTTTGCTGGAAAGGTACATGTTAGTTAATACAGAATAACAAACATTTTTGTGATTGTTACTGACATTTTTTATACTTTTTAGTCCAGCATGCATGGAGAACTGGTTAGAGGTTTGGGCAATGTTCACCAATGAATTATGGGAAAGGCATTGATAATTTAATTTAATTTATCCCTTGGTGTTCATTGGATTTGTGATTTTTCCTCTTTTGTGTATTTGATGTGTGCATGGTTGCTTCACATTTTTTGTTATATCATTTTTTTTTTTTACTTTGAAACAATGCAGCAAATAAGGGGCACTCAGGATTGTTAAAGGGCTTCTGTAATCCTCAGGGGCCATTTAAAATAATATTCACACCTACAAACAGGCCTGGCGCTACCTATAGACAAGGTAGGCGCTGACCTAGGGTGTACATCAGTCAGGGGCGCCGTCACCTTCTGTGCCCGCAGCAGGCAAAAAAATAATCCAGAAGTAGGCAGGCAGGTGGTCTTCAGGATGGTGGATGGACACAGATGTGCTGGGAGCAGTTAGGGCTGCTGTCAATGAGGAATGGCGGAGTGCACCCGGCTGTGAGGTGGGAGAGTAAGACAACGGGGTTCTGGTGGAGGGCATGTGGAGGAGAAGGAAGAGGAGGAGGTCAGGGTGAAAGGGCCCCCACTCCCACTATATGCTGCAGCTGCTGCCAGAGATTGTTTGCATGCCTGGAGAAAAGTTTCCCCTTCTGGCACCAGATACACACTGACAATAGCTGGAGAAGCCCCTGCAGAACAGGTGAGATCTGGTAGGACTGGTGCCCCCCTCCTGACCCACTGCCCCCTCCTGTCATGCTCCCCCCTACTGTCACGCTATCCCTCTCTAGTCCTACTTCCCCCTCCTGTTCTGCTGCCCCCTTCTGTGACACTGCCCCCTCCTGTGCTTCTGCCCCCTCATGTCCCACTGACTCAACTTGTCCCACAGCACCCCTTTTGTCCTACTGCCCCCCTGTCCCACTGCCCCCACACTGCCCCCTATTGTCCCACTGCCCCCCTCCTTCCACACTGCCCAGATACCCCTCTATTGTCACACTGCCCTTGTGTGTGGAGGGGGTGATAGATGCAGGGCTGTCTTAATGAGAGGGTACACCTGGGCACTGCCCAGGGGCCCCAGCTGCATGGGGGCCCCTGCACGTTCCCCAAAGCAGATGGTCCTTGAGCCCACTCTGCCCCAAAATTGGGGGCCCCATGATGGCACTGAGAGTGATGTGGGGATATCTGGGGTGTAGAGGGGTCAGAGTGCTGGGGAGGCATTAATCTAGCAGATATATTATATGCACAGGACAGCTTTGTTACTTTATGTATGCAGTATTTTCCCCACTGTTTCTCTGCTGTACAGAACGATTGTTCATGTAGTTAATGCGGAACTCCACCCAAAAGGTGCCTCCTACCTACTTGATGTCTGTTTACCTGCACTGTCTCCATTGTAGGGGCCCCAGAGCATTACTTTGCCCAGGGGCCCATGATACTATTAAGACGACCCTGGCTGGATGGACGGGACGGGGGGGGGGGGGGGGGGGGCAGCAAAAAAACACTTTCAAGTAGACAAAAATCATTGCACTGGCCCTGCTTACAAATCATTAAAATATCTTTGCCTTCCTTATTGATGTTAATGAATTTTAACAAAACAACAACATTTTGCAGAACTCCCTAGATTTTCACTAGTATTTTGGGGGAAATAAAAACTCTCACTTTCACTCATTTCTATTTCATGGCTACCGAATTATGTAGGGGTATATGAATAACAAGAGAACAGAAATACCCATATTTTGGCAGGTAAAGCAGTTTACATGTACTTCATGTTTCATGTACAGTAAAACCTTGGTTTGAGAGTAACTTGGTTTGAGAGCGTTTTGCAAGACAAGCAAAATATTTTAATACATTTTGCCTTGATATACAAGCGATGACTTGATATGAGAGTAGCGTCATGTCACAACTGAGTATAAAAAAGAAGAGAGGAGACTCTAAGGCCTCGTACACACGATCGGACATATCCGATGAAAACGGTCCGCGGACCATTTCCATCGGATATGTCCGATCTGGAGTTTGGTCCGATGGCGTGTACACACCATCGGATCAAATTCCCCGCCGCCGGACGGCGCGGTGACGTGGCGGTGATGTTGACGCCGCCACGTCACCGCACCAGGAAGTAAAACACTTCCGCGCATGCGCCGAATCCATTCGGCGGCGGCGCGGCGGCGGTGCGGGACGACATGTCTGCTGGTAAGTGTACTAACCAGCAGACATGTCGGGCGGACACATTCCCACCCGATAGATTTCAAAGCATGCTTTGAAATCTGTCGGGTGGACAAATCTGTCCGCTAGCCCATACACACGAGCGGAGATGTCTGCTGAAACGGTCCATCGGACCGTTTTCAGCGGACATATCCCCTCGTGTGTACGAGGTCTCAGTGTAGCAATATGGTTACATTTAATGAAGGTACAACATTTAGCAACTTATTGCTACACTTAGAGGTGCCTCTCTTCTCTTTAAAAACCTGTAAAAAAATGCTTTGATATACAAGTGCTTTGGATTACAAGCATGTTTCTGGAATGAATTATGCTCGCAAACCAAGGTTTTACTGTACTTTTACGATTGTACAATTTTGTACTTGTACAATTATGTATAAGGTTAACTGCTTGATGTCCCACTTTAATCCTCCTAGCATGGTAAACAACAGTGTTTAAGAGTTTCATTGTTGCTTGGTTAAAGATATGAACACTTCCACTTGTGACTTCGCAGAGTGGTCTAAAGCCGTGCTACAAGATTTTCCATTTAACGTGAAAAATCAATGTAATTAGGCATGTGCAAAAGTGAAAAATTCGTTTCGTTTCGTTTCGTTTCAATTCGTCATTTAATAAATTTCGTTAAGTTAGGTTCGTTACATGTGTTGAATTCGTTTTCGGAATTCATTCGTTTTCGACCGAATTTCGAAAAATACGGTCGAAATCGAAAATATTTTGACCGTTTTTCGAATTCGTTCGTTTTCGACCGAATTTCGAAAAAAAACGGTCGAAATCGAAAATATTTCAACCAGATTAGAAAACAAATAGTCTCTTTTCGAATTTTTTTTTTTCGAATAAAATTCGAAAATATTTTTTTTTTTTTTTTTTTTTTTCGAATTCCGATCGAATTTAGTCCGCGGGTATTCGATTCGGAATTCGAAAAAAAAAAATCGATTTCGACCATTTTTTTTTTTTTTTTCGAAATTCGGTCGAAAATGAACGAATTCCGAAAATGGTCGAAATTTTTCGCTGATATAGCAATTCGGGAATTCGTATGCATCCGAATGTCCGAATAATGGAAAATTCGTCCGAATTTCGATTCGGAACGAAACGTAATGCACATGCCTAAATGTAATTTCCCAGGAAGCTATGTATACACATGCTGGTCAAACAAATGATGATCCTTATCTACATTCTTCACCATAACAGATTACTTTAACTGTTGTCAGAAATGTGAGCAGGTCTTTGTCTGTTCATTACAACTGCTTAAATAAGGATATTTGTAGCACAAAGCTCCTTGTGAACATTGCACAAAAGACCGATTTCCATCTCTCAGCTACAGCGCTCTACCTATTGCAACGATTAAGGAGGAAGATGCAATAGCTCATTTATTTGGACTTTTTTTCTCCAGCCTCTTGTACATAGATAAATTGCTTATTGTAACTCTGCCACCTCTGCTCCTCTCATTGTCTGGATCTCAGATTACTGGATACCCTCTAGTGTAGAAGAACTATTTATATTGCAGCTTTTTTGTGTTTTTTTTTTTTACTCTCTGTTGGAATCATCTCCTGTAGGTATGAAATATCGCTTGGTTTTGCAGTTAGCTCAAAGAGTATTTTGCTTTAGTTTCATAAAATGCAGCTGATGTGTCTTTATGGGCTATGTATCAAGGCAAAGAAAAGTTTTCCTTGATAAAAAGGGGAATAAAAAAATAAAAAAAGAACACTCGAAGGCAGACAAGAGACAGCTTAACCCTTTCACAGTACTCAATCGGCTTTATGAAATACATAAATTAGTTTTTTTCTCCTTTAGCCTTGCGTACATTTGTTCTCACAATTGATACAGGATACACAAATTGCTTTGCAAGCCCCTTCGAGCTCTAAAGAGGTTAGCACAAGCTATTAGTCATGCACAAAATTGGTGACTCACCTCATAGAAAAGGTTCTAGCTTTCAGTCTAATGAACAATGATTCATTACTTGTAGCACCAGGTAGAAAGACTTCATAAATGTGTGACAACATAAACACTACTCCAGAGAAATATTGCTGGATGTGATAGCTGTTTTTCTAGTCAAGCTGCAAGTCAGCAGCGCAGTAACCTAATGTGCTGTGTCTGCTCTGATATATCCCAGCTATTGTTCTTGATTTGGCTATTAAAGTCTGCTGGGCCATATGGATGAGTTTCATGTTTAGTATGGGCTGAACCCGTTTGCAGTTGAGAAAAAACAGCAAAAAAATACAGCCATTGGTTGCCATAGCAACCAGATATCAATAATGCACCTTGTGGCCCTTGAACTTTGGTCAGATAATATAGAATGACCAATAAGGGTATACTCGATTAAAGTGGTTGTAAAGCCTCAAGGTTTTTCACCTTATAGCATTCTATACATTAACCACTTCAATACCAGGCACGTTCGCCCCTTCCTGCCCAGGACAACTTTGAATGACAATTGCGCCGTCATGCAACACTGTACCCAAACACAATTTTTACCATTTTCTTTCCACAAATAGGGTTTTCTTTTGGTGGTATTTGATCACCTCTGCGTTTTTTTTTTAAACAAACTAAAATAGGTGGCACTGATAAGCAGGACTAATGGTCACTGACAGGCGGCACTGATGGTCACTGACAGGCGGCACTGATGGTCACTGACAGGGGGCACTGATAGGCGGCACTGATTGACACTGATAGGCGGCACTGATTGACACTGACAGGCGGAATTGATGGACACTAATAGATGACACTGATGGGCAGCACTGATTGGCAGTTACTGACAGATGTTAATGCTGGGCACTGATTGGCAATGTGATGGACACTGATTGGCACTATGGTGGGCACTGATTTGCACTGTGGTGGGCACTGATTGGCACTTTATTGGACACTGACAGGGGAATAAGATGGGGCACTGACTGGGCACGGATTGACAGCTGATAGGTACATTTGATGGGGGCTGTGCTGAAAATCAATGTGCTGATTATGAGCACAGACCCCACCTCTGATAGGCTCTCCCTGTCAGCGCAAACCGTTGAATGCCGTTTATCGGCACTTGGTTCACGCGATGATCAGCTGTGATCAGCACTCTCCACTGCTCAATGCCTGTACTCTTTCCTGGGCCTCTTCATATTTCTCTCTCTCCCCTGTGATCCCAGGATGGATCACAAGGTACTCTGTGCCATTGGAATAGTCCCAGAATGTGGGGAGCTGACTGCTAATGAAGGATCCAAGCATGACACCCCTTTCACTATCAGAGAAACCATCGCCTTAGACACATCATTTATTTCTTGGCTGTTTGGTTGCTTTAGCAAGTGACACAAATATGGTAGTCCTTAGCAACATAGCTTCCTCTGTACAGCATTCTGCCTGTTAGATTTCTGTACTGTAACTTCTCTAACTTCTATAAACTTCAGACTGTTAGTTGTAAGTAGGGTTGTCCCGATACCGATACTAGTATCGGTATCGGGACCGATACTGAGCATTTGCGCGAGGGGGCGGAGAGCAGGGTTTAAATGGGGCTGAGAGCATGCTAAGAGGGGCAGAGAGTGTGCGAAGAGGGGTGTAGAGCGGGCTGAGAGTGCACTGAGAGGGGTGGAGAGTGGGCTGAGAGGGGTGGAGAGTGGGCCGAGAGCGTGCTGAGAGGGGCGAAGAGTGGGCAAAGAGCAGGCTGAGAGGGGCGTAGAGCGTGCCAAGAGGGGCGGAGAGTAAGCAGAGATCGGGCTGAGAGGGGCGGAGAGCAGGACTCTCTCTGGCGCTGTATGAGTTTCCGGGATTGTGGGGACGCTGCTGAGCACTGAATGTCCCTGGATATGTGTGCGGGGTATGTGTTCGCCCCCTGGTGAAGTGTCCTTTCCATGCCATTTCCAAGCGTCATACAGTGCAGCTGTCAGAGGATCGTGCAGCAGTGCCACCGAGCAGGTCTGTGCAAATTACAACACAGTAACAAGTGAATACATGGGTTGGGGGCATGGACATTTACTGTGTGCTCTATTGGTCATGAGTGAGATCTGCAGGACTTCCACACACCAACCCCCTCCCCATCAGCTGTCAAAGAGGGATCCATTTCTCCATCCACATCTATGTCATCCTGGAAATTCCACTACAACACTACAAGGCAGCTCTCCTCCACTTCTACAGCCAGGATCCATGCAGGAGAGGACACAAGACACATGTTATACACACACACACACACACACACAATACACATGTTACACACACACACACAATACAGATCTTACACCTACACAATACATGTTACTAGGGCTGTCCTGATACCGTTACTAGTATCGGTATCGGGACCAATACTGAGCATTTGCGCGAGTACTTGTACTCACGCAAATGCTCCCGATACTTCACCCGATATATATATATTTTTAAGTGATGAGTGGGCTGAGAGGGGGCGGAGCGTGGGGTTTAAAAGTGGCTAAAAAGGGTGCTAAGAGGCGCTGAGAGCGTGCTAAGAGAGTTGGCGGAGAGCGGGCTAAGAGGGGCGGAGAGCAGAGCAGTCCTCGGTAAGTAAATTTAGCTTTTAATTTTTTACTTTTATGTGGCACTGGTAGATGGCACTGATTGCACTGATAGGTGGCACTTGTGGACACTGATAGATGTCACTGATTGCACTGATAGTGCAATCAGTGCCATCTACCAGTGCCACTTATCAGTGCAATCAGTGGCATCTATCGGTGCCCACAAGTGCCAGCCACCTGTCAGTGCCACCTAATAGTGCCCATCAGCACCAGTCAGTGCCTATAAGTGCCGCCTATCAGTGCCAACTATCAGTCCCCATCTGTCAAACTGTCACATGACATTAAAAAAAAGTATTGGTAATCGGTATCGGCGAGTACTTGGGAAAAAGTATCGGTACTTGTACTCAGTCTTAAAAAAGTGGTATCAGGACAACCCTAGTTGTAAGCCCTGTTCTTTTGAGTCCATGATTTGGCTCCAGACCCCTGGAAACCCTGACTTGGTTCCAATCAATCACCCCCCCCCCCAGGTGGTATTCTACTTTGGCAGAGTGACAGCTATATTTTGGTAATCCACCTGTGTGTAATTTAATCACAGTATAAATACAGCTGTTCTGTGAAGCCCTGAGAAGTTTGTTAGAGGAACTTACTGAACAAACAGCATCATGAAGGACCAGGAACACACCAGACAGGTTAGGGATAAAGGTGTGGAGAAGTTTTAAGCAGGGTTAGGTTTTAAAAAAAATATCCCAAGCTTTTAACATCTCACAGAGCACCGTTCAATCCACCATCCGAAAATGGAAAGAGTATGGCACAACTGCAAACCTACCATGGCACAACTGCAAACCTACCAAGACATGGCCGTTCATTCAAACTGACAGGCCGGGCAAAGGAGAGCATTAATCAGAGAAGCAGCCAAGAGTCCCATGGTAGCTCTGGAGGAGCTGCAGAAATCCACAGCTTAGGTGGGAGAATCTGTCCACAGGACAACTATGAGTTGTGCACTTTACAAATCTGACCTTTATGGAAGAGTGGCAAGAAGAAAGCCATTGTTGAAAGAAAGCCATAATAAGTCCCGTTTGCAATTTGTGAGAAGCCACGTGGAGGACACAGCAAACATGTAGAGGAAGGTGCTCTGGTCAGATGAGACCAAAACTGAACTTTTTGGCCTACAAGCCAAAAGTTATGTGTGGGGATAACTAACACTGCAGATCACCCTGTACACACCATTCCAACTGTGAAACATGATGGTGGCAGCATCATGTTGTGGGCATACTTTTCTTCAGCAGGGACAGGGAAGCTGCTCAGAGTTGATGGGTTCACCTTCCAGCAGGACAAAGACCCATAAAATCTGGAAGCTGATCAGTTTCTATGCAGAGCTGTACTGGAGTTTGCACTCTCCAGTTCTAGCAAATAATTTTTAAACATAAATGCAAAAATTGCTTGGGAAAACCCAACTCCAAAGTGCTAAAACTGTGTTTTTTATAAATATTATAATGCAAAAATGAGTCCCTGTATAAGTGGGTATTCCCGCGCTAATAGGCAATCAAAATTAAACTAATAAAAGGTGTGGCAGCCACTGTAAGGGTCAAACACTACCCAGGATAAAGAAGTATAAAAAATGTATATTTAGAAGGCTACGATCGCTACCATTTTGTTGTAGCCCGTATCATGACGGCCACAGTGCGTTATATCCCCTTTCTTGCCTGTGAGTGTGTTACTGCTTCCATCAGGCCAACCACACTCATTGTTTACTATATAAGTTTGATTCCTAATATACTGAGTATAACTGTGGCCATCATGATGCGGGCTACAACAAAATGGCCACAATCGTAGCCTTCTAAATTTATCCTCGGGAAAATGGCCGCCCCATCATTCCAATGTAAGGGCTTTAAGAAAATGGCCAACCGATAATTGAACCCATTATGACCTATATAAACACACTTCCATGTATCACATCTTATCCCTGATGAAGTCACGTGACTCGTGACCACACGCATTGGATAGACGGAACCCGGAAGTGACGTCTGGCTGCGAACTCGGTGCTCGTTTACTTTGTGCATTATTTTATTATGTTAAATGTGAGTACCCTTATGTTTTTTTATTGTAGTTACAAATAAATAGCTTCAACCTACTACACTATAGAGGTCCCTTCCTTTCTGAATTGTTCCATACATGACCGGTCTTTTTACCTGAGTGGATCCGCACTGACTAACCTAGCCCTAGGAGATGGGATGTTAGAGGAAGCTGGTATCAGACTATAGATACACCGGAACCCCCTGCAAAGGAACGTGGAGAGGACCCTCCTCCTTGAGCGATTATCTACAGTAGCCCTTACACTCTGACATGCTGATTACCTTACAACAGTAAGGTAAGAAGGTAGTACACCTACGAGTGTTACACACCAAAGATTTCATTCACTGATGTCACTGAAGATTTCACTCCATTGAAGTCACAACATCACTTATTGATGCTACACAGCACCTAGTATCACATTTGCACTTCATGTCCTCTGTAGGAATTGTTAACTGCCCCAATTATTTGAACTATTTGCACTTTATTTCACTATATGGACTTTTATTGATTTAATTTGTTTATTTATTTGTTTGATTTTTGCTATTTTATTCATTGATGTTTAACATATTTCATCAACTTATTTATATTTGATGTATATGTTAGTGTGATTTACTAGCACTTATAATTTTTTTAGGAGTGCAACACCTAAAATTTATTTTTTTTATATAAAAAATAGTCCCTACCATCCCTGGAACACCAGGCACAAAAGATGGTGTCCCTTTGGCAAGGGGGTACTGAGAAAGTGGTCCACTGCTATGGTGATAATAGCTTGCATGCCCTTTAGCATAGATGGTGCTTTATCGAAGAGACTTCCCTTGTTAACTAGTTTATCGGATCCCAATTGTTCACTTTCCTCTATACTTCTTTAAAAAAAATAATTTAACAAGGGATAGAAAAAATAAGACCCCATCACATAGCATTTGAGTCACTTTGAAGTGTTGAGAAGATTTTTTTAAAAGCCGATGTGTCTTTTTAACCTTTTTCCTCGCCTACATGTATTGTTAACTGTCCCCTTTCTTCTTTATGATTTTCCATTTCCTTACATTCAATTCCTATATTACTACAGCTAAAACTTGTAAGATTTCAATCTCATATCAGAGCTTGTAATCATGCATATGCATGTGATCACCTGTGTGCCACGCCGTACGAAAAGCGGATGGGACTCTGTGGTGGAAGTATTCTTGTTATATTTTCTAATTATCCATGATAAAACAGTTGTTCAGCAACTCAGATATGTCAGTACAATGCTTGTAACTCAGATTTTCTACCAGTGCTACATACACCCCAGGGTACTATAGGAATAGTACAAAGTCTTCTAGAAGTACGATCAAATACTACCACTGTTACTACAAAATTCCAGTTCTAGTTCCTATAAAAATAATAATAATTATGATGAAACATAATACCGTTGCTATTTCCATACAATGATTAAACATTCGATATTTTCCTTAGTTTGCTATCCTTTTGCATACCATTTGTGATAAGCAGCTTAAACAGTGAAATACCGCTCACCCCAAGAGACGACTAGTCAGCAATCATAACGTAATACATTTAGTTTGTATTGTACATTGAATAAAGGATTTTCAGGCCCTTCTTACTGCAGTAGGGGGTTACAGAATAATTCAGCAGTCTTTCTCCTGATATATTCATTCTTTTGTTTGCCTCTGAAAGCACATAACAGGTAAGAATGTTACATTTAATATATCAGTGATTCTAGCACATTTCAGTCCAAGAACAATAAAAATATTTTGACGCTTATATACAGGCAAACAAATACATGCTCAAAGCAATCTACTTTGTCAGTATTTTGACAAAAAAAGTTCTATCCAAAGCAGAGACAGAAATATACATTCATTTTCACCTTTCTTCTCATTATAGATAAAATGCATTTGGTGTGTTTAGCACTCCAGCAAATTCCATTCTTAGGTGTATGAAGATACATTTAGCCATTTTTACTGTGCAGACCATTGCTGATAAAATTGTATGCATGCTCAGCATTACTTGTGATATCTATGCCTTTAGGAAACTTTATTTCCAGCTAGGTAGGAAGAAATTTGTAAGAATCATTACAATAAAAAGGAAAAAATATGTAATATTTATGATGATATTAAATTGTGGGGTTTATTTACTAAATCCGGACAGTGCAAAATCAGGCACACTTCTGCATAGAAAGCAATCCGTTTCCAGGTTTTATTGCCAACGCTTAAAGGGGTTCTATAGGTTTGTTTTTTATTTTTTAAATGGGTTCCTTTAAGCTAGTGCATTGTTGGTTTACTTACCTTTTCCTTCGATTTCCCTTCTAAATTTTTTTTTCTTTGTTTTCTTTGTCTAAATTTCTCACTTCCTGTTCCTCCTCAGTAAGTTGTTCTGGCTGAATAACCTCCAGCCAGAATGGCTCAGATGATGGGGGCAAGCTTACTGAGGAGGAACAGGAAGTGAGAAATTCAGACAAAGAAAAAAACATTTAGAATCGAAATCGAAGGCAAAGGTAAGTGAACCAACAATGCACTAGCTTAAAGGAACCTATTTAGAAAAAAAAAAAACAACCTTTGCAACCCCTTTAATTGAACAAGCTGAGGTTAGAGGCTGATTGGCTACCATGCACAGTGCACCAGCCTTAGTAAATCACCACTATGTTCATAGACATGCACACGGGGTGTGCTAGATGTGTCTGGGTTCACCCTAATCACCCCATGCACATTTGCATTATCGCTTTGTGTACCAAGAGGAAGATGGGGAAGATCTCTACATGACAAGTTCTGCCATATGAGAAGTGCTTATACATATCTCTTTTGCTCTGCCATCAGGGATATTGATCTCTTTACCAGCGTCATATATATATATACAGTATCACACAAAAGTGATTACACCCCTCACAATGTTGTAAATATTTTAATATATCTTTTCATGTGACAACACTGAAGAAATTACACTTTGCTACAATGTAAAGTATTGAGTGTTCAGCTTGTATAACAGTGTAAATGTGCTGTCCTCTAAAATAACTCAGAACATTCCTCTCCATGGTCGACCAAAGAAGTTGAGTGCATGTGCTCAGTCTCAAATACAGAGGTTGTCTTTGGGAAATAGACACTAGTGTTGCTCACGAATATTCGCATTGCGAATATTCGCTACGAATATTGCATATTCGAGTATTCGCGAATATCTCGAATATCGCGGCGAATATTCGCTATTTCGAATATTCGATATTTTTCAAATTTCGCAATAAAATTCGCAATAGCGAAAATTCGCAATTTTTTTTTAATCAAATATCACGAATATTCGATATTAACGAATATTCGCAACCGCATATGTGAAATTTCGCTTTTTTTATATATAAAATATACCGAATATTCGTAAATATCGAATATTCGTGATATTTTATAAAAAAAAAAAAAAAAAAAATCGCGAAATTTCACATTAGCGAAAATTCGCATTAGCGAAAATTCGCATTGGCGAAAATTCGCAATTTTTTTTTTTTTTTTTTTTTATAAAATATCACGAATATTCGATATTAACGAATATTCGCGAATATTCTTCGAAATATTCGCGAAATATCGCGAAATCGAATATGGCGTATTCCGTTAATCACTAATAGACACATGTGTGCTGCCAGCATTGCTGCAGAGGTTGAAGGGGTATATATATATATATATATATATATATATATATATATATATGACACACATGTGTGCTTGAGATCCACAGTCAGAGAAATGTCCTCTTAGACAGTCGTCACCAGAAGTAAGGGTCATCTGTGGCAACTTTTTTTTGCATATTCACTTAGGCCGGCCATACACCGTTCGAATCTTGGCTGGTTCAGGCTAAATGTACCAAGTTGATTGCTCAATCAACTTGGGTACAACTGGCCTGTCATATTCGCTTCCGATTATCTTAAAAGGCTGCTATATCATTACTTTCTCCCAGCAGGTACAGCTTCCCCTGCCCACACTTCCCCCCTGTCAGGGGTTGCTGATTTGCACAGTGTATGTCTGGCCTGGTGGCAGCGATGATCAGGAAAAGCAGAGAGGGTAAATATCTTTAACAGGGACACAAAGAGCATGACAAGAAGCCCAAGGCAGTGGTTCTAGCTTCTCACAACTCTATCCTAACCTTAAACAATTATTTTTTTTACTTAAGCCTCATACACATGACCAGTTTTCCCATTGGGAAAACTGCCATGAGAGCTTTTGGCTGGGAAAACCAGCCATGTGTATGCTCCATCGCAGTTTTCCCGACAGGAAAACTGCCAAAAAAAAGAGAACCAGCTCTCTTCCCCCCCCCCCCCCCCGGGATTCCCGGCGGTTTTTAACCTTGTATTTTTCCTATGGGAAACACTGCAATGGAGCATATACACGGCCCGGGATTCCCGACCAAAGCTTTCATGGCAGTTTTCCTGTGGGGAAACCTGGTCGTGTGTAGGGGGAAAAAGTTACTGAGCGGGTTCTCGGTTTTTCCCCTTGGGTCTCCCGGCAGTAAAAAGTCCGCCAGGAAACCCGTACATGTGTACGAAGCTTAACTGTATATACCCTTTAATATTCTAAAGGTCATAACTTGGCTGGCTCTATCCTCTGTTTCCTGTTACTGATGCTAGTACCTTGGTAAAGCTATATGCTAAAAAGAATAAAGTCCAGAGTGTATTCTTTGATGGGCATATTGGTATTCATATAAGATGTACCCCCTCCTCTCTAATAGGATGAGCTCCCCTTTTGACCGAAGACAGGTTCTGACTCAACGTTGTTTGTGTGGAACTTTTAGTCAATTTGTCAGGAAACATAATAGCAGATTTTTCTACCATTAATATATAATGTATATGATTCTTTCTTCTTCTGCTGTGGAGATTGTAAAGTAAGCAGTGGGTGCCTGTACCTGCAGCAACCAGCAAAGTCATCTGGTTCCAATAATGTAGTATGTAAGAATGAGAATGGCCATATAAACAAAGTATCCAAGATAGTAAAAACAATATTGTGGAGTTCCCCCATGATTCATAGTAGGCTTTTCAGCCCTGGCTTTAAGGAGAATTCCACTTTTATAAAAAAAACTAGAACGGGAGATGGCCACATGAAACTGCTGCTCCTTCCATAGCCAGTTCGCCAGAGCCCACAGCGCCCACACAGTGCCAAGAAACCCAGCGTTTTTTGCCTCTCCTAGTTCGGGCAACATCAGGGTACATGACCCGTGGGAAAAAAGGACAAAATATGTCCAAAAGGATGACGAACTTCTACCCAGAGCCCTGCGGCTCCTCTAGCCAAGATGGCGCCGGCAGGTCTCTCAGCAACAAACGTGGATTCCCAAGCTCAGCAGAGAGGCGCTTGCAGCACTTTTCTACCGTCTTCTGCCGCTCTCCACAAGCAAATGGCCAGACCTCTCAATCCTCCTCATGTGCCTCCAGCCCAGTTAAAGCTGAGGTGAGTGGCATGACAGGCTCTCTAGATGACACCAGGGAACTTCAGGACTCAATATCTGAGTTTCCTACTGCAAACCAGCCGGTGCTTGACACCACATTAAAAGACATGTTAGTCTCCCTGAGAAGCACACTTCATGCAGATATCTTATCACTAGCCCAGCAGTTTAAATCAGAGGTGACAGAAATTGGTAATACACATATCGAAGATAAGGTGGGTGAATTTGCATCCACCTTTAATAATCTGATTGATGCCCATAACTCTCAGGATGATGACATCACGTGGATGAAGTCGAAAATTGCGGACCTGGAGGACCGCTCCATGCGCAACAATGTAAAGATAAGAGGGATCCTAGAATCGGTTAAACAGGTTGATCTGATGGCCTTTTTCACAGATGTGATGAAAGCTATATTGCTGGACCTCCCCTTGGTGGATCTGCTAATTGATCGTATACAAAGACTTCCCAAACCAAAACATATCCCTGCCCACTTACCTAGGGACATCATCGCCAGTATACACTTCGTCCACACTAAGGAAAAATGAATGGCGGCCTTCCGGCAACCTGATCAGATTCCTGAACATCTGCAGTCGCTTTCGTTGTTTATAGACCTGTCGGCGCACACCACACAGCAATGTAGGCAAATGGCAACCGTAACTAAACCTTTAAGGAATCACCATATCTCCTATCAATGGAGATACCCGGCTAAATTCCTCGTCACCAAAAATTATTGAGTGTACACGATTAACTCCCTGCCTGAGGGCCTCCATCTGCTGCAAGATTGGCATATTCAAAAACAAAAACAAAAAAAAAAAACATAATAATATCAATAAAATTAATTATAAAGATATTTTTAAAACAGGATGTGCAATTGCTACTCAACTCATTTACTTAGAAGTCTTAACTAAGTAACTTTTTAGGAATGCCCTGCAATCAGAATTTACGTTTTGGGGAGATACTTCACAGAATACTAAAGTACACCAGGTTTTAACAAACCCCTGCCTACCCCCCCCCCCCATTCAGAAAGAGGAACTACAAATGGACACAGTAAAAACAACAAGCTATTGCTTCAGAACAGAAAATCCTTGTATATAGATCACCCAGTGGGGATCATTTTTTTCTATGCATAAGTGAAGTTACACATTCCTGAAAATGGTTGCATATTTATTTTATCAATTCCATTTGAAACCATTTAGTAGCAGGAAGATGTTTATTTTTGCAAATAAGAGGATCCTTAATAACCAGGTCCTCATAAAAGTTCCAAAACTCGGCCGCTTCTTTTGACCTTGAACTGGCATTTAATATGACATGTTTTAGTGCTAGCATTTGAAGGTCATTTGCTATATGATCTTTCATTTGTCTAATTTCCTTGTCTCAAATAGAAAAACTGGATGTAATTGAATGGATTTGAGTCTTAAATGCGTTATCTGCAGTGCCCCTGTGAGTGACAGCCTGATAAGGATCATATTTTTGTAAGCATAGAATTACCCTTTGTCAACTAGCTGAAGAAGATGTGAGACTCTTATTCATGATTATTTCCAAGGGCTTTAATTATAATTTTATGGTTAGTTGTGCCCTATACATGTATAGGTAAAAATATTCACATCCAAAACCAATGGTATTTATCTGTTGTAATAGGCAATTTTCTGTCTGCCTCAGTGATATAGAAGAATATATGCCTGGCATCCATTACTGTGATAATGCAACACCAAGTCTTTGGAGGGTTGTACCTGAATGGTCCTTTTTCATACATACATACATACATACATACATAGTAGGTGAGGTTGAAAAAAGACACAAGTCAATCAGGTCCAACCTATGTGTGTGATTATATGTGAGTATTTCATTGTATATCCCTGTATGTTGCGATTGTAATTATCTAAAACATTTTTTCAAACTAACGATGCCACATACTGAGACCAACGGCTGTGGAAGGGAATTCCACATCCTTGCCGCTCTTACAGTAAAGAACCCTCTATGTAGTTTAAGGTTAAAGGGGTTGTAAACCCTCCTGTTTTTTCACCTTAATGCATCCTATTCATTAAGGTGAAAAAACTTCTGCCAGTCACCGTCACCCCCCCCCCCCCCCGTTTTACTCACCTGGGCTCTGGAAAGTTCCGCATAAAGGATGTGTGCTTCCTCTGCCCGGGGTTCTTGGCTCTTCATTAGATAGATTGATAGCATCTCAGCCATAAGCTCCTGCTGTTGTCAATCAAATCCAATTAAATGGGTGCTTGAGCGGGGTTGAGTTTTGCATTTGACGGCTATGGATGCTGAATGCTGGACGTGGGAATGCACCCACCAGGTAACCCCTCAGGAGGGCTCTTCCCAGATGGGGTTATCTGATGTAGGGAGGAGCCAAGAGAGCCACCAGGGGACCCCAAAAGAGGATGTTCGGGGCCAATCGGGGCCAAAAAATTGAAATCTACCATTAGGGTAATTTTAACCCTCTTTTCTTCTAATTTTAATGAGTGGCCACGTGTCTTGTTAATCTCCCTTCTGCAAAAAAGTTTTATCCCTATTGTGGGGTCACCAGTATGGTATTTGTAAATTTAAATAATATCCCCTCTCAAGCGTCTCTTCTCCAGAGAGAATAAGTTCAGCGCTGGTGTCTGGCTTCACCAAACTGGAGGCAAAGCTACAGAGAAAAAAACAAAGGCCCAGATTCACAGAGCAATTACGCCTGTCTAACTGGTGTTAGACAGGAGTAATTTCAAATTTCGCGCGCCTTATCACTAGTTTGAATCCTCAAACCATGATACGGCGGCTTCGGGCTTCGATCCGAGAGGCTTACGTCTTCGTAAGCCTTCGGATCTACGCTGCGATATTTTTGCGGCCGCTGGGAGGAGTTTGCGTCGTTTTCATGCATCGGGATATGCAAATTAGTTTTTACGGCGATCCACGAAGGTACGAGTGTCCCTCGCAATCGCCTACGTCATTTTTTGGCTACGTAATGTTAGAGGAGCTTTTTGCTGGTCCAACAGTGCGTAACCCATGTAAAGTATGGCCGTCGTTCCCGCGTCGATTTGAAAATATATTTTTTTTTTTACGTAACTCGTTCGGGAATAGGAATGTACGTAAACGACGCTACTACGACGTGACAACGTGTTTTCGCGCAATGCACGGCGGGAAATTTGCGAACGGAGCATGCGCAGTTCGATCGCCGCGGGAACGCGCCTATTTTAAATGCTTCACGCCCCCTACTCGCGCAGAGGGATTGCGACGGGAGAAATACACTACGCCGCCGTCGTTTACTGGACAAAATCTACCTGGATTCCACGTAGAGCCAGGTAAAAAACGGCGGCGTAGTGTATTTCTGATACTCTACGAGAATCTAATTCTCTGTGAATCTGCCCCAAAGAATATAGGCTTGTTGCCTTAAAGTGGTTGTAAACCCTGTTACACCATGTTTACCTATAGATAAACCTATAGTGCAGTACACCAGCACCTTTGCAGCCATTGTGCTACATGCTGTGTGTTTGGTGTGCTCCTGTACCTTTAAGGAGGGTGGCTCCCCTTTAGTCCACCTGCCCTCATCTATCCATTAGAATGCATGTGCCTCCATTGTGGGGACAATCATTGTTTAGTGTTAGAACCACAGATTACAGGGTGCCTTAGTGCGGCTCTGTGGCTCACGAATGTGTTTGCAAATGCGTGCGGACAAAACCCCTGTTTTTAACGCATACTGTTAGACAGGTTAATTTGGTTGTTCTGCAGGCTGGTCGGTAAGGAGGCTTGTTTTTTTTCATGGGTATTCCCCAGGTTTTGTTGTTATCTATAGTAAGACTTACCTGTAGGTACTGTAAATATCTCCTGAACCTTCACGGTCTTGGAGATATTTCCATGTACTTTTGCATCAACGTCATTGGGCAGGGACAACAATGGAATTTGAGACCTACCTAAAAAGCATTTTGCCTAAACACCATCATGCCCCTATTTAAAAAAGGGGTTCCTTGCAAGATAAGGCTACCAGGTCACCCACATGTGTCTACCCTCCCAGTGCTCCTTGCTGTGAAGACCAGTTATAGGTAGGGTCAGTGACCTTTTTTTTGGTACCAGCTCACCCACATGCCTGGCAGAAGTGATGTATTCATATTCAAGGAATCCCACCTTCTGGTGAGAGTATAGAATGTCTCTAATGTTAAAGTCGTTGTAAAGCCTAAACATGTTTTACTTTAATGCATTTCTTGCATTAAGGCAAAAATGTTTAGGTATTAAGCCGTGTACACACGATCGGTCAAACCGATGAGAACGGTCTGATGGACCAACCGATTGTGTGTGGGCTCTATCGGTTATTTATCCATCGGTTAAAAAAAAGCAAACTTGTTTTAAATTTAACCAATGGATACCTAACCGATAGCAAAAAAATGATCGTTTGTAGGCACGACCATCGGTTAAAAATCCATGCAATGCTCACAATCAAGTCGACGCATGCTTGGAGGCATGAAACGATCGCTTTTTTAACCGATGGTGTGTAGGCACGACTGACCATCAGTCAGCTTCATTGGTTAACCAATGGAAAAATCCATCAGACTGTTCTCATTGGTTTGACCGATCGTGTCTACAGGGCTTTAGTATCCCTCCTCATCCCAAGGGAGCGGAGGGTTAGGCCCAACCCCACTGTCTGTGTCTATAGATACAAACAGCTAATTTCTTGAGTGAGCCCGCATAAATGCCCCCATAGAAAGTGGCTATTCATGGGGACAATTACCGGAGGAGCAGCACGCTCTGTGATTGCCAAGTCCTTGAGACTTGGCTGATCACAGATCAGGGTAAAGGGCCAATCACAGCAGGCCTTATATCATGTGATCAGCTGTCAGCTAATGACAGCTGATCACAGAAATAAACAGAAGACGGTTATGGGCAGTATTGCATGGCCGCAGTGAAAGCTGAAAATTGGCCTGGTCAGGAAGGGGGTATAAGTTCCCAGTAAGCAAGTGGTTAAGTACTAGCCTACATATGTAATGTCAAAGAGGGCCCTCAATGCAGCAGGATGAATTTTCGAGTGCAGAGTGTTTTTCTTTTTTACTTTTTGGGGTGTCCTCAAAGCACGCAGTGTGGTGCAGGAACAATAAAGGTAACAGACTGTCAGCAACCATTGCTTGGTGCGATCCATTGAACACAAAGTTAAAAATACATAATTTAAAAAATTGTAAAACATAAATTTACACAGATAAAATAAAATGAATTACATTGTAAAAATAAAAAGTACAGTTGAGTATTTTATAAACAAAAGCCAGAAGATAGTGCAGATTCACTCCACACAGTGTAAGCACTTTTACAATTTAAGAGGGAGAAACTAGACAGGTTTATAATTAAGAAATACAAATCAGAGTACATTATTTCACATAAAAAATACTGAAATATTGGACAAACTCAAGGCGCACTATGCAAGCAGCTTTAGTAGGCTTCAGAATAAGGGCAAAACACCAGGCAGGTTTTAATCAAGAAACCAAAATAGGAATATATTATTTCACAGAAAAAGACAGGAAAATTGTCCTGTCCATGTACACTATTTTGGTGTGTTTTAGTAAGCCACAGTATCACATGGAGAAAAAAAAGGAGAATGTTATTTTTCAGTAATAGAAAAATATATTACAGACTCTATGCACAATACTACACTTTTATTAGGTTGCATTTTGAACATCACAAACACCTGTCAGCTTTTATTAACACAAAGTATGCATTAAAAAATAGTAATGGTGTGAAATTTATGCAGAGGTAAAGGCTTTAATTTTCTTCCTTATACTGTGTATTTACTATGATCTGAAAATGGGACTGTATTACCAATCTGCCTCTTATGGAATTTAGCGACATTGGGTCATCATCTTTTTTCACTATTGCTGTGGGTTTGCATAGGCTACTTTAGATCTTTGTGGATTAACTTAATTTTTTCCCTGAACTACAAAGACATTTGGTTCCTCTTTTCATACAGGGATGACCTGGGCATTTGATACGTATTTAGACTTCCTCTATGCTTATTATACACTGCTCAAAAAAATTAAAGGAATGCTTTTGAATTTGGAACTCCTGGGATATTGATCTGGTCAGTTAAGTAGCAGAGGGGAGGGGTGTATACAGAGGCGGTTGTTGATCAGTTTCAGCTGCTTTGCTGTTAATTGAAATTAACAACAGATGCACTAGATGGGCAACAATGAGAGGACCTCCAAAACAGGAATGACTGTTTTTCACTAGTTTTGCATTTGGCTAGGGTCAGTGTCACTACTGGTAGCACAAGGCAATACTTGGACCCTATAAAGGTTGCACAGGCATTCCAACTCCTCCAGGATGGCACATCAATACATATCATTGCCAGAAGGTTTGCCGTGTCTCCCAGCACAGTCTCAAGAGCATGGAGGAGATTCCAGGAGACAGGCAGTTACTCTAGAAGAGCTAGACAGAGCCGTAGAAGGTCCTTAACCCATCAACAGGACCGGTATCTGTTCCTTTGTGCAAGGAGGAACAGGATGAGCACTGCCAGAGTCCTACAAAATGACCTCCTGCAGGCCACTGGTGTGAATGTCTCTGACCAAACAATCAGAAACAGACTTCATGGGGGTGGCCTGAGGGCCCGACGTCCTCTAGTGTGCTCTGTGCTCACTGCCAGACACTGTGGAGCTCGATTAGTATTTTCCCTTGAACACCAGAATTGGCAGGTCCACCACTGCATTTCACAGATGAGAGCAGGTTTACCTCTGAGCATATGTGACAGATGTGAAAGGGTCTGGAGAAGCCACAGAGAACTGTATGCTGCCTGTAACATCGTTCAGCATGACTGGTTTGGTGGTGGGTCAATGATGGTCTGGGTAGGCATATCCATGGAGGGACACACAGACCTCTACAGGCTACACAATGGCACCCTGATTGCCATTAGGTATTGGGATGAAATCCTTGGACCCATTGTCAGACCCTACACTGGTGCAGTGGGTCCAGGGTTCCTCCTGGTGCACGATAGACATGTGCATTCGTTTTCGTTAGAATGCATTTTCGTCCGAAAATAAGGTATTTTTGTTATCGTTTTAACGTACGAAAACGAAAGCGCAAGAAACGAAAACCAAAAGATCCGACATAAAAAATGCTTTATTTTAGTTTTCGCTCAGATCCGACGATTTTAGATGCTTTGTCGAATTTTCGTCGTTCAATTCGACAAAGCATCGAAAATCGTCGTTCTGAATACAGTGAATAGGTAGAAATTGAACTACGAACATTAGATGATTTTCGATGCTTTATTGAATTTTCATCGTTCAATTCCTACCTATTCACTGTATTCAGTGAATACCGTGAATATAAGTAGGAATTGAACAACGAAAATTCGACAAAGCATCGAAAATCATTGAATTTTCGTCGTTCAATTTCTACCTATTCACTGTATTCAGAACGACGATTTTCGATGCTTTGTCGAATTAAATGACGGAAATTCGACAAAGCATCGAAAATCGTTGCTTTTGGACGAAAACTTTCCAGACTAAAACGACATAAATCAAAACAATTTTCGGGAGTAACAAAAAAAAATTATTTTCCAAACGAAAACGAAACAAAATATTTCAGTCTGCACATGTCTAGTGCACGACAATGCCCGACCTCATGTGGCAAGAGCATGCAGCCAGTTCCTGGAGGATGAAGAAATTCATACCATTGAATGGCCCCTACGCTCACCTGAACTAAATCCAAAAGAATACCTCTGGGAAATTATGTTTCGGTCCGTCTGGTGCCGCAAGGTTGCACCTCAGTCTGTTCAGGAGCTCAGTGATGCTCTGGTCCACATCTGGGAGGAAATACCCCACCATCATACACCATCCATCGTCTTATTAGGAGCATGCCCTGATGTTGTCAGGCATGCATGCAAGCACTTGGGGGCCATTCAAACTACCGAGGACCATTTTGAGTTGTTGCAATAAAATTTCAGCAAAATGGACTAGCTTGCTGCATAATTTTTTTCACTTTGATTTTCGGGGTGTCTTTGAATTCAGCCCTCTATAGGTGGATAATTTTCATTTCCATTAAATGATGTGCCATCCTTTTATTCCTAACACATTACCCAGTCCATATCAGTATGAATATCCAGCATGAGATGTTTGCCAGTTGAGATCTGATATGTTTTCAAAGTGTTCCTTTAATTTTTTTGAGCAGTGTGTATTTTATCCTTTCCTTGGAGTGAACATTGTAGGCTGTAGTATATATGCTTGGGTATATGATCCTTGCTTCAGGAGTGTTCTGAGGATTATTGTACAGGTTTTTTGATCATTGTTTTTATGTGAAGGGGCATTCCCCAGTGTGTGGATGTGTGCAGGTATAATCAGTAGATAGTACGTTACTAGGAATTGACAGTTGAGAGACACAGGTTTAGGTCACTAGAGTATTGTATGACTGTCAGTATTTGTCTTAAGGAGATACAGGTGTTTTATAATTAGGTAGAGTTTTAGTGTATTTTTTCTTAAAGGTACAGACACATCTGTGTTATTTTGTGCCTATAGTATTGGGGCTAAGATGATTGCCTTTCTCTTTGGCCAACTAGATACTAGATGAACATCAGTGAGCAGGTACTTATTAGGTACATATGCCCAGATTCAGAGAGAATTAGATTATCGTAGAGTATGTGAAATACACTACGCCGCCGTTTTTTACCTGGCTCTACGTGGAATCCAGGTAGATTTTGTCCAGTAAACGACGGCCGCGTAGTGTATTTCTCCCGTCGCAATCCATCTGCGCGAGTAGGGGGCGTGAAGCATTTAAAATAGGCGCGTTCCCACCGCGATCGAACTGCGCATGCTCCGTTCGCAAATTTCCTGCCGTGCATTGCGCGAAATCACGTCGTCACGTCGTTGTAGCGTCGTTTACGTACATTCCTATTCCCGAACGAGTTACGTTAAAAAAAAAAAATTATTTCAAATCGACGCGGGAACGACGGCCATACTTTACATGGGTTACGCACTGTTAGACCAGCAAAAAGCTCCTCTAACATTACGTAGCCAAAAAATGACGTAGGCGATTGCGAGGGACACTCGTACCTTCGTGGATCGCCGTAAAAACTCATTTGCATATCCCGACGCATGAAAACGACGCAAACTCCTCTCAGCAGCCGCAAAAATATCGCAGTGTAGATCCGAAGGCTTACGAAGACGTAAGCCTCTCGGATCGAAGCCCGAAGCCGCCGTATCATGGTTTGTAGAGTTTATTTATGTGGATCAGTTTTTCAAAAAAATTGTTTTTGCAACTTTATGATTTGTGAAGTGTTATACTGTATGATCTCTTTTTCTACACGATTAAATATTTATTATTATATATAATTCTCTGTTTGCATATTTACGCTTACTATGGTTGCCTAAAAAGCCCCTCCCTTGGGGGAATCTTTCAATCTTCTAATCGATTTGGGGTGTCGGCAACATATACACTTATGTGATGTTACAAAATTTCTTCTATTGTATCATGGTTTGAGGATTCAAACTAGTGATACGGCGCGCAAAATTTGAAATTACTCCTGTCTAACACCAGTTAGACAGGCGTAATTGCTCTGTGAATCTGGGCCATAATGTCTACCGTGTCCCAGGGCCAGCTTTTTCAAACGGGGCACATTTTGGCAGGTATCCCTGTCATACGTCTGCAGTGTCCCCAGTTGTGCGGAAAATCCCAGTGTAGAATTACTAGTTACTTCAAGGACACTTGTTTAATAGGTACCATAGGTTACATCTGCCATGTTCATATATGCATTGATCATTTTTGTTTAAAGTCAAATGACCATATTTTGGCAGCTATACTAGGGCTAGTTTACACTTCAAAACGTGGCTTCGGACACGCTTTGTTAACCGCTTGCCGACCACGTCATGTAGATATACGTTGACAGAAGCCCTCTCTTGACTTTGGCATCTAACCAGGTATGTGGTGATACTAAAAAAAAAACACTTATTTTATCCCCTTTGTTCATTGAGGAAATAAACATTATTCAAGACATGATTGACTCTTGTGGTTTCCTGCTTGATTATTATCCAGTTCATTGAGCGCTGTCCACTGTTTTTTTTTTTTTTTTTTTCATGTGATAACAGCGTATGCTAAAAATTCATCAGAATTTCTTACAAAATGTATACGTTTTACTGTTTCTAATGTAACTCAGAGGTGGTAATGACACATTTTAATGGAGCACAAATCCCAATTTACCTCAAGTGGCATAAAAGTGAGGATCACCCCTTCAGATTATGTATTTATTGTAGAATATATATTGTAAGAATTCTGTAAAGCATCTATTGTGCTAGAGCTGAATTATCATCCATGGACTTCTAGAGCTGAGCCCAAATTAGATTTCCATTGTATGATAAATTTAGTGTGGCTCTAGCTTAACTCAAGCTAAATACAGGCTATAACTGTGAAATTGTGCAATAAAATATACCGTTTTAAGAAGACCCTCACAATGGCTGTGAAGATTATATAAATGTGTGTTTTTTCAATATACATTTTCTTTATTTGCACTTTAATATAGGCTAGACTGAAATGTAATGTTACAATATTCCACTCTACAATAGATATGCATTGCTAGTTTGCATACATTGTAGTTACTGTATTTTCATAAACTTAAGACAATGGTTTGCTAAGCATATATTGAATTGATATAGGTTATAAACAAGCAGCAACTAAAAAATAAATGTTCAGTTTTACAACACAATATATAGGCAATCAATGATATTATATATTTAGCATTTCAGCAGATACCAGAGTTCTGCTCTAAAAAAGATGGATCATTGTCGATTGGACTCACTAATACTACTTACATGTCCTATAATAAAATCCCAAAGAGGGAAGGAAACTGCAGACTTTTACTATTGAGGAAAATGTATTGACATATATTAAATGGATTAAAATGTATACACTACTATTAAAATAATACAATACAAAATCCCTGTTTGCTACTATGGGCTCCCCCAAAACGTATTAATGTCGCACATAATGTGTAGTAGGTCCTCATCCAACTTGTTGCTGCCTCTTTGGGCCAGATTCAGGTAGTCCAGAGCATCTTTGCTCTGGAGTAACGCTTCTCATTTGCGTTGCGCTGCAGAAATTTTAGGAGCAAGTGCTGTCATTCACGAAGCACTTGCTCCTAAAGTTGCGGCAGCGCATCGCAAATGAGCCGGCGGAATTCAAATTTGGCGGGTACGGGGCGTGTAGTATGCTAACTAAGCGCGATCCCGCCGCCAACGTACTGCGCATGCGTCGAGTGTCAAAACATCCCCGTGCGCATGCTCCAAAATCTGTGAATGAACGTCAATGACGTCACATTCCCATTCATGACCGTTTTACGCAAGCGACGTTTTTTTTTTTTTTCCCGACGCGATGACGACGCCTATACCTAACATAGGATACTCCAACCCCATGTAGGTATATCTATGCGCCGCGTATCCCGTCCGGAAACGTCGTATCGTCATTGCGTCGCGCCGGAATTCGATCGTGAATTGCCGATTTCCGCTCATTCCGCATTGCGAATATTCGGCAAAAGGAATATTGCGCGATTATTTTCTCCGCCTTTCTTTTGCATCAGAGCCAATCAGAGTTCTCCTACCACAGTTGTCAGAGGTTAGCAACCTCCATAGCAACCAATAGGAACCTGCCTTCACGACCATTATATAAGATCACTCCCAGCTGTATTTCAGTGCAGATTCACAAGGTGGCTGGCTAGAGAGAGTGGAGTGTTTCTGTGCGATCTTAGAGCTTAGAGCATCAGCATTGTGCTTCCTATAGTGCTTTCAGTTCTGTGGTTCCTGCTTCTAAACTGCTTTTTTCAAAGCAAAAGACCCAACAGCTTTTCTAAAAGCTCAGATTTGTGTTGTTTTGTCCAGGTTAGTTTAGCTTAGTGTTAGATAGATTTCTGTGTAGTTTGTGTAAGTGTACATTTCTTTAAGGTAGCTTAGTTTTAGTTTAGTGTGTGTTTAGTGTCTTTTTTTTGTGTTTAAAAAATAAATAAAAAATTAGCTTTAGTTTAGTCATATAAGTTTGTGTAAGCAGAGTTAGTGTTGCATATTACTTTAGTATTTGTAGTCCTCGTCTTTGTCCTTGTCAGTCAGTGTAAAAAAAAAAAAAAAATTAACTTTAGTTTAGTCATATAAGTTTGTGTAAGTAGAGTTAGTGTTGTATATTACTTTAGTATTTGTAGTCCTCGTCCTTGTCTGCATCCTTCAGTCTAAAAAAAACAAAAAAAACAAACAAAAAAAACTTGTAGGTGTAGTAGTTTTATTCTAGTTTAGTAGCTGTCTACGTCTTTGTCTGCGTCTTTGTCTGCGTCTTTGTCTGCGTGCCTGTCTTGCTAAAAAAACAAACACTACTTTCTCACATTCCCCCCCCCCCAATAAAGTTTACCCACCCCCCCCCCCACACATCAGCAAGTATGAGCAGCATACATAAAGAAAAAATAAGTGCAGCGCTAGAAAAAGTAAAATTGCGTGAAGCAGTTTACATAAGTTTAATCCAAATTGGTGAGATAATATTGTGATGAATAAACAAAAAACACAATATAAAAATGCACAAACAGGATGGTGAAACCCTTTGCAATACAGACAATGAAATATAAAATATGGAGGGAGTCCTTTAAAAAACAATGTATAGGTACAGATAGGTCTTCCTATGAAACACTCCTGTGGGACACTCCTGTGTTACTGGGGATTCAAATGATGTGCGTAATCCACTTTAATGAACATGCAGGATAGCCAGACTGATAGATTGAGAGAATGGGTACTCTTACCGCATAGGGTGGACACATATGCTGGGGGCACTGTGTCAGATAAGCTTGTAAGAGCTCCTCGGATGGATGGCTCTATGAAGAGTGATGATTGAAGGAATTGTAGATCCTTCCCAGGGATCTCAAGGTCCAAGATAGAGGGTGGCTCCAGGCTTTCAGATGGAACAACACTTGTAGGTATCCATAGAAGAAACAAAAAAACTCCACATGGTGTAGTTTGTTTGAAAAAAGGGGAGCCTTTATTAGGCTGGTAAAATACAGAGCAATAAAAATAACAAAAAAATGCCAGTACTCTGGAAAGGATCTGGCACACGTGATCACATGAATATAAAAAGAGCGTGGTAATTGGGTATAAAAAAGCTATGTACCCGACATGTTTCGAGCTAATGCTCATCGACAGGGGCATGGCTCCTTCACCCACTCCACGCCATATATATAATGAAAAGATAATTCACTGTGTCTCAAAACAGCTGCAATCAATTTGATTGAATAAACTACACTAAATGGTTACGCCCACTGGTGTCTGCAGGGAACTACATTAGTCATGCCTGTCCAGCCATATGATCATTGGATCGTGTACTTTCATTGGTTGAAAATAGGTAGGTGTCCGCCCACTCGTGTGTGTCATAAGTGAGGGAGGCGAAGCTGTTTATCTGAAGGAAAGACAGCCTATAGGAAAACCTAGACATAGGAGGTGATTGGTCGCACGAACAGCGATAATAGGTATGGCCATCACTATGAGCAATACTATCGAAATCGTACCCCGGTCCGCACGTATAACAGGTTTTCACCACTACGTGATGCTCATTCACATGATGGGAACATTAGACATCATTCCTACAAGGAAAGAGATTATGACCAATACAATAGATCTCCTTATTTATACAACCACCCTCGCCCCACGCCCTCTCAAAGTGGGGATTTTCCCAGGGTCCCCATGAGTATCAAAAGAAGTGCAGAAGGAAACGAGGCACTAGAGGGGGAGGCGGACCAGGAAAAAGAAGCAAACCTTAGAAGGTAATGGCATTTTTAATTTAAGCAAAGGGGAATTCTCAGAGGCAGAAATTAGAACTTTAGATAAAGGACTAAAGTTTGCCCCCTCAAAACAGTTGAACAAGTTCGACACCTTTGTCGATGTTCAAAAATTTGTTCGTAAGTTGAATATCCAGAGATTCTTCTTATCTAACCCAAGTCAATCTAAACAAATTGTGAACTCACCTGGAGAACCCATTCATTCAGGTTTGTCCAATCCGTCCCTTTTCAATCCATCCAACACTACATCTTCATCAATTAAAGTCTTTAGAGATCTTGTCCTCAAAGATCTAGAAACTCTGCCCAAAAAACGTATATATGACCATCCTGACATTAAAATAGGACTTAAATCCTTGATTGAACGCAAGGATTTAATTATACGCCCTGCGGATAAGGGGGGAGGACTGGTCATCCTTGACAAGGGTGACTATCATGTAGAAATGTGCCGCATTTTGGATGATAACAGCACTTATTCTCCGCTGACCCATGACCCTACTAAGAAACTACAAAAGGCACTGTTGGGTTTGATACAGAGATGTTTTTCGGATGGGATTCTTGATAAAAAAGAAAAAGATTACTTGGTACCCATAGTACCTTGTATACCTGTTATGTACTATCTCCCAAAAATTCACAAGAACATCACAAACCCTCCAGGCCGCCCAATTGTAAGCGGAATCAATTCTGTCACAGGTAGGTACATTAATTTCTATCTCCAGCCTTTGGTACAACGTGTCCCTTCCTTTCTAAAGGATACAGGTGATACTATACGGAGATTGCAATCCACCGAGTACCAGAGTGGATGTATTTTGGTAACTGCGGACGTAACATCGTTATATACATGTATTCCACACAACATAGGTTTCAAAGCAGTCGAACGGTATCTATCCACCAGTGATTCTATTCCTAAGATCCAACAACAGTTCATTATGGACTTATTGAAGTTTGCCACCCAGAGCAACTATTTCTGGTATAATGATATGTTTTTCCTTCAAACAAGAGGTGTCGCCATGGGGGCTAAGTTTGCCCCCAGTCTGGCGAATCTCTACATGGCCCAGTGGGAGGAGGATGTCGTCTATGCCCTACAGCGGCCCGAGGTGATGCTGTGGGCAAGATATATGGACGACATCCTCCTCCTGTGGCATGGAGATGAGGAATCACTCCACGATTTCATGGTGACTCTCAACGACAACGATATGGGGATCATCTTAACCTATGATTTAAATGTTCACAACATCCATTTTTTAGATTTGGAGATTTCAGTAAAGGACAATCAGTTTGTGACCAAAACATTTTTTAAGCCAACTGACAGGAAAGGCTATATCTCCACCGATAGCTGCCATCACAGCTCTTGGCTCAGATCCGTCCCTTATAGCCAACTACTTTGGATTAGGAGGAATTGTACAGACATAGATGATTTCTATGTACAAGCACAAACACTAATGCCGCGTACACACGGTCGTTTTTTGCGATGAAAAAAAACGACGTTTTCTGTGAAGTAAAAAACGACGTTTTTGAAACGTCACTTTTCAAAGACAATTTTGCATACACACCATCGTTTTTTCACAAAAAACGAGGTTACGTTCACCACTCTTTTCCATTGAAGCTCGCTTCATAACTAGCTTTTGGGCATGCGCGGGTTGAAAAACGTCGTTTTGAAAGACGTTTTTGCTACACACGGTGACTTTTTGTGAAACAAAAAACGACGTTTTGAAAAACGACACAAAAAATTCAAGCATGTTGGAATTTTTTTTTGGTCGTTTTTTTTAAGACAAAAAACGACGTTTTGCCCACACACGATCAATTTAAATGACGTTTTAAAAAACATCGTTTTTTTTCATCGCAAAAAACGACCGTGTGTACGCGGCATTAGGCTTAGATTCATTGAAAAGGGGTATACACCCACTGCCATCGACAACGACATAGAGCGGGTTTCCAACCTTGATAGGGCATCCATTATTAAGGAAAAACCAAAACGCACCCCTGATAATAAGTTTAAATGGGCTTTCACTACCCAATACTCCGTACAACATAAACAGATAAAGGGGATTTTAAATCGTCACTGGAATGTTCTCCAAAGTGACCCCCTTCTTGGCCCGGCCTTGCCCGATAAGTCAAGTATAATATTCAGGGGTACAATGTCGTTAAGAAACAAACTAGCCACAAATGTGTCAGATCCTCCAACTAAACACTCTTTCTTCCCTGAAGTGAAAGGCTTCCATGCCTGTAGAACATGTAATGTCTGTCTGCTGAATACTCTAACAAGTAGGAAGATATATGATTTTACCTCAACCGTAACTGCTACCACTTACCAGATAAAATCTTTTGTCACTTGCCACACTAAATACATAGTATACCTTCTCACATGCCCATGTAAGAAACAATATGTAGGCAGGACCATACGCACATTTGCAATCCGAGTGAATGAACATATCACTCGTATTAGGAAAGGTAAAACAAACCACAGTGTGCCCAAACATTACTTGGAATGCCATAATAAAAATCCTACAGGAACCAGCTTTCAGGTTATAGATAAATTGACTCCCCACTGGAGAGGTGAATCAAAGGTCAGAGGAGTATCCCAACTAGAAATGTTTTGGATCCATCAGCTTCGTTGTTTCTCACCCCATGGGTTAAACATAGAGTGGGATATCAACGCTTTTATCAATAAATCTTAAAATTACATGTTTTCAGTGGATCAGTATTCCGTTCTTCTATGTTGTTTTCGCGTATAAGACTGTCAAGCCAGGATTGTATATCTTTTATACATATTTTTTAAATGTATTTTTTATGTATTTTTATGTGTTGGGACCTGACAATGATGATTGACTATGTCACGCACTGCACTTGATTGATTTTCAGTTGTTTTTTTTTTTTTTTTTCCCTAATGGGATGGGATTGATTTTCTCATCATTAATGAGCCCAATATGTGGGAGTTTTTTTCAGTCTGCCATGCAGTATGTTTCCCATTAAGTTCATTCCCTGTCCATTTCCATATGTCTTTCTTTGATAAGGGTTTTATTAATACAGTCTATAGTGTGGTGCTACGGTACTGCTGAAACCATGGGTTAATGCCCATTGAGTGAGACATATGTAGTCACTCTACAGTGGTGCCATTGGATTGCGTATGCTCATCCCCCTAGAATAATATGTTCAATCAATGGATTCGCCTTTTCCCTGACGTCTGACCCGTCGAGTCACATCGTTACGGGGTTACATGGCAGCGTGCGCCCTCCCGTTCGTTTGCGGGACCAATCATCTTCCAGCTAGGGAGGTTTATCCAGGGTGAGGACACACCGTGCCGCGTCGTCACGTGATGACGCGCTGACGTATGTTCCCCCATTCGCGTGACCAATCATTTTCCATTCCCAGCTGGTCATTCCCTATAGGCGGTTCCGACTGATGACGTACTGCGTCGCGTCGTCACGTGACAACGTGCTGACGTATGCCCCGCTGTTCGTGCGACCAATCACCTCCTATGTCTAGGTTCTCCTATAGGCTGTCTTTCCTTCAGATAAACAGCTTTGCGTCCCTCACTTATGACACACACGAGTGGGCGGACACCTACCTATTTTCAACCAATGAAAGTACACGATCCAATGATCATATGGCTGGACAGGCATGACTAATGTAGTTCCCTGCAGACACCAGTGGGTGTAAGCATTTAGTGTAGTTTATTCAAACGAATTGATTGCAGCTGTTTTGAGACACAGTGAATTATCTTTTCATTATATATATGGCGTGGAGTGGGTGAAGGAGCCATGCCCCTGTCGTTGAGCATTAGCTCGAAACATGTCGGGTACATAGCTTTTTTATACCCAATTACCACGCTCTTTTTATATTCATGTGATCACGTGTGCCTCATCCTTTCCAGAGTACTGGCATTTTTTTGTTATTTTTATTGCTCTGTATTTTACCAGGCTAATAAAGGCTCCCCTTTTTTCAAACAAACTACACCATGTGGAGTTTTTTTTGTTTCTTCTATGGATACCTACAAGCAGGGCTTTTTTTCTGGGGGACCTTGGGGGAACTCAGTTCCACCACCTTTGGCTCAGACCCTTTGGTGCCCGCTCACCACAATCACTTGTGAACACAGAAGTCTGGTTTCTGTGTTTACAAGTGACTGCTTTGTAACCCCCTGAACTCTGCACACTGTATGTAATGCAATTCTGGTATTTAATGCCCCTTTAAGACCCTTCTACTGTTTGTGAAATCTGAACGGGTCGTGGTTGAGTTCCTGCACCTATTTTCTGAGAAAAAAAGCTCTACCTACAAGTGTTGTTCCATCTAAAAGCCTGGAGCCACCCTCTATCTTGGACCTTGAGATCCCTGGGAAGGATCTACAATTCCTTCAATCATCACTCTTCATAGAGCCATCCATCCGAGGAGCTCTTACAAGCTTATCTGACACAGTGCCCCCAGCATATGTGTCCACCCTATGCGGTAAGAGTACCCATTCTCTCAATCTATCAGTCTGGCTATCCTGCATGTTCATTAAAGTGGATTATGCACATCATTTGAATCCCCAGTATTACAGGAGTGTCCCACAGGAGTGTTTCATAGGAAGACCTATCTGTACCTATACATTGTTTTTTAAAGGACTCCCTCCATATTTTATATTTCATTGTCTGTATTGCAAAGGGTTTCACCATCCTGTTTGTGCATTTTTATATTGTGTTTTTTGTTTATTCATCACAATATTATCTCACCAATTTGGATGAGACTTATGTAAACTGCTTCACGCAATTTTACTTTTTCTAGCGCTGCACTTATTTTTTCTTTATTGTTCACCCACAGGTTGTTTCACTGTTAGTGATGGCAGCTTTATTTTATATTATTAGCAGCGCAACTTTCTTTTGTTTTGAGCAGCATACGTGGCCGTGGCCGTGGCAGCAGGGGTAGGGGAGTTACTCCCAGTGCTGGGTCGCTGCCAGCACGGGGTACCTCTCGCGCCCCTACTAGTGGTAGAGGATCAGGTGGAAGGGGAGTCCGCCTCATCCGTGATTTTTTTCCCTCGGGCAGCCGCCCGATATTGCCTTCTCAAGCTCCAGTAGTGGTGGAGTATATGGGGCACAGCAGTGCCACTGAGTCGTCAGTCCCGACTCCCAGTAGCACCACCAGTACACCGGTGCCTTTAGGACCCGCCCCCAGCCCCCAAGGGTCCAGCCTCTTACTGTTTGATGACAGCGACAGTGAGAGGGATATCTTGGGGGAGGCCCTGCATCAGGCAGACAGGGTTGATGGAGGAGGAGGATGGGGTACCTGCTGTCAGTATCCCAGAGACATCCCTTCAAAGTGGTGCTGGTGTTTTTGTGCAGGAAACACCCGCACCTAGTCAGACCCAGTCAGCTACGAGTAAGCATCACATGATGTGAAACATGTCAGCCCTTTTCTCCTTGTCCACTCACCGTTTTTGACTGCATGCATTTTGGCTGTTTTTTTCTATTGAAATTTTGTTTGCTTATGCTTAAATAAAGACATCGTTTTCCGAGGAGTGCGGCGATCCAGGATTTTTTCCTTCATCCCAACCTAGTCAGACCCAGGCATCGGTGAGGGGACAGCGGAGCCAGGCTAGCGGCTCCATGTCAGCTGTTTCCCGCAGACCACCACATTTCAGCCCTGGGTCTGACATATCTGGGGGCGAAGAGGAGGGTGACCCAACATGGGTGCCACCTAACTTGTCGGTTCACAGCAGCAGTGACGACGAGGAAGGTAGGCACCCTGGGGAAACGGTGCGCCAGGTCACCAGAGAGACCAGCGTCAGGGTCTCCACTGGTGATGGCAGCAGGAGGTGTCAGCAGCAGCACCAGCAGGCAGCTCCACCTGTGCGCACCGAGTCCCAGCAGGTGCAAGTCAGCTTTACCCCATCTGACAGGAGGGCGGTGCTGAAGTCACCTGTCTGGGCCTACTTCACCCTGGTAGCAGTTAACCAGACTGTAGCCATCTGCCATATCTGTCATGCCAGGGTGAAGAGAGGGAAGTGCTTGGCTCGGGTGGGTACCACAGCTCTGAACCAGCACCTGAGAATTAACCACTGGCGGGTGTATGACCAGATGAAGCATGGTGGTGGTAGCAGCACCACCACCACAAGTGTGCAGGGTACAGCAGCCCCTGCCACAGCTTCATATGTTCCCAGCAGGTCATGCCCTCCTGCTCCCTCTAGTAGAGGTACTGGTACCAGCAGCCAGACTTCCACAGCACCCTCCTCTTCGGTGTCCTGCACTGCCGTCCGGCGCCAGGCGTCGCTTTCCGATGCCTTCGAACGCACCACTCCCTTCCCCCCTGGAGACCGACGTATGCGTTCCCTCAATGGGCTCCTGGCAAGGGTTATTGCCCAACATCTGTTTCCCTTCAACATTGTGGACTGCAACCCCTTCAGGCAAATGTTGGAGCATGCCCAACCCCAATGGCGTGTCCCCAGCCGCCATTTCTTTGCCAGGACTGGTGTCCCTGCCCTACACCAGCACATTGTGCAGAATGTAACCCTGTCGCTGGATCACGCTGTCAGCGACAGGGTGCATCTCACAATGGATGGCTGGACCAGCAGGCATGGGCAGGGCTGGTACATCAGCTTCACGGCCCATTGGGTTTCCCTCCGAGGCGCCGGGGAGGGATTGGCGGCATCAGATTTTGTGGTGCCGCCCCGGGGTGTCCAGGGGAGAACTGCTGGTCTCCCTCAAGCCACTGTCTTCGCAGCTGCTGAGCCTCCCAGCAAGCGCCCCCGTAGCTACTCAAGTGTGGGGCACGTGCGCTGTCAGGCCGTGCTCCAGCTTGTTAGTTTAGGGGACCGGAGACACACTGGAAAAGAAGTGCTGACCGCACTTCAGGCTCAGGTCCAGAAGTGGCTGACACCCCGAAGGCTCCAGGCAGGTATGGTTGTCTGTGACAACGGCAGCAACCTACTCTCCGCCCTCCAGGCTGGCAGTCTGACCCACGTGCCCTGTCTGGCACATGTCCTCAACCTCGTGGTGCAGAAGTTCCTGCGCACCTATCCTGGGTTGAGTGACATTGTGCTAAGGGTACGTAGGATTGCCAGCCACTTCAGGCGCTCCCCAACCGCTACCGCGTCCCTGTCCAAGTTGCAGCGGGACAACAGCCTGCCCCTTCACAGGCTGATTGCAAGGCACTGGCGGGCCATCACAAACACTCCCGTACATCACCAGTGCGGAGTGGGGGCAGATACACCAGGTCTGCCATGTGTTGGACCCTTTCGAGCAGGCGACCAAGATGGTGAGCACGGAGCATGTCGGCCTCAACGACGTGCTCCCTATAGTGTTCCTGCTGGACAGGGCACTAGATCGCCTGCTCGAAGCTGGGGAGAGTGCCTTGGTGGAGCAGGAGGAGGCAACACTGCTTCACCAAGACCAGGCCCAGGACGAGGAGGAGGATGATGATGATGAGGAGGTTACTGGTGACGTCCTGGAGTCAGGGCCTGGTCAGGAGGGATAGCCGGTGTTGGGGTCACCGATAGTCCGGGGGTTGGGCATCTCTGAGCGCGAGCAGCAGCGCCTCCAGCATGAAGAGTCGGACGTCATGGACCCAGGCAGCCATGAGGAGTCACAGCGGGCTGTGCTCTTCCCCATGGCTGCCCACATGCTGAGATGCCTCAGGAGGGACCCCCGGTTTCAGACTATCAAGGAGAGGGATGAATTTTGGATGGCCACCCTTTTAGATCCAAGATGCAAGGGGAAACTGGAGCAGTTCCTCCTAGCCAGCTGGAGGCAGCACCGGATGCAGGAACTGCAGGCACGCATAGTCAGCCGGTTGGAGCAGGCAACTCCCCGGCCTTCAGTTGTCCCCCCTCATCTCACCCAGCAGGTGGCTGCACCCAGCAGCAGCAGCAGCCGAGCAGGGGACCTAATGGGTGAGATGAGGATGTTCTTCCAATCTGAGCGACCCAGTACCAGCAGCAGCAGCAGCAGTCGCCACCAGTGGCTGGCCCACATGGTGGCAGACTACATGGGGTCCGTCGGTGCTTCTGACAGTATGAGCACCGACGACCCCATGGAGTACTGGGTTGCCAGATTGGACACCTGCCACAAGCTCTCTCAGTATGCGCTGGAGTTATTGTCTTGCCCCCCCTCCAGCGTACTATCTGAGTGGACATTCAGCGCGGCAGGTGGGGTGGTCACGGACAAGAGGACCCGTCTGTCCATAGACTCCGTGGACAGACTCACATTCATCAAGATGAATGAGTCCTGGATCGGCGGTGACTTTCTGGCACCCGCCGTCGGTTCAGGGCGCTGAATGGTCCCTTGTCATTCATTACCTCTTTGATGTTTTTATACCTTTGAAACTCATAGTGGGCAGGTAGTGTTAAGGGCATAAATATTTCCATGCTGTGTCATTAAGCCACTATAAGGAGTAATGATGCTGCTGCCACATTATTTTGAAATGTAATTGCTCAATGCTCATCATGAATTTAAAAAGTCACGTATAGCATAGAAATAACGTTAATCAAACTTTTAAATTATGAGGCACTATGGTATAGTCAGGCTACAGCTACTTAAGGCCTGTGTCATTCTGCTTTTCAAATTTAATCTCCATGCTACTGCAACTTCAAGTTTTTGTAATTTTGCCATGATATGGGCTCCTACTGCTAATGCCAAAAGGCTGAGTGATTATGTACTGATATATTACTCATACTGCTGCTGTCACCTTTTGTCCGAGAGTTTTGCCACTTTCTATTACTGTACTACTGCTGCTGCTGATGTCACCTCTTGCCCGAGCTATTTGCCATTTTTATTACTCTTACCGCTGCTGCTGCTGCTGATGGCACCTCTTGCCCGAGTGTTTTGCCATTTTTATTACTCTTACCGCTGCTGCTGCTGATGGCACATCTTGCCCGAGTGATTTGCCATTTTTATTACTCTTACCGCTGCTGATGCTGCTGATGGCACCTCTTGCCAGAGTGATTTGCCATTTTTATTACTCTTACCGCTGCTGCTGCTGCTGCTGATGATGGCACCTCTTGCCCGAGTGATTTGCCATTTTTATTACTCTTATCGCTGCTGCTGCTGCTGCTGATGGCACCTCTTGCCCGAGTGATTTGCCATTTGTATTACTCTTACCGCTGCTGCTGCTGCTGCTGATGGCACCTCTTGCCCGAGTGATTTGCCATTTTTATTACTCTTACCACTGCTGCTGTTGAGTGTTGATGGCACCTATTTCCTGAGTGATTTGACACTATATTGTCTACTATTACTACTACTGCTGCTGCTCAGACACCTATGTCACGAGTTATTTGCCACTATATACAACTATTACCACTACTGTTGCTGCTGTTCATGGCACCTCTTTCCCGAGTGACAAAACACTATATTGTCTACTATTACTACTACTGCTGCTGCTCACTGCTCAGACACCTATGTCACAAGTTATTTGCCACTATATACTACTATTACCACTGCTGCTGCTGCTGTTCATGGCACCTCTTTCCCGAGTGACAAAACACTATATTGTCTACTATTACTACTACTGCTGCTGCTCAGACACCTATGTCACGAGTTATTTGCCACTATATACTACTATTACCACTGCTGCTGCTGCTGTTCATGGCACCTCTTTCCCGAGTGATAAAACACTATATTGTCTACTATTACTGCTACTCCTGCTGCTCAGACACCTATGTCATGAGTTATTTGCCACTATATACTACTATTACCACTACTGCTGCTGCTGTTCATGGCACCTCTTTCCCGAGTGATAAAACACTATATTGTCTACTATTACTACTACTGCTGCTGCTTAGACACCTATGTCACAAGTTATTTGCCACTATATACTACTATTACCACTACTGCTGCTGCTGTTCATGGCACCTCTTTCCCGAGTGATAAAACACTATATTGTCTACTATTACTACTACTGCTGCTGCTCACTGCTCAGACACCTATGTCACAAGTTATTTGCCACTATATACTACTATTACCACTGCTGCTGCTGCTGTTCATGGCACCTCTTTCCCGAGTGACAAAACACTATATTGTCTACTATTACTACTACTGCTGCTGCTGCTCATTGCTCAGACACCTATGTCACGAGTTATTTGCCACTATATACTACTATTACCACTGCTGCTGCTGCTGTTCATGGCACCTCTTTCCCGAGTGACAAAACACTATATTGTCTACTATTACTACTACTGCTGGTGCTCCGACACCTATGTCACGAGTTATTTGCCACTATATACTACTATTACCACTGCTGCTGCTGCTGTTCATGGCACCTCTTTCCCGAGTGACAAAACACTATATTGTCTACTATTACTACTACTGCTGCTGCTCACTGCTCAGACACCTATGTCACAAGTTATTTGCCACTATATACTACTATTACCACTGCTGCTGCTGCTGTTCATGGCACCTCTTTCCCGAGTGACAAAACACTATATTGTCTACTATTACTACTACTGCTGCTGCTCACTGCTCAGACACCTATGTCACGAGTTATTTGCCACTATTTACTACTATTACCACTGCTGCTGCTGCTGTTCATGGCACCTCTTTCCCGAGTGATAAAACACTATATTGTCTACTATTACTACTACTGCTGCTGCTCAGACACCTATGTCACAAGTTATTTGCCACTATATACTACTATTACCACTACTGCTGCTGCTGTTCATGGCACCTCTTTCCCGAGTGATAAAACACTATATTGTCTACTATTACTACTACTGCTGCTGCTCAGACACCTATGTCATGAGTTATTTGCCACTATATACTACTATTTACCACTACTGCTGCTGTCGAGTCTTGCCCAAGTGTTTAGATGCTATCTAGTACTATTACCACTACTGCTTGTAAATGTTGCCTTGTGATAATTACATTATATTTTAATACTACTGCTGCTGCCTTCATGCTGAGTAATGCTTCATGACCTCTCTGGCACAGCGGATCCACCAACAGCCTCCGCTACAAGCTACCAGACCGGATCGTAACAGCAAGTGTGACTAAAACACTCAACTTTATGTTTAAACCTGGTTTGCGGCCTTTATACTGCAACCATTAGCCTGTCTGCAAGAGAAAATCTGCACTCTCTCTCTCTTACTCACTCTCTCTCTCTATATCCATATATATATATATATATATATATATATATATATATATATATATATATATATATATATTGTAGCTTTTGTTATATTAATTTTTCAACAGTTTAGTTTGTGTTAGTAGTGTCTGTGTCCGTGTATTTTAGTTTGTCTTAGGTTTGTGTTAAATAAAATAATAGTATAAAATGTTTTTGGTTATTATGAAGTTAGATGTGTTTATGTTGATGTGTTAGATGTGAAGTTAGATGTGTTGAAAAACCTAACAATCTCAATAAGAAAGGAAACATTTTAAAAGAATAACATTTTTTATTAAAAGAAAAAAAAATGTAAATGTGATTTTGCATGAGCTTCTGAAGCTCATTTATCGCCTCCAAATTCTTTATCACCTGTTGCTCCAGCTGTTGGTTTTGGAGGTCTAATATGCGGATTTTCCTACGATTTGATAGGATTTTCTCAATGGTCCTCTGGGTCAGAATGTGGTTTTCTCCCATCTTTTTTAAAACTGTTAGGATATAAGAAAAAAAATTCGGATTTCAAAGACCGTTACCAAATAAATAAAATATTTATGTTGCTTATTAAACAATCATTATCATGTCTATACAATTGTTATGTGTCTAGCACATATACTTCTATCATAAATACCATATTATTGTTCTGAAATCTGACGGGTGCGCTTTAAATGCTGTCCATTTTTATATCTACATCTTATTGTTGAACTGTTATTAATCTTTGTGCACATATTTACCCTCCTGACTGATGCTCACAGGAACCGTCTCATCCTCCTGCTCCTCTTCTCCATCACCCAATTGACCAGGAATTTGGGGGGGGGGGTTGCAGCTCATCCTCTTGCTCCTCAACAAGAGCTGGGGGTAAAGACTGGGAGGGCCCTGGCTGCTCCTCATCCCTCTCCTCCTGTGCATCCTCCTCCTGCTCCTCCTCTTTATCCTCCTCCTCCTCCTCTGCGGCCTGTCGCCTTGTGCGCTTGGGGCGCACAGATGGTAGAGGAGCTCCTATAATAACACAATGTTCATATATGTAAAAATGATTTCTAATAACGTATGCAAATTCTGTGTACTCTGCTGTATTGTATATGAATACAAATGTATTTATATAGACAGTTAACCAATGGGATAATGTTATATTAAAGGGTCTTGCTGGCACTACAGGGGACTGAGTGTGAGCTGGGCTGCCACCATGGTAAAATGAGCTGTTTGTGTTTCCTTTGTATTATTCTGACAATCTCATGTTAAAAAAAGGGCCTGATGGAGTACACAGGATTACTATGATAACCCCATGCCTAGCACAGGAGTTTGTGGTAATTCAGTTATAAAATACCACCCCTTCCCCTTTAACCCACCACACCACCACTTTAATTCCATGGTTTAACTTGATGGAATAATGATAGAAAAGGGGGAGAAGGTTTCAATTCCCCCTTTTCTCATGGGAAAGCGGCAGGACTTAATAAAATTAGTAGTGACGGTTTAAAGTTCCCCTTTTGGGAACATAATAGGGCTCTTTAGGTGTAAGCTGGTCCTCACGTGGCCCAGTTAGCTGGAAAACATGTTTTTCCTGTTTTTTTGGTGAGCACGAGGTGATCACGCGGCCTACACGTGCTTTTCCCGCACTTTTTAGGCCTGTGGGCCTGGTACCAGTTGGTTCTGGAAAAATCCAGTGTTAGTTAGGGGTATATAAGTAGGGTTCCATCAGCCTTGCTCTCAGTCGCCTCAGTAGACAGGACTGTGGTGTTCTCCAACCCCCCCCCCCTTTTTTTTATTTTCTTTTTGTCACGGCTGCTAATTATGTGGGATGGTCACCTTTGTTTTAAAAAAATAATAATAATTATACTAAGGGGACAAATCTGTTTAGTTTAGTTGTTGTTGGATACATTTTAAAGTTGGAATATATTTATGTACAGCCCGAGCCGTAGTGACTAGGCTGTTTTTTAAGTTATTAAAGTATTTATTTAAAATATATGTCTGAAATCTAATAATAAAGCAGCCTCGGACAGTATTAGTACATTATTGGTGTGTCTTGTTTATTTAGTTTAATTATAGTTAATAAGTGTTCCTGTCTGCTGTCCCATGTCTTTTTTCAACAGTACTATGAATACCTTGGGTGGAGATATATGTTACCACAACATGGCGTCTGGGTTAACAACATCTGCCCTAAGGTTAATTACATATGACCTTACATAACTGTCACCAATAACTTACCTGGATGAAATTCATCACGGAACTGTGTGACCCGGGCCGTGTGGCGCCTCTTTAGGTCAGACCACTTTTTTAAGATGGCCATGTGGTCATGTGTGCGGCCATGCACCTTCCGTAACTCCCCCAATAGGGAGCGGACAATTTTTTTTTCCTGCTGGCTACAAATTTGGTCATATTCCTGTTGCAGGAACCTCTGCAAGATGAAGAACAAAGTATATTATAATACTTTTGTTTAAACCCTTATGGATATATGACGTAAATGTATGGTATTCAACAATTGGAAGCATTCTCGCCTTATTAATGACTGACAGGGGTAACATGACAGATTTTATATCTTGCCATTTCGGTCGCCACCTTTTTTGCATAAATATAGCAGCCATTATCATTTGCATAATTATGTATATATGAGTAACATCACAGGATACACGTATAGGGGAGAAATGAGTTGCTATTGATCTGACCGCTATAATTATTTTTTGACCCTTATACTGGGCCTGTACAATAGATATTTTTTTCCATCCCTATCTTTATATATGAACAATAATATGTTTGTTTCTTTTGACTTTTTGATGAATTAATTTTGAATAAATAATGGAGTTGATGTTATTTAAAAACTACAACTACCAGCATGCTCTGATACACCATGTAGCTCAACGTCACCAGCTGTACCACAATTATACTTTAACTCCCAGCATGCCTGGACAGTCAATGGCTGTCCGGTAATACTGGGGAGTTGTTTTGCAACAGCTGTAGGCTCCGTTTAGGAAACAGTGCCGTACCAGACGTTTTTCTTTTTTATTGTGGAGGGGAGGGTGGCTATGTAGGGGTATGTGTATATGTTGTGTTTTTTAATTTTTATTTTGTGTGGTGAAGTGTTTTTATGGTACAGTCAGAGGGGCGTGGGGTTCACAGTAGTTTCCCGCTGAGGGTTTGAGCTGCAGCGCCAAATTTGCTTCAGCTAGAAGCACACTGTAAGCCCCAGCCCATGTGAATGTACCCTGTACATTCTCATTGGGGGAGAGGGGGGGGGAGTTATTGCAGCCAGTTGCATGCAGGGAGTTGTAGTTTTGCAACAGCTGGAGGCACAATGGTTGCAAAACACTGCAAGTTTGTTACCTAACTCAGGGCACCTCCAGCTGTTGCAAAACTACTACTCCCATCAGGCATGGTCTGTCAGTGCATGCTAAGAATTTTACTTTTGCTGCATCTAGAGTGCCACAGTTTAGAGACCCGTGTATAGTGGTCTGAAAAATGTGGGCCTGCAGAACTTGCAAAACTAGAAGTCCCAGCATGCCCAGGCATGCTGGAAGTTGTAGTTTTGCAACATCTAAAGGGCAATATGTATTCGAACGTCCTTGGGCCTTAAGGACCCTGAAGTCAGGACGTTCGCATACGTCCTATGTCCACAACATGTTGATTATGCCAAATAGCAAGAAAAGTGCCTAAATACACATTTACCAACCAGGGTGTCTGCAGCTGTCCAGGCATGCTGGGAGTTGTAGTTTTGCAACAGCTGGAGACACACTTTTTGGGAAATACTAATATCTGATCTTATATCCTAACTTTTAAAATAGTCTAAAATGCAGTTAAAGATAATGAAATAACAGTGGTGAAATTACTTACACTAATCAGCAGGTTTTCCTCACTGGATGTAAAGTTACTCCCCACCATCTTCGCTTCACAGGGTAGCACAAAAAAGCGATCCCAGAATCGACTGGCAAAGATCCAGGAAATGATCTCCGTTTTCGCGTGTTGTTCTCGCGCATGCGCGGACGAGAATTTCGCAATCGCATTAGCGAAATTTCGCAATATTGTTTTTTTTTTATAAAATATCACGAATATTCGATATTAGCGAATATTTCACGAACATTCTTCTATATATTCGTGAAATATCGCGAAATCGGATATGGCGTATTCCGCTCAACACTACTATTTACTAGAAAGCAGTAAAGTGCCTGAGTGATGCAAATCTGATGAAAGTGCTCCCAGGCTCCTCCTCTGCCCTGAATTGTCATATGATGCAAAGCTGAAGGGAATCATGGGGGCTATCATCTCAATCTGCACAGAGCACCGTTATGTTTCTGAGGTCTGATATGATTTTTGCTATACTCCCTGCCTTGCTTGGAGAAAGAGGAAGAATGTTTTCTTGGGGGTTGGATAAAGAAGTATGGGGAGGTACTCTTGACTTCTGTACTTACACATTGTATAGAGGGTCATACAATACATATGCCTTAATTCTACGACCTGTGCTATCATAGAACCATTGCACTCTTCCCATACTTGTGGTCAATGCACAATGTAGACTGTGCTCTATGCGTCATAGTCCTCACCGGCATTCTCTGTATGCTGGACTGTACATTACATTCCCCTGAATGATGAAAAACATTTGATAAGTAATTATCACTTCATCGTGTTGATTTTCTGGTGTCAGTAGACATACAGGAAGCATAGCTACACATCCCAATATGTCAAGGTCATCATCACGTTGCGGTACACATTGGGGAAGGACACTATTTGTGGCTCTGTCCTTTGGTGTTTGGTGTTTGGACAATTGCCCTGACCATACGCATATAACCTTACCCCACTCCATAAGATCCACTGTTTTTTGCAAGCAGTGCAGATTAACACAGGAATTGAGGGGAGGATGGCCTGCATCCTGTAATGAACTTCAAGATATGGAATTTACAGATACGTCAATATTTTTTTTATCCTATTTGTACAGTAGAGGACACTGGTTGGATATTCATAAACGCTGAGCTGTCCCTAAGCAATAATTTAGAGGGGTGAGCAGCAACAAGGCAAACAGAACAGTGCCAACAGGCCCAAAAGAACATAAAAAGGTCAAAGACCCAACACAGAGCACCACTGAAAGTACCTTGCATCCGAAGCCTGCATCCACAGGGGCTTGGACATCCACCTGGAACTCAAAGAAGGTATGAACCAGAGACCAGGTGGTTGCTTTACAAAGCTGGGCAATAGAAACTTGGTGTCAGAAATCCCAGCTCCAACCTTCCGGAAACTGGTTAAACATAAAAACATTTCTCCATAGGGCAGAAGAGGTCTATCACCTAATAACACTATCAAACCACTAGCAAAAAATGGAGATTTCATAGTGTGTGGTAGAGTTATAGGGGTCTGCGTTCAAAAGCTTTTTTAGTACCTGAAAGTAGCAGTCTATAACCCAGGGTCTAAAAATATCCAGTATCCAACCTGTGCCGTGTATTGTACAATGTGGATAGACATCAGCGGAGTGCTCATTTGTCTTTGGTTTGTAATTAAGTGTCCTAGAACTTATGGTATCCACCTTCAAAGGGTTCCTGTATGTCCAATTCCACACTGAATCTTTGCAGCAAGTAATTTTGTAAAAGTGGGACAAATCATTGTTATCACTGGTCAGGTATATCCTTCTTAGTCTGGTGGTTGACTTTTCAGAAAGTCCACCCTCTCCATTCAAGTGTGCATTTTGAAGACAGATGTGACTGGTAGTACAAGAAATATATTACATTCTGTGCTGGGCTGAAGCCACTGTTCCAGCTGTGTCCATGTTGTGCATCCCAAGAATGGACACTTAGCAGACAGACTATCTCAGCCTTCAGAAGCCACGGTGTCCTTACTTTTTTGGAAATTGTTCCTACAGCAGGAAGTGTTCCAATAGACCTGCCACAGGTGGAGAATAACAGTCTTGTCATGTTTGTTTCAAGAACACTGAAACTACAGAGAAAGCAACAGATGCTCAGGTAGCTCCATGGGATTGGCATAAACTGATAATCTATGCCTATTCACTGGTGAGATTACCCAGACCGCTATGCAGGAACAAGCTGCAAGGCATTCCAGTAATCCTTATGCTTCCAAATAGACCTGAAGTGTTTGGTATCCACAGCTGGTTTATTTGTACACAGATGCTCCTTGGAGTCTACCTGATCAGACAGACCTTCTGTCCAGTGGCGTATCCAGCGTGGGGCAGATATGGAAACTGCCCTTGGAGCCATATGAAGGGGGCGCTCCTGAGTGGCTGGGCAGCAAGACACTTACAGTGATCTCTTCTTAAAATGGCCCTGGTATTGCCCACAGTAAGCCTGGGGTAGGATCCTGGCTGGCGGAGACTGCTTTACTTTGTTCCCCACTGTCCCCTGGCTCACTGCCCAAACTGGTTACTAGCCATGGCCCGCCTCACGTCTTGCAACCAGTGACGTCACAAGGAGGAGAGAGGCAGCATTCACAACGAGGAGATTTAACTTCCTCCTCCTCGCGCCCCCCCTGCTTAGCTCCGCCCATCTCCTCCCTGCAACTTCTCAAGTGCACAGGAAAAACATGTGAAGGCACAGACACTGACTGCAGTGCACAATAGGAGTGAGGCATTAAGGCAGTGGTGTGTCCCCCTAGGATATTTGCAAAATAGGCTTCTGTGCCAGAGAGGGGAAAGGAGTCGGGAGGTGCGCTGTGCTCTTCAGCTTAACAGTCCTGAAACTGCAGCTCTTCTCTCCAAGTGGTTCTGTGTGTATGAGAGTGCCCTGCAGCTTCCTCCTTCCTCTTCTGTCATTGACATTAGAATCACCAAAAAGTATGAAGGAACCAGCAGCCTCATACTATAGGAAGGCTTCTGGCAAGCCAAAGGACAAGAAAGAGTTAACAGCTCCACCTCCTGCTGCTTACTGAGCCAATGGGTGCTGCTGTAACAGAATACTGGAGCCATGCTGGAGCCTGGAGAAAGAGCCATCTGCCGTGGGGACTGGGGATGAGGCAGAGAAGGAGGAGAAATTAGCAAGAGAAGCAGAAGAAGGTATTCAGGTAATCTGAAGAATGTCACAGGAAAAGACAATTGAATAACCACAATAAATTGAATAAATCGAATAGCCACAATATATAAAAGTGCAAGGTACTACATGTGCAAAAAAAGCAAAAAGTATAAATTAATACAATCATAAAATATGCAATAATGTGCTATGTGCAATGTGCAAAATGCTAAATTATTTGCAAAAGAACAGTAATAATATGCAACTATTAGGGTGCAAAATTATTGTAGCAAAAAAAATTACTATGAAAAGAATATATGCAAAAAATTGATGCGACAAAATAGTGTCCCAAGTGACATCAAATGCAGAAATACATAAATACTAAATATATTCTTCACAGATTTCACTGGTGTTCACCAAACAAAATGTGCTCTCTACCACTGTAAGCGCCACGGTGTACCAGAACCCGATGCTGGTAAAATTATAAACCAGCTATTGTGCATAACACTCTGAGCATAATGATCCGCAGCTTCACAACCCTCCACTCAAAGAGACCTCAAGTGGATAATTTCATATGCTTCATAACTCACATGAAGGAGGAAGAAAGGAAGCTCCCATAGCGTAAAACCATCTAAAACCTCAAATTTAATTAAATCAATCTGTACACTCACATTTGAATGTGTCTCCACTGACACAAGTATGCAGGAAAAATCAGAAAGCCGAGGAGCCTCTGGCGGAAACTCCAAGCCCTGAGTGCAAACCCGGCATGCATGGCGATGTCATGTCCAAGCCCCGCCCTACGTGTTTTGCCATCTGACATCCTTCAGGGATGAAAGAATGTGCACCACCAACCACACCATGTTTATGTGTAACATACATCAAGGAATTCATAACAGAACTAATTTGCACAAAACAAAATAGTGTTAGTAAAAAAGACAACAGGCTGAAATATCAATATATAACTCAACAATGAATTTAAACTCATGTTGAATTTTAATAATATTTTATTTTTTTAATTGTGCCTTGGATGGACCAGGATGTCCCATTCCACTACTGGTGTAGGTAAAAATTCTGTTTGGCAGGGAGCAGTGATTTTTTAACCTGCCTGGGGAAAGCCTGAAAAGTGGCACATCTTTTTGATGTATGCAACCTACCGCAGGAAAACTGGCATTTACAATACAAAAAAATGCTATTTAGACTACCGTCAAGAGGATAATGCCGCGTACACACGATCATTTTTCGGCATGAAAAAAACATAGGCCCAGATTCACAGAGCGATTACGCCTGCGCAACAGGAGATGCGCGTGCGTAAGTCGAAATGTGCGCGTGCGTTTCGATGCACGGCATCCCCAGAACGAGATACGCAAAAAATCTACTTTTTTTTGTCCCGCGTAATTTCGTTAGACTGGCGCATCCGTCCGCGCAAAAGTGCGCTAGACAGACCATTGATTTGCTAGTCAAATATGCTAATGAGGGACTTACGGGGATCCACAAAAGAACGTTGGGGCAGCGCAGGCGACGCAGTGTGCGCAACAGCAAAATGTCCTGTCTAAAATTAGACCATATAAAAGCTGGTCTAAAAAGAGAAAAAAAGTCTACTTGTTAGATAAAGCAACACTGTTAGTGAGGAGCTCAGCAGTCACACGTGTTGCACAACAATCTGTATGCCAACATGCCAGGGGCATCGTCGCGCATAGCTATACTACTGACTTTAGATGAACAAAGAAGGATGAGGGCACGGAGGATGGCACGGAGGATGGCACGGGAGAGGATATACCGCACCCGCATAGACCTGTTTGGCATGAGTGATTCTGAGGTGTTTCGCATCTTCAGATTCACCCCTCATGTCATCCTGGAATTAACCACAACCCTGCAGGAGGACATCACCAGCCGAACACAATGCTCACATGCAGTGCAGCCACTGGTCAAGGTCATGGCAACACTCCATGTCCTTGCCAGTGGCTCTTTTCAAAGAACAAGTGGAGTGGTGGCTGGGATGTCACAATCCTCCATGAGCAGATGTGTGCACCAGGTTGTCCCTGCAATCCTCAGACGCATGGCCAACCAAATCATCAAACCCACCACTGAGGACCTGCGGCTGAAGGCAATGACAGATTTCTACAGAATTGCCAGATTCCCAGGCACTGTGGGGGCCATTGATTGCACACATGTGGCACTCCAGCCCCCCCAGGAGACAGAGCACATGTACCGCAATCGGAAGCATTGGCATTCCATCAATGTACAGGTGATAGTTGATGCCCAAGGCCTCATATGGCACGTCCGTGCCAAACACCCAGGGTCCAGCCATGACAGCTACATATACAATCAATGCCACATCCGAATGGAATTCGAACAGAACGTGTATGGGGCCACCTGGCTGGTTGGTGAGTGACATGGGTGGCAGGCATGACTATCCCCTCCCATGATGCACACATCACAAGTGGCACATGCATGACTAACATCCTCCTGTCTTTTCCCTTACAGGTGACTCTGCATATCCACTGGGACCCCATCTCATGACTCCTATCCGGAACCCCCAAACTCCAGGAGAGGAAAGATACAATCAAGCACATGCCCAAACACGAGCAGTGGTGGAGCGCACCTTTGGCCTACTAAAGTCACGTTTCCGATGCCTGGATAAGTCTGGGGGTACCCTCTTGTATTCCCCAAACTTTGTGTGCCAGATCATCGGTGCATGTTGCATGCTGCACAAGAAAGGGCCTGCAGATTGCCCTACGTGATGACCTGACCCCTGAACCAGACAATCCCCCCCTAACCGAGACTACCCCGTCTTCTGAGGGAAGAGCAACCAGGAGACAACTCACATTGGGCATCTTTGCACATTAAACACACACATTAATCATGGCACAATGAGAATGCATGCATGCACACCACTGTGGTCCCTAGCACAGACACATCCACATCAAATTGGATTGGCACCAGTCCACCATGCTGGACTTGTGAGCAGCAACGCCACACCAAGGCTCCAATTATGTCACTGTACATTCATACACCATTCACACGGACCTGGGGATCACTTCTCCCTGGTCCTGGGGAACCCTACTCCACCAAAATTGAGGGTGACACCCCTTTTCCGGCAGGAATGTCACCCCCACATTCAAACAGCATTCACAACCCAAAAAAAAAAATTACCTGCAAAAGCAAAAATTTTCCAGCAAAAAAAAAAAAAAGGGGAAAAAACAAATTATTGCCCCTTGCGTGAGCCACGCCTGGGGCGCCCCCGGCCACGGCCCCGGCTTCTCAGGGGAGACTCATGGGGGAGGGGTAAAACCGGGGAAGGAGGAGCAGCCCCTGATCTCTGCCCACCTGGCGGCCTGCCCTCCAAGGCCACGGCTATTCTGTCCAGGGCAGCACCAAGTGTTGCCGTGTTGGCCTGGATAGCCTGGGTAAGGGCCCTCACATCCTACCCAACGCCTGCTGATGTCGTCTGCAGTTCGTTTAGGCAGGTTGTGAAAGCCCGGGAGTGGGAGTCCAGGTTCCCCAGCGTATCCTTGATGGAGGACAGGCTCTCCTCCATCCGCACCAATGTCTGGCTGACCTGTCCCAGATGGCGGGTCTGGAGGAACTGGTCCCTTCTCAGAGTGGCGGGCAGGAGATCGGCCAACCCCCTGGTGTTCTGGGATGAAATCCTGCCTCCAGCTGATGCTTGTGGCCGGGGAGAAGGGGGGGCCCTTGTGAGGGGAGCCATGTTGGGGGGGGAGGGGGGGCTCCCCCTTAGGGATGGCTGGCTGCTGCCAGCCAGAGGGGAAGAGTCCTCAAAAACCAAACGTCCAGTGCCTGACATGGACTCCTCCTCCTCATGATTCTCCTCCTCCTCATGATTCTCCTCCTCCTCTTGAACCTCCTCCGTGGACTCCGGCCTTGTTGGGGGGGCCTCATTAGGCTGCTGTCCTGGGGTTGGTGCGGTCAGGCCAGATGGCCCTGCACCCTCCTGCACATCTGTGGATGACACAAAACATTCACAGGTTGGAGGATCCACACACTTGCCACATATTCCCTTTCACCCCCTCCCCCACACATGCTACACACCTGATATTAAAAAAATACTTACCTGGCACCACGGGCTCCGGACTTGAGTCAAAGCCGGGCAGGCCCTCAACTTCATGCCGATGAAAGGTCAGGGCCACCGCACATTAGGCCAGCCTAATACGGCATGGTGGGCCCCCTCCTGTGCCCCTGGCATGGGCATGCATTCTGGCCAGCTTCTGTTTGACCAGACGCCGGAGGTCATTGATTTTTTTGTCAATCCCAGACCGGGTCCGTGTCTCCCCCTGCCCCGCTGAATTGACCTGCTCAGTGATCATATCCAAAATCTCCCTCCTCCTGGCCGGGGTGGTGTTGGCACTGTCTGGGCCGTGGAGGAAACGCCCATACTCGCTAATGGCCCGGGCAAGAATTTGTTTTTCCCCAACTGTAAAATTGAGCTTTCTCTTTCTCTCTGTCATACTTCCCAAAAAAATCACTCCCAGTCAACAAAATTCACTCACACAAACAAGCACAACCAATCAAGCAAGAACACACACAAAGAGAAAACTACTCAGCAAGAAACAGTCACAAAAAATAAATAAAAAATACAGCAGGAAAACAAACAAACAGAAATAGATCAATCAAACAAACAGTCTCTCAAACACTTATCAAAAAACACTTTCAAAGATCTACTAATAAACACTTGATCACACAGAACACTAATCTGACAACTACAAAACACACCGCAACGAACAACAGGACAAAAGCACTTGGTTAAATGGGAAGGGACAAAGGGATGTACTTTTGCAATGCAAGTGCGTTTGTGTGTGTCTATGTATGCTGTTTGCGTAGTTCACAACGTTGCCCTAGTCCATTTCCAATTTCACTGATTGCGCCTCTCCCGAGTTGTGAGCATGCGCACAGCGGAGCTGACCATGGTCTCCTTCAAGTGCGCATGCGCGAGCCGGCCGGCCCTTCATTTGCATGGGGTCACGGCTCATTTCAATGTAACACACCCACGTCCTTCCCAATTTGTATTACTCCTCCTTACGCCTCGGGAAAAACGTTACGCATGCGCAATTTCCTGCGCAAAAGCTACGAGAATAGGGGGATTACGCGGCAAAATTGCGCAAGTCTAACGTAAAGGCGGTGCGCTATGCCGGTCCAATAATGCGCAGATGTACCTGAATCTGGGCCATAGTTTTTAAAAAATGTAATTTAAAATGATCGTGTGTGTGCTTCACATCATTTTCCGGTTCTGAAAAACGCCAATTTTTTTTTCCGAACATGCTGCATTTTTTAATGACGTTTTAAACAATGCCCTTTTTTCGGGTTGTAAAAAATGATCGTGTGTGGGCTAAAACGATGTTAAAAACCCACGCATGCTCAGAAGCAAGTTATGAGACGGGAGCACTCGTTCTGGTCAAACTACTGTTCATAATGGAGTAAGCACATTCATCACGCTGTAACAGACAGAAAAGCGTGAATCGTCTTTTACTAACACTGAATAAGCTAAAGCAGCACCAAGAGTGGTGTCATTTGCATGGAATTTCCCCTTTGTAGTGCCGTTGTACGTGTTGTACGTAACCACGCTTTGCTAGAGCATTTTTTTTTTAACGATGGTGTGTGGGCAACGTCGTTTTAATGATGAAGTTTGAAAAACGTTATTTTTCGTTCTCTAGCATCATTGCTCATTGTGATTAACATGGATCTGCATCACTGGACAATGTGATTGTTAGTGGATTTATATTTTGAGACTTTTTTTTTTTTTAATTAAAGTACCGGTACTTGCCAAAAACTTTGTGTGTGCTTTTATTTATTTTTCACTTTTTTGGTGAATGAGTACCAGTACTATGCACTGGTACTGTCACTCATTCACGCAAGGCCATATGTGGGTGCAGCCTTGTTGTTAAAGGGGTTTCAAGTTACTTATAGGCCTCCTACCTGCAGACCCCCACAAAAACCATGCCATGGGTGGAACATCAACATCGGTACAAGGTGTATTGCCAAGGAAGTCACTCCCCATGCTGATGGCATGTGGCCTGATATCGTTCAAGAAGAGGGTGAAATATCATCCCTGCTTTTCTGGCCTGCCAGGCTGCATGCTTCGATAAAGGCCTGGTGTGAATTTTTTGAGGGTGGGACTTTTTTGTCTTGATTCTTGTGTGGGGCTTCCCTTAATATTTGGAGATCTCAGACCTTTTTTTTGTGTGTAGGGTCATCCTTAAAATTGATACCAGACTGAAAGGCTTGTGGCATTAATTATGGGGGAAACACCATACTTTTCTTTCTTTTAATATACTTTCCTGGCTACTTTGATTATTTGGACAAGGGCAAACATAATCCAAGGTCGGACTTTGAGGGCACAATGAGCAGTGGAGAGTATACAAACTTATTTGAATAATATTTATTAAATATAGTACATGGTACACAAAGAACATTTGAGAGAGTTAAAAAGCACATAATAGAAAGTGAGCCTCTGTGCATCAACGTGTTTCGCTGTTTAGCTTCGTCAGGACACATTCAGGGATCATTGGAAAAGAGAACAGGTCTCACTGTCTAAAAGAAAACATATGTTTAAGCATTCATGATAAAAATTGACCATCATCATATCCAAGCGACAAAAATGCAGCACACAAACAAAAAGTACCAAACAAATACCTTGTAAGATATGTGTTGCTATATCATGAATTCATATACATATATTTTATTTTAGACAGTGAGACCTGTTCTCTTTTTCAACAATCCCTGAATGTGTCCTGACAAAGCTAAACCGCGAAAAAGCATTGACGCACAGGGGCTCACCTTCTATCATGTATTTTATATATATGATTTTTTAACTCTCTCAAATGTTCTTTGTGTACCATGTACTATATTTAATAAATATTATTTAAGTAACTTTGTATACTCTCCACTGCTCATTGTGCCCTCAAAGTCTGACCTTGGGTTATGTTTGCCCTTCCCTTTTTATTTGTATACAAAACGTTCATATGGCCATAGGAGTGCTTCCCTTTAAATTTTCATACATGGACAGGAATTACTGCCCAGTAATTGAATAGAGCTGGGTGACTATACTGGTTGCTAAGGACATGGTGGGTGCAGCCTCCTTAACAACTTTGACAGCAGAAATAGGAAGCTTGACATGAATAGTAGTGCGAGTAAAGTGCATTACTATATATAATGTCCAATCCCTGCCAAATGGGCTGAAAGTTTGATATTCATACAAATGCTCTATTCAAGCAAACTTCAATACATTCCTGTTTTCAGACCAAACTGAAAGCTCATCCATACTGAATGTTACACTGTGAGACAATTTACAAGAGAAGCCTAGTGATAAAACATAACATTTCTGGAAAAATCCTTGAATGCAGTTGCATATATATATATATATATATATATATATATATATATATATAGCATCTGCCACTGGATTATGCATTTACACTGTAGCGTAGTGAATAGCAACAAAAATAAATTGTGATATCGACAAGACAGTCTAAGTTTCTCTTCCTGCTGGGATTTTTCCAACCTTCTGTGAAATAACTAACTGCATATTTCTGAGAATATGTCAGCATATTAGCAAAGCTGAGTCAAAGATGTTAATGATGCAGTTTCTGATCCCTGATCTAAAAAAAAAAATCGAATCTAATCTTATCTAAACATTGTTTTCCCCTAAAATAGTTTTATCCAGATGCCATTCTCCATGTGTGTACAGGTTAAAAATGGGGGTGACATGACAGGAAGAAAGGGGGTAAAACATGTAGGCTTTAAATGGAACTCATGAGCACAGAGATATAGGACCTGCTCTTACTAACCTATTTTTATAAGTTGTAGGTTCTAAATATACTTCCTTAATGAGTCACTAACCTGAAAAAAGCATGCAGGATGGAAGCTAAAATTTGACAGTAGGTACTGGCTACATACATGTTTACTATTAGATGATTAAGATCAGTAACTAGTTAGGTAGTAAAACCAATATCAGAAACACAATCCCAAACCTTTACCTTAAAAAGGCAGCAAAGCAGCTTCCACATATCATCTCTCACAGGGTTCACTTTAGGAGGTTTGCTTATCTAGCCAATTGGGACAATGCCTGTGATTTTTTTGTTTAGAACCTCTGGCTTTTTGGGATTTTCCCTTCCCTTGGACTTCTAATTGGTAACTCCGGATTGGAGCATATATATTCCATCTTGAGTTGTGGGAGTCAATCTACTGGAAAAACCCCTGAAGAAGATAGATATTATCCGCAAGTTGAAACACACTGGGGTTTATATTTGCACATTTGACACTCCTTTTGGAGTACCAAAGACACATACCTTGTACTGGTATTCTATGTATTTTTATCTTGGTATACATACAGCCATTGGGCCAGATCCACAGAGAATTGCCCTGGCGCAGTGTATCAGAGATACACTACGCCCGCCGTATTTTACCTGGCTCTAAGTCGAATCCAGGAAGATTTTGGCCCATAAGGTACGGCGGCGTAGTGTATTTCTCGTGGCGGAATCGAATTACGCGATTAGGGGGCGTGAATCATTTAAATCAGGCGTGTCCCCGCGGCGATCGAACTGCGCATGCTCCGTTCAGAAATTTCCCGCCGTGCATTGCGCGAAATTACTTTGAAACGTCGTTTTTTTTTGTAGCGTAAATTACGTACATTCCTATTCACAGACGACTTACGCAAAAAAATAAAAAATTATTTGACGTGGGAATGACGGCCATACTTAACATGGCCTGTCTAACTATAGACCGGTTAATAGCAGCTTTAACTATACCCCTGGAAAAAGCCGACTAGCGACGACGTAAGAGAATGCGACGTCCGATAGTAACTTCGTGGATCGCCGTAAAAAAGCTAATTTGCATACCCGACGCGGAAAACGACGCAAACTCCACCCAGCGGCGCAAAAATATTGCAGTGTAGATCCGAAGGCGTACGAAGACGTAAGCCTGTCGGATCGAAGCCCGAAGCTATCGTATCATGGTTTGACGATTCAAACTAATGATACGACGCGGGTAATTTGAAAGTACGCCGGCGTATCAGGAGATACACCGGCGTACTGGCTCTGTGGATCTGGCCCATTGTGTCTACTGTATGTAACCCAAAAGGTATTTTTTTTTTTAACAATTATGATGTTAATGAAAGTTTTATATACTTTTTTTAATAAGATGTTTGTGTTCATAAAGGATGCTTAAAAGTCACTTTTCCCCTTTTAAATGTATTTCAAATGTTATTACTATTTTGGGATCTGGCACCTTGATTTTTTCTGGATGTGGTTTAAGTAATTCTATAAAGGGCTTGCTTATCTCTAGCAAAAAGAGAAAGCAGAGTGGCCGTGAACCCCCTGTTTTTGGGTCCCCCAACAGCCCTCCTGGACCCTCCCCTCTGTCCAGTTCCCAATGGGAAGCCACTTTCCATGGGCCACTCGTGTTCACACCCGAGCCCCACCAAATTTTGGGGCCCCTTACACAGCTTTAGGCAGGGCCCCCCTGGAGCAGAGAACTGGGGGGTGCTGACGAAAAAAAATAAGTGTAATGTCTTCTCTCCTGACGCAAGATAATAAGGGCAGGGTGCCTGCTGGACCATCGGGCCCTTACAGGTGTAATGCAAAAAAAAAAAAATGTGAGGGGGGCCTGTCAAACAGATTTATTGTATTACCGGTGCCCCACCACCAGAGCCCACACATTAAGCACAGATCTTAGGGTTATAGACTCAGGAATGAACTTGTCAAAAGGTGACATTTTGTCTTACAGCCTTGACTGTACTTTTAATGCCACTTTGCCCTTGTACAAGAGTACTTTTGTAAGACACCTGGCTGCTCATATGTGATTTTTGTTATATGCAAAAGCTTGTCAACTTCAAATTATAGAAAACTAATTTTTTATTTATGTATTCATTAAAAAGTATTCATTAAAAAGTGATAGTATAAAATCAATCCCAAATATTTATGGTATATGGCATAGATCAATCAGCCTCATCTGCGTAAAAGGTTAAATTGCACTCCCAGCCTAACAAGGTGTACAGATAGGGGGAACATGCAAGAGTGAGAATGATCACCAGGAGTTGGTAATAGGTGGAACAACAATGAGCAGTACAGCTGGGAGTGCAACCCCCCTCCCAATCTTGATGTTTCCAAGAACCAAATCTGCTTCTTCAGGAGATCAGATGGGATGTATAATAAACAAAAAACATGCTAGGATAATAAAATCTATGAAGTGTGCAGTATCCAGCGGGAATACACTGGGAACAACCAATTATTCAATAAAAAAGACAACCAAACAGATGTATAGAATATCTTATGCAGTATATATGTAGAAGTAATTTCACCATATGTTTATGATATCGGAGCCACTACGATATAAGTGTCCACAATTATGATAATGGTAAACTTGCTGTGCTGTATGTAAAAAAGTGTCTATCCCTGAATAAAAAGATAACAAATATTCCTGTCAAGCCTCGTACACACGCACTGTTTTCTCAGCGAGAAACAGCAAGAAAACTGTGTGTGTGTACAAGGCTTTGAGGTTTCTCTTTCGAGAAAACTGCCCAGAATCTAGACGAGAAAAATAGAGAACCTGCTCTCTATTTTCCTGTCGTGATTCTCGGCAGTGTTTTCCTGCCGAGAAACCCGAGCGTGTGTATACTTACCTGCCTCCATGGAAACCCATGCATGCTCGAAATGACTTCAACGCATGCGCGATAGCTTCCTAGGCATAGGTAGGGTGAAGCAAGATGGCGGCGACGGCATCGAATATGAGGAGCGCATGCTGGTCGTAGCCGATGACGTCACCATGTTCGTGCCATTCAAAAGAACAGCGGTTCTTTTAAAACGTACGTGTGTCCACTCGGCTGGCAAGACAATCTTGCCAGGAATCTCATCAGGAAAAACAAATTTTTTTTTCCTGATGAGAATCCCAGCCGTGTCTACAGGGCTTCAGGGCGATTGGTGGTATCGTGGGCTCCTCCAATAAACAATGCGCCTCCTATTGGAGGAGCCCAATGGGCGATTTAACCTCTTACACGGATAAGGGTGATTGATCTATGCTATATAACATCCAAGTTTGGGATTGATTTTATACTATAACTTTTTAATGAATAGATAAAGAAAAGATAATGGCCCGGATTAAGGTAGAGCGGCGCATCTTTGTGCAGGCGTAGCGTATCTACTTTACGCTACGCTGGCGCAACGTTGAGAGGCAAGCATGCTATTTACAAAGAATATGCGCTCAACGTTGCACCGGCGTAGCATATAGTTATTGGTGTAAGCCGACGTAAGTCAAAGTAGGTGGAAGTGGGCGTGATATATTATAATGAAGCGTGACCCCATGCAAATGAGGCCACAGCTTCAAAAAAACGAACTGCGCATGCGTCGTCTCATGCGTCATCTCTTGGATGCATCCCAGTGCGCATGCTCACAGTTACGTCGAAATAGCTGCCTAAGATACATCGAACACTGCCTAGGACATGAACGTAACCTATGCACAGCCCTATTCACGTAGTACTCTGTAAACGGCGTATGCAAAGTAAAATTTGACGACGCCGTTCCCTTGCATATTTAAAATGTCCCGTCCCGCTGCCTATTAGAACGATTAAGCAGCGGAAATGCCGCTATGATCATTCTTATGGTGCGCAGGATCGCCGCCGGAACACAATGATATCTGAATGATGCCTCTAGCTGCAGGCATCATTCAGATATCACCGCACAAAGTCCAGGATGTCATATGACGTCCACCCAGGATAGGAGATCCCCTTTGTAGACGTCATATGACTGTGTGTGGTATTGAAGTGGTTAAATGAGTTTTGGGGCAGTTGAAAAAAGTGCCCAACTGCCTCTGAACGTATGGGACCTTAGACCTGTCCACAGTGTGTACCTGTTGCTTGCTGTGTGATATTGCTACTGTACCTGACATTTGCTACGTTTATTCACTTTGATCCTTTGCTGCCTGCCCTGACCTTATGCCATGTTTGACTTTGATTATTAGACTTTCGCTTTTTGTACCACATTTTTACAAACTGTGCTAATTCACTGCTGCTGCTCTAAGTGCTAGAAATATAGAAGAAAGTCCCTAACCCTTTTTCAAAATCATTATCGTGCCACTGCACATGTCAGCAGATTTGTGAGGGTGTCATTAACAATTGATGGCACTGCTGTGTTTCTGCTGAGGGGCAGCACGTTTCTTTGGTGTCAGCAATTTTGCATGCGTTTTGGACACACAAATGTGAACGCAGGCTAAATCTCTCAGTTACATTGGTGGTTAGTGTAGATTTTCTCATTACATTTGGGCTTGGTGTAGAATTCTTTCATTCAAACTAGTGGCCAGTGTGAATGTTACCCTTACATTAGTGGTCAGTGTAAATCCCTCCTTACAATGGTGGTTACTGTAAATGCTTCTATCACATTAGTGGTCAGTGTAAACCCCTAATACTTTGTTGGGTAGTGTTGAAGCTCCTCTTTATATTGGTAGTGACTAAAAAAAATATGCATTGCCAGTGATCACACCCTCCCCCCAGCACTGCTAGGTTCCCTAGGAGTTTACTGTCTATTGATGGTCCACTCACGTCCCCAGTCCATGGCATGCAGGCAGTGAGGAGATGATGTTTTGTAACCTCTAGAAACCAATCAGTGAGCAGTATTACTGTACTGTAATCTCTAGCAACCAATTAACAAGCAGAAATCATGTGCTAGAACATCCAGCAACTAATCAGTGAGCTGTAATGTGTGCTGTAACCTCTAGCAACCAGTCAGTAAGCAGTAATGATATGTTGTAACCTCTGGCAACCAATCACAATAGCTGCCTGATCTGATACAGTAAACCAATTTTGAATCTAGATGCTATATATTGTATCCCTAGCGTGCCCCTAGACGACGTCAATTTTGTGACGAAACGTACGTCGGGAAGGTGACGTGCTGACGTTTTGACGTGACGATCCGAGTGGAATGGGCGTTCGAGTGAGCCGGCCGGCTTTACATTTCTCTGTGCCTAATTTTATCTGTAACATGACCTACGGGACATCTAGACAACAGCTGCCCCTTAAAGATCCGAGTGTTATGACCCTGCGTGTTATTAGGACACTGGACTACAGGTCTGGATCTCAGCTGCGGAGGTTACTCAGATCACAACCACCAGATTACTCTCTAAGTACACAGAGATTATGGGGTTTTGGTCATCACAGCCTCCACTGAGAACAAACTTGATATTGGCGTAGCTATTGAAGCAACATGGATTTAAACAGAGAGCAAAGCAGTACACTACACGGTCAGTAGGGGGCTGTGATGTTAAGTGGTTAGTATCAAAGAAAGCTGTGAATGTTATAGCTAAGGGCACTCTGCAGTCCCTATGGTGAGAGAGCAACAGTCAGCAGTTAGCAGCAGACAGGTAGAATACAGTCCTTTAGTCACGGCAATGTGTACAAGTATAACAAGGCAGTATTGGCCACTTGGGGTACTTGCGGTTCTGATGTGAAGAATGAGAAGGTCCTTCCTGCAGGTTAAAGTGGTCCCTTTAGGGTTGAGTAGGTCCGGATAGTCTGCAGTCTGTGAAATGGGCACAAGCTGGGTGGAACTGCAGTCTCTGTGCAGTGGCCAACGTTGGGGAGAGAGAGTGCAGAGTCCAGAGTCTCCTGAGTAGGGTGTCCGGGTCCCTGGTGGCGGCAGGCGTCCAACAGGAATAATCGAACACCCTGCCTCCACAGCAGGGGGTTTAAATAATGCGCCTGGAACGCGGAATAGTGCGGGTCGCACTTCCGCGTTCCAGCGTGGAGCGCAGACGTCCGCGCACCGAAAGTGACGCAGACGGCTTGTAGAACGGAGCGCAGCTGTTAGAACTATGTACAGCTGTGCTCGTTCTAATGGTGGTAACGCAGATGGCGTTACATACTCCCCTCCTCAAGGGGTTACCAACAGGGTACCCAATAGGGGCTGGCCGATCAGGATGTTTGTGATGAAACTGTTTAATGAGTCGGGGAGCATGAATGTGTGAGGAATCTTCCCAGGAATCATCGAGATGACTATAACCTTTCCAACGAATAAGATATTGAAGAGAAGAACCTCTCCTTTTGGAATCCAGAATTCTCTCAACCTCATACTCTGTTTCACCGAGAACCTCGACAGGAGGAGGGGGGTGAGGATCTCTGTTAGGGAACAGGTTAGGTGTGAAAGGTTTGATAAGTGAAACATGAAAAGAGGGATGTATTTTCCAATCTGAAGGCAGGAGTAGTCTAACAGCATTATTGTTGATTACATGGGAGATTGGGAAGGGTCCAGTAATTTGACGACCAAGTTTCTTTGAAGGTATCTTAAGGCGTAAGTTCCGGGTGGACAGCCATACCAGGTCGCCAACTTTGTATGTAGGAGGTACTGTTCTATGGGAATCATAATATCTTTTTTGTTTCTGCTGAGCAGCTTCAAGGTTGGAACGGAGAATACTCAGGTTCTTTTTCAAGGCGGTCAGGTAATTTTCCACAGTGGGAACATTATTTGGGGAAAAGGAAGATGGCAAGCTGTTAGGATGGAATCCATAATTCGCGTAGAAAGGTGAGAATTGGGAGGAAGAGCTTCTGGCATTATTATATGCAAATTCGGCGTGAGGAAGGAGATGGAACCAGTCATCCTGTAGATGGGTACAGTAACAATGAAGATACTGTTCAAGTGTCTGGTTGACACGCTCTGTTTGTCCATTTGTTTGTGGGTGGTAGGCGGTGGACATTTTATGATTAATCTTTAAGTTTTGACAAAGGGCTCTCCAGAACCTGGACACAAATTGAGAGCCACGGTCAGTGATGATCTGAGAGGGTAACCCATGAAGCTTAAGGACATGGTGTATGAAGGCTTTTGCTGTCTCAAGGGATGTGGGTAATTTCTTTAAAGGGATGAAGTGGGCCATCTTCGTTAATACGTCTACTGTGACCATGATGGTGTTAGCCCCCTCGGACCGGGGAAGATCAACTATGAAATCCATAGAAATGACATCCCATGGTCTGTTAGGTATTGGGATGGAGGACAGGAGGCCAAAGGGAGGTTTTCTTGAGTGTTTGTTAGTAGCACAAATCAGACAGGAATTGATGTAATCATTTATTGTCTTTGATAACTGGGGCCACCAGTAGTCACGTTTAACTAGGTGGATGGTCTTACTAATACCAAGATGACCTGCCAAAGGGGCATCATGTAGTTGTTTAAGAAGCAAGAGTTGTAGTTGGGGTGGTACATAAATCTTGTTATTGAAGGTATATAGACCGTCTGACTGTTTGGTGAGACCACTAGGTAGTTGCGTACTCTCTTTAGCGAAGGTTTGAGTAAGTAAATGCTTGAAAGAAGCAGAAGCTCCAACGAATCGGTTGGATGAAATAATGGATTGAGGAGGATCTTCCGTGGTCTGGTCTTCATGAATACGGGACAGGGAGTCCGCCTTAAGATTTTGAGAACCGGGGCGGTAAGAGATGACAAAGTCGAATCTGTCGAAGAACAAACTCCATCTAACTTGGCGAGCAGACAGGGTCTTACAGGCCCTCAAGTGTTGCAAATTGCGATGGTCTGTAAGGATGGTGATTGGGTGAGTAGAACCCTCCAGTAGATGTCTCCAGTTACTCAGGGCATCCTTGATTGCGAGAAGTTCTTTTTCACCAATGGGATAATTCTTTTCTGCTGGAGATAGAGTCCTGGAATAGAAAGCTACGGGATGCAGAGGCTCGGATAGGGTTGGTTGCTGAGAGAGAACAGCACCAAGAGCGAAATGTGAGGCATCCACTTCAAGTGTGAAATGAAAAAGTGGATTGGGAAGTTGAAGGATGGGAGCAGAAGTGTAACTAGCCTTGAGCATATCAAAGGATTTCTGAGCATCATTTGACCAAGAGAAGGGAGTCTTAGTGCTAGTCAAACTACTGAGTGGTTTCACAATAGCGGAAAAGTTTTTAATGAATTTTCTGTAGTAATTTGAAAAACCAAGGAATCTTTGTAAAGCCTTCCTTGTATGTGGTACCGGCCATGATAGAATGCAGTCTACTTTGGAAGAATCCATCTGAATACCCTTTGGGGTAATTAGATATCCGAGGAAAGAGATACTGGATTGACTGAAAACACACTTCTCAAGTTTTGCATATAGAGAGTGTGTTCTGAGCCTAGCCAGGACCCAGCGCACGTATTTGGTGTGTTCCTCGGGTGTGTCAGAATAAATTAAGATGTCATCCAAATAGATTACGACACAAATATCAAGCAAATCTCGGAAGATATCATTAATGAACCACTGGAACGTGGCTGGGGCGTTACATAAGCCAAACGGCATCACAGTGTATTCGAAAAGTCCATAGCGAGTCTTGAAGGCGGTCTTCCATTCATCACCTGGGCGGATTCTTATCAGATTATAGGCACCTCTAAGATCTAATTTAGTGAAAATGTTGGATGTCTGGAGACGCTCAATAAGCTCTGGGATTAGTGGTAGAGGATATCTATTCTTCACAGTGATGTTGTTGAGAGATCTGTAATCTATTATTGGTCGGAGTGAGCCATCTTTATTTTTAACAAAAAACATTGCAGCACTTGCTGGGGAGGTGGAAGGTCTAATAAAGCCCTTCTTGAGATTTTCATCGAGGTAAATCTTGAGATGTCCCAGTTCTGGTTGTGACAGCGGATAAATACGCGCAGTCTGGATAGGTTTGTCAGGAATGAGGTCTATTGGACAGTCATAGATTTGGTGTGGGGGAAGTATGTCTGCATTGGTCTTACTGAAGACGTCAGCAAAGTCAAGTAGGTGTACTGGGAGCTCCACATGGTGAGACTCCGTGAAGGAGATAGAGTAACTGGAATAACAAGTCTCCGTACAAAATATGGACTGTAGTGTTAGTGAACTAGTTGCCCAATGGAAAGTGGGCTGATGAAGACGTAACCATGGTAGACCGAGAACTATTGGGAATACCGGAGACGAGATTATGTCAAAAGCGAGGGTCTCAGCATGACCTGAACTACAGGTAACCAAAAGGGGGGAAGTTTGAAGAGAAACCGGACCAGAAGAGGAAGTAGAACTGTCAATAAAAGTGAGTGACACAGGAATTTGCTTTAACACACAGGGGATTTTATTAGAATCTACAATTTTTGAGTCTATGAAATTGCCGCAGGCTCCGCTGTCGACCATTGCGTCAAGGGTAATCTTTTCTTGTTCCCACTGTAAGGTAAGAGCAATAAAGATATATTGGTTAGAGGTAGTACCAGTAGCATTGAGCTTATTTATGTGGAAATCTTTACCTTCAGAATTCCTCTTAGGAAGGGGACAGTTGGAGACAACATGGTCAGGAGCTGAACAGTACAAGCAAAGGTTTTGAGCTCTGCGGCGCTGTTTTTCAGCAGAAGATAGTGGTCCCTTGATGGCTCCAAGCTCCATAGGAACATCCTTGGGTGGTGACCTGGCTCTCTTGAACGGAGTAGGAGGGTATGTGACAGCACGTTCCGCTTTCCTCTCGCGAAGGCGTCGGTCACTAGCAACAGAAAGATGCATAAGGTCCTCTAGAGATGGAGGAAGCTCAACACGGGCAATTTCATCTTTCATTGCTTCCGTTAAGCCTAACCGGAATTGGTTCCGAAGTGCAACATCTGACCACTGGGTCTCTCTGCTCCAACATTTAAATTCTGTTATGTAGTCTTCCACAGGTCTTTTTCCCTGCTTGAGATTCCTAATTGAGTTCTCGGCAGTCAACTGCTTGTTTGAATCCTCATAAAGCTGGGACATCTCTTCCAGGAAGGTGTCAAAAGCACCCAGGAGATCTCCGTGTTCTTCTAGGTAAGCATCAGCCCAGACTCTAGGTTCACCCCTAAGGTAAGAGACTAGGGTGAGGATTCTGACCCTATCGGAGTAGTAGGTGCGGGGGTGTAACTCGAACATCAGACGACACGAGCTAACGAACTGACGAAAACGTTTTCTGTCCCCGGAGAAAGTTTCTGGAGGACAAACTTTGGGCTCAGGTCTCTCTCTGGCTTGTGCTAAATTTTGGTTGCAAAGAGCATCATTCTCTAGACGTAACTCGGTTAAGGAGTTGGTAAGGGTGTCTACCCTTTGTGAAAGTCCAACCAAATGATTTGCAAGCTCCGCTGGATCCATATTAATTTTTTGGGTTCGAATATTATGTTATGACCCTGCGTGTTATTAGGACACTGGACTACAGGTCTGGATCTCAGCTGCGGAGGTTACTCAGATCACAACCACCAGATTACTCTCTAAATACACAGAGATTATGGGGTTTCGGTCATCACAGCCTCCACTGAGAACAAACTTGATATTGGCGTAGCTATTGAAGCAACATGGATTTAAACAGAGAGCAAAGCAGTACACTACACGGTCAGTAGGGGGCTGTGATGTTAAGTGGTTAGTATCAAAGAAAGCTGTGAATGTTATAGCTAAGGGCACTCTGCAGTCCCTATGGTGAGAGAGCAACAGTCAGCAGTTAGCAGCAGACAGGTAGAATACAGTCCTTTAGTCACGGCAATGTGTACAAGTATAACAAGGCAGTATTGGCCACTTGGGGTACTTGCGGTTCTGATGTGAAGAATGAGAAGGTCCTTCCTGCAGGTTAAAGTGGTCCCTTTAGGGTTGAGTAGGTCCGGATAGTCTGCAGTCTGTGAAATGGGCACAAGCTGGGTGGAACTGCAGTCTCTGTGCAGTGGCCAACGTTGGGGAGAGAGAGTGCAGAGTCCAGAGTCTCCTGAGTAGGGTGTCCGGGTCCCTGGTGGCGGCAGGCATCCAACAGGAATAATCGAACACCCTGCCGCCACAGCAGGGGGTTTAAATAATGCGCCTGGAATGCGGAATAGTGCGGGTCGCACTTCCGCGTTCCAGCGTGGAGCGCAGACGTCCGCGCACCGGAAGTGACGCGGACGGCTTGTAGAACGGAGCGCAGCTGTTAGAACTATGTACAGCTGTGCTCGTTCTAATGGTGGTAACGCAGATGGCGTTACACCGAGCAAAGGCTTTCCTGTTATATGAGATTTATATCTTGGCTTCTGGTAAGCCTTCATTTCATTTGGTGACACGGTGGTGGTGTTTATTTAGTCACAACCTAGGATATCACTATTCATTCCTTTTTTATTTTTTAAGTACGTTTTTATGTGTTATTTTGGCGTACTTCACTTTGTGATTTTCAATTTTTTGGTTAACCATTTGATGACACACCTGGAGTTTTCCTAACTTCTCTATCCTGCTCAGGCATCCTGCTTTGGACTCTTTAAAGGCCCTGGCTGGGGTTTCAGCCGCAAGCGCGGTATGCTTGCCTTCTGGTAAGCCTCCATTGTTTATCACATTAACATTTTTGGTGATGGACTTTCTATTTTCATATTGACTCTTAGGCCTCGTACACACGAGCAGACAGATTTGTTCAAATCTGTCCGTCCGACAGATTTGAACAAATCTGTCTGCTGGGATTTTGGTTTGCTCGCGTGTACACACGAGCAAACCAAAATCCCCGCCAGCAGAGAGCGCGCTGACGTGTCGGTGACGTGGCGGTGACGTTGACGCCGCCACTTCACCGCACCAGGAAGTAAAACACTTCCGCTCATGCGCCGAATACATTCGGCGGCGGTGCGGCGGCGGTGCGGGACGACATGTCTGCTGGTAAGTGTACTAACCAGCAGACATGTTTTGAAATCTGTCGGGTGGCCAAATCCGTCGGCTCGGCCGTACACACGATCGAATCTGTCTGCTGAAACGGTCCAGCGGACCGTTTCCAGCGGACAGATTTGATCGTGTGTACGAGGCCTTAGGACTGTCTGTGAAACACACTTCAATTTTTTTTGGTTCACTACCTTCTGATTTGAAGCTGATTTGGCTTATATTGCCATCTATCCACACTGGACTGCTATTACACTATTATTGTGTGCTAAAGCACTATCTCACATATGGTTCCGAATACCACACTAGTTTATTTTCATATATTTTTTATTTCTAGCGCAACTTCAAGTTTTTTCCTTTATATATTGTATGTCTCAAAGCAGATGGAGAGCGAAATTGAATGGGGGGGCGGGGGCGGCAGTTTCCAATTAGTATTAAAGACGGCCCTGCCTCAGACATGGGCATCTATTATTACGTATACATAGCCCTATATTGGATTCTTGAAGTTCCTTCATAAAAGCCATGGATGTACTATACGAAGATCCCCATAAAGTAGCCTCTGCAGCAGCCTCACTCTAAGCCCTCAATTAAGGAAGAAGAAATGTTAAGGAATATATTACAATATTTCATCATCTGGCAGTAGAATCTAACTGGAATGAACCAACTCTGCTAGATCAGTTAGGACTTTCTTAAACCCTGGAGGATGAGATTGCCAGAGTCAGTGTTCCATCCACACTTGAAAGCACTGTCTCCTTATGTAAATCGTACACAGATTACGGGAGAGAAGACAAGAACGGGCAAATACTTACACTACAGTATTACTCAGAGGCACAATTCCTTCTCTGCCTCTTGAAATTATGACATATCCCCTGAAGCTCCCACAGATGAACCAATGCAGATTGGTATAGCCCGAGGACCTAAAGGACTATGCTTATATTGTGGAAAGCCAGGACATCAAGTGAAGGAATGTAAAGCTAAGCCAAGTTCTAGGAGAGGTAAGCAATATAAAATATCCTCCACCTCACAACAATTGTTACATACCATGTCCACTCATTTGATCATCTCTCTTTACACTGAAATAAAAAGCCTATGAATCTTAATGCAATGATCGATTCTGGAGCTAATGGCTGCTTTATGGACACTACATTAGCTAAAGCCTTGTCAGTACCTACTACCAATAAAGAAGTACGTACACAAATACAGCTAATAGATTGAACTTTTTTTAAATCTTGTTCTATTACCACAGAAACCATTTCTCTAGAAATGACCGTGAGATCATGCCATAGAGAGACAATCTCTTTTAACCTTGTCTGTTCTCCTATTTTTCTGCTGATATTATGCCGCGTACACACTGAATTTTGTCTCAAACTTGTGTTGCATACACACAGTCACACAAAATTCCAACCGTCAAGAACACTACAACGAGCCAAGAAAAATTAAGTTCAATGATTCCGAGCATGCGTCGACTTGATTCCGAGAATGCATGTTTTTTTGTGCGTCCGAATTGCATACAGACGGTCAGAATTTTCCCGTCAGAAAATTTGAGAACCAGCTCTCAAATTTTTGCTGTCGGAAATTCTGACAGATAAAGTCAGATGGGGCCTCCACACGGTTGGAATTTCTGACCAAAAGCTCACATCAAACTTTTCTTGTCAGAAATTCTGATCGTGTGTACGCGGCATAAGAGTGATCTGCTATAGTTTGATGTATTTACTTCTGCACTTATTTAAATTTTACCTGTGCCCAACAAACAATAATATGTTGAAGTAGATGCTTCAGATACAGCTGCAGGGGCTGTACTATCACAGCGATCCAGTGAAAAATAACTCCTACATGTAGTGGCCTCTTTTTCACGCTCCTTTACTTCCGCTGAGAGAAACTATGATGTGGGGGATAGAGAATTATTAGCAATCAAACTTGCATTGGAAGAATAGAGATATCTGCTAGAGCACTAGCACAACCATTACTGTTTATACAGACCATCACAATCTTGAATACTTACAGCCAGCTACACAGATTAAAACCATTAAAATAATGTTAAGCTTGATGGGCTCTTTTCTTTAGCCGGTTACCCCCACTGATAACTTACTGTCCTGGTTCTCAAACTGGTAAGGCTGATGCCATTTCTCGTATGGAAACTGACACATCTTCAACAGGTCCTGAACCTTCTACTGTATTAAATAAAAACAATTTTTGGCTACTATACCATCACTATAGGATATTGTCAGATCTCATACTAATGTGAATGATAAACATTTCACAAACACCACAATGAACTATCAAAATGGACTTTTATTGTACACAGTTCCAATAACTCCTTTCTATTCTATGATAATTATGGCTACCATCCCACTATGTTGCCTAGATCCCCAGTTGCTGATACTGTACCTGCTGCTAATAATCATTTAAAAGAAATTGTGAAAGCATTTCAGTACTAAAGAAAACCATAACTTGTGCCCAGATTAGGTATAAGCCATATGTGGACAGACACCGTGATCCTACCCCTCAGTACCAACCAGGTGATCGAGTATGATTGTCCACCTTGTTCCTAAAACTGAAATGTCCTACACCAAAATTACGACCGAGATATGTGGAACCCCTTGTTATGGAATGTGTCATTTCCCCTGCTGCAATGAAATTGAGTCTGCCTGATTCCTATAGGGTTCATCCTGTCTTTCATACTTCTCTGTTAAAGCCTGCTGTCCCAGATCCTTGTCCCTCTCGCTCCCTATCTACTGCTGATTCTATTATTGTAAATGGAGAAGAAGAATATGAGTTTCAGTACATCTTAGATACTAGATTATGCTATGGTCGTCTGGAATATTTGATTCACTGGAAAGGCTACAGTGTTGAAGATCGTTCCTGGCTTCCTGCCTCTGATGTGCATGCTCCTGTACTTGTGCTCTCTTTCCATAGATGTCATCCAGGCCGTCCTGTCCTTTTGCGCTCCCGGGGGCACTGTCATAACCCGCAACCAGAGGCGTATCTAGTGAAAATTGCACCTATGGCAAGCACTGAAACTGCGCCCTTGTCAAAACATTTGAAACCCATCTTTCAGATAACCTACAAGTCAAGCACTTTAATTACCCCTTACACCAGAGTCAATAGCGTTACATCTTATATCACAGTTCCCCCCTTAGAGTTCCCAGAGAGCCCATCTTACATCGGAATCCACAGAGTTCCCCTTCACACTGGGAAATCTGATCTAAAGAATGTTGTAGACTCTGGCATCATCTTTATATACACTGTAAGGGGGGGGGGACTCTGACACAAAGGGGATCTCTGCGGACTGCGATGTTGGGGGGCCTCGGATGTGAGGGGGTATCTGGTTACCCCAGATTCTGCAAAGTTCCCCCTTAAAGCAGTGTGCCAGACAATAAGCATTTCTAGACAGGGGTCAGGTCAGCCATGGCAGCCCTGTAACAGCACAGAGCCTTTCACTTTATATGACCAGCCCTCCCTCCACAGTATGTGTGAGCATTTCCCCACCTCCATGGGACTACAAATTTCAGCATAGTAGGCTGTGCATTTATTTCTCTGCTGCTCCCCAGTCCCCCACACACAGTGTGACTGAGAATGATGACTGCACTGATATACAAGAGGACACCCTCTCTCCCTGCCTGCTGCAGTGTTGCACAAACCCAGCCACTGCCAGAGTCTGTGCCCCCACTACCCCCTTACCAGAGACCAGGGTTGCTGTTAGATATGATGGGGCTCCCTACAGCCTACCTGATGGGGCCCATGACCCCACCCCTGGGCCCATCCCTGGCCCTGCCTTAACCTCAAAAAATAATTCAGCTGTGTTGATATTTTGGTTAGTGACATATCCTCTTTATGGAGAAATCTGGGGTTGATTAGACCCATTGATCCCTGCTCTGCCCTCCAAGGCTAATTGGCTGCTTTCTTAGCTGGTACCAGCCAGGTAAATGCAGAACCGATACTGGCAGTGAGGAAATCTTCATAACTTATGGCCTCAGGAGTCAGTTGTCACAGAGGAGAGGGAGAAACTGATGTTCCTCCTCCTTCTTTGTGCGCTGCCAATCCGACCAGATGGAATGGGAGAGCCTTTATTGCCATTAACTTCATACAAGCGGGGAGGAGTTGATATTCCAGCAAGCCGAATTAGAAAAAAAAATCCATCCATTTTTCAGCCTTCTGGGCCCGTGTGTTTGATCTCATGGGGCACAAAAAAATATGATTTAGACTACAAAGGAGCCATGGCCTGCAGGAAGAGGGGAAAGCATGACAAATTTGCCTGCATCTTAAGCAAGAGGATCAGTCTCAGCATAAGGCACTGGCAGTACAGCCGTCCCTCTTGCTGGGCTCTGTTTTTGCACTGATAGGACCTTGAGTCAGAAGCCCTGTGAGGAGACAACTTCTGTTCTGACTGAGTCCACAGTCCAGGTGTCCTGTCGAGAAATACACCGGCCCGATGTCACCGCTATAGTCCTGGCTATAGCATCCCTGACAGCAGGTGGAGGAGTGATACTCAGCTGTCAGGGGTGCTGTAGCTGGAACTATAGAGGTAGCATCTCGAAATGCAGCTGCCTGCTTACTTCGCGACCAGTGACTGCACTCACAGGAGTAAGAAATTAGAAATAGTTCCACGTGCAGCGCTGCCATTGTCCATTAGAAAAGGTGCTGAAAAGGAGATCCAGCCTATGCTCAAGAGCCATATGCTGAATGAATGAGGACTTTATGCAAATTGATCAGTGTGCTATAGATATGCTAAGGACTAAAGACTTACTGCCAGGGATTTATAGTGTCTATAAAAAGTATTCATCTCCTTGGTAGTGTGCATGTTTTATTGCCATGGAACATTGAAACCGAGGATGTCTTATTTTTGTAATTGATTTTACAGCATTGGGTTTGTGCAGATAGGTCTCAATCATCTTTGCTCATCTGGGCTCTGCACTTTTTTCTTTTTTACTTCAAAACTGTTCTAGCTGTGACCTGTTGCTTGGATATAATGACTGAACATCCTTTTCTTAAATCCTCCCAAAAATTCTCGATTGAATAAAGACCTGGTTTCAGACACTGCACTCTAGGACAATAATATTATTTTCAGACATTTTTGTGCGGTTTTGACCTTTATTGTTTGAGTCATTGTCTTGCCAAGAGACATTTGTTTTTCCAAGTATTTTTATGAATTTATTCTACACTGTACTGTCTAGGATCTGCTGCAGAGAAACATCCCCTAGCATGATTCTGCCACCACTATGTTTCTCAGTGGGGATGGCGCATTAATAATGATGAGTAGTGTTTGGCCTAATCAAACAAGATGCTTAGTGTGGTGGTTTGATCTCTTATAACATAGGGATCACTGCAAACTGGTAAGAGGATAAGATAGCTTAAATCACTTTGGAGCACTTTATGAGATTGGAACACTTAGCACTGGAAGACTCGCACTTATATTTGTCTCCAGAATCAATTTCATATTGACTTTTTATGTATTTAATCACGAGATATCAATTTATTCACACGCAGGTGCACTAAAATGTATATTGATTGGTATGGTTATATATATTTTTCATATGTTTACAGAGAAGTTATTACTTTGCTCATATATTTATAAGTTTTATGGACACGTTTGAACTTTTTGTGATTAATGAGGATTATTTAACACTTTCTGATTTATAGTTTTTTACCGGACAGGGCAATTATTTTCTTTATATCCTGTATTCAAGGTTGTGAAAAGTGCAGCAGTCTGAATAGATCATGGCAACCATTTGTGTAACATTTAAAAAAAAAAAAGGGAGACAGTACAGTTACAATACAATTAAAGACAAGGGCTAGGGGAGCTTGCAATTTAAAATGAAGGGCAAGAGATACAAAAGATAATAATAGTATAGTATGGGGTATGAGTATAAGTAAATGAAAGAGTTGATGCAGAAAATAAAAGTTCAGTTGCTAGATAGACTCTGTATAGGCTTCTCTGAAGAGGTGAGTTTTCAGGGATTGCCCAAAAGTGGACAGAATGGGAAATAGCCAGACATTTTTTGGTAGGGGGCTCCAGAGGATGGGAGAGGCTTTGGAGAAATCCTCAAAATGAGCATGAGAGGAGGTGACAAAGGAGCTTAAGAGCAGGAGGTCTTGGAAGCAGTGAGGGGGGTATTTTCAGACAAGGTTGGCGATGTAGTTGGGCTTTCTATGTTGCTGTAAATGTTTTGAACTCGATTCCTTTCGGTGAGTGTTAGCCAGAAAGGAGTTTGAGACAATAAGGCCGCGTACACACGATCAAATCTATCTCCTGAAAACGGTCTGACAGACCGTCTCAGCAGGCAGATTCGATCGTGTGTACGGGCGAGCCGACGAATTTGGCCAGCAGACAGATTTTAAAGCCTGCTTTAAAATCTGTCTGCTGGGAACCCGTCGGACTGATATGTTTGCTGGTTAGTACGCTAACCAGCAGACATATCTGCCCGCACATGCGTCGAATGTATTCGACGCATGCGCAGAAGTGATTTACTTCCTGGTGCGGTGACGTGGCGGCGTCAACGTCATCGCCACGTCAATGCGCTGTCTGCTGGCGGGAATTTTGGTTTGATCGTGTGTACAGCGATCAAACCAAAACAGCCAGCAAACAAATCTGTTCAAATCGGTCTGTCCGACCGATTTGAACAGATTCATTTGGTCGTGTGTACGCGGCCTAAGAAGTTGGTAAGGTGAATGAAATTGGTAGCAGTATTCATGATAGGCTGGAAATGGCATCATCTGTGTAGAGTTAGGGCAATAAGGAGGGAGTTGCAATAGTTGAGGCAAGAGATAACAAAGAGGTGTATTAGTAGCTTGGTGATGTCACTTCTTAAGAATTTGCAAGATTTGGACAGTGATTAGATTTGGGGCTGAAAGGACAAGAAAGAGTTTGGGGGGGGGCTGCAAGTTGTGGTATTTTATTTCAATGGTCTTTATTTATTTTCCAAAGATAAACAGTACAGGAATGCAGTAGTACATAGTACATTGGGTGACATGGTAGATACAATACACAAGTCATCATTACAAGTGGTTGTAACTGGTATAGGACAATAGATTAATCAATACACATCTGAACACAATCAAAATAACTGGTCGATAAGTAGCAGGAGGTTAGTACAAGGAGAACTACCAGGTTAAAGCATGCAGCAGGAGAACTGATAACATGGAAGTTGCAAATCTGAGTATGTAAACACTCACCGAATGCGGTGAGCCGCTATTAAACAGTAGATTGGATCTTCGAGACCCCCGGACGCCCCTTACGGGATCACACTGCGTCTGACAGGGTACCGGTTCTCCGACATAGTATTAAGGAAATAGATGTAAAAACTATCAACAGACATACTCATTACAATGAAAATTCCTCGCTGCTTGCGAACCAGATCGACCATGGGGCCCACACATCTCTTACTACATTAAGGCGTCCCATTGAAGATGCCAGTAGTTTTTCGTGAGTGCAATGCAAATTGGTCAGGTCTACAACCTCAGCGATTGCAGGGGGATTGAGGTCTTTCCACTTCCTTGTGATTAATAAGCAGGCAGCAAGAAGCAGGTTAACAACTACATGTTGTATATCTTTTTGTAGTAGCTCTATCCCCAGGGACAAGAGCGCCAGTGCCGGGTCCGGTGAGATTTTAGTGTGAGCTATTTCAGCGATAACGTGAAACACATTATCCCAATATAGCCAAAGTTTGGGGCAGTTCCATAGAATGTGGAGGAGATCACTGCTCTGACCGCAATGTCTCCAGCAAGAATTGACAGATTGGGCATTGAATTTAGATATCACTGCTGGTGTATAATACCACCTGAGGGTAATCTTAACTGACAATTCCCATAGATCAGTGCAGTTGGATGCCTTTTGTGTAATTCTGCATGCTTTGTGCCATTGTAGAGGCGTATAAGATCTCTGTAAGTCATTTTCCCATTGTTTGTGGGAGGAGGATTTTAGAAAGCATTGTTTGTTCTGAAGCAGGTTATAGAAGAATGTTATGCCTTTCTTTTCTGGGGTGCTATTGGTTAAGAATAACCATGCTGAGGGGTTTATGAGGTGAGGATGTGCAGGAATCCTCTCTAGACAGTGTTTGATTTGAAGTTATTGGTAATAAGAAGTCTGGGGGAAGTCAAACTGCTCTCGTAGTTGCTCAAAGGTCTTAAGGGAATCAGTGGAGTACAAGTCTTTGATGAGTTTAACACCATTTGCTCGCCACAGGCTAATGTGTAAGGGATTAACCAACTGAGATAGGGTTTCAATCGGAATATCCATATTTACCGCCGGGTCGGGTGGATGTTGGTGTGCTTGAAATTGGAGCCACGTTTGAATGGTAACTGTCATGGAGGGCGCCAGGTGAGTTGGGGTTCTTTGGCCCAAAAGAGCTGCAAAGAGCCACAGTTTAGGCAGACCAAAATGGCAATAGGTGGATTCAATTCTGCCCCAGGTAGACAACGGCTCAGGCTGGAACCATTCTCTTGTCTGAGCAAGAACCGAAGCAGAGAAGTAGTCTCGAAAGTCTACAAATCCCACTCCTCCCGACATTCTATGTTTGATCAGTTTGGCATGAAAACACCTGGACTTTTTTCCTTTCCATACAAATTTGGCCAACAAAACTTGTAGTGATCTTAAGTAACTGGCGGGGACAGGGATCACCAAATTGCGGAACAAGTATAGTAGCTGTGGAAGATGGATCATCTTGAAGGCAGCAAGTCTGCCCCACCAAGAAAACTCAATGTTGCCCAATTTGTGAAGGTCTTGCTGAAGTTTGGTTCTCAGGGGGATATAGTTGTGAGCAAAAAGGTCTCGTGGAGATCTTGTAAGGTTAATACCTAAGTATGGTAAGCTTGTAGTTGCCCAAGGGTATGGGAACTGATGTTGCAACAGATTGCTCGTTATGGGGTCTACACCCAGGTTAAGGATGTGAGATTTAGCGGCATTAGCTTTATAAAACGAGACCTCCCCAACCTGAGTCAGCACTTTTTGGATTTCAGGCAGTGAGCTTGAAGGGGTCTGTTAGCATTAAGATCGCATCGTCCGCAAAGAGACTAATTTTATGAGTTTGGGGTCCTATAGTGATTCCCGTTATGGCTGGGTTGCTGCGAATACGTTCTGCCAGGGGTTCCATCATAAGATTAAAAACTAGGGGAGACAGGGGGCATCCCTGCCATGTGCCATTCGTGATGTGGAAGGGCTTGGACAGGAGGGAAGAGGAATAGACTCTTGCCGAGGGTTGGAGTATAATGCGAGTGGGGATCTAAGTATGTGCCCCTGGAAGCCAAACCTCTCCAGAACCAAGGAGAGGTAGGTCCAATTAACTCTATCGAACGCCTTCTCTGCATCTAAGGATAAGAGCAGAGAAGGCGTTCCGGTCGAGTTGGCGTGGTGTATTATATTGATGAGGCGCCTCGTGGCATCGGATGTTTGGCGTCCCTTGGTGAAACCTGATTGGTCAGTATGTATCAGAGAGGGTAATATGACTGTAAGTCTATTCGCGATCAGTTTAGCATACATTTTTACATCATTATTTAGGAGAGATATTGGGCGAATGTTTTGAGGAACTGTGGGTTCCTTTCCCGGCTTGGGCAGGGTGATGATAAGAGCGGACAACATCTCGTCCGGAAACTCAGAGGAGGTGGCAGCATGGTTGAATAGGTCGCGGAGGTATGGGGCCAAGGTGGTTTTAAATAGTTTAAAGTATTCCCCTGAGTAACCATCGGGTCCCGGAGATTTCGATGTGGGGAGTTTGTCGATCACTGATTGGACTTCAAACGTTGTGAAGGGCTTGTTGAGGTCCAACAAGTGTTCAGGCGTGAGGGAGGGGAGGTGCACACTGTCCAGAAAGGTTTTTATGTCGTTCAAGGTAGGTTGGTGTGTGTCCCTATCATTTTTCAGGTTGTACAGTTCCCCGTAGTACGAATTAAAAGCGTCAGCAATGGCTTGTGGGTTGATGCGTTTGTTATGGGCAGTAGGCAGGGCCAGATTAAGAACATCATGGGCCTGGTGCTGAGGATTTTGGTGGGGCCTTTTATAAATAATAAACAAATGTGTGAGAATCACAGCGCAGCAATGGAGGGCCCAGTCTGAAAAATTAAGTGTACCCTAATGTGCTAATATGCTGTGCATACTTGTACATTGTGGCATAACCTACCCCAGGGCCTCTAAAAAGTAGTAATGTCAGGAAAGTTTACTACCGCTTTAATATCACAGGATCCCAGAAACCTCTCATGGGGCCCATTACTGACCCAGTGGCCCTTGTGCATAGTTGCCAACATTTAAAAAATATTTTCAGGGACACTTTTTCACAAGTGCTATATTTAGAGTAGCTGAGAACCCCTATGTTCCTCTGTACATCACAGTAGTAATCACAAAATTAAATAAGTTCTAGTAACAGAACAAATATGAGAACTGAGATTTCCTTTAGTTGAACTAACACAAGTGTGTCCATTTTAGAGCTGGTAACATTGAGGGTATTCAGTACCATTTTAAAGAACTGTTTTTGTGGGTAAGTGACATAGGGGAGGAGTACGGACGGTATATAAGTGGGGAGTATGTGCAGGTGAGTGAGAGGAATGTGAAGGGTCTAACATTGGGCACTATGTACAGGAGAAGAGTGCAAAGGGTACGGCAAAAGGCACAATGTACAGGAGAGAAATGTGGAGGGTATGACAGTGGGCATCATGTACAGGAGAGAAGCATGGAGGGTACGACAGTGGGCAGTATGTACAGGAGAGAAGTGTATGACAGCAGGCACCATGTACAGGAGAGGAGTGTGGAGGGTATGACAGTGGGCACTATGTATAGGAGAGGAGTGTGGATGGTATGATAGTGGGCACTATGTATAGGAGAGGAGTGTGGAGGGTATGACAGTGGGCAGTATGTACAGGAGAGGAGTGTGGACGGTATGATAGTGGGCACTATGTATAGGAGAGGAGTGTGGAGGGTATAACAGTGGGCAGTATGTACAGGAGAGGAATGTGGAGGGTATGACAGTGGGCAGTATGTACAGGAGAGAAGTGTATGACAGCAGGTACTATGTACAGCAGAGGAGTGTGAAGGGTTTGACAGTGGGCAGTTTGTACAGGAGAGGAGTGTGAAGAGTATGACAGTGGGCAGTATGTACAGGAGGAGTGGGGGGGTATGACAGAAGGTAGTATGTACCAGAGAGAAGTGTAGAGGGTATGATGGGGCAGTATGTACAGGAGAGAAGTGTGGAGGGTATGACAGTGGGCAGTATGTACAAGAGAGGAATGGGGATGGTATGATAGTGGGCACTATGTATAGGAGAGGAGTGTGGAGGGTGTGACAGTGGGAAGTATGTACAGAAGAGGAGTCTATGACAGCAGGCACTATGTACAGGAGAGGAGTGTGGAGGGTATCAAAGTGGGCACTATGTACAGGAGAGGAGTGTGGAGAGTATGACAGTGGTCACTATGTACAGGAGAGGAGTGTGGAGAGTATGACAGTGGGCACTATGTACAGGAGAGGAGTGTGGAGGGTATGACAGTGGAAGGATGTTTAGGGACTGCGTAGTGGTTAAGCGGGTCATACATGAATTGAAATTACACCAATTATGCAGAGACCAGCCATAGTCGATCTATGTATGGGCTAGCTGGTTTTACACAAGTCAATCTATTAATCGACTTGAGTATGAGTACAACCAGCCTGTTTTTCCAAAAACAATCAGTGCTGCCAGCTGATCATTGTACTCACTGGCAGAACACAATAACATTACAGGAGTGATTCCCCCATCTACAGGTCAGCAGGTGAGAGGGTGTGTGGAGACAGGCTGGGGAGAGATACCAGTCAGTGGCTGGGTAGGCACTGGCTAGTATCAGAGCCAGATACACACAGGTTACATACGTCGCGATCGTTAGAGCCAGAGCAATAATTCTAGCACTAGACTTCCTCTGTAACTCTAAACATGTAACCTAAAAATTGTTTAAAGCATCGCTTAGGATACCCAAAAAAAAAAAACGTGCTAACTTTAGTGTTTTTTTTTAATATATGAAACAGTTTATTTCCAAAAAAAAACATGTTTGAAAAATTGCTGCGCAAATACAGTACCGTGCTAGAGCTGCACAATTAATCGTTAAAATTGTGATCTCGATTCAACCCCCCTGACATCTCCATTGCAGAGTTTGCTGATTCTTTCATATAACAAGTGGAGAGACTTTCAGCTGTCAAAAGAAAATATCTGGGCAGTCTGCCAAGTTCTTAGCACGAAACATTGTAACTAACGCTTTCTTCTTAGATCAAAGGGATAAACTTTTGTGTGTAAAGAAAATATCCGACTGTCTGCCAAGTTTGTAAACAACATGAAACATTGTAACCAACTTCCTTTTTAGATCAAACTTCTGTGTGTAAATGCAAGAAATGTAACCACTTAAAGTCCAACACTTGTTTAAGTTAAAAGCAATATTTTTTGCTAGAAAATTACTTGGAACTGCCAAACATTATATATATTTTAGCAGAGACAAAAATGGCAATTGCTGCAATATTTTATGTCACACTTTATTTGCCCACTTCATTGAATAATAAAAACCATAAAAACAAAACAGTAAAGTTAGCCCATTTTTTTTTTTTCATTTTAATGTGAAAGATGATGTTATGCCGCACGAATCGTGAGAGAACCGTGATCTATCATCTAAGCAAAAAAATTGCAGTTGTCATTTTAGCCAGAATCGTGCAGCTCTATACCGTGCAACATAAAAAGTTGCAAAGACCACCATAGAGTAATTTTCTAGCAAAAAACAAATGATGATTTTTTTTTCTCAGTCTGCTGCAGTGTGTCAGCTTGTATTTATAATGGCTGCTCTGTATGTAGCTTCTGACAGGCTGTTTTTTGGGGCAAATGGGCCTATCTTGAGAAAGGGGCCTGGAGCTGCAGCTCCATCAGCCCCTCTGTTAATCCGGCCCTGGCAGTAGGGTAGGATAGGTGTGCTGTTTTTGATTTAAGTCTCTGTCCTTTAATTCGTTGGGACATAGCCTTACTTGCCTTATTGTTGGAGGCAAAGGATCTAGCTTTCAATTTCCTAAGGGTATGTTCATACCCCTGCAGCAGCAGTGTTCTCAACTCATTCCTTAGCTTGAATAATTGGGATCGCAGGGACAGATTGGTTTTGTTCAGTTGATCTATCGAGGTTATCTTATTTGTTAGTTCCTCTAGTGTCTGCAATCTCTGTCGCTTCCATTTAGCGCCCAATTGGATGAAAAAAACTCTCATATATGATTAGTGTGCGCACCACAGCCCCGCCGGATCGGACACTGAGTCAGAACTATTATGAAAGAATTCCGTAAGGCGTTCTGAAAGGAACGCCTGGTTGTCAGTATGTTGCAGCAAAGAGTTATTCACTCTTCATACAAAGGCTTTGGGATTTGCATGTCCATTTTTGATTTGGATGCTCACTGGAGCATGGTCCGACTAGGTGATGGTGTAGATTTCAGACGCACATACGTTTTGCAACAGCCACTTATCAGACAAGAACAGGCCTATGCGCGTGTAAGTGTTGTGACGCGAGGAAAGGAATGTGTAGTCCCTCTCCGTCGCATGACAACACCTCCACACGTTGTGCAGATAATACGAACTTAAAAAGGAAGACATCGGCGAGGTAAATCGCTTTGGACCAGAGGAAGAATCCATGTCGTAGTCTGGCACAAGGTTAAAGTCACCGCAGATAAGGAGGTGTCCTTGTTGAACTTTCAGGACTTCTTTCATTAAACCCTTGAGAAAGCGTATTTGTTTGGTGTTCGGGGCATACACGTTCACAATGGTATACTGAACATGTTCTACTGTGCATACCAAAATTATAAAGCGACCGTCAGGGTCTAAAACACAGTTGTGAAGCTGAAAGGCAAGAGTGTCTCTGATTGCAGTCATGACCCCATGTTGCTTTTTAGTGTAGCAGGCATTAAATACATGAGGGAAGGACTTGTGTTGGCACCTGGGAGTGGCGTTTAAAGCAAAATGCGTACCTTGGGCGCATAATATGTCGCTGCCATGTGACAGTGCGGTTTTCCACATGGAAACCCGTTTGACCTGGTGGTTGAGACATTGTGAAAGGCAAAGTTGATGTGATGTAGTGGGTCACTCACTGTTTGGAAGAGAACGCGAAGGTCTCCGGGTGTTCAGCGGACAGGTGGTCAGGCGGGAGGCGGTAGGATGGCAGTTCCTGGAAAACACCAGACAGCCTGAATCTGGTCAAAACAAGCAAAATTGCGCTGGGCTGTGGGAAAAACAAAACAGTTATTGGAGCCTTGATACACAGCAATGATCCAGCGACCCTAACCAGCCAGAAGTTAGTAGACCGGGAGGTCACCTAGGTAATGGCCGTTGTTTCCGCCACCTTATGTGCCAATGCCTCGTAGGCCAACTGAGTGGTAGTAAAAATAAAAATAAGCTCAGAAAAATAAATCAAACTAAACAAACAAAAGAAAAAAGAAAAACAATACAAAAATAGGCTGCGAAGCCCTATCAAACAGGTCGGTAAGGAATTCCTGATGTACCGACTCAAACAGGGGGAAGGTCCAAACAGCTAGGTGGTAGCAGGACAGAGAACAGGGGGCATTTGTCGCTGTACTTGAAAAAGACTAGGAGGCCCTATTTTTTTCCCTGAGAGGATGGAATGGAGCAGTGCTGGCCTCGTGGGCGGTGTGCCGATAGAGCAGTGTGGTCTTCAGGGGACAGCTCCAGTATGATTCCCCATGAGCAGAGAAGTTGTAGCCCATCTCTCGGATCAGATATAACCGTGGTTGTGCCATTCCTGGTGATCACTAGTGTGGCAGGATGCCTCCACTTGTAAAGAATTTTGTGGTTGTTTAGAGCCTTTGTTACTGTTTTCATCTGTCTTCTCATGTTCAGGGTGAATTTGGAGAGGTCTGCGTATAAGTGGATCCCATTATACGGGCTGGGAGCTCAGGGGTTAACCTTGCCTTTGCTAGCAATTTCTCTTTGGTTTGAAAGAAATGGATTTTCATAAGCACATCTCTAGGGATAGAGGCCTTTAGGTGCTTTGGCTTGGGGATGCGATGAATGCGATCTATGATGCGCTCAATATGTGACACCTCAGGGAGCAGTTTAGAAATCATGTCACCCGCAAACTTTTGTAGATCGGCAGGGAGAATGGACTCAGGGACCCTCCTTATTTTAACATTATTCCTTCTTGATCGGTCCTCGAGGTCTGCAAGCTTAGCCTTTATCCACTCAGTGTCCTCCGATTGGTCCCTGCATGTTTCTATCAGTTCGTTCACAGTAGTGGCACAGTCATCCATTTGACTTTCCATGCGTTGCACTCTAACCCCCATGTTGTTCAGTTCTGAGGTGAAGCCTCTGAACATTGCAGAGAAGTTTAGCATAAGGGAGGATTGAAGGGACAATAACATGTCCTTCATTGTGGTGTCCAGGACTGGCTGGCCTGACGTGGGGAAATGTGCTATGGAGGCTGCAGCATCAAGGCCTACCTGATCCTGCGGCATGGTGTGTGCCTCAGTCCATGAATCCTGTGCAGACGGTTCCATCCTCATCCGTGCTTTTGCCGAGGTTAAGCGTCGTGGGGGTATGAGGCGAGCGGTCCCTGTCACTGCGGGTGTCAGTCTCCGCTCCCCACGTGTCCGAAGTCAAATCTGGCAGGTCAGTGTAGGCTGCTAAGGTATGCTTGGAATGCGCGCCGGCACCATCTTGCCTCGTCAGGTCTCCCGCCGGCATTGTGAAGAAATCTGTCAGCGTCTTAGGGTATCTCTTCTCCTTGCGCTTGCGGGACTGCATCGGGTGCGTGTCCCGAGTAAGAGGAGGTATTTTGGTGCCCTGGTCTCTCGGTGCATGGAGTGCTGGGAAGCCGCTGATTCCCCCGTTCTCTGTCAGAGCTGCAGGCTCAAGCGTCCATCACCATCGCGCGCGAGCCACGCCCCCCTGCAAGTTGTGTTATTGATCTTGATGGGAAAGTTAGAAAAGGAGGCATGGGAGGAGGATATTATGACTTCAGTTTTTGAAAGATTTCATTTTAGGAAGTGGTGTGACATCTATGCTCATATATCAGTTGGTAAATTAGCCATGTGTGAGGAGACTGAAGGGATGAGGTAAGGAGAAGAGAGATAGATTTAGGTGTCATTAGTACAGAGAGGGTATTGGAAGCCTTTAGAGGTTAAAGTGGTTGTAAACCTCAGCCATGGAATCTGAGCAAATCACATATATTTGTAGTGTTTACTTATCTCTCTCCAAAGCTCTAAGTGTCATTTCTCGTGGGTGCTTCATTCCTCTGTTATCAGCATGAGCCACTTCTGAGAAGTTTTCCTGATATATGAGATAAATTTGTGTCGGGGGCAGGGAGACAGCAGACAGCTTGTTTATTCAGAACACCGTTCTTCTGCTGTGTGGATGAGTGTGTGTGCCTTTTCTCCAATCAGCTCTCACACACTGTTAGGCAGCGTACACATGATCGAATTTATCTGCTGAAACTGATCCGACGGACCGTTTCAGCAGACATCTCGGATTGTGTGTAGGGGCTAGTGGACATGTTTTCCCAGTGGACACATTTCAAAGCATGCTTTGAAATTTGTCCGCTGGAGACATGTCCGTCGGATCTGTCCGCTGGTTAGTACACTAACCAGCGGACACAAATCTCTGCGCATGCGTCGAATGGATTCGACGCATGCGTGGAAGGATTTCACTTCCTCGTTTGGTGACGTGGCAGCGTCAACGTCACCGCCGCGTCACCGTGTTCCCTGGCCGAGGGGATTTTCATCCGATGGTGTGTACACACCGTCGGACGAAAATCCGGAGGAGACATGTCCGCTGGAAACGGTCCGTCGGACATGTTTCAGCGGACATGTCCCTCCGTGTGTACACGGCCTTAGGGTACTTTCACACTGGGGCGCTTTTCAGGTGTTTTAGCGCCAGAAATAGCACCTGTACAGAGCCTGAAATGTGCCTCTCATGCCTCCCCAGTGTGAAAGCCCAAGTGCACTTTCAAGATGGGAAAAAAGACCTGCAAGCAGCATCTTTGGGGTGTCCGCTGAAATTAATGAACAGCACTGCCAAAGCGACTGCAATGCACTTCGGCAGCACCGCAACATAGGAGCTTTTAACCCATTCTTTATCCACCAGCAGGGGTTAAAGGTGCCCCGCTAGCATCCGAAAAGCACCGTCATAACAGCGGTAAAGCACCGCAAAGCCCCAGTGTGAAAGTAATCTTAGTGCAGCCTCTCTGCCCCCTCCTCTGTGCTACTAACAGATTCTAGACCTTTTCTGGCCTCTTTAAGTTTTAAGGTGTTTACATCACCGAGAACTTAACTTGGTCAGCTAAGGTGGGAGCTGTTTCTAAAAAGTGTCAGTAACATTTATATTTCCTGCAACTCCTTAGGAAACATGATCTACATAAAAAACATCTAAGAGTCTATTTATTGTTCACCTATTGAGAGCGACTTAATGTTTTCTGTACGTTAGCAGAAAAAGCTGCTCTTTAGAGAATCGTAAACATTGCACAGAGAGTTGTGGGCTGTAAGTTTGTCTCTGTAGACGAAATTTACACAGTCCTGCTGTGATGACAGAGCGGAAAGGATAGTGAGCGATTTTTCCCATCCTGGACATCATCTTTTTGAACTGCTGCCATCTGGCAGTTGGTTCAGAAATATTAGGGTGAGGACAAATTGTTTCAGGGAAAGTTTTTTTCCCAAGAGCCATTAGTTCTGTGAATGAAGTTCTTAATAAAAATAAATAGACAGTAGTGATGATTGGGTATCTGCTGTGATAACTGTTCCTGTTGTGGGAGGTATGGGGATTGGTTTTGTGTATGTTGTTACTGTTGCCTTCCTTTTTTAATCTCTGTGTATCATCTGAGGCTGTTCACTTTACTGGGTATATGTGAGAATGGGGATTGGGTTTGTGTGCGTTGTTACTGTTGCCTGCTTTTATTAACCACTTAAGGACCGCCGCATGTACAATGTGCAATGTGCAAGTCCACACTAAGATGATCGGATGCTAGTACCAAATCGGAGTGATAATCCACCAGATGAATCCACCACCACCAAAGCATAAAATCTGCTTACCAGATTCCCAGTGGTCCCTAACTTGTAGGAGACCCCAGATAGCGTATAGGTTCAGGGATTAGCAAAACTGGAAGCTGGATGAACACAATATGGTAATGATCTTCGCATAGTTCCAGTGTAATCAAGCCTATCAGTCTGGAGTTCCGGCCGGAGACAAACCAGACTACCCGTCCAATAAGGAAAACCAAGCAGCAGAAAGGGGGGTGATGCCGATATGCCACACGTTCCGCCCAACCAGTTTCACGCGAGATTGCTTCATCAAGGGCCCTTCATCTGGTGGATTGTCACTCCGATTTGGTACTAGCATCCGATCATCTTAGTGTGGACTTTTCTCTATGTTTCGCTGGTGATTGATCGAGCCATATTGATTTAATCAATAATTTGATCACATACCTTCTATGGACACTGTTTTTTTCACTGTCAAAGGACTTTATGTCAGGTTATTTGTCAACTACAATTCAGTATGTTCACATATTATGTTTAGCGCAACTTGTTTTTTTCTACTTGGGGCTGCTTTAGCTGATTCCGTGTTAGTAAAAGACGATTCGCGCTTTTCTGTCTGTTATAGCGTGATGAATGTGCTTACTCCATTCCGAACGCTAGTTTTACCAGAATGAGCGATCCCGTCTCATAACTTGCTTCTGAGCATGCGCAGGTTTTTCACGTCGTTTAAGCCCACACACAATCATTTTTTACAACCCGAAAAACTACATAGTTTAAAACGTTGTTAAAAAATGCAGCATTTTCAGAAAAAAAATGTGTCGTTTTTCAGAACCCGAAAAATCATATGAAGCCCACACACGATCATTTTAAATTACAATTTTTTTTAAAAAAATTTTTTTTTACAAGCCGAAAAATGATCGTGTGTACGCGGCATCATGCAATAAAACATAAAAACTTCCAAGGGGGTGAACATTTTTTATAGGTGCTGTAATAAGCATATGGAACAGTTACTTGGAGACACATTGAGCACACTGTCAGGCACCGACTGACCACATTGGACACTCTCTGAAGGAAATGCTGAACAAACTATATATGCTGTTTTTTTACCGAAAGAGCTGTCTGATGATTTATCAAAGTAAAAGCATACGTTTGTTAGTTCTATAATAATGCACAAATCCATGTTTTTTTGCATTATTTTGTCTGGTGAATCGCATTTCATATTTTTATTCAAAGCATATGCTGGTTTAAAATTGCTATTCAATGCATTTGCTTTATTTGCTTTATTTAGACAAAAGCAAAGATTTTAATGTTCCAACATGGATGGCACCATAGAATTTTAATCCATATAATAATATTGTGTACTTGTTCTTCCAGACACACTAAAGGAATATGCTAAATACAGTTACAATCTTTATTATTCTTATTTACCAAATAATGCAATATGCTCATACAAATCTCCCAACGAAAAATTAATTGAACAGCAGTCAGACAGAAAGTTAATTATTCACAGTGGGAAGCCAAGCTTGAGCCCCCATATCAGCACACAAAATTATTTTAGATAATGGAGACCTACATTAATATCATCGGCGTATGTTTATTTCTTAGGTTGCAATCTCAAAGCTTTATTTATGATTACATGTGCAGACCAAGTGGATGCAGAGCAAACAGGAGCTGTATCAGAATTCTGTGGCACATTCGCTTGATGTGCTTTCATTCCATCACTTTGAGCAAAACGCACTCTGCATGCTAATATCACATGGCATGAGAGCTTGTAATGAAAATAAAGGAGTATCTTAACCTGTTAGGCCTCTATCTGGTTTAGATTAAGTGATAATTATTTAAAAATGATGTATGTTTGTATTTTAGTGGCCAATTGAGGAAGGAAATTCACATTTCTTCATGATGGAGCTAGCTAGTTATATTAAAGTTCACATCGGTCCTTTGATGTCCTGTGGTGCTTGTAACTAATGTTCTGTTTAATATCAGGCAATCACAGCAGAGAGGGCCACTATCTACAATATTCTCCTGTGTGTAATTCATTTTTGTATTTAGTTCATAAAGCCAAAGAATCTGAACTGGCCTAATTTTTCAGATAAAGGCTTTTCTTTAGAGCATGGAGGAGAAAATGAACTAGAAAACAGCTACCGTATTTATCGGCATATACCGCGCACTTTTTTCCCCTTAAAATAAGGGGAAAATCGTGGGGGCGCGATATACGCCGATACCCGCTTCCCGCGCTCAGTTTGAAGTGAGCCCGCCGACATATACCGAGTGCAGTACACTCGGGTACATTTGGCTAGGCTCGGCTACGCTCGTTACAGAGCGTGAGCACGAGCGAAGCCGAGCCTTGCCGAATGTACCCGAGTGTACTGCACTCGGGATATGTCGGCGGAGGCGTTCAAACTGAGCGCGGGAAGCGGAGATTCGTCTCGAGACATCGCTGGAGAAGCCGGGAGGACACCACCAAGGCCGCAGACGGACGCCGGACCGGACGTGGGACGCCGGGCAAGACACCAAAACTATAAGTAATAAAATGTTATAACATTTTTTTTTTACAGGAATTTCGGGGCAACTTTAGGGGTGCGCGCTTAACGTGGAAGCGAGCAATACCCCGATAAATACGGTACTTATTGCTGTATGGCAGGGCGGCACTAGTATCTGTGTCAGTGTTCTAGCACCAGATATGATATAATAAAAGACAGACAGACACGTGATGGAAGAATTGAGATAGCCTGAAGGCAGCCACACAGGAAAGCATTCTAAACAACAAACTTTTTTTTTATATTGAATATATTAATCAGGCTGCTGCAGCAAAAATGTATGTACCGTATATATCAGGACCTGGACTTGAACCTGGGACCTCAGCTGTGTCTGGCAACAAACCTTCTCATTAAGCTATCTGAGATGCTGGACAGTGCGTTGTGAGATCCTTTAGACAACCCTGCCTTGTACATTAATTTCAGTGGAACCTTGAACTCTTTGCTCCTCCCACGAACTTCCTGATATAAGCCATGTCTCTGCACTTCCTCCTTGCTAGAATATTGTGCTATCTCCAGCATGTATCTCGCTCCTGTCTTTCCTGCTGCCGTCCATATTTTCTACTGCTCGTTATCGACCCTTGGCTTCCTCGACTACGCTTCTGCCTGATCCCAACCTGCAAATACTCATTACAGACCTTTTGGCTTTTTTACTGACCACGCTTCTGTTTAATCCTTACCTTCTCATCCGCTACTGAACCCCGGCTTGCTCACCTCCTGGAGGAACAATCCCGAGGACCGCAACCTGGTGCTAACATGCAGCAAAATCCATCTCCACCATCGGGAGCTCTGATGAATACCAGTTAGCACTTAGACTCTGCACCTCAGGTGAGCCGGTGTCATCTGCCAGGCCTGTGTACCTATCTTGCTGGTCAGTGATAGTCCTGCAACTGCTATAGCTATTGGTCTTCAAGCCTGATGCTTGATCGTGACAGTATATACTGGAGTATAAACCGAGGCACCTAATTTTACCACAAAAAAATGGGAAAACGTATTGACTTGAGTATAAGCCTAGGGTGAGAAATGCAGCAGCTACTGTAAGTGGAAAAGAGGGTCAACAATTTCCATTTGCATGCCTCATGGTGCCCATTTGCATGCCTCACTGTGCCCATCCTCACTGTGCCCATTACAACCTCACTGTGCCCATTGCAACCTCACTGTGCCCATTGCAACTTCACTGTGCCCATTACAACCTTACTGTGCCTATTGCAGTGTACCTGAAATTCTTGACAGGCTGCGCTGTGGGCATCCATTTTTTAAAACTCGCGGCTTCCCCCTGGTCACGTCCCATTCCGTGATAGGCGTTTGACACTGTGTTCAGTGTTCCACCAATCACGGACCTTCTTTCATCCCCAGACAAGAGAAGGTCAGTGATAGGCTGAACACAGTGTCTGCTGGATGAAAAAACGTCCGTGATAGGCGAAACACTGAACACAGTGTCAAATGCCTATCACGGAACGGGACGGCTCCAGGAGGAAGCTCCAATTTAAAAAAATGGACGCCCGCAGCCCCTCAGGTACACTGACTCAAGTATAGGGGTATTTTCAGCCCTAAAAAAAGGGCTGAAAAACTTGGCTTATACTCGAGTATATACGGTATGTATATTACTATGTGACCCAAGCTACAAGTGATTTTGACATTTTCTAATTGTACGAAAAAACATGTAAAGAAACATTGCTGAAAACAATATGCATATAAATAGGCCGCTGCCACTAAATAAAACTATTCTATTAGTACATTCCATAGTGTTCTGTATCCTCCCTTACTCCCTATTTGTTTTATTACGCAGTCAAAGGTAGAAAGCACAAAGTTCAGATATCTTTCCACAAAACAATGGAGGACAGGGGATATTGCATTGTTCCAATAACCCAATTGGCTTTTACAATAGGACAGATTTTATTTTAAAGCGGATGGTTCACCATAAAAAAATATTAAAAGCCAGCAGCAACAAATACTGCAGCTGCTGACTTTTAATATTAGGACACTTACCTGTCCTGGAGTCCAGCGGCGTCCGCAGCAGAGGATGAGCGATCGCTCGTCACCCTGCTGTTCTCCCCTCCATCCACGGCGAGGGAACCAGGAAGTGAAGCGCTCCGGCTTCACTGCCCGGTTCCCTACGGCGCATGCGCGAGTCGCACTGTGCCTGCGATTGGCTCCCGCTGTGTGCTGGGAGCTGAGAGTTCCCAGCACACAACGGGAAAAGCCCGTCTTTTGCCCGAGACTGCGGGCCGGAAGTGGGTGCGGATACCTGTCTTTAGACAGGTATCTGCACCCCCCTCCCCCCTGAAAGGTGTCAAATGTGACACCGGAGGGGGGGAGGGTTCCGATCAGCGGATCTTCACTTTAGGGTGGAGATCCGCTTTAAACAAGGTCTAGGCTATAAAGGAAAGATGGCGGTATCTGGGATTTGACAACCTTAGATACAGATAGGCAGCCCTAGGCTATTGCTGCTGCTGTTTTTTATATTTGTAACATCACTCCATATGCCTATGGAATAAAAAAAATAAAATAATTAGAGATGATATTATCCTAATATGAAACTGCAATGGGTATAGTGTATATCAAATGTTGTATAACAATAAAAAAAATTCTAGTATGGAATGTAAAATCTACTCATCTTTCTAAGGCCCCATTTACACGGGATGCTGCTAAACGTACGTTCAGAGACAGTTGGACGCTTTTTTCAACTGCCCCTGAACTCATTCAATGTTATCCTATGTGACCATGTACACAGTCTCGCTTATTGACGTTTTTAGGCAGTTGCGTTTAACAGCGTTTCTTTGAAAGCAAAAAAATAGGTTCAGACACAGAAGATTTCCACGTTTCAGACGTTTTAGACGCCAAACGTGACTAAACGTGGCTAAACACGGTAACCCGCTTTTAGCAGCATTTCGTTTATAGAAATTTTCTGTTTTTTTGCTATTTAAAAAAAGAAAAAACATTTTTTTTTTAAACGCTTCTAAACGCAAACGCAGCAAAACGCCGCTAAACACGGCATGTAAAGGGGTTGTAAAGGTACAATTTTATTTTTCTAAATAGCTTCCTTTACCTTACTGCAATCCTCCTGTACTTACCTCATCCTTCGATTTTGCTTTTAAATGTCCTTATTTCTTCTGAGAAATCTTCACTTCCTGTTCTTCTGTCTGTAACTCCACACAGTAATGCAAGGCTTTCTCCCTGGTGTGGAGTGTTGTGCTCGCCCCCCTCCCTTGGACTACAGGAGAGTCAGGACGCTCTCTACGTTACAGATGGAGAAAGGAGCTGTGTGTTAGTGGGCATCCTGACTCTCCCGTAGTCCAAGGGAGGGGGCGAGCATGACACTCCACACCAGGGAGAAAGCCTTGAATTACTGTGTGGAGTTACAGACAGAAGAACAGGAAGTGAGGATTTCTCAGAAGAAATGAGGACATTTAAAAGCAAAATGGAAGGATGAGGTAAGTGAAGGAGGACTGCACTAAGGTAAAAGAAGCTATTTAGGAAAAAAATTGTACCTTTACAACCCATTTAATTATTTAGGAGCACTTGTAAAAAATGCCCAGTGTACATGAAGCCTTAATCGCAAAGATCGTTTTTTGTTTGACTCCTAAAGTGTTTATGGATATGGACTTGTTTATGTACAAATATTCCTTTGTCTGGCCTGATATTAAAATACATGAGTTCAATTATTGTCTTTCTATTTTGTGACTAACTCACCATAAAAAAAAATAACTGAGATAAAGTAGATCTTACGTTCTATGCTAGACTTTTTTTTTAAAGTTATACGACATTTTATAAACTCCAAACCCCTTGTAGTTTCATATTAGGATAATATTAATCTCTAATTATATTCCTTTTTTTATTCCTCAGGCATATGGAGTGATGTTAAAAATATAAAAAACAGCAGTCTTTTGCAGATGTATTATTTATGTATAAAATCTGTCTGTTTCCGTTCCTTCCCAGGATGCTGCTAACTGCAGTTATGTAATCTTGCTGTAAAATTCTGATAACCATATTGGGTATTGTAACATGAATAATCTTTAGTTCACCGGGTTCTTTTAAGTTTTCAGTTGTACTATTCAACTGTCAAGATAGGACACTATTCTTTGATATACTGTAACAGCCAATTTATTTGCTCTAAGCACCAAATCGGTATGGTGGAATTGAGTAGATATTATAAAGCAATGTAAGGACTAATCAAAATATGTGGAAGGGATATTGAATTAAATTGAGTGAATATAATGTAGTAAACTCAATCAATCAAGTGAATCGGCTCACATAAAACATTTACATAATTTATCCTTAGTAAGCTTTGTGCCCTGAATCTGTTATCTTCTTGTACTGGATAGGACCCCACTATTATATTGTTGTTGAAAAATGGAAAAGCTGGTGTTAAAGGGATCATCCTAGTATAGTATGGTTGCATAATGATGTTCAAGAAGATGTCTTAGGGTACAGGATGTTGCTAGAGATGAGCAAACCAGTTAGAGAACCATGCAAATGACCAAAACTGTGTATTGAAATCGTATTTTTTTTCCTTTTCCACATATGCATGCAGATTTTTCAAGTCTGAATATAATCATATGCCACACAAGATTACTTTATTTTCCTAAAATGCCTGATTTCTATAAGCAAAATAAAAATGATACACCATCTATAGCCGTGTACACACGATCGGTCAAAACTGATGAAAACGGACTAAAGGACCGTTTCATCGGTCTAAACTGATCGTGTGTGGGCCCCATCGGTCAGTTATCCTTCGGTCAAAAAAAAGAGAACTTGCTTTAAAATTTGACCGATGGACGCCTGACCGATGGGTCAAAACTGATCGTTAGTATGCAAAAGCATCAGTAAAAAGGCTGCACATGCTCAGAATCAAGTCGACGCATGCCTGGAAGCATTGAGCTTCGTTTTTTTCAGCACGTCGTTGTGTAAAAAAAAGCGTAAACGTTACCACGTTCTAACACGATCGGTTTTTAACTGATGGTGTGTAGGCACATCAGACCATCAGTCAGCTTCATCGGTTAACCGATGAAAACGGTCCTTCAGACCGTTCTCATCGAATGGACTGATCGTGTGTACGCAGCCTAACTGACTTGATTATGTCTAGCTGTTTTCTGGTTTCTAGTTGTACAGATCTTCATTTTCTACAGCCTGTACTATATTTATCCTGAAGGGACTATGCAGCTATGTGCTAAAATAGTCACTGTTATCACCTGTTGCTTCACAATTATATAGTATATGGGGGGGGCGTGGCGACCGGACACCAAGATGGACGCTTAGCCTAGGAGCTCCGCTCGTCCGCCGGAGATAACCTGACACAATCAGTGTCCACCGGCTCCATCCGCGGTCTCAAACACCACCGCCCGATCACGCAGCCCTGTGAAGTCCAAGCCGCGGAGGTACTCCCCTACTAGGCCACTGCCAGATAACAGTATGGAGGTAAGCAGACCTCACCTCCCTGCGGGTAGCCAGCAGCCTCAGGGGGGATCCCATAGCGGAGTTTCCGACGGCTGACAGACCTGTGTCTGACACTATGCTTAAAGAGATGCTGCTGTCCCTGAGATCTTCTCTGCAGTCAGACCTGTTCAATGGTCTCAATGCCTGTCAGAGGGAAGTACAAGCTTTGGGCCAGAGAGTTAATCAGGTGGAATCTAAAATGAAGGAATGTAATACATCATACAACACAATGGTGGAAGCGCACTCAGCGCAGGGGGAGGACATAGCTTGGATAAAAGACAAACTCTCAGATTTCGAGGACAGATCCAGGAGGAACAATATGAAGCTTAGGGGCATCCCAAAAAGGGGCATTTTCCAAAAAAAAGGGGGGGTATTAGTTGTTTCTGCTATATGTTAAAAGCTGTTCAGCTACTAAAATTATGTTTTGATACACAAATTGTTATACTAGGCCTGGGGAAGGGAACATCAAAAGTACAGTTGGTTGACTCTAAAGCTTGTACACACGATCAGTCCATCCGATGAGAGCGGTCTGATGGACCGATGTCATCGGTTAACCGATGAAGCTGACTGAAGGTCTGATGTGCCTACACACCATCGGTTAAAAACGATCGTGTTAGAACGCAGTGGCGTAAAACACAACGACGTGCTGAAAAAAATTAAGTTCAATGCTTCCAAGCATGGGTCGACTTGATTCTGAGCATGCGTGGATTTTTAACCGATGGTTGTGCCTACTAACGAACGGTTTTGATCTATCGTTTAGGAATCCATTGGTTAAATTTAAAGCAAGTTGGCTTTTTTTTTAACCGATGGTTAATTAACCTATGGGGCCCACACACGATCGGTTTTGACCGATGAAACGGTCCATCTGTTTAACCTATCGTGTGTACGAGGCCTTAGGATTGAGTCTTGCACTGGCCATGGAATGACTCTGGACTAAATCAAAGTGGGCATATTTTGCCTACATTGGATTAAGTGTAATCTCCAAAAAGCATGATCTTCTATTTAAAAAAAAAAAAAAGGTTCAGCAAGTAAGGTTGCTACCATAAGCTACCAGCGTGCAGACCCTAAGTGAACTTTGATTTGAAGACACTTGGATCTCTTCTGCAATCTCTCTGTGTAAATCAAATTTTCTAAATATTACATCAAAGTAGAGAGGAAAATACTTCAAGGGAAATAAAATATGAAGCCATATCTACTGTAAGTATGATAGCTACCTTAAGATCTAACGCTGACTACATTTGCAAGTTTCCAGCATTTCTCATATTAGTCTGACTGACAGATGGATTAACATTTAGTGAGCATGGAACTTAGTTGCCTGGTGCCTCTGTGTTGAGCAGTGGATTCATGAAGGGACACCAATATGAGCTGATGTGTCCTGGGAATAGATTTTACTGGCTGGTGAGCTGACTCCTGAGTAGGGATGAGCTTTGTGTTAGAGTTGAACTCATGTTGATTTTTTGGCTTGAGCTACACTTTAAAAAAAGTACCAGTTCAAAATTACAATCAGATTCTACTTAACAACAAACCTACAGTCCCTGTCTTGTTTGCACCGCCTGTATACTGCTGTTAAAAGTATATAGGGCCAAAGGGGCTGGTAATGACCTGGGGGGAGGGGGGAACCATGCTATTTTTCTCAATGATTTTCATCCATATTGCAGGGACCAGACATTACATTAAAGCTGCAAGCAGTTTTAAATGATTTTTTTTCTATAGAAATGTCATTTTGTGCAGGGACAGTACTAAACATGTGACACTTCACAGGCATACATTCTATAGACACCCAGCAGGTACGATATTTAAAGGAATACCGTATTTATCTGCATATAACGTGCACTTTTTTCCTCTGAGAACAGAGGGTAAACAGTGCCTTCGCGTTATACGCCAATATCATGTTTCACCAGCAGGGGGCGCGGATGGTCCATGTTATTGTAAAATGAACCTTGTAAATGTTTCTATGGCTCCGTTTTTTTCAGGCTGCTCTCCTCCTCTAAGTGTAGCTTTGATTGGAGGAGGAGAGCAGTCACATGCCCATCAGAGGAGGGCAGTCATGTGACCAGGTCAGTGAAAAAAAAAAAAAAAAAAAACGGAGCTATTAAGGTAAGTGGAAGCTTTGTTTTGCAATAGGAGACACAGGAGGAGCAGTGTGGAAGAGGCTGACAGTGTTTTTTTTTTTACTTAATTGTAGAAAATGCTGGCAGCACTTTAAACATCATTAAAATCACTGCTCCCAAAAAAACTGCAGTTTTTAAAACTCTTTTTTGCATTGATACATGTTTCCTGGGGCAAGACCCGGCTCCCCAAGCCCGTTTTAGGACAAGAACTTGAATATTAGCCTTAAAAATTAGCACTTTTGATTTTGAACGTTCGAGTCCCATAGACTTCAATGGGGTTCTAAAGTTCACTTGAAAGTTTGGTAAGTTCGAAGGTTCTGATGCAAACCGAACCGGGGGGTGTTCGGCTCATCCCTACTCCTGAGGTGGCACAGACAATCTTTTTACAGGAATTGTTGATGCTAATTGACACTATTATTTTCTCAAGATACAATACAGGAGAGAACGACTGTGAATGCACTGTAAACATTAATTACAGCTGCATTGATCAATAAAAAAATGTAACTAGACTTTGCTGAAGGGGGTATACACCAAAAGCTTGTCCTGCAAATTCGGATGTTAGTGCAAATAAAAAAAAGGCGGACAGTACTCAATTGTTTTCCCTCCAAGTGCACTAATATGGCTACAAGTACCTCAAGAAAAATAGCAGGGTAGCTACCGTTGTATTTACACACTTTTAAGGCCTTTTTGGACTACTACATAAGATATATTATTGTTCAACTTTATATAAGGTTTTATTGTGTTTAATTAAAAAGTAGTTTTATCTTTTCACGTAAGTTCCTGGCTAGAAGTACTTTCTGTACAAAGTGTTACAATATATTCATAAGAAAGAACTTTGTGAAATACAGTGATTATTGTATGGTTATATTTAGATAAAATATCCAACATGAAGTCGTGTTTGCAATAAGGTTTTTTGTTATTTCAGTTTTATCAAAAGGAATATAATGCATACCAGTGCCTAATGCAACTGATTTAATTTTTTCTCTGCACATCTGCTCAGGTACTCTCAGGACTTTGATTTACTAAAGGCAAATAGACTGTGCTCTGGAATGTAATGCAATAAAGCTTTACCCAATCAAGTGCAGAAAAAAAAATATATATATATTCTTGTACATGGTTGCATGATGGAAATCAGCAGAGCTTTACCACCTTTACTAAGCTCTGGGGAAAGTGAGTATAATTGCACTTGCAAAGTGTACAGTCTATTTGTCTTTAGTAAATCAACCCAATAGTAGGGATGGGCCGAACACCCCCTCCAGTTCTGTTTGCACCAGAACACCTCGAACAGGCAAAAAGTTCTAGCGAATATGCAAATCCTATGGGACACGAACATGAAAAATAAAAAGTCCTCATTTGAAAGGCTTATATGCAAATTATTGCCATAAGAAGTGTATGGGGACTTGGGTACAGCCCTAGAGGACATGTATCAATGCAAAAAAAGTTTTTAAAACAATCGTTTTTTTCAGGAGCAGTGATTTTAGTGATGCTTAACCACTTCCCGCCCAAGGACGTCATATGACATCCTTGTCTTTCAGTGGGGATATCTGAATGATGCCAGCATCTCTCCATAAAGTACCTTATAATAGGAATAAAAGTAATAAAAAATAAAAAAATAAATAAAAAAAATTAAGTAAAATAAAAATGAATTATTTAAAACGCCCCTGTCCCTGGTAGGTCGCGCGCAGAAGCGAACACACACGCAAGTCCCGCCCACATATGTAAACCCAGTTCAAACCACACAATTCTAGCACTAGACCTCCTCTGTAACTCTAAAATGGTAACCTGTAAAAAAACGTGTCGCCTATGGAAATTTTTAAGTACTGATAGTTTGGCGCCATTCCATGAGTGTGCACAATTTTAAAGTGTAACATGTTAGGTATCTATTTACTATATAATCTTTCACATTATACAAAAAAATTGGGCTAACTTTACTGTTTTGTTACTTTTTAATTCATTCCCAATAAAAGGAGTTTGAAAAAATATTGCGCAAATAACGTGCAAGATAAAAAGTTGCAATGAATGCTAATGGTTAAAGTGAAACAATAAAAATGAAATATTCCTTTAAATATAGTGCCTGGGGGTTCCCCTTAGTCTGCTTGTAAATGTGTAGAACATGCTGCAGCAATAATGGAATTTCTAAAGGAAAAAATGTAATCCAAACTTGCTTGTGGGTGTAATGTATTGTAATATAGTGTTCTTGGCACTATGATTAAAAAATCAATGAAAAAACGATGTCCCCCCCCCCAGTCCATACCAGGCCCTCATCTGAGCATTAAGTCTGGCAGGTCAGGATAGGGGGGACGAGTGAGTGCCCTCCCCTCCTGAAACACCAAAATATTAAAAAAAATTGGCATAGGGTCCCCCAAAATCCATACCAGACCCTTATCTAGACAAGAAGCCTGGCAGGTCAGGATAGGGGGGATGAGCGAGTGCCCCCCTCCCGAACCATACCAGGCCACATGCCCCAAAGCACCTTGTTCCAATGTTGATGTGAACAAGGGCCTCTTTCCGACAACCCTGGCCCGGTGGTTGTTGGGGTCTGAAGGGGGGGTTATCGGAATCTGGAAGCCCCCATTAATTAAAAAAATTACCCTATTCAGAATCGCCAATTTTGGCAACCTGAATACTTTTAAGTACAAATGAGGGTTTTAGGGTCTTTCAGATCCCTCCATAAAGAGTACCTCTCACCACCTATTACTGTCACAAGAGATGTTTACATTCCACGTTATAGCAATAAAAGTGATCAGATTTTTATTTTATTTTTTAAAGGGACAATTAAAAAATAAATAAACAAAGAAAACGCATACGTAAATGTAAATGAAGTTCAAATCACACATATTGCCATGATCATCAGAGTGAGAGCAACAATTCTAGAAAAAGACCACTGTAACCACCTCTGTAACTCTAAACTGGTAACCGTTAAATGTTTTTTAAAGCGTCACCTACGGTTTTTGCAGTTTGTCGCCATTTCACAACATCACATCATCTTTCACATTATACACAAAAGTAAGCTAACTTTACTGTTTAGTTCCTTTTAAATTCATGAAAGTGTATTTTTTTGCCCAAAAATGCATTTGAAAGGCCGCTGTGCAAATGTTATATACTACATTATATACTCTGAACTGTATTATATATACAACATGAACTACACTATATGAACAGCTGATGTTCGAGTCGAACTTGCCTTCGACTCGAACATCGAGCCCATCCCTACCCAATAGAATCTACATAACACTTATCCCATCCCACTGTTCATCTAAGACGGGTACTGTTCTGATGGAATTTCCCCTACAGTTGCGTAGGGGTTTTGTAAATATAAGCCATATTCTGGAACTAGTTATGGGCATAGATGCAGCTCAGTTTAGTGAACAGAATAATTTAAGGAATCTTCTTCACACTATTTTATTTGATACCTAGTCGCTTCACCTCCAGAAGATTTACCCCCTTCCTGACCAGGCCATTTTTTTTGCGATACGTCACTGTGTTACTTTAACTGACAATTGTGACGATGTACCCAAATAAAATGTATGTCTTTTTTTCCCCACAAATAGAGCTTTTTTTGGTGGTTTTTGATCATTGCGGATTTTATTTTAATTTTTTCACGTCCGGAACAGCACCTAACTAACTTGCAACCCGCTTTACATTGTATATCATTCACCCTGGCAAACCACTGCGTGTCGGCTTTAACAGTGTGAAAAAACGTGCATGCTCAGAAGCAAGTTATGAGACGGGAGCGCTCGTTCTGGTAAAACTAGCGTTCGTAATGGAGATAGCACATTCGTCACGCTGTCAGGCCTCGTACACACGACTGGTTTCCTCGGCAGAATCCATCAAGAAACTTGGTGGGAGAGCTTTTTTGCCAAGGAAACCGGTCATGTGTACGTTTTTCATCAAGGAAACTGTCGAGGAACTGGACGCGCAAAAGAGAGCAAGTTCTCTTTTTCCTTAACGGGAGTCTAAATTGGCTTGTCGTGTTCCTCGCTTTTCGACGAGAAACTCTGTATTCTAAGAAACCCGTGCACCTTCGGTAAAAGTAGCGTTTGTAATGGAAATAGCACATTTGTCACGCTGTAACAGACTGAAAAGTGCACATGTCTCTTACCAAACTTTTTCCTAACACGCAGTAACATGAGATTAGCAAAAGCAGCCCCAAGGGTTGTGCCAGTGGAATCGAACTTCCCCTGCCGTAGTATGTGTTGAAGTCACCGCGTTTGAGAACGAGGAGATTTGGTCTTGACAGTGTGTACGCAAAGCAAGCTTGTCGAGTTCCTCGACAAGCCTAACAAGGAACTCGACAAGGAAAACGTTGTGTTTCCCCCTCGGTCGCGTGTACGAGGCCTAACAGACTGAAAAGCACGAAGACTAAAAAGCGCGAATCGTCTCTCACCAAATTTTTTCTAACATGAAATCAGCAAAAGCAGCCCAAAGGGTGGCATCATCCGAATGGAACTTCCCCTTTATAGTGCCGTTGTACGTGTTATACGTCACCACGCTATGGTCAAGCATTTTTTTTTTCACGATCGTGTGTATGCAAGGCAGGCTTGACAAGAATCATGTTGAGAAAAAAAAAAGTAGTTTTTACTAGGACATTAAAAATGGTTGTGTGTATGTGGCTTAAGTCTTAACAGGACCACAGCACGGTTGTTAAAAATGTATATGTCTGTAAGTTGTTGTATTATATGTAGAACCTGTTGCCAGAAAGGGTGGGGGGTTCTACTTGTGTAGTAGACAACTACTGAATAACTAATTGTTTGATGAAACTTTAAAAAGGAAGATTCCACAGAGAATCCAGCAGTGTAAAATTGTCCTTGTTTGGGCACTTTGTGTTATAGGATGACAACATTCTGTCCCTGTCTATTTCTCAATCTCCTGCCTTCAAATCACCCTGTCACATGCCTTCCCAAATGGAAAAAAAGGCTTATTTGCTGATTCACATTGCTTAAAAAAGGTCATTAAAAAATTAAATGCCAACCAACATTTAGAGAATATGTCCAATGAAAAAGGCAGCCTGCTATTATTGTAGTGCAGGTGGATTGGGACAGGCTGTGAGAAAAATCAACTGCAGCCAGTAAAAATGGAAATATGCCCTTTTAAAAACAAATATTCAAACCCTTACGATTGTAGGCCAGTAGGGGTTAACTTACTTTAAATAGGGATACTTAAAATGGTTGTAAAGTGGTTGTAAAGCTGTATTTTCTTTAAAAATAACAAACATGTTATACTTACTCTCTCTTTGCAATTGTAAACAATGAATGGATTCATTTCATGCCATCTATTGTATACAATTGTGTTTCTGACTGTGATTGGTCACAGTGATCACATGATACAGCCCACCTGTACTATGTGATTAGCTTTGGCCAATCACAGCTAATCAGAACAAAAGTCACTGAGCGAATCAGTTTAATTCAGTAAAAATGGTTGCTCACACCAATGAAATTCATTGGTACAGTATAAGATACCGTAGGTGTAAGATGTGTCCCTTTCTAACAACCTGGAGCCCTGGGCAGGAAGCTGTCACATTTAGCAGCGGTAGTAATACTACTATTAAACATATCACTTACCGCTGCTTTCAAAAGTTTGACATGGCTGAGTACCCATTTAGTTTGGTTTTTTACCAATCCTCTGAATTCGGTCCAAGCCTGAAGCTCATTGTTATTCAAAAGCTGCAGATTCTTACCATCTGACACACCTACAGATGTGTCAGATACCAGGTCTCCTGCCATGTGCTGTGCTCCTACCTGTTGACCCCTATATTACTACAAGACATAGTAGTAATGTAATGACTGGCAGATGAAAGAGCAGCACTTTGGGATGTGTAAGTATAAAACATATTCTTTTTCAGTTTCTTTTTTGAGGCACCAAATTGGGGAAAGGTGTGCTTTAAAAAAGGGACATGATTATAAACAAAAGCATAGACAATAACAATCAATTTGTTAGAGAAGGAAGATTACAGCTCATTTATGTAACATATAAACAGGGCTGGTGCAAGAATTTTTGACACCCTAGACAAAACCTAATTTTGTCGCCCCGTACCTTCATCCACCCCTGACTCCACCCCATTTGCCCTGCCCGTGTATACCCCACATTTTTAATGAAGTGCCCATCCGCACCCATAAACTGCAGACTCACCAGTGCCCATCAATGCAGCCTCACCAGGGCCCATCAAATGCAGCCTTTACCAGCGCCCATAAAATGCAGACTTACTAGCGCCCATCAAGGCAGCCTCACCAGTGACGATCAAATGCAGCCTTACCAGCACCCATGGAATGCAGCCTCACCAGCGCCCATCAATGCAGCCTCACCAGCGCCCATCAATGCAGCCTCACCAGTGCCCATCAAATGCATTCTACCAGCACCCATCAATGTAGCCTCACCAGCACCCATCAAATGCAGCCTACCAGTGCTCATCAATGAATATTTGTTTGCTTCCATTCATTCGGGACACAGACACAGTCCTCCACTGCGCCTCTGACACTATGTGCAAATGGAGCGGCAGCTTCCTGCTAACACTGAGAGTAGGAACACCAGTGGCTGGACGCACTAGGCAGTAGTGCACACCTAGTTTGCCTAATAGTAGCACCGGCTCTGCATATAAGGAAACTGTAAAGGGTATGGTGGATTCATTGCAAAAGTTGCACCAAAGGTTCAGCTAAAATTGCTACTGGTTAAGGAAACTATATCAGATGAATTTTACCAAAAACAAGCATATATGGAAGTAAACACACTGTTGTGAATGCAAGAAATGGACCACTTAAAGACTTCAATATGCAAAGCAGTACAACAGACAAAATGCCAAGGGCCAGATCCACAGAGAATTGCCCTGGCGCAGTGTATCAGAGATACACTACGCCACTGTATTTTACCTGGCTCTAAGTCGAATCCAGGAAGATTTCGTCCCGTAAGGTACAATGGCATAGTGTATTTCTTGCGGCGGAATCGAATTACGCGATTAGGGGGTGTGAATCATTTAAATCAGGTGCGTCCCCGCGGCGATCGAACTGCGTATGCTCCGTTCAGAAATTTGCCGCCGTGCATTGCGCGAAATTACGTCGAAACGTCGTTTTGTTTTTTTTGTAGCGTAAATTACGTACATTCCTATTCACGGAAGACTTACGAAAAAAAAAAAAAGTGAAAATTCGACGCGGGAACGACGGCCATACTTAACATGGCCAGTCTAACTATAGACCAGATAATAGCAGCTTTAACTATACGCCGGAAAAAACCGACTAGCAACGACGTAAGAGAATGCGACAGCCGATCGTAACTTCGTGGATCGCCGTAAAAAGCTAATTTGCATACCCGACGCGGAAAACGTCGCAAACTCCACCCAGCGGGCGCAAAAATATTGCAGCGTAGATCCGAAGGTGTACGAAGACGTAAGCCTGTCGGATCGAAGCCCGAAGCTGTTGTATCATGGTTTGAGGATTCAAACTAATGATACAACGCGGGTAATTTGAAAGTACGCCGGCGTATCAGGAGATACACCGGCGTACTGGCTCTGTGGATCTGGCCCTTTATATTTTACACGTTCATGTATCTTTGAAGCTCCCTACTACATGTTTCTTCTTTTTTCTTGAAACATATTATTACATTACATAACAATAGCATAACATTATTGTAAATACATTTTTACTAACTTCTGGAAAAAAAAATACACTTCAGAAAGGCATGTGAATATAAGCCTAAATCTCTTACATACTGTATGCAGAAGCTAAATTTATGTTTTTCCTACAGGCTTCACATATAAAAAATGAGAAAATGTAGGTTACTATTTACCAGCTGTCATTTTCCTAATGCAGCTTATAAAATAACAACCATTGGTTTGAGCCAACAAGCAAAACCTCTATTTCCCCTTGCCTTCATTTTTTACGCATAAAGCTTATTTAAGGATGACTAGCTTATCTTGTACTATAAGACAGTCTGTGGTAGATATTGGCTATAAAATGCAAACATAAAAATATTTCTGTAATTAACAACACTTGGGGATTACAGCATACATCTAACTCACAGAATTCAGGTTATTTTTGTGGAATGCTTGTGATGGTCATATGATCATATGATCTTTTTACATAAGCTTCTTTGGGCAATAACTTAACCCTTGCATTAAATTAATAAAAAAAATAAGTATAGTAAAAAAAAGAGATTGTGGAAAATATATAAGAAACAGCTAGAATACACATGATAATTGGGGATTAGCAAATTCACCCATGTTCGATTTACAGAGTGTTTGTTGAATCCTGCTTGAAACCCAAATGAGCAATTTCAAGCAAACTAATGTAGCGCCCACCCCAAATCTAGGGGGGCGCTATTTCATATTTAAGGGAAGTCTGGGCCTATACTTGGGCCCAGATCTGTTTGATCAACACAAATTTGCCTTTGTTCTGGCTGTGGTACAATTTGGTAGTTTCCCTTTTTGCATGCAGGTGGTGTTGCCATCCTGGCCTTATGTTGGAACACAGGTGTACCATGGTGTGTTAGGTGTCCCTTCTCGATAATGGTGCAGTGGGAGTGGCGACCCCACTGTGCATGCTGGGGAGGGGTACTTAAGTGGCAGATGCCATTGATCGGGGTCCTTCACCTCGTGGCCCTCCTGGCACGAGGTGCGTGTGTGTGTACCCGACTTTGGGGCCACGTTGGCCCAGAGTTGTTTCGCTATTGAGTAGACCCAGTTATGCTGGCTGGTGCCTGCAATCCTAGAAGGGGATCCCAAGCTGTCCACAAGGAAGAAAGCTGTCTTAATGAAGGAAACTGTGGAAGGACCTGCCCTGAAGGAGACCAGCAATGTGCTGACGCCTCGGGTGAGGCCTGGTGACCTAATTAAGGAGGGATCCACTATATTGAAAGCCTTGCAGTCTGCCGGTTCCAGGTTAAATGCTCTTCTACTGCTAGGCTGAAGGTTCGAGACTTTGAAATCCTGTGGCAGAGGATTTCTGGATGCGTCCAAGCTCATTCAAAGGTCTGTGGCAGAGACCAAGCTAAATTAAAGGTCTGTGGCAGAGACCAAGCTCATTCCAAGAGGTCTGTGGCAGAGACCGTCTGGACATTAGTTTGTGCATCATCCCGGCTGCTAGGCCAAGTGAGAGGGGACTATCCGGGTGAGCAATACCCACTCAATAGCTGCGAGTGGAGACTGATTGATTCTTTACCTTGTGCCTGAACCTTCCCGTGCTCTTCTCCTCCATTCTAATGTACTTTCTCTACTTCAAGTTACCTTGCAGTGAAAATAAAGTCTATCTGTTGAAGGTTTTACATCTGTCTGGACATTGCCTTTATTATGGACTTTCCCACCCTGACAACGATGCTACAGAGGTAACGTGCAAACCCCAAATTTAACCAGCAGGTAGTGCTACACTAATATCAACAGGGGACATGAGGAACTGGGCATTGCCATAGGACAGATTTACCATAGCAAAAAATAATGTTTAAATATTGTACAGAGGGGAGAATTCTATGTGACTTTGAGAGTCACACAGAAAAAGCACAAATACTTTAAATTGCATGGGAGATATCTTTAAAGTATAACTAAAGTTAAAGCTTTTTTTAGCTTTGGACAGAGTGGAGAGGGATTTAAACAGTGGCAGTTCGTCCATAGAGGGCGCTGGAGCGCCGCCCCCTCTGGCTCTCACCGCCACTGAGTCTAATAACATAGATTCATGCATTGCACAAAGCTATGTTATTATCACCGCTGCCGCTGTAATTCAGATGGTCGGCGCTCATGTCCGGCCATCTGAATAACGCCAGCTGGTTGGCTGTACGGAAATGTCTATTAGAGCCAACAGCTCTGATAGGCTTTCCCAGTACAGCCCTCGGGTCCCGGAAGCTTATTCTTGGAGCGCACAGACTGTACGCCCCTTGGATAAGATGACAGGCGTCTCAGCCAATCAGGTTAGCCGGTTCTGGCTAGCGGTAACCTGATTGGCTGAGACGCCTGTCAGTCATCGAGGGCGGGAGAAGACATCGTGAGACGTGGATGCCTGACTCCAGTAGAGGTAAGTGCCGGGCGGGGGGGGGAGAGATCAATTTACAGGGCACAGTGGGGACAATTGGCACAGCGGCGACCATTGGCTCATCGGCGAGCATTAAAGGGCACAGTGGTGACAGTTGATGGCACAGTGGCTGCGTTTAATGGCATCGCAGCGTGGTGACAATTGATGGCACAGTGGCTGGTTTAATGGCATGGAACAGTGGCAGGGCCGGACTGGCCCACCGGGATACCGGGAAAAATCCTGGCGGGCCGGCTGCCTGGCTGCTCCTGGAGGCCGCTGTGAGGGCAGCGGCGCCTGAAAGAAATATGGCTGCAGCCGGGCCGACCGACATGCAACTGTGCATGCGCCAGCGGCCCAGCACATTTCCAAAGCTAGCCGGCCCGTGCTCGGGAAAGCCCGTACAGGCTCGGCAAGTTTCGGAAATGCGGGCGCATGTGCAGTGACACGACGGCGCTGACCGGCGCCATTTTTAAAATGCGCGCGCCGTTCACTGAGGTGAGGTCTTGCCCCTCTTGCGTGTGCTACTGCTACTGTGCTGTGCTTCTGAGTCTTCCTACATCCCCTCTCTGCAGGCAGCGTCTGAAGTCCTGCCCGCCCCCCGACCGCCCATGCAGTCTCTGACTTCCTGTTCCGTTCCACCTCCACAGCCTCTGACCTTCTGTTCCCCCCCCTCCACAGCATCTGACCTCCTGCCCCCCCTCCCGACCGCCCATGCAGTCTCTGACCTCTTGTTCTCCCTCCACAGCCTCTGACCTCCTGCCCCCCCCCCTGCAGCCACTGACCTCCTTTCCCCCCTCCGCAGCCTCTGACCTCTTCCCCCCCCTGCACCCTCTGACCTCCTTTCCCCCCTCCGCAGCCTCTGACCTCCTGTCCACCCCTCCGCAGCCTCTGGCCTCCCATGTAACATCCGCAGCCTCTGACCTTCTGTCCCCCCCTGCAACCTCTGACCTCCTGTCCCCCTGATAGCTGATTAAAACCCCCTCTCCTCTCTCCGGCAGCTTAGCTGACCCTAAATAAAAGCTGTGTGCTTTATCCTGGACATGTTTCATTGAACTGACTTCATCTGCCCCCAGAGTTAGAAACACCTCCCTAGGACACACGTAACCACACCTAGTGTTAGCTCCTTCTCTGCCAGTGACATTTATACAGTAATCAGTGGCTATTTTTAGCTCTGATCGCTGTATAACTGTCAATGGTCCCAAAAAAGTGTCAAAAGTATCCGATCTGTCCACCGCAATGTCGCAATCCCACTAAAAATCACAGTTCACTGCATTATACAAAAATAATAATAAAAATGCCATAAGTCTTTTCCCTATTTTGTAGACGCTATGGGCCAGATCCACAAAGAACTTACGACGGCGTATCTATTGCTACGCCGCGTAAGATCTAAGATGCGCCGGCGTATCTTTGTTTTGAATCTACAAAACAAGATACGCTTGAATGTGGCATAGAGCCGACCGACATAAGTCTTTATACGCCGTCGTATCTATGTTGCATTTTTACACTGGCCGCTAGGGGCGCTTCCGTCGATTTTCCGCATCGAGTATGCAAATGACTTCGATACGTCGATCCACGAACGTACGTACGCCCATCGCATTTTTTTACGTTGTTTGCGTAAGGCGTTTTTCGGCGTAAAAGTTAACCCTGCTCTATAGAGGCGTACGCAATGTTAAGTATGGACGTCGGGACAACGTAGAATTTTCCGTCGTTGTTTGCACAAAACGTTCGCGAATAGGGATTTGCGTGTGTTACGTTCACGTCGAAAGCATTGACTATTTGCGCCGTGATTTCGCGCATGCGCACTGGGATACCTCCACGGATGGCACATGCACCGTTCAAAAAAACGTCATTTACGTGGGGTCACGATGATTTTACATAAATCACGCCCACATCTTATACATTTGAATTGCACGGGCTTACGCCGACACAATTACACTACGCCGCCGTAACTTACGGAGCAAATTCTTTGTGGATAAGGAACCTGCCGCTCTAAGTTACGGTGGCGTAGTGTATCTTAGATACGCCACGCCTGCCTAAAGATAGGCAGATCTTTGTGGATCTGGCTCTATAACTTTTGCACAGACCAATCAATATACACTTATTGCGGTTACCGTATTTATCGGCGTATACCGCGCACTTTTTTGCCCTGAAAATCAGGGCAAAATCGTGGGTGCGCGGTATACGCCGATAGCCGCTTTCCCGCGCCAAGTTTCAAATACTGCGCTGGCATAGACCGAGCGCAGTACACTCGGGTATAGTCGGGCAGACTCGGCTCCTCTCGCGCTGACGTCCTGGATGTACAGGACGTGAGCGCGAGAGTAGCCGAGCCTGCCCGACTATTCATGAGTGTACTGTGCCTGCATATACCGAGTGCAGTACACTCGCGTATAGTCGGGCAGGCTCGGCTCCTTTCGTGCTCACGTCCTGTACGTCCAGGACGTCAGCGCGAGAGGAGCCGAGTCTGCCCGACTATACCCGAGTGTACTGCGCTCGGTATATGCCGGAGGAGTGTTTGAAACTCGGCGCGGTAAAGCGAGGAGGACGCTGCGAGGACGCCGGACCCGCCAAACAGGACACCGGACCCGCCGAACAGGACACCGGACTCGACGAAGAGGACACCGGACCCGACGAAGAGGACACCCGAAGCCGCAGACGGACACCGGACCGGACGAAGAGGACACCCGAAGCCGCCGATGGACGCCGCGCAAGACACCAAAACTGTAAGTACAAAAAACTTTTTTCCACAGGAATGGCGGCAACTTTAGGGGTGCGCGCTATACCCCGATAAATACGGTATATGTAGAACAATACATATTAATACATATTAGCCTAAACTTTTTTTTTTTTATATTTATTATAGCAAAAAGTAAAAAATATATATTTTTTCAAAATTGTTGCTTTTTTTGTTATAGCGCAAAAACAAAAAAACGTGATCAAATACCACCAAAAGAAAGCTCTATTTGTGGGGGAAAAAGGATGTAAATTGTGTTTGGGCGCAATTGTCAGTTTAAGGGCCACGGTGCCGTTTCGCAAAAAAAGGCCTGGTTAATAAAGGGGCAAATCCTTCCAGGGCTCAAGTGGTTAAAAGTTTAATTTTGTGAGTTTATTTTTTTCAACAGTACCACATTGAATTACCTTGAAAGTTTAATAAAAGTTCAAAACAGTGTGCCCAAAGACACTTCAAAACCACAACTTTACATTCCTTAACCCCCTTTCCAGGGGTGTATCCAAGGGGGGGGGGGGCAATAGGGAAAATGCCCCCCCCCCTCGAGAAAATAGTGGGCAGGCTGTCAATGACAATGCTGAGCAGGCTGCCGCCGCAGGCGAGTGAGCAGCTGGTGGGTGACGGAGCAGGCTTTTGAGCGAGCAGAGAGATAACATCATCTCTCACCAGTGGCGACATTATACCGTGCCCCCCCAATTTAATTGCCTTTTTTTGTATAGCGGGTGCTGATGCCACCCCCTTGCACATTCCATCAGCTGCTGCGGTCACAAGACAGTGGCGCCAACGTGACAGGCTCTGTGAAGGGACACAGGCAGAGCTGCAGCTGTGGGGGATTTCCACCCCTCCTTCTCCTCCTTCAACCGAGCAGCTCTCATTTATCCGGCTCGGAAATGCTCGCTCCTATTGGCTACATTCAGGGCCAATGGCTGGGAAACTAACAACTAGAGGATTATAGGACATGTAGTCCTGGATACTAGCAGACTCAGGACGATTCCCTGAGAGTGCACTGCAGCCCCCAACATGCAGAGTGGGAAGAGGAGGGGAGAGAGGACCATGAAAGGAGAAGAGGGACCACAAAGCTTTAGGGTGGAGGGAACCAGAGAGAAAGTGCTAGTCATTCTACTATATATCCCCAAGGTAAGAACTTAGGGGTGGGGGGAGCAAAGAGGATAGGGATGAGGGGGGGGAGATGCAGGCTTCCGGCAAGGTACAGGACCTTATTACTGGCTGCTCCCACCCTGTGCTCCCCTCCAACTGGCTTCTCCCACCCTATTCTCCCATTCACCTGCCTGCATCCACCCTTCCATCAAGACACTTTGGGCCAGATTCAGGTAGATGGGAGCATCTTTGCTCTGGAGTAACGCTTCTCATTTACGTTACTCTGACGACCCTTTCAGCGCAAGTACTGTTATTCACATAGCAGTTGCGCGTAAACTTGCGCCAGAGTAACGATAATGCGCTGGCGTAACCCGACGCAAGTGGAAGTGGGTGTGATCACATGTAAATGATGGGCAGAGCCCAGCGCAGAGGCTTACGTTCAGCGCATCATCCACGGAGCATGCGCAGTGAGTGCGGCTCCACTCGCCCCCTTGTGCGCATGCTCACAACTTCCGTCGGCACCACTTCCCGGGAAGCGTCAGCGCAATGCCTTCCGTTGGGCGCTTAAAAGCGCAGGCGGAAACGCCATTCCGGCGCAAAAGTATTTCCGTTTCCCCCCACCCCAGGGAAGATACTTTTGTGCTGTGATGGCTGCTCCCGCTACCCCCAGAGAGAGGAGGAACCTCAACTTTAATTCACAGGAGGTGTCTGTGATCATATCCGCTATGGAGACTTTTAATCATTTTCTCCATGGCAAAAAAAGCCGTAAGACCAGCCGGGAGAGGAAGCAGGGCATCCTGGACACCATTGCTGGCCGGGTCAATATTTTGGGGTACTCCACCCGGACTGCTGGTGACATTCAAAAAAAAAAAAATGACCTGCGGCGCAAGGTGGCCACCATCAGGAGGCATGAGAGGGGCACAGGTGGTGGTCCCCCATGTCCGGTCACCTTGACCGCGGAGGAGGAGGTGGTCTCTCGCTGCCTGGAGAGGGAGCAGGTGGAGGGGGTCCCTGGCTATGACTCCATGGAGGAAGGCTCCAGGACAGGTAAGTGTTTTTTATCCCCTATTTGATGTGTTGCATTTGGTGGGGGGGAGGTACATGTGCCAAGTGTGTGGGACCACCAACATGTGTCTGCTTTGTGTCATCCACAGATGACGGAGCTGGGCCATCATCTGTCAGCGGCCAGTCCACCCCATCCCCCCAACGCCATTGTGTGCCCGAGCCCCTGGGTGGTGAAGACACCGAGGTGGAGGAGGAGAGTGCCCACACCACACCTGCCGAGGTGGTTGTGGAGGATCCTGCTGTGGCAGAGCAGGACTTTTCTTTAGTGTTGGAGGACTCCTCCCCTTCTCCAGGGCCGTCTGTCATCCCCTCCCCCATCCTTGGAAGCCCCTCAAGGGCGACTCCATCCCCCCGGGGACAACCATCTTCTGGCCCCAGGAAGGCGACCCAGAAGACCAGGGGGGTGTCGGATGTTGTCCAGGGCCAGTTGGCGAGGGATCACGCCAGACAGACCCAACAAATGGGGGAACTAGTTGGGCACTTGGAGAAAGTGGCTGACAGCCTGGGCTCCGTTGGCCAGATAAGCAACGCAGTGCAGGATGTCAGCTGCAACTGCGCTGCAGTGGTGACCAGTTTGGGGGAGGTGCAGGGGGATATTAGGCACCTCACTGCAGCCGTCCAGGCCAACACTGCTGCCATCCATGGGAACAGTGCTGCCATCCGGGACCAGGGGAGGCTGAGTCGGCGGGCCCAGCACTACCAAGTGACCCGGCAGCTCAGGATGCAGGCCCAGACAAACAATTACCTCGGCCGGATAGCCATGGCCTTGGAGGGCATGCAGGCCACACCTGCCAGGAGTGGCCCACCCGGGGATCAGCCACCTCCAGATGCCCCCCCACCCCCACCCACTCCATCCAGGCAGCTGAGGAGCCAGAGAGGTTCGGCAAGAAGGAGCCCCCGGCATCCCCCATGATTATTTTATTTTTTGTTCTGATTATGCTCAGGTTATGAGATTTTTATTTTTTGTTCTGATTATGCTCAGGTTATGAGATATTTTATTTTTTGTTCTGATTTATACTCAGGTTATGAGATATTTTATTTTTTGATACTGCACACGTTGCAGTGTGAATGGTGTGTGAATGTGAGAGGGTGGCACTCCTGACAGTAAGGGGTGTCACCCTCGGCCGTGGTGGTGAAGTTAACCCCACGGCTGTATGAATGACGTGTGAAAGGTGTATGAATGGACAGTGACATCATTGGGGCCTTGACGCTGGCGTTGCTGCTCCCAAGTCCTACATGCTGGACTTGGGCTAATCCAATGCGATGTGCATGTGGTGTGTGTGATCTAGGGACATCAGTGGTGTACACGCGTGCATTGTCTGTGTGATTAATGTTTTGGTTTAGTGTCCAAAGATGCCTATGGCGAGGACCCTCCTGACTGCTCTTCCATCAGCAGACTGGGTGTCCTCTGGCAGATGGGGACTGTGTGGGTCGGGGGTCAGGTCAACACGCATGTCAATCTGCAGGCCTTTTCTCATAGCAAAGTTGTGCAGAATGCAACATGCAAAGATGATCCGACACACAAAGGTAGGGAAATACAATAGGGTCCCCCCGGACTTATCCAGGCATCGGAAACGGGACTTCAGGAGCCCGAATGTTTGCTCCACCACTGCACAGGTTTTGATGTGTGCTTCATTGTATTTTCTCTCTCCTCTGGTTTGGGGGTTCTGGAAAGGAGTCATTAGATGGGGTCCCAGTGCATATGCAGAGTCACCTGGAAGGGAAAAGACAGGAGGATGTTAGTCATGCATGTACCACTTCTGTTGTGCATCACGGGAGGGGATAGTCATGGCTGCCACCCATGTCACTCACCAACCAGCCAGCTGTCCCCATACATGTTCTGTTCGAATTCTGCTGGGATGGGGCTCTGATTGTATATGAAGCTGTCATGGCTGGACCCGGGGTGTTTGGCACGGACGTGCCATATGAGGCGTTGAGTATCGGCTATCACCTGTACGTTGATGTAGTGCCAATGCTCCGATTGCGGTATATGTTCTCTGTGGCACTGGGGGGCTGGAGTGCCACATGTGTGCAATCAATGGCCCCCACAGTGCGTGGGAATCTGGCAATGTTGTAGAAATCTGTCATTGCCTTCAGCCGCAGCTCCTCAGTGGTTGGTCTGATGAACTGGTTGGACATGCGTCTGAGGATTGCAGGGACAACCTGGTGCACACATCTGCTCACGGAGGACTGTGACATCCCAGCCACCACTCCACTTGTACGCTGGAATGATCCACTTGCAAGGAAATTAAGTGTTGCCAGTACCTTCACCAGTGGCTGCACTGCTTGTGAGCGGTATGTCTTGCTGGTGATGTCATCCTGCAGGGTTGTGGTTAGTTCAAGTATTGCATCAGGGCTGAATCTGAAGAGGCGATACACCTCCTCATCCCCCATGCCACAGAGGCTCATGCGCGTGCGGTATATCCTCTCACGTGCCCGCCTCCTTCGTTCCGGGGGACCCATCAGTAGTTCTAGGACCACGATTGCCCCTGGCATGTTGGCACACAGAGGTGTTGTCCTTGCAAGTGTGGTTGGTCAGCTAGCTCTTATCGTCGGTAACGCTGCTGTAGCTGCTCTCCTGCTGACCTGTGACCGTCTGGAGTAAAGAAAAAGCAGCCTTTTGTAGAAATAACTTTGCGCCGGACGGACGAGATACGCGCGGCGCATGTAGCCAGCGTATGGTGCTAATCCGTTCGTGAATCGGGAAATCTCCCTCATTTGCATATTTGCAGGGGAAATCAATAGGCGCGACTGATGCGCCAAACGAAATTATGCGCTGACGGGACTCTGGCGCCGGAAAGTTAAGCCGATCGGAAATGGCCCGTTTTCGGGCGCATCTAGTTTGGTGGGTACGGTAGGGTGACCAGACGTCCCCATTTTCAGGGGACAGTCCCCTGATTGAAGACACTGTCCCCGGGCCAAGTCTGTCCCCAGTTTTGTCCCCAGATTGGATTTGAACAGGGACTGGGGCAATTTCAATAAAAGTACAATTCTGAAAAATAGCCGTTCCTACTAGCTTAGGGGGTGTATTTTTTTCCATTATCTGTGCCCCTTTCTAATGATCATGGTCTGGTCAGAGCGGAGGGAATACTTCTTCAGTTTTGGGTGCATGCCCATTCCATGTTCGCATGTTCTTCTGCATTGGCTCAAGTCCCGGCCAACCGCCTGCCTGCTTATCTCCTCGCCTTCCCTGGCAGAGTAATCTTCCTCCGCTCCCCACCTAGTAGTAGCCAGGGCCCACAGAATAAGACTTGACAGGCTGTGAGGCGGGCGGCGACGGCCAGAGAGTCGATGATTGCCGCCATTACTAGTAAAAAAAAAAAAAGATGTCCCCAGATTTCATTTAAAAAATCTGGTCACCTTAGGGTACGGCCACATAGAAACGACGGCGCATCTTCACAGTTACGCGGCGCATATCGAAATACTCCAGCGCAAGTCTTGCTGAATCTGGCCCTTTGTATTTATTTGTGTGTGTACATAATTTTATTCATATAGTTGGCCCCCCTACTTTTGTACCTGTCCCCCCATGTGGGCCGTTAAAATTGCCCCAAAGGCAGCCGCAGATGCCCCCAATGCCCCAGTTTGAAAGTGCCCTTACTGACTGTTTTGGCATGTTTTGATGACCAGTGGCTTAAATTCAGTGATCAGTGCTAAAAAATATGCACTGTCACTGTATTAATAACACTGACTGGGAACAGGTTAACATCAGGGGCAATAAAAGAGTTAAATGTGTTCATTGCCTGTGCTTTTCTAAACTGTTGGAGGTGCTTATACTAGGTGAAGGCGGCAGAAATCCATGTTCCTCTGACAAAACAGCAATCTGCCTTGTTTACATAGGCAGACTGCCGTTCTGCCTGTGTAACAAATAATAGGCAGGTGCTGGCAGACATCATATAATCACAGTGGGATCGGGCCACAGGTAGAGCGCCTGCATGGTCCCAACTTGGAAGTGCTAAATTACATACTAGGTATGTGATCCAGCTCAGGAGAGCTGCCTTGCCGCTTTATATATACAGTATACGGTCGGCAAGTGGTTAAAGAGTATGTCAGACCAAAAACTTTTATTCGTTTTAGGAAGAATTTTCTTGTCTTTCATCTTGTTCTTGCACAATTAACATCTGCCTTGACACATTCCATGTTGACTGAATTTAGGTGAGTGAATTACTGTAGCCACACAGCATTCATTAGAACTAAATAAGTGGCTTAAATAAGCTGAACAAGTCCAGGTAAATGCTACTACTAGTTTTTAAGGATTAGTTCACCTTTACCAAAAAACTGCCTATGCAGGTAAGGGGCACTTGCAGATAAAACCAAACTCATCCCGTCATTCCATCCTGCCTTGTTGCTAGGACATTGCTAAAACTAGACATGTGCATTTCGTTTCGTTACGAATTCGAATTCGGACAAATTTTTCATTATTCGGAAATTCGGATGCATCCGAATTTCCAAATTACATAATTAACGAATTTAAACAAATTCTAAAAAACGCGAACGAAATTCGAGTTCGAAACGAATTCGAAAAAATTCGAATCAAATTTGAAAAAATTCGAATCGAATTTGAAAAGAATTCGAATCGAATTTGAAAAAAATTCTATTCGAATCGAATTCGAATAGAATTCGAAACGAAAACAAATTCGAATGAAAATTAAAAGCAAGTTTGAATCAAAATCTAAAAAATATAAATTGATTTCTAAAAAAGAATACAATAAAATAGAATATAAAATAATAAAACAATATTATGAAAATCAAAGAATAGTAAAGAACAGAATAGAATTTAATAGAATGTAATCAAATACAATAATACAAATACATACAATCAAATCCGGTTGAAATCATTTCAAATTCGGTTGAAATCATTTCCAATCCGATAGAAATTATTTCCAATCCGGTAGAAATAATTTCAAATTCAGTTGAAATAATTTCCAAAGCGGTTGAAATAATTTCCAATCCGGTTGAAATAATTTCCAATCCGGTTGAAATAATTTCCAATCCGGTTGAAATAATTTCCAATCCGGTGGAAATAATTTCAAATCCAGTAGAAATAATTTCAAATTCGGTTGAAATAATTTCCAATTCGGTTGAAATAATTTCCAATCCGGTTGAAATAATTTCCAATCCAGTTGAAATAATTTCCAATCCAGTTGAAATAATTTCCAATCCAGTTGAAATAATTTCAAATCCGGTTGAAATAATTTCCAATCCGGTTGAAATATCATCGAATTTGGTTGAAATATTAACAATAGCGGATGAAATATTGTTGAATTCTGTTGAAATATCAAATATCAAAATATGATCGAATTTGAATCCGGTAGAAATATTATCGAATCCGGTAGAAATCTTTTCGAATTCGACCGTTTTTCAAATTCGGTTGAAAACGATCGAATTCGACCGGGTTTTCGAATTCGGTCAAACGATCTAATACGACCGGGTTTTTTCGAATTTTTATCGAAAACGATCAAATTCCGAAAACGAAATTAACAAATTTAACGAATTTAACTTAACGAAATTAATTAAATAACGAATTAAAACGAAACTAAACTAAACAAATGTTTTCCTTTTGCACATATCTAGCTAAAACACTCCCAGCCATGACAGTTTCCCCCACCGCTACAAGAGCAAGCTCTCAAAACCCCACTTCTGTGTGGCCCACTATATCTTTCTTTGCAGCATTGCTGAGCTCAGAACTACTGCAACAGGAAAGAGACAACACAGGCAAAGGGGTTTAAATTGCCTGGGTCTTAGCGACATCCTAGCAACAGGATAGGATGATGCCATGTCTGGGAGTTTTTCAACCAGGCTTTGGTGGGTACACGAATAGTCTACACCAGGGGTGGAAAACTCAAATTCATCGGGGGCTGCATCAGCAATTTCGTTGCCCTCAGAGGGCCGGTTGTATCTGCGCTTACACCATTGGCGTAGCGTGGGTTGTCAGCGCCCAAGGTAATTTGCTCCCCCCGACTCACAGATGTACCTATTTTCAGCTAGCTTCAGTCTGGGCCTGTGTGAGCCAGCAGTGGCTGCAGGGGAGAGGAGAGCGTGCTTGTCAATGACTGGAAAAGCCTGGAGTGGTGACATCAAATATAGATTCCTGTGTCCCATCTGTTGTTGGTGCTCCCTCCTCTTCCCTGCATACACTCACACAGAAACAACATGACCGGACAGGCTGATAATATATATATAGAAAAAATCAAAAAAGGTTAAAAAAAAAACCCTACTGGGTATTGATCCCAAGTGCACGGTGCTGCAACAAGTATTATAGTGTAAACATGACATATGTAGCTTCCATTAACTATATTATAAAAAAAAAACTACTGGGTAGTGAGTCTCAATCACCGGTGCTGCAAAAAACCTCATTGTGCAAAAAAAAGTACAGAAAATGTAATTAAAACAATTCAACAAATACAATAATTCTAAGATGGCCCTACTGGGTAGTGAATCCAAATCACCAGTGCTGCAATAACACAATTGTGCACATATAGAAGTAAACAAATTCCATATATCAATAAAAACCATCCAAAAACGTAACTATGAATGAACATTTTATTAATAATTATATAAAACTAGTTTATTTATATATTTGTACAATTGTGGGTTTTTTCTGCAGCAATGGTGATTTGGATTTACTGAGACATTGGGATCACAAAGACAGTGGAGCTGAGGGAAAGGGGGAGGAGGGGGAGGCTGAGAGATGACGAGAGGCTGCTAGCCCTACCTTCCATGGCAGCGTGTCTCCTTTGATCCTTCCAGCAGCTCCCTGGCAGCCTGCCCATCCTCTGGGTCCCCAGTCAGCCTGTTCCCCAGGACTCATTTCACTGGAGAGGAAGTTAGAGCAACCCATGCTCTGGAGGCACAGGAGATGCCGCGCCCGCCGATTCTCGCCTCTTGGGGGAGGCGGGGTCGGGTGGGGGGGGGGGGAGGTCAAGGAGGAGGTGGCTGGGGATTAACTAATTTCCTGACTTCCGGGCTCACGCCTATCTGTCCGCAGCTCGGCCTTTCTCTCAATACTGACAGGAGAGAGATCCCCCTGCTGATGGGGACGGCTGCGCGGGCCACATGACAAGGCCTGGCGGGCCGGATTTGGCCCGCGGGCCTTGTGTTTGCCACCCCTGGTCTACACCTATAGCAAGGACACAGTTTGTTTTTATCTACATGCATCCCTTACCTACAAAAGCATTTTTATTTTATTGTTTGTAAAAATGAACTAACCCCTTAAATACCTTTATGGATATAGTGCAGAGCAACTGGATGTGAAAGGCTTGCCACTTTGAATTGTATCTACAAAAAACAAAAAGTTAACTTTTTAATTGTAAACATCATGGCTTCCCCCGATAGTCAGATGGGGATCTGGTCCCTCCCAGGGGGTCGAACATATGCTAAGGCCTTGGAGCAAAAACAAGCTTTAGGTTTTAGACGCAATGATACTGTATTTAGTTTGGAATTCGTGGTTTAGATAGATATATACCATAATTCCTTGAGCGGATGTTTTATGGCTCACGTCTGAAAGTGAGAATGGTCCAGTTATGCTATATTTTGAGGATTCCTTAAAGGAGTTGTAAAGGAAAAAATGTTTTCGCTGAAATTACAGTTTACAGGGTATAGAGACATAATAGTTAACTGATTCCTTTTAAAAATGATTAAAAATAGATACAAATCAATCATATAAAGTACCTCTAGTTTCTAGTTTTGTTTTTGCATGTTTCCTGCTTCTCTGCTGTACAGAGCCACAGAGCCAATACAGGGCAGTGATGGTTTGGAAAACTAAACTGATTGGTGCTGAGGGGTTTTAGACACACAGTAATCACACCTCCTTGATTAGTGACCACAGAGAGAAAGCTCCCAGTACTGTGGTTATAAGGAAACAGACAACCAGGAAGTGTGGAGATCAGAGAAGAATTACAGCAACTTGAGAGCAAAAACGAACAATAAGGACATGAAAACAGCACTGCATTAAAGGAACACTAAAGGTTCATTTTTTTCAATTGATTGCTGTAAGCTAGAGCATTTAAATATCACTTACCTCGTTTTTCCTTTTGACCTCCAAAATACAGTAATCTAGGTTTGAAAATGCCATTTCCTGTCTCTCCTCTTCTTTATTTCCACCAGCATCTGAGCCGTTTTGCATGGTGGAAAGCAGAATGTGCTCACCCCCACCCTATGACTACAGCCCTGCGTGAAGATGCTCTCTTATCCCTCACAGGCATGAAGGCTAAGCCAAAAGGAAACTGTAGTTCCCATTAGGCCGTGATGTAGCAACAATGAATTTTGCAACGCAAACCAGGAAGTCAGTGAGAATAATGATTCAGCAGTGACAGAGGTGAATAAAAGAGCTCAATTTCAACAGGTATCAAACTAGTTATAATGCTAAACATTACTTTTTACTTCATCAGTGTAACGGTCACCACCGTTTACGACCTTCCATCCACCCATGACAAGCTTATCGGACACACTGCGACAATCCTGCATACACGATCCATTCCATTTCCCAGAATAAAGACGAGACACAAGCTCCGTTCTCTCTGGTTTCAAAATGAATGAATACTTCATTGGTTTCTTAGCTTGCTTATATATCCAGTACAGCATTTTAAAGTTAATCACAGGACAATGCAATCTCCACCCCCCTAATCATACACTGGGGCTAATTCTCTAGCAGACATTTCGGCACCGATACTGACGAGATATATCACATTCCTTTATCAATAGAATTCAAACAAATACAATCACACTATGAATTTCCCTTCAATCCACATCTAGAGACAGACGTACTGTCTCTGGCAGAAGGGTCTTAACACCTGGGCATCAATAGGCTATCACACAGTGTTATCACACAATGAAAAGGTCTGTCAGGAGCTGATGCAATTAACACCTTTCAAAATAATGTGTCCACACATTGAAGAGCCAACAACTTGTGATATCTCAAGACATCCTGCAAACATGAATTATTATTAATGTCCCATCTCCTGTAATACATGAATTAGGATTTTCTTAGCCACCCTACGCCCAAAAGGGCACAGGGTGGACTTAGACCCAGGAGTTATTAGTGCCGCTGGCACAGGAGTATCTCTCATCCTTCCAAAGTCTCTGGTTATCACGGTTCATTCCGTTACAATCAGCTACTGTCAGACTTTAATTTAAGAGGAAAATATTTTTGTCTTTACAACCCCTTTAAGGTAAAGGAAGCTATTAAGATAAAAAAAAATCCTTTACAAACCCTTTAAGCCTTTCGGAATAATTAATGTATGACTCTCTGACTAGGTTGTATAAGGTATATTGGAAAACTGAGATCTTTATACATTGTATTGTTAAACTTCAATAAAAATTATTGAAACATAAACATCATGGCTAATCCAGCTCAGAGACTGTATAGTTAAAAAACAAAATAATAATAATATAGATTGTGTTTCCTTTAAAAGATTTTCAAAAAGCATTTGATGCCAAGCATTTCATCATTGTTCTGACTGTTAGCAGATGTCATGCACAGAAAATACCTGACAGAACCCTACAAACTGCCTTGCATCAATTTATGGCTGACCCAATGATGCCATTTAGTACCATTGTTTATATTGTGTACGATGTATTGTAGTTGTTGGGATGTTCAGGCCATCAGTAATCACTGACCTAGAAAATGTTAGTGTTTTCTATGATCATGCACTGTGAAACATATTTCATCCAATTCTCATTGGTGAAACATCTGATAGTGTTCATCTTCTATCATTTCCATGCATTTATCTCCCTCTGTGATGCGTGTTATTCTGTGCTATCTCAGTGTACTGTTTACCATATCCTGCACCTTCACTGAATTATTTTTTCATAGCAGTCATGGAAACGAAGAGCAGATATAGGCTCTAATGGTCTCTGAATTTAATACTCCACGTATTATTTTCAAATAGTTTGTTCTTTATTTTCTTTACGAAATCAGACCTGCTCAATTGTCAGAAGCACTTTAATGTATACCTTTGACATACAACATACCTATACAAACCCATAGTATGTTTTAGTATGTTCAATATACAGTATAAAAGCTGCTAGCCTATTGTTAGTATTTTTTTACTGGAGATATGATATACAGGTATATATATATATATATATATATATATAGAGCCAGATTCAGGTAGGGCGGCGTATCGTTAGGCGGGCGTAGCATATCGAATATACGCTACACCGCCGCAACTTAGAGAGACAAGTGCTGTATTCCCAAAGCACTTGCTCCCTAAGTTACGGCGGCGTAGCGTAAATGGGCCGGCGTAAGCCCACCTAATTCAAAGTAGGAAGGAGGTGGGCGAATGGCTGCTCGAACTGGGCATGCACGCGCATGCTCAGAATCACATCGAAAAAACTCCCTAAGTGACGTTGGCGCGCAATGCCTATGAAATGTGAATGTAACCTACGCCCAGCCCTATTCCCGTACTACGTAAATGGCGTAAACTACGTAAAATTCGACTGCATTGTTCCCTGGCCCATACCTTTGCATTAGCTGCGCTTCATATAGCAGGGTTAACTTTACGCCGGACGTAAGCCTTACGCAAAGCGCGTATATGAAGCAGCCGGGTGTATCTACGTTCGTGAATCGGCGTATCTCCCTCATTTGCATATTTCTAATGGGAACGCCAAATGCGTCCAGCGTAACTATGCGCCCATGATTCGCCGGCGTAGGCAAGTTACGTTGGGCGGAGGAAAGCTATTTTTCAGCGTATCTCGCTTTGAGAATCGGTGTAAAGATACGACGGCGCACATTTGAAATTACGGCGGCATATCTGGAGATACGCCAACGTAAATGCTTGCTGAATCTGGCTTATAGTGTACAATGTGGAGTATGTTTAGTTTGTTTACACTTTGTGCGTGCCCCCCTTTTTTGGCAGTGTTTGCGTTTGATTGGTATTGAATGCCAAATCATAATGGATTTAATTTCGTTTTCACAATGCTTTCTTGTTATACAATGAATCACAAAATAACTGACTCCATAAGTATCCATCTCCTTCACGTTAGCATTTAGTAGATTCACATTTGGCAACCTTGAGTTTGTGCAGAGAAATCTCTATCAGCGTTGCACAAAACCGATGCAGCTCTGTTGAGATGTACAGGATTAGCGATTTAGCCTTTCTCAGGATAAGATGCAAAATGTATTTTGGATTGAAATCTGGACTCTGTCTTGGACTTTCCAATACATCAGTATGTCTTTCTTGAAGACAAATCCCCATAGGCTCAGGCTTCCTTAAAGGATTTTTCTGTATCCTGATGTGTTAATGCCTCTCTTCATTGTTAGAATCTTTCCAGAGCCACATGTGTCAGGACCAGAATCTGAACACACAACCTCTGCTGTGTCTGGCAGTAGCTCTCCTTGTTGAGCCACCTGAGATGCTGGACAGCATGCTGTCTGAACCCTTTGATAATCATGTCTTGTACCTTGTTTCTGGGGAACCTTGAAGTGCTTGCTAAGGTGACCAGATATTCAAAAGTATATCCAGGGACATATATTTTTTTTTTTATATTGGCAAATGGTAAACTATTCCATAAGAATATTATCCTCAAATTATATATGCAGTTTATGTGGTATGTGTTTATGGAATGATTGTATGATGTATACATTATTTCTCACATTTCACCCATGAGTAGTGTTGAGCAGAATATGCCATATTCGATTTCGCGATTTATCTCGAATATATAGTCGAATATTCGAGATATATTCGCTAAATACGAATATTCGTGATATTTTTTGGAAATGAAATTATTGCGAATTTTCGCTATTGCGAATGCGAATTGCGAATGCGAAATTTTCGAGAAATGCGGAATGGAGCACTCTGATTGGCTCAGAATATTTGTGATATATTACAATACACAATAATTGCGAATATTCGAGAAATGCGGAAGGAGCACTCTGATTGGCTCAGAATATTTGTGATATATTACAATACACAATAATTGCGAATATTCGGCAAATGCGGAAGGAGCACTATGATTAGCTCAGAATATTTGTGATATATCACAATACACAATAATTGCGAATATTCGAGAAATGCGGAAGGAGCACTCTGATTGGCTCAGAATATTCGTGATATATTACAATACACAATAATTGCGAATATTCGGCAAATGCGGAAGGAGCACTCTGATTGGCTCAGAATATTCGTGATATATTACAATACACAATAATTGCGAATATTCGAGAAATGCGGAAGGAGCACTCTGATTGGCTCAGAATATTCGTGATATATTACAATATAAAATAATTGCGAATATTCGAGAAATGCGGAATGGAGCACTCTGATTGGCTCAGAATATTCGTGATATATTACAATATAAAATAATTGCGAATATTCGAGAAATGCGGAATGGAGCACTCTGATTGGCTCAGAATATTCGTGATATATTACAATATAAAATAATTGCGAATATTCGAGAAATGCGAAATGGAGCACTCTGATTGGCTCAGAATATTCGTGATATATTACAATACAAAATAATTGCGAAATTTCGAGAAATGCGGAATGGAGCACTCTGATTGGCTCAGAATATTCGTGATATATTACAATATAAAATAATCGCGCGATATCGCTATTGCCGAATAATCGCATTGTGATTTTTCGGCAATATAAAATGAGCGCTGCAGCTACTCGGCCCAAGGTCTCTAATCATACCAGCAATGCTTTTAGATCAATGGGGATCTCTAGGATGTGATCTGTTCTAAAAAAAAAATTGAAAAAATTTGAATATTCGAAATAGCGAATATTCGCCGCGATATTCGTGTTATTCGCGAATACTCGAATATGCAATATTCATAGCGAATATTCGCAATGCGAATATTCGTGAGCAACACTACCCATGAGACTTAAGAAAATATACTTTTTGAGAGATGACTACCAAATGTTATGAAAATAAGATAGAGAAAAAACAGAGTGCAGAGTTCAGTAGTGCGTTACTTACAGAGTGCAGCGTTCAGGAGTGAAATACATAACGAATGCATAGCTAAGGAGCGAGCTATATGAAGAATGCAGGGCTAAGGAGCATGCTATATAAAGAATCCAGGGCTAAGTGGTGCTCAGGAGCATGCTACATAAATAATGCAGGGCTCAGGTCTGCGCTACATAAAGAATGCAGAGCTCAGGTGTGCACTACATAAAGAATGCAGGGCTCAGGAGTGCACTACATAAAGAATGCAGGGCTCAGCAGTGCACTACATAAAGAATGCAGGGCTCAGCTGTGCTCATCTATGCAGCCTCACCAGTGCCCATCAATGCATCCTCACCAGTGCCCATCAATGCAGCCTCACCAGTGCCCATCAATGCAGCCTCACCAGTGCCCAGCAATGCAGCCTCACCAGTGCTCAGCAATGTAGCCTCACCAATGCCCATCAGTGCAGCCTCACCAGTGCCCATCTATACAGCCTGACCAGTGCCCATCAATGCACATCAATGTGGTCAAGTTGTTAAACTCTGAAACACTGGAAAGACTGCTCTGCTAAAGTCTTTACAAAACTTGACTTACAGGCAGCATATAACCTTGTCCACATTTGTCAAGGAAATTAATAAAAAACTGCCTTTAGAATCAAATATGGGCATTGTGAGTCCTTGGTTATGCCTTTTGGGCTTTGCAATGCTCCCACAACTTTTCAACACTTTATCAATTTTGTTTTTTAAGATCAATTTGCGATTGCTTATCTGGGTGATATTCTTATCTTTTCTGATAACCTGGGAGAGCATTGCAAGCATGTATGCACTGTATTTGAAAGATTAAGAAAGATTAAGAAAGAACCGACTTTACATCAAATAAGGAAAATGTAAGTTCGAACTAAACCAGATGTAGTTCCTTGGGATACATTATTTCTCCCAAAAAAGTGAGCATAGAGCCTGGGAAGATCAAAGCAGTGTTAGATTGCCCTGCCCCTAGAAACATTAAGGAAAAAGAACAATTTACTGGATTTGCCCACTTCTACAGAAAATTGATAAGAAAATTCTCTGAGGCCGTGTACACACGATCAAATCTATCTGCTGGAAATGGTCTGACAGACCGTCTCAGCAGACAGATTCGATCGTGTGTACGGGCGAGCAGACGGATTTGTCCAGCAGACAGATTTTAAAGCCTGCTTTAAAATCTGTCTGCTGGGAACCCGTCGGACCGATATGTCTGCTGGTTAGTACGCTAACCAGCAGACATATCTGCCCGCACATGCGTCGAATGGATTTGACGTATGCGCCGAAGTGTTTTACTCCCTGGTGCGGTGACGTAGCAGCGTCAGCGTCACCGCCACGTCACCGCGCTATCTGCCGGCAGGGATTTTGCTTTGATCGTGTGTACAGCGATCAAACCAAAACAGCCAGCAGACAAATCTGATCAAATTGGTCTGTCCGACCGATTTGAGCAGATTTGGTCGTGTGTACGCGGCCTAAGATGATAGCACCAAGTACACAGCTGACAAAGAAAGGGATGCCATTTGTGTGGTCACCTGAGGCACCAACTGCCTTTCGTAAGCTTAAGACTCTTTTCACTTTTCACCAATGGTTCATCCTGATCTTGAACTGCCATTTATCATGGAAGTGGATGCTTCAGACTCTGCCATGGGAGCTATCCTGTCTCATTGAAGAGGAGAAAAGATGCAGCTTCATCCTTGTGCTTATTTCTCTCGCCTAATGTCTTCAGCTGAAAAGAATTATGACATTGGGAATAATGAGTTGCTGGCAACTAAGGAAGCTATTTCTGAATGATGACATCTGCTGGAGGGGACTATATATCCTGTATCGGATCTCACTGATCATAAAAATCTAGAATTAATTTGTTCTGCCAAGAGATTGTCTTCTAGCACGTTGGCCGCTGTTCTTTTCCAGGTTCAGTGTTATTATCTTGTATAGAAATGGGTCAACTATCCTCCTAAGGACATTAACCTCATCTATAAGAAGGGCTTTTGGATTCAAGGTCATGACCTCTATGTATCTGAATCTACATGGGTTGAAGTCCTCAGATTGGTTCATGACCCCAAACTTGCTGGGCATTTTGGGGTTTCTAAGACAGAATCTTTATGACATTCATGTTGTTGGCCAGGCTACAAATATGTGAAGAGTTATGTTGCCTCATGTCTGACATGTGCACACAATAACACATCCCAATCTTCTCCTTAGGGGGTGCTCTAGTCACTATCTCTTCCATTAAGACCACGTGGGTACATTTTTATGAACCTTGCAGTTGATTTACCTCCCTCAAAAAACAAACAAAAAAACACTATCTTGGTAGCTGTAGACCATCTTACTAAGATAGCTTATTTTATACCAGTTATGGGGGTACGTTTACCAAAACAAACTGTGGAACTGGTGATTCAGAAAGTCTTTAAACTTCATGGAATCCCTGATGATGTAGTGTCAGATAGAGAAGTGCATTTTAGTTCAAAATTCTGGAACAGCTTTTGCTCAGCAATAAGTGTTACAATTTTTCTGTACTCTGCTTTTCATCCCCGTTGTAATAATCAGACTGAGAGGACCAATAAAACTCTAGAGCAGTACTTTGGTGTGTTATCAGTTATATTTAGGTATTGCTTCACAATTTTTTTTAATCCTGGGAATAAAACAGTTTTTATTTCTGATATCCCTATCTTAACTCCAATTCCTTTTACTCCTCCTATGGTGGGTGACACTGTGCACTGTACTTGGTCTGCAAATAACCACAAATTGGTCAGAATAATCAATAGGTTGGTTACGTTTTTCAAAAGATATTCCTTACTTATGCTGGCCATACACTATATGAAAAAATCGTCTAAAATTCGGTCATTTAGACAGTTTGTTCGTTTTTCGGACAGTTAATGGGCACAAAATCTATAATCGTTGCAAAGTTTTTGAGGCAAAAAAATGAATTACAAGTTTGAAAATGTTCTGCCAAACGACCGATAAATTGAAAGGTCAATGTGTTTCCCGTCCGAACTGTCTGCACTAGGTATATGTAAAGAAATTAACAAAAATATTTATTCATTTAAGTTCACTGAACAATTTATCAGTCATTACATGATGGCACTATCTTTTGCACTCACGCATCATTTTTCATAGGGTATGACCAGCGTAAGACTGGCAAAGCACTCTGGTTCCTCGTATACATTTACAGTATACATATATATATATGTATGTGGGACTACATTGCCTAAAGCGGATGTCCCCTGAAAAAAAAAATATATTAAAAGCCAGCAGCTACAAATACTGCAGCTGCTGACTTTTAATATTAGGACACTTACCTGTCCTGGAGTTCCGCGCCGTCCGCAGCAGAGGACAAGCGATCCCTCGTCACTCTGCTGCCCCCACGCCATCCTCGGTGAGGAAACCAGGAAGTGAAGTGCTCCAGCTTCACTGCTTGGTTCCCTACGGCACATGTGCGAGTCGCGATGCGCCGTGCTGATTAGTTCCCGCTGTGTTCTGGGAGCTGTGTGTTTCCCAGAACACAACGGGGGGGGGGGGCAGGATCTGATGTCCTGCCTGCAGTCTACCTACAGACTGTGTGGCCAGAAGTGGGTGCAAACCTTTGTCGAAACTTTATTTTGTCATGTTGTCAAGCATTGGAGTGTCTCCATGTATTAGTTTCCCCATTCCAGTAAACTGATTTTAATATGTGTATTTCTTCTAAAGGTTTAATGCATTATGTAAAAGTTTCTGAGTTTGCCATATAAATATGTCACGAAACACTGTATAAGCAATAAGTTAAATATCAAAAAAACTAAGGAATTAATAGGATTTTACATTAAAACAAGTTGCTTTTTCTTTCTATAAGGCAGCACATTCATCACTGTGATATTACACCCTGTTCCAAATTATTATGCAAATGATATTTTTCTCATTTACCTAAATAATTGATGTAAACAACAGTTTGCATAATTCCCATGTTATCAACTATTAAGTGTACAATTAAAATTGTATTGAACAAACCTCCTAATGATAGGAGTTTTTTTTTTCAAAATAAAAAACGTACAACGCACTGTTCCAAATAATTACGCACAGTAAGTTTCAAAACACTTTATAGGTTGTAAAGAACTGAAAATTGTCATTTGTTGTGTTTGCAGCATATTTACTGAAATCAAAAGCTATTTTAATCAAATTTTGAACAACATTTTAACTTTTTAAACATTTTAACAGGTCACGTTACATTTTAACATAGGACCCCTTATATGATAGCAGCTTCACAAGTCTTGCATCCATTGGACTTGTGAGTTTTTGGACAGTTTCTGCTTGAATTTGTTTGTAAGATGTCAGAATAGCCTCCCAGAGCTGCTGTTTGGATGTAAACTGCCTCCCACCCTCATAGATATTTTGCTTGAGGATGCTCCAAAGGTTCTCAATAGGATTGAGGTCAGGGGAGGATGGAGGTCACATCATGACTTTCTATAGTTTTATCCCCATAGCAGCCATTGATGCAGAGGTATTCTTTGCAGCATGAGATGGTTCATTGTCATGCATTAAGATGATTTTATTATGGAAAGCATAGCTCTTCCTTCTGTGCCAGGGAAGGAAGTGGTCAGTCATGAAGTCCACATACTTTGCAGAGGTCATCTTTACACCTTGGGGGGCCCTAAAGGGTCCGACCAGCTCTCTTCCCATGATTCTGGCCAAAAACATGACTCCACCACCGTCTTGCTGCCTTGTTGGAACAGGGTGGCCTGCACCAACCATACACTACTCCATCCATCTGGACCATCCAGAGTTGCGCAGCACTCATCAGTGAACAGTACTGTTTGAAAATTAGTCTTCATGCACTTTTCTGGCCAATGCAGCCGTTTCTGCTTGTGAGCATTGGTTAGTGGTGGCCAAATGGAAGGTTTATGCGCAGTTGCATGACTGGAGGACTCTACAACCTTGATGTCCGTGGGACTCCAGAGGCACCAGCAGCTTCAAATATCTGTTTGCTGCTATGTAATGGTGTTATAGCAGTTGCTCTCTTGATCCGATACATGGATCTGCCAGAAATCTTCCTCAATGTGCCTTTATCTGCATGAAACCCGTCTGTCCTCTGAATCAGTCACAAATCTCTTAATAGTGCGATGATCACGCTTACGTTTTCACAAAATATCTAATGTTTTCATACCTCGCCCAAGGCATTGAACTATTTCACTCTTTTTGTCAGCAGCCAGATCCTTTTTCTTCCCCATATTGCTTGAAAATGGTGCTCGGCTTAATAATGTGGAACACCTTGCTTTAGTAGTTTTTCCTTTAATTTGGCTTACCTGGCAATCCAATTATCACTGGTGTCCGAGATTGTTTTCAGTGATCAAAAGAGCCCTGAGACACAATGCCATCCATGAGTTAAACTGAAAAACCAAATATTTAATGTTTGTGACACTGAAATAGACTTTGCATAATAATTTGGAACAGGGTGTATATCCATTTAAAAAAAATCTCAATCAAATCTTTTATTCCTTAATAAAAAATTGCATGTTATGTGCAGTTGCCTTAATTATTTTCAATGCTTTGCCCAGGCAAGATTTCCCACTCACACTCAGTTGTGCAGATTTTGATAAAAGGGATAAGGAAACTGCTCAAATGTGCCCAAAATTAGAAGTGAAAAAGCCGTAAACACAAAAAGGAGATATCCTCCCAAGTTACAAAATTTAGAGTGCAATGTGATGCGCTAAAAATGTGTTAACAAATAGTAAATATACAAATTTAAAAGCCCATCTTGATATATGTGGGTAATTTCTGGAGCTTGACTTTAAATTCCAGTCTCAAAATGTACTTGTATTTTATTTTGAGTGCACAAAATAATGCTCTTGTTTAGAGCCCTGGCTTTTTGTTGCCACGTGGATCTCATATGTTATTTCTTATATTTCTTTTTTATTTAACTTTGTCCTCTATGAGAATCAGAGCGAGGCTTGGATATTACTTGGAATGAGGCTTCATTTTAATTTGTGTGTGTGTATGTATGTGTATGTATGTATGTGTGTGTGTATGTATGTGTATATATATATATATATATGTATATATATGTATATTTAAAAAGTTAAAATATAAGTACTAGCCCAGTCCTCTTGGGGGCAGTATGTGCTTCTTTTCAATACCTTAAAGTGGAACCTTACCATAGCAATTTGAAAACAATTAATGTTATTTAACAAAAGAACATATATTGCATATTAACATTTATGCTACCAAAATTAGTGTGCTGTAAATCACCTCCAGCATTGCTCCTGGTTTTTCTTCCCCGAGGCTGCCATTTTGCCCAGAGCAGTCACATCATACCCCCTACCCATTCACCCCAAAAAGCAGTGAAATGTAAATAGAAAACAAGAGCTAGTTTTTGACAAGAACTTTTCCTGTAAAATAGCTCTGAGCTGTCTTTTCCCCAGGCCATCTTCTCCTGCCGCTGTCTCTCCCGCCGTCTTCTCCAGCTACTGTCTCTCCCACCGTAGTCCTCTCCTGCCGCGGTCTTACCTGCCGCTGTCTCTTCTGTTGCTGTGTTCTTCCTCGCCGTCGGTTACCCTCTAAATAAAAATAAAAAAGCCACTCTTCTTCTGTGGCTGTCTTCATCCTTTGTGTTGTCACCCACTGTCTGGCATCTCTTATTTTGCCCTCCAATGACATGGGGCATGGTCATCCAATGATGTCACTCGGAGAGCCTGCCCCTTGTGGGGGTTTTGGGCGAGTAGCCAGCAGCAAGGAAGAACACAGCAGCAGGTGAAGACGGCGGCAGGAGAAGACGGCGGCAGGGAGAGACAGCATTGGTTGAGACAGTGGCAGGAGAATATGGCGGCAGAAGAAACAGCGGCAGGAGAAGATGGTAGTGGGAGAGACAGCGGCAGGAGAAGATGGCTCTGGAAGAAGACAGCACCGAGCTATTTTACAATAAAGGACTTATCAAAAACTGGCTCTTGTTACATTTGTTACATTTCACTGCTTTTTGGGATAAATGGGTAGGGGTACGATGTACCCGATACTCATTCACATGGGGGGCCACATTCTGATAAGACCCCGCCCACAGACTCTGAGAACCACTGGCCAGGGTTGTCGGGAAGAGGCCCTTGTACCCATCAAATGGTGACAAGATGCTTTGTGGGGCCCAAAGCACTCCCCCATGTTGAGAGTATGTGGCCTGGTATGATTCTGGAGGTGGGGGCGCTCACTTGTCCCCCCTATACTGACCTCCAGGCTGCATACTTTGATATGGGTTTGGTATAGATTTTGGTATAGATTTTGGTGCTGAGTTCCCCTTAAAATCCATACCAGACCCAAAGGACCTGGTATGGATTTTGGGGGCAACCCCACGCCAAATTTTGTTTAAACTATTGTTTTTGTAATATTTTTCTAAAGTTGGTGCTTAGAGACCAGGGATTTTTTTTGTTGGGGGGGGGGGGGAGTTCGGTTTCTAACGTGTGAGATTTAGAAGCAATCATCAAACAACAGCCTTAGTGGAGTGTGGGTCAGAAATTATGCACACCCCCCAAAAAAACACAAACCCATATCTATTTTTAACCCAATATACACACTGCAAGAAAAGATTTAGACCTGTTCTTGGGCCAAACACCCGCCACAATACTCCTTTAAATAACTTAGCTAGGATTGCTAATACACCCACTTAGACCCACCTAGTAAAGGACCCACCACTGTAATTGATTCTGTCTCTCCATGTAGGCTTCAAGTTCACACACCTGTTTATTAGGAATAAACACTCTTTACAAATAAAAAAAACCCAGCTTGAACCCTGACAATTCTCTGCCTGCTGTTTATGATAGACTGATCCTCCATGTATGACCTGGCTTGTCTAACTCTGCTCCAATCTTTTTGCTTCCAGCCTGTGTAGCTCCAGTACTGCCATCCTGCATTTACAGCTTACCTGCATCTGCTCTCCTTTATTTGTGGTTCCTGCTACCTTTTGCTGCTCAGCAATTCAGTTTGGTGCTGCCACTCATCAGCTGCCACTACCGATATCAACGGAGGACTTTGCAGGCGCTCTTATCCTCACTGTGCTCTCACGGCCACTGTTGCAACTCCATTGGTCTTTGAGACGGGGCTGTACGAGAGGTCTCTCTCTGCTCATCAGACTCTTCCAGACTGTACGTAACATTAGCTTTCCTAAACTTTGGAGCACCTCCGACGAGCCTAATCCCTGGCTTTTATTGTGACACAATCTTATTCTTACAAAGGATTTTAGCTACATAAACAAGGCTTCTTCCCCATCTCCACTTTTTAAACCCGTCTTATGTTTTTGTGTTTAACTTGAAAAAATAAAGAAAAACTGTATACTGCATATTGCTCCCCACAATAAAACACATATATTTGAACACTGATTGTGGGTACACCCACAGAAATAAAGGAAAAGAAGGTTGATCGCACTTTAACAATGTACCAGATAAAATTGTTTTAAGTTTATTGAAAGCTTCACATTAGAAAATGCATAAGTAACATAAACGGACAAGAACAGTTAACACGTTTCACACAATAGAATGTGCTTATGATCAATTATTAATCAGATGTTATAATTAACCACTTGCCGACCAGCGCACACACATTTACATCTACACAATTGCACGGGCAGGCAAATAAGCGTACCTGTACATCCCTTTAAATTTGGCGCTGCGTACCTTGTGAGTGCTCTAGTGGGTCCTGGGAACTCAATATTCTTGGGCGGGCCGTGATTGCAGTCGGCAAAGGCAGAACAGAGGGATGCCGTTGTTAACAAGGCATTCCCCTGTTCTGCCTAGTGGCATGTCAGGGATCTACTGTTCCCTGTGATCGGGAACATTGATTGCTGACGTGTCACTGGTAGCTCCTCCCCCTAACATTTTTACAGTAATCAGTGCATTTTTACAGCACTGATCGCTGTAAAAATTACAATGGTCCCAAAAATGTGTCAAAGTGTCTGATGTGTCCGCCATAAAGTCACAGTCACGATATAAATCGCAGATCACCGCCATTACTAGTAAAAAAAAGTATAATACAAATTCCATAATACTATAACCTATTTTGTAGGTGCTATAACTTGTGTGCAAACCAATTATTATATACGCTTATTGAGATATTTTTTACCAAAAATATGTAGAAGAATACATATTGGCCTAAACTGAGAAAAAAATCGAATTTTTAAAAAGAAATTTGAGATATTTATTAAAGCAAAAAGTACAAAATATTGCTTTTTTTCAAAATTGGCGCTCTATTTTAGTTTATAGCGCAAAAAAATAAAACCGCAGCTGATCAAATACCACAAAAAGAAAGCTCTATTTGTGGGGGAAAAAAGAACGTCAATTTTGTTTGGGAGCAATGTTGCAATTGTCAGTTAAAGCGACACAGTGCTGAATCGCAAAAAGTGGCCCGGTCATTTGGCAGCCAAACGGTCCGGGGCTGAAGTGGTTAAGCACAATCAGTGTTCAGGTATATGTGCTCTATTGTGAGAAGCAATACGCAGTATACAGTATATTTTGAGCTTTTCAAGCTAAACACAATTTTTATCTGATTGTTGGATTGCGGTCAACCTGCTTTTCCTTTTATTTGATGCTGCAATCATGGATTGGATGGATACCTGTTGGATATTCAAAAGGTCGGATAATCTGCACACTCACCTGGAGCAGTTCACCTGTTGTCCTACACCTACAGAAAACCATGGTGTTTCTTTTTTTCATGAACCTTGACATATTAGATTGGGTAAGACCTTACTCAATGTTCAGTTTGTGTCTTAATAAATGAAGGCGTAAAAAAAATATATATATATTAGCTACATCGTGTAAATGATTGAAAAAGTATTAATACCTCTTGACGTTTTCCACATTTTGTCCTGTTAAAACCAAAAACGTAAATCTATTTTATTGGGATTTAATGTGATAGACCAACACCAAGTGGCACATAATGGTGAAGTGGAAGGAAAATGATCATAGTTTTCAAAATGTTTTACAAATAAATATGTGAAAAGTGTGGCATGCATTTGTATGTCTCTACCAGCTTTGCACATCTAGAGCAGTGTTTTTCAACTCCAGTCCTCAAGGCACACCAACAGGTCATGTTTTCAGGCTTTTCATTATTTTGCACAGGTGATTTGATCAGTTTCACTGCCTTAGTAATCACCACAGCCATTTCATCTGAGGGAAATCCTGAAAACTTGACCTGTTGGTGTGCCTTGAGGACTGAAGTTGAAAAACACTGATCTAGAGAGTGACATTTTTGCCCATTCTTCTTTGCTCAAGCTCTGTAAAGCCGCGTACACACAATCGGTCAAAACCGATGAAAACGGACTGAAGGTCCGTTTTATCTGTCAAAGCCGATCATGTGTATGCGCCATCGGTCAGTTTTCCTTCGGTCAAAAAAAATAGAACTTGCTTTAAAATTGAACCGATAGACGCCTGACCGATAGGTCAAAACCCATCGGTAGTATGCAAAAGCATTGGTTAAAAGGCCGCGCATGCTCAGAATCAAGTCGACGCATGCTTGGAAGCATTGAATTGCTTTTTTTTAAGCACGTCGTTGTGTTAAAACACGTAAACGTCACCGCATTCTAACACGATTGTTTTTTTTAACCGATGGTGTGTAGGCACATCAGACCATCAGTCAGCTTCATCGATTAACTGACAACAACGGTCCTTCAGACTGTTCTCATCGGATGGACTGATCGTGTGTACAAGGCTGTAGGCCTCGTACACACGATCGGACATATCCGATGAAAACGGTCCGCGGACCATTTCCATCGGATATGTCCGATCGGGAGTTTGATCCGATGGCGTGTACACACCATCGGATCAAATTTCCCGCCGCCGGACGGCGCGGTGACGCGGCGGTGACGTTGACGCCGCCACGTCACCGCCACGTCACCGCACCAGGAAGTTAAACACTTCCGCGCATGCGCCGAATCCATTCGGCGGCGCGGCGGCGGTGGGGGACGACATGTCTGCTGGTAAGTGTACTAACCAGCAGACATGTCGGGCGGACAGATTCCCACCGGATAGATTTCAAAGCATGCTTTGAAATCTGTCGGGTGGAGAAATCTGTCCGCTAGCCCATACACACGAGCGGAGATGTCTGCTGAAACGGTCCATCGGACCATTTTCAGCGGACATATCCCCTCGTGTGTACGAGGCCTTAGACTGTCAGATTGGATGGAGAGTGTCTGTGAACAGCAATTTCCAAGTCTTGCCACAGATTCTCAATTGGATTTAGGTCTGGACTTTGACTGGGCCATTCTAACACATGAATATGCTTTGATCTAAACCATTCCATTGTAACTCTGGCTGTATATTTAGGGTTTTTCTCCTGCTGGAAGGTGAACATCCACCTCAGTCTCAAGTCTTTTGCAGACTCTAGTAGGTTTTCTTCTAAGATTGCCCTGTATTTGGCTCCACTCTGACCAGCTTAATTATACCTGCTGAAGAAAAGAATCCCCACAACATGATGCTGCTGCCACCATGTTTCACAGCGGGGATGGTGTGTTCAGGGGGATGTGCAGTGTTAGTTTTCTGCCACACATAGCATTTTGTTTTTGGGCCAAAAAGTTAAATTTTAGTCTCGTCTGATCAGAGCACTTTCTTCCGCATGTTTGCTGTGTCCCCCACATGGATTCTCGCAAACTGCAAATGGGTCTTCTTATGGCTTTCTTTCAACAGTGGCTTTCTTCTTGCCACTCTTACATAAAGACTAATAGTTGTTCTGTGGTAGGGATGAGCTTTGAGTTTGAGTCGATCGTTTGATGAAGATCAAATTTATGGCTGTTCGCTTCAAATTCAAGCAGCGTATCATGGCCCATAATGCACTGCTTTATTGCAGTGCATTGCTGGCTGATGATTGGCCAAGCATGCAGTATGACCCGCATGCTTTGGCCAATCACAGCGCCGTCAGCACAGAGAGCCATAATTGGCCAAAGGCAGGGTGCTAAACCACACTGCAGAGCGTTCCTGTGGTTCTCTTTCTAATATGCTACAGGCAGTCAGTTGATTCAGGTAGCTGCAGTATAATCAGTCAGTATACTGTATACTTGACACAGTGTGCAGCTAAACCTCACTGCAGAGCGTTCCTATTGTTCTCTTCCTAATATACTACAGGCAGTCAGTTGATTCAGGTAGCTGCAGTATATTCAGTCAGTATACTGTATCCTGGGCACAGTGTTCAGCTAAACATCACTGCAGAGCATTCATATTGTTTTCTTCCTAATATACTACAGGCAAGCAGTTGATTCAGGTAGCTGCAGTATATTCAATCAGTATACTGTATCCTGGGCACAGTGTGCAGCTAAACCTCACTGCAGAGCGTTCCTGTTGTTCTCTTCCTAATATACTACTATAACACCACCACACCACCACCAAAGGCCCAATGTTTCCGACCCTGTTCAACAGGGGCATGCAATTCTTGATCTAATATTTCACAGCAGGGCCCTTTCCAACGCCCACCAAGAGTAACTGTGTCGGCTTACAGTGTTCTAGTACCACCAACACCTAAGGCCTAAATTTCTGCAGAGTATATACAGTTGTGTTCAAAATTATTCAACCCCCCAATGCTGCAAAGGGTTTTAGGGAATTTAGTGTACATTTGTAATTGAATTCAGAATTAAATCCTACAAGGACTTCTTAAAGAACCATATGCAACTAAAATGACATCAATTGGTTTTGTAATACAGTAGTAAATGTTTATTTTGTGAATTCTTCATTTACACAATTATTCAACCCCTTAAAGACTACCACTCTGAAGAACAGAGGTTCATTGAAGTGTTTTCAATCAGGTATTGAAAACACCTGTGTATGTCAGGGAGCAACAATAAAGCCTAATAAGCACCAATTAGGCAGCTTTAAAATGACTGTGATACTCGGCTCCTTCTAGACATTTACTGGTGTGGTTACAAACATGGTGAAGTCAAGAGAATGGTCCAGAAAGACAAGAGAAGAGGTGATTACTCATCACAGGAAGGGCAATGGCTATAAGAAGATTGCAAAGATGTTAAACATACCAAGAGACATTATAGGAAGCATCATTCGCAAATTCAAGGCAAAGGGCACTGTTGAAACGCTACCTGATCGTGGCAGAAAGAAGATGCTGACTTCGACTGCTGTGCGCTACCTGAAGCATAGAGTGGAGAAAAGTCCCCGTGTGACTGCTGAGGAACTGAGAAAAGATTTGTCAGATGTGGGTACTGAAGTTTCTGCTCAGACAATACGGCGCACACTGCGTAATGAAGGCCTCCATGCCAGAACTCCCAGGCGCACCCCCTTGCTGTCTCCAAAGAATAAGAAGAGTTGACTGCAGTATGCCAAAAGTCATGTGGACAAACCACAGAAGTTTTGGGATTGTGTTCTGTGGACTGATGAAACAAAATTAGAACTGTGTGGGCCCATGGATCAACGCTATGTTTGGAGGAGGAAGAACAAGGCCTATGATGAAAAGAACACCTTGCCTACTGTGAAGCATGGCGGGGGGTCAATCATGCTTTGGGGCTGTTTTGCTTCTGCAGGTGCAGGGAAGCTTCAGCGTGTGCAAGGTACCATGAATTCTCTTCAGTACCAGGAGATATTGGATGACAATGTGATGCAGTTCATCACAAACCTGAGGCTTGGGAGACGTTGGACCTTTCAACAGGACAATGATCCCAAGCATACCTCCAAGTCCACTAGAGCATGGTTCCAGATTAAAGGCTGGAACATTTTGGAGTGGCCATCGCAGTCACCAGACTTAAATCCGATTGAGAAACTTTGGTGGGACTTAAAGAAAGCAGTTGCAGTGCGCAAGCCTAAGAATGTGACAGAACTGGAGGCTTTTGCCCATGACGAATGGGCGAAGATACCCGTAGATCGCTGCAAGACACTTGTGTCAAGCTATGCTTCACGTTTAAAAGCTGTTATAACTGTGAGGCGGCGTACACACGACCGAGGTTCTCGCTGGAAACCAGCGAGAACCTCGCTGGAAGCTGCATTCCAGCGAGGACCTCGGCCGTGTGTACACTCTCGGCGAGCTTCCCGTCGGGAAGCCCGTCGAGCAGAAATAGAGAGCACGCTCTCTATTTGCTCGACGGCCCGCCTGGAAGAATGGCTGGTTGCCATTCCCGACGGGCGGGTCGCCGATTTCGACGGCCGGCAGGGAACCTCGACGGGCGGAACGATGTGTTCTGCCCGTCGAGGTTCCCTGCCGTGTGTACGCGGCCTAAAAGGATGTTGTACTAGGTACTAAGATTGAATGTCACTTGGGGGTTGAATAAAACTGATAATGATGTGAGCACAGAAAAGACATTTGTGGTTATTTCATAATAAATGTTATGTTATATTTGTCTGACCTGCACGTGCCTATTTGATTTAATTGTAAGCAGGATGACTGAATGATCAAAATCAATGTCAAACTGGCCAAAACAATCCATTTCACTGGGGGTTGAATAATCTTGAACACAACTGTAGGCCAGGCCCCTACTTTCAAACATCCGACTTACAAATGACTCCAAGGGAGACAACAGGAAGTGAGAGAAAATCTACCCCTAGGAAGGGAAATTCTCTACTGTAAAATTTAATATGGGAAAAAGGTGTCTCCACTGGTGCTTTATCACCAATTCTTGTTTCCCTAATAACCCAACATTTGGGGCCCCACACCTTTCCTTTTTTTAATTTGGGTGCGGGGTTCCCCTCAATATCCATACAAGACCCAAAGGGCCTGGTAATGAGCTGGGGGATACCCATGCCGTTTTTCTCAATGACTTTCATCCACATTTCCAGGATCCGACATTACATTATAGCCACAAGCAGTTTTAAATGACTTTTATACCTTTAGAAATTTAATTTTATGCAGGGACTGTTCTAAACACAGGAAACACACTCCACTTTACAGGCATACTATATACACCCCCCAGGCATGATATTTAAAGGAATATTTCACTTTTATTTTTCACTTCAAGCATCATTAAAACCGCTGCTCCCAAAAAAAGTGCAGTTTTTAAAACTTTTTTTGCACGTCCCCTGGGACAGAACCCGGGTCCTTAAACCCTTTTTAGGACAATAACTTGCATATTAGCCTTTAAAATTCGCACTTTTAATTTCTCCCGTTCAAGTCCCATAGACTTTAACGGTGTTCGAAAGTTCGTGCAAACTTTCGGTCCGTTCGCATGTTCTGGATGCGAACAGAACCGGGGGGTGTTCATCCCTATTCTGTGGACAGGTTCTCCCACCTGAGCTGTGGATCTTTGCAGCTCCTCCAGTGTTACCATGTGCTTCTTGGTTGCTTCTCTGAATAATGCTTTCCTGTCAGTTTAGGTGGACAGCCATGTCTTGGTAGGGTTGCAGTTGTGCCATACTCTTTTTTGATTTTTGGATGATGGATTGAACAGTGCTCTGTGAGATATTCAAAGCTTGTTTTTTTTTTATAACCTAATTATGCTTTAAACTTCTCCACAACTTTATCCCTGACCAGTCTGGCGTGTTCCTTGACCTTTATGATGATGTTTGTACACTAAGGCTATCTAACAAACGTCTGAGGGCTTCACAGAACAGCTGTATTTATACTGAGATTAAATTACACACAGATGGACTCTATTTACTAATTAGGTGACTTCAAAAGACAATTGGTTCCACTAGATTTTAAATAGGGGTATCAGAGTAAAGGGGGCTGAATACAAATGCACGCCACAATTTTCAGATATTTATTTGTAGAAAAATTTGAAAATAATTTTCCTTCCACTTCACAATGATGTGCCACTTTGTGTTGGTCTATCACATAAAATTCCAATAAAATACATTTACGTTTTTGGTTGTAACATGACAAAATGTGGAAAACTTCAAGGGGAATGAATACTTTTGCAAGGCACAGTATGCTTATATACAGTTTTGTATTCTGTATCGACCAGTTTCCCTTCTTAAAATTAACAATAAAAACCATTGAAAGATAAAAATAAGTAATAGGAGCACCAGATATACAGTACTGTGCACAAACTCCAACTGGAAGCCGAAAAAACATCACTCGCTGGTGATTCGTATCATTAAACTTCCTCCTTCACTGGGATTTTTAAAAACCCATGCCTTATGGCGCCAGCCGCCAGGCTAGGAGGCGGTTTGCGCCTTGAAGACATCACCTTCATCAGGCTATTCCCAGCCTGCAGCGCCGTAGCGTAGCAGCGTCAGTGAAATGAGGGGAGAGAGCTGGAAGCCCTGCATGCAAGCCGCGATGTCCGATGCACCCCCGCCTCCCCCCTCCTCCTGGTCGCTCGGGTCGGGATCTGTTGTCAGAGGAGAAGACAGGCAGCAGCCCTGTTCTTCAGTAAAGACTTAACCCCCGCTGGCTCAGGTACACAATAGAAGCACAGGCAGGACGCTCAGTGCTGCAGCCTGCACACTGTAACAAGAAATTATAAAATGTACTCTGCTGTGCTGTCAAGTTTACATTGTGTACAGAGGTAGAACTTGTTTGTGTGTGTGGGGGGGCAGATATGTGTGTAGGGGGGGGGTTACAGAGTGGGAACGTGTGTGGGGGGCAGATATGTGTGTGTAGGGGGGGTTTACAGAGTGGGAACGTGTGTGGGGGGGCAGATTGTGTGTGCGCGTAGAGGGGGCGTTACAGAGTGGGAACGTGTGTGGGGGAGCAGATTGTGGGGGGGGGGGCAGATGTGCATGGGGGTACAGATTGGAACTGGAGGGGGGACGTCCGTAGAAAAGAAGAGACATATAGGTGAGAGTACAGGAACAAAAAGGTTCCAACAAGGTGAACAAGACATGGATCACCCAGCAAGAGAAAACAAAAGGGGGTAGGTTCTGTTTTCGGAGCTGATGGTGGTGCAGGCCTGGGGCCAGGACACAACAAAGAACTCAAAAGGCTAAACACCCTGATCCACGGACTCCTCCGACCGCAGTCACCAACGGCAACTTTTTTGAGGTCAGACTAACAGATCTGCATAAATATGAATGCCAAATGAAGCCTTTATATTGCACGTGAAGTGGACCTGTGCATTGACCAGACAGGGCAGAGCAACAGGTTTCATTTAAAGCAGTATTAAACCCCAAAACAATCATTTATTATATTGAGACTTATCAATTATTAAATGGGATGGCTGCATTTGTTTTCTTTTTTTTGGTTTTCTTTCTGTAATTTCACCTGGTGCTCCTGATTATTAATCTGTTGTTTTTTAACAGATTAACAAGACATGATGGCTCAGTGAGGGGCGGAGCGAATGGCAGGGGGGGGGGGGGCGTCAAAATGAAGCTTCGCCTAGGGTGTCAAAAATCCTTGCACCAGCCCTGCTTACTGTGTGTTGTTTGGCAAACCATTTATCAAAGAATCAAATGGAATACCCATTTGTATTTGGAAACAAAGCAAACTGGCTCTGTGGCTGTAATGTATAATAGAAACACAAAATATTTGTAGGCATTATTATTTCAAATGACCATAGAGTATATACAAAAAAATCCCTTTTTGTATTCCACATATGTTCAATAAAATGTGAGTATATAAATCAGTACTACACTGCACATTTTACAAGCAAAACTTGCAGCACCTTTTTGGGGGCAACTCATATTTGAATTAATTTCATGTTTTATCATCGCACCCAACTATAAGATACTACGGCAGTCACAAAGAGCCAATAATTATTTTTTAGCTATTCATTAATTTGTCATTACTATGTCAAATAAAAGTACTGTGTGATCTTTTGGGAATCATAATACTCATTCTGTAAATGTCGTGAAATCTGATTAGCAATGCATTCACAGCTAATTGTGCAGAAATACACGATGATAAGATCTTCATTACAGTTTGATGCACATGTAGGTATTTAAAATACACATAGTTGAAATACTGCAAAGGGGACTGTGGCCATGAGCCAGAACAGCATTATGCAAATACAGCTTTTATTATTATCCGATAATTGTGAAATGAATATCATAATATCTTGTACTAAGAAAAAGGCTTGCGTCAGCATGCTATGAAAATGAAAGACTAAAATAATTTAAACCATTGTGCCATTCTTTAATAAATAATCTTTTTATTTATTAGCGTTGTTTTATGTAACATTGGAGACCAAGCTCACCCAGTTGGTGGCGGCTTACTTTTCAGTTTCTGAACTGAAAACTTAAACAAAAAAATACTTAGCTTAATATAAGGGATAATGGTTACAGGCTATATGTTAATTAAAGTGGTTTTGTGTGCAGAGGAGAAGCAATTCCCACAGAACCCCAAGTATCATGGCTATCACTTAAGTCTGGACAACTGCTATAGTGTTTTCAAGCTTTCCCAGCAGGTATGTAATATGCATTGTGCCCAACTGGACCAATGTAAGTATGCAATACAGATCATTCATGGAGTTCAGATTTAACTTATGCATACAAAATTTGCATAAGTTTTACAATATTTTTCATTTTAATCGTTTTTTTATTGGTTTAATGGGGAATGTAAAGTGGTTTTGTATATATTTTCTCTTTTTTTATTATAGTAAGTACTGAAACTAAATATGTTAAGAATATTTTTCAATCGGCTAGTTATTAATAATGGCAGTAGGTTGTATTTTCATATTCAGTCAGCATGGAGAGATCTTGCTTTTTCATATGTTTTTCTGACATTTCTGAGCCCCTCTGGTAATAATAAAAAAAAAGCCTATTTTCAGAGCTCAATAGCTCAAGTTGAAATTCACAAAAACAAGTAAGTAAATAAGCCAGAAAAGTGACCTATCCCCTTAAACCTTTTTACAGATTGATTCATACAACATTCTGATCAGAGGCAGAGGCTCTAAAATGAGGCTTCTGCTATCAGCAAATTCCTGTTAGACTGATGGCTTGGAAACTTGTGCATGCACAAAGTTTTACTTGTGACTGACAGAATTTTGACTAGACGTATGCCTACATTTGGGCACAGTCAGTATTGGCACCAGATGGCATATTTAAGAGATGCTTTAACTCAGTGTCAGTTCTGACTGGTCTTCAGCTTGTGCGCTGTGTTCAGACCCGTGTCCTGCTTTTCATTCTTGTTACTGACCTGTGTCTCCCCGACATGATCTTGTATCATGCCCTGTAATTCTGCTTACTAGTTTTGACCTCAGCTTCATTCATGATGCTAATTTGGCTTATGATTTTGTACCTCACTGCCCGCTCGTTGCTTCCCTGGGTACCTCTGTCACTCTGCTATGGCTGATTTGGCTCCACGTGGAATGTCAGTAAAGACTGGATTGTCTATTTGGACTTGGAAATAAGTAAGGAGGGTGATAACTTCAAAATGTGCAATTACTTTAAACCCACCGATCGCAATGCCTACATACCCCTAGATCAGGGGTGTCAAACTGGTGGCCCTCCAGCTGTTGCAAAACTACAAGTCCCATGAGGCATTGCAAGGCTAACAGTTACAAACATGACTCCCGCAGGCAGAGGCATGATGGGACTTGTAGTTTCGGAACAGCTGGAGGGCCGCCAGTTTGACACCCCTGCCCTAGATAGTTGCCATCATCGTCAGTGGTTATGTAATATCCCGAGAGGACAATTTATTAGATTGAGGTGTAATTGTACTTTTGAAGATGATTATTTAGCCCAATCCCAGGTCTTGTGAAATAGGTTCCAACAAAAGGGGTATGACAATCTGACTCTAGATGCAGAAATAAAACAAAGCAGATAGGTAGACCGACAGACTTTGGTAGTTAATGAAAATAGAGAATCAAATTACAATTTTAGTTTTAAATTGTGTTGGATTATAATGGCCAGTATAAAAAGTTTAAAAATATTATAAATAGGTCCATATTTAAACAAGACAGAATATTGGGACCTGTCCTCCCCATACATCCACAGTTTATATATAGAAAGGTACCGTCCCCTACATGACCCTATAGTACCTGGGGTTGTGGATCTGCCTGTACAGTTGGACAATAGGCTCTTTTCTTTCCTGACAGGCTTCTATGTCTGTGGTCATTGTACCGCCTGCTGGCATTTGAAGAATAATCTTAAAAAGCGTAAAGATTTTGTAGCTTTGGCAACTAATAAACTACCCCATTCAGGACCCGCTCCACAGTTGGTGTTGTGTATATGTTAGAGTGTGAATGCAGCTTACAATATCTAGGGAGAACTTCCTGGCCCCTTCATGTCCAAAATAGGGGAGCATGTAAACAATATTAAAGGAGTGGGGACACATAATGTGTCAAAGCGCTTCCAACTGTGTCCAAAAGGTTTGAATGTTGGGTTATTGAAAGAGTTAAGAAACACTGGAGGGGAGGAACTTTATTCTGTACCTACATGTTTGAACGTGGAGTTAGATTTAAACAGTTTCAAATCAGATCACTAAGAATGTATTTTTGTTTTATTACTGTGTTTTTTTATGTATATGTCGTGGATGGCCTTGAATAATCAGAATTCTTATTAAATGGTGGTTGACCCTATAAGGGAAGGCTCATTTAACTATAAAGTCAGGGGTCCACATCCTGAGATGAGTTGCTAGCGCTATCTTTGGCGGAGGCTTTGCACAATGTCACCAACTTGACCTTTGACTCACAAGTGAATACTCTTTGAGAACCTGTTTATGGACTTTTTTTGAAAATTTCAACTTAATTCTACCACTGCACTTCTACTATTTATTAGGTATCTCAGGCATCTCTTCGGATGAGGAAAATCAGCCAAAATCAGCCAAGAAGAAAAGTGAGAGGCGGATGATTCTTCTACGCAGGTTTCCAGATGGATCAGGCAGTAAGCTAAAGGGGGGGGAGATGAGGGTCCTGTGGTTAGTGGGGAGAGATGTGGGGTCCTGGTCCTGGAGCTTTGTAGGGGGAAATAAGGGGTCCTGATGCATAGTGGGGGAGATATGGGGCACTGCCAGTCAGTGGGGGGGGAGGCAATAGTGCTCCTTACCTGGCTGCCTGATCCATTTGAAATCCTGTGTAGAAGAATTATTCCCCTCTCACTTTTCTTCTTGGCTGAGGATGCTGGGGATACCAGTGCAGTGGTAGCTCAAACAATCTCACAAAGAGCCAAAAGCTAAAGAAAACTTCCTCTGCTCATTTTAAGCCTTTAAAATTAGAACTCTTAATTTTTGACGTTAGTGTCCCATAGACTTTAACGGGGTTTCGCGGCTTTCAAATGTTCCTCAAACTCAGCATATTGTATGGTGTTCACCAGAACACCCGAACCACCAAAGTTCGGCCCGAACTTATGCAAGCCGCTTTGGGAGTGCTGTATACAGCGCTTCCAAACTGCCCTAAGAACACCTGAAAACCGCCTCAGTGTGAAATGGGTCTAATTGTTGCACCTGCTTTGCTCAGATTTAGTATTAGATGTTTTAGAAGAGAGAGAAAATGTATCTAGGGCTGTAAGAAAATACAGAAAAAAAACACACCACAATTAAAGTATGTAAATTGAGGGTTGTGGGGTGACCAAGTATTTTTTTTCAAAAGAGACATATTATTAAGAATGAGCAAATAAACAAAAAAATGTGTGTGTTTAATAGCATCACTGAACTACAAGTATTAATATTCTACTGTCTGGGATAACTTGAAATGGCTATTAAAACAAAACAAAATAAAGTTGTGCTGTTAAAAATATGAAGAGAAGCTGCCAGCACTAACAGTAAAACAACCTGTGAGTAAACAATAAAAGACATGGCCCTGTCGATGAGCATTAGCTCGAAACATGTCGGGTACATAGCTTTTTCATACCCAATTACTACGCTCTTTTTATACTGATGTGATTATGTGATCACGTGTGCCAGATCCTTTCCAGAGTACTGGCATTTCCCTTTTTTTATTGCTCTACAATTTATCAGCCTAATAAAGGCTTCCCTTTTCAAACAAACTACACTATGTGGAGTTTTTTTTCTTTTATGGATACCTACAAGTGTTGTTCCATCTGAAAGCCTGGAACCACCCTCTATCTTGGACCCTGGGATCCCTGGGAAGGATCTACAATTCCTCCAACCATCACTCTCCATAGAGCCGTCCATCCGAGGAGCTCTCACAAGCGCATCTGACACAGTGCTCCTGGCATGTGTGTCCACCTCATGTGGTAAGAGTACCCATCCTCTTTTATCTATCAGTTTGGCTATCCTGCATGCCCATTAAAGTGGATCACGCATACCATCTGATTCTCCAGTAACACAGGAGTGGTTTATAGGAGTGTTTCATATGAAGACTTGCCTGTTTTTATACTTTGTTCTTTGAAGGACTTCCTCTACATTTTATATTTCACACTCCACCGATTGTATCCTAAGGGTCTCACCACCCTCTCTGTACATTTTTGTATTGTGTTTTTGGATCACCCATTATAATCTCACCCATTTGGATGGGATTTGTGTAAATTGCTTCACGCAAATTCACGTTCACAAGCGCTGCACTTATTTTTCTTTTATTGAAATGGCTATTGACCCAATTAAAAGTGACTACTGCATATTCTTTTCTTGTTTGTGAAAACTAAAAATGCAAAGTGATCCTCTGCAAGCAAAATGCATCTACTGAGAAAATGCTCTATCTGTTTTAAGCTGTTTTAATTCGTGCAGTCCCAATTTACTTTTAGCAATTAAGTTTAATCCTTTGACAATTAAATAGACAAATGTAACCTTGGAAGAAAAATAAACTGATTAGCAAACTGGAACGAGTCCAGTAACTTTACCTTAAATATGTATGGACCATTCTACAGGTATTTAAATTAATCTTTATAGCTTGAAAGTTTAAGGAGAGTGTGTTGGGGGGTAAGAGACTATTAAAGAAAATGTAGCGTGAGTTAAGTTTAAGAAAGAGAAAAGTAACGTTATGTAGTTTTCCAAAATTACCCAAAATTATTTTTGATTGACATCAGCATTATGGAATCAGAGCAGAGTTTTATGCTGCTTTTTTTGCTGGTTGGAGAGAATTTTTGGATCCAGTGCTTTGTAAATCTGAATACATTGATTAGTAAATTGGCCAGGGACATTGTTGAAGCTAGTTTTAAGATTGTGTGTTTAGCCATGGTTACAAACACTCATTGGCAATCACTGTAATCGTGTTTAGTGGATTGCATTTATTCTGTAAGACCCCCTTCACACTTAGGAGTTTTTCAGGCAGTACAGCGCTAAGAATAGCACCTAAATAGGAGAAAAAAAAATGAGTTTAAGATTGTTCCCCTCTAGTGTCCCAGTTTGAAGTCCATGTGTGCATAAAAGATCTTCCTGGGCCACAGAATTTAGACAGTCATGATGCATGAATATTAGTTGCTAAGTGGAGATGGACTCTCTACAATTTGAGTCCCCTTGTTTCTAACTCAAAGAAAAACTTGCCCCTGGGATTTATTGCTGAGGAGTATTTTGAATCCCTACTCCCTTTTCTACCTTAACATTTGAATATTGCAATTACGAACATTTCTGTAAATAACAAATGTAATTCAAACCTCTGAAATAATGCTTCTGCTTCCAAAGACATCTGTCCAGATTTCTGGAATTTTATTGTCCATTTACTGTATGGCCACTGATTTTGCCCTTACTCTTTTATATGGAATTTCAGAATTCTAAATTAAAAAATATGACTGCATCTAGTCATAGTATTTGGGGGGAGATGGAGTGCTGTCTGATAACAGCACTCCCTTATAGGTTCTAAAGCTTGTCATGCTTAGGTATGTCTTCTTATTATTGGAAAATAGAAGCTCATTATGATCATGTATAGTGGTAATATGTAAGTTTGTTATCTAACTAACTGTACAGAACCATCAATAACTTAAAGCATATGCAAAGTCAAAATATATTTCTTTACTCTGAGTTGAGTTACGAAGACTTAAACATTCTACTGTTTTTTTTTTTTGCTGTCCATGTCCCTGCAGGGGGAATTAATTCTCTCTATTTGACCCAGTGTTCATGGTCAATGAGAAATAAATAGAATTCCTATGAGTTGTCATAAGAGCAAGAGGTCAGAGAGTATTTGTTTCAGTAATGACATTCTAATATGGGGATGTCATGATCACTTAGTGCCCCTGTTCCTCATTCCAGCACCTGGGTGTTGGCTTTTGCTTTTCCCCTGTCTGTGTTCACCTGGAAGGTGATTGATCTGATCAGTCACCGGAAATAAGCAAACCGAACACTCTATTCCTTTTTATAGCACTGATCACTGTATATATGCCAATGGTCCCAAAAATGTGGCAAAAGTGTCCAAAATGTCCACCATAATGTCGCAGTCCTGATAAAAATCGCCCCCATTACTTGTAAAAAAATATATTATAAAGATGCCATAAATCTATCACCTATTTTGTAGATGCTATAACTTTTGCGCAAACCAATCAATATATGCTTTTTAGGATTTGTATTACCAAAAATATGTAGAATAATACATATCGGCCTAAACTGAGGAAAAAATTTGCTTTTATAAAAAAAATTGGGGCTATTTTTTACGGCAAAAAGTACAAAATATTGCATTTTTTTCCAAATTGTAGTTTATTTTGTTTATAGCGCAAAAAATAAAAACCACAGAGATGATCAAATACCACCAAAAAAAAGCTTTATTTGTGAAGAGAAAAGGACGTAAATTTTGTTTTGGTACAGCGTTGCACGACTGCGCAATTGTCAGTTAAATCGACGCAGTGTCGTATGGTAAAAAATGGCCTGGTCATTGAGCAGCCAATTCTTCCAAGTGGTTAAATACAATTTAGGTAATAGCCCATCTTAAAAAATAAATACAAAAAACTTATCTGGATACTGTATATATAGCACAGTTAACAAGGCTTTTTTGCTTTTTTGTAGGGCTGGGGAAATTAAAGATTAATTCCTCGATTAATCTTCAATATTTTGGATCGATCAAAATTCTTTTGATCGATCAAAATTCTTGACGTCACCGGACAGGGTGGAAAGTGAGACCTACCCTGCTGGATGCGAGCAAACTGCACCCATTGGATTGAGGTACCTTTGCATCTGTGGAGCAGGAGGATGCATCAGGTTCCATCAGGGGAAATAACCAATTGTTTTCCTGTCCTAAGCAGTTTTGTGCAGACAATTCTTTGTGTATCGACAACATCTGTTCCGTGCGAAAGACTGTTCAGTCCTTTAGGGCAGTGTTTTTCAACTCCAGTCCTCAAGGCACACCAACAGGTCATGTTTTCAGGCTTTCCATTATTTTGCACAGGTGATTTGATCAGTTTCACTGCCTTAGTAATCACCACAGCCATTTCATCTGAGGGAAATCCTGAAAACTTGACCTGTTGGTGTGCCTTGAGGACTGGAGTTGAAAAACACTGCTTTAGGGTATATTGTCAATAAAATGTGATCATGTCTGCTTGCAGAAAATTTAAACACTCTGGTATGTCTGCGTGATTGGCTAAAGTGATGCCTACTTGCCTACTATAAAGTGACTGACAGTCAATATACTAGATACATTTTATAATTAAAGTTAAACTTAAAGTTTAATAAGAAAAAAATACTTACGTCGGTCCTACAGTTTGAATTAAAGACGTATTTGTGTGAACTGTGAAGTTAAGTCATGAATTGTGGAATCTAACTAGTGATTGTATATAGTGTATACCACATTTACCATTGACAATGCAGAGTTGCAATTCAAGGAAATCAGCTAAAAGTAGCTTGATCTGTATGTGCGTTATAATTAATCAAAATTAGTCGATTAATCGATTTAAAAAAACGATTAATCGAACGCGAAAATTTTAATCAGTAACAGCCCTAATTTTTTGTAAGAACTCTCCTTTACAGAGCTGATGAGTCTTTCATGACGGATTTTGAAATGTGTCACTATCCAGCCTTAAGGTCCTATTTGTTTAAATACCATGCATCCATACATATGATTTTTGTTATGACTTCCACAAAATGTATAATGCTTAATCTCTTCTCTTCTGGGCCAAGGCCTTAGTAAGATAGTTAGATTCACTGGATGGGGCAGATTGCTAGGCAGCATAGCACTCCACCAAATTTATTTCATTTTGTGCGTGAACTGAATTCCTTTAAACTGTAGTCACTGAATGTCAAAATGATACCCTCCTTTACAATCTGCTTAAGCAGAAAATAATTTATTATTTGCTGGCGCCTGAAATCTAGCATACAGTTTATTACAATTTCTGAGAAATATGCTTTATACAGGACCCAGAAGATAGATTTATAAATGTGCCCTTTGCTTTAGGATGTGCCAAGAAACAGGGAAGCGTAACAGCTATTTAAATAATAAGTGGACACTAAATAATACCAATAAAATAGCATTCTGATACTTTCATTATAAGCTAGGCATTAAAAAGTAAAGAAGACTTATTGAGAAACACATTTTTCAACAACATTGTGGCATTTGTGATTAAGTTGTTTCATGATGCTTGTGTGAAAACAAGTTTACTATCTGAATGCTTATACTGTGTTTGCTAAACACAGTTGCTTATAGTGATTAGGATATGGGTTAATAATTACAGTTGGTCATGGTCACTGGCGTATCCATAATTTGTGCAATGCATGCAGTGCACACAAGCCCCAAGTGGATGGCGCCTACTGTTCACTCACTACACACATTTTGGGTGCAGTCTCCACTGGTTATCGACTACTTATAAGGAGCCCCTATTCGGTATGCAGAGTGGCAGTGGTGAGCCGGTTCCTAAAATGCTCAGTGCATTTCAGCACCTGGCACTGAAATAAATCTCTGCTCAGCATCCAATCAGATACTGGCAGAGGGAAGTGGGCACAAGCAGACCTAGGCTGCTTAGTGTCCTATAAGGTGACTCACAATAGGGATTATTTACGAAAGGCAAATCCACTTTGCACTACAAGTGTAAAGTGCACTTGAAATTGCACTGAAAGTGCACTTGGAAGTGCAGTCACTGTAAATCTGAGCGGTAGATCTGAAATGAGGGGAAGCTCTGCTGATTTTATCATCCAATCATGTGCAAGCTTAAAATGCTGTTTTTTAATTTCCTTGTATGTTTTACAGTGACTGTACTTCCAAGTGCACTTTCAGTGCATTTTGCACTTGTAGTTTGCACTTGTAGTGCAAAGTGGATTTGCCTTTCATAAATAGCCCCCAATGTGTTCATCAGACCTGCTGCAGGCTCCCTCTGGTAGCTGCAAGAGATTTCTTAAAAGTCAGCGTATCCATACATATATTGCACATCTGATAAACTCAAAACAATTATTAGGTTGATAGCATTACATGACAAGAAAGGTGAGATGGGGCTGTATAGGTATGTTTTGTACGTAAACATGGAAGAGTTGAATGAGATTTTGAAGGTGCATTAACCACTTACCGACCGCCCACCGCCGTTATACGTCATGACTTTAACGATGGATATCTCGGTAACGGCAGTAGCTGCTGCCACAACCGAGATATCCATCTCTTCTGTGGGCGGTCGGTCTAACGATAATGGCGGTCTCCCCGGCGGATTCGCCGCGAGATCGCCGTTATCGGTGGCGGGCGAGGACCCTCCCTCCTGCTGCGTTCCTGTGCCCTCCGCCGCTTACCGGAGCCGTCGGTAGCGGCGGAGGCGATCGGGTCCGCTCCCATGCTCAGTGTGGATGCGAGTGAGGGAAACAGCTGGGCGGAAACATTTTTTTTTAATGTTATTTAAAAAATGACATTTTACTTATTTTTTTTTGCATTTAAGCCTAAATATGAGATCTGACGTATTTTTGACCCCAGATCTCATATTTAGGAGGACCTGTCATGCTTTTTTCTATTACAAGGAATGTTTACATTTCTTGTAATAGGAATAAAAGTGATAATTTTTTTTATTGTTTTTATTTTAGTGTTAAAAATTGGTAAAATAAATAAAAATAAATACAAATTTTTTTTTTTTTTTTTAAATCGCCCCGTCCCGACGAGCCCACATATGAAAACGGTGTTCAAACCACACAAGTGAGGTATCGCCGCGATCGTTAGAGCGAGAGCAATAATTCTAGCCCTAGACCTCCTCTTTATCTCAAAAAATGCAACCTGTAGAATTTTTTAAACATCGCCTATCGAGATTTTTAAGGGAAAAAATTTGACGCCATGCCACGAGCGGGTGCAATTTTTAAGCGTGACATGTTGGGTATCATTTTACTGGGCGTAACATTATCTTTCACAATATGTAAAAAAATTGGGCCAAATGTATTGTTGTCTTATTTTTTAATTTAAAAAAGTGAATTTTTTCCAAAAAAAGTGCGCTTGTAAGACCGCTGCGCAAATACAGTGTGACAAAAAGTATTTCAATGACTGTTATTTTATTCTCTAGGGTGTTAGAAAAAATATATATATAATGTTTGGGGGTTTTAAGTAATTTTATAGCAAAAAAATGTTTTAGTCTCACACCAAGTCTGAAAAAAAGGCTCGGGGCTAAAGTGGTTAATAACACAGAAAAATGTATATATAAAAAATATATATTTATACAAAATAAATAAATGGAATATAAAAATCCATCATATATTGAAATAGAGTTTCAAATATGCATACAGACAATTCTCTCTACATTCTCTCTACATGTTTCGCCATTCAATTTGGCTTTCTCAGGAGTTTTTTTGTCAAGCAGTACTGAAACACAAAAAAGCAAAATCACACAAGAAGAACAAAAATAAGTAACAAAAAAACACAATTTATACAACCAAAAAATATATAGATGACTAGATAAAAGTCCACATCATATTCAAATAGGTCCAGGGTATACTACTATGATAAGCCGTCTTTTCATCAGAATACTTGAAGTTTTCGGTTGTGTTTTGGATGTGAAATGGTGGAGGCTTGCATCTAGTTTCTATTTGCTTGCCAGGTCTTCCCTTACCTGTTTGAGGCTCAGATGCGTCCCTGCCATGTTTTTCGAATTATCTTGAGTCATTTCCGGTGCGCGGAGTGAAGTATTTCCGGTCTTTTTGGGTTGTCTAGACCTGAATCGTCACTTCCGGCCAATCATCTGGGAACTGACGTCGTAACTGACGTGCCCGCTCCTCCCATTGATTTTGGCGCCATGTACGTCCAATGTGAAGGAGGAGGGGGTCTATAAGAGGTGCGGTTTGTTTTTGTTTCTTGGCAAGGCCTGCATTCCAGGGGAGAGGCATTATATATCAGATAAGTGGTAAGGCTTTTTATATTCTCCTGGAATGGATTCTTCTATTGAAGTTTACGTGGACCATATTTTAAGGAGCATGTATCTATCTTTACAGCTCATTCGATAGCTGACTGCCATATATGCGGTTTTGGATGTTTTTTTCAACCCGAATGCTTTATTAAATCATCTGCATCTCCAATGTATTGACCTGCTTTTTGGATAGTGACTTCTGTTCAAGCTTTTGGTTTTCCTTTAAAACAAAACTTTTTGACTGTTTTTTGTATTTGAATATTTTATAGAGCGGATATTCCATGTGAAAAGTTTGAAAAAACTTTGTGGATTCCTGGTCTTTAAATCATTGCCAGTAAAATATTTTTAGGAGCCAGGTATTCCCTTTCCTTCTCTCTCTTTGAGCGTTCCTATAGACTTGTTTGTATCAGTGTGTGTCCTGAATAAATACACACAACTATTTATATATAGTTGGTTTTGTTTTGCTTCTCCAGATGGTCCTCTGCCTATTTCCAGCATCTCATTAATGTGCATCAAAAGTATTTTCTCCCCTCTATGCTACACCAAATGACTCTATCCTAGAAGGCTCTCCTCCTAATGCAGCCTTTAACTTGTTCTCAGGCTTTTCCATCAATACCTACAGGTACATTTTTATCTAATTAATTATCATAGTAGTATACCCTGGACCTATTTGAATATGATGTGGACTTTTATCTAGTCATTTATATATTTTTTGGTTGTATAAATTGTGTTTTTTTGTTACTTATTTTTGTTCTTCTTGTGTGATTTTGCTTTTTTGTGTTTCAGTAGTGCTTGACAAAAAACTCCTGAGGAAGCCAAATCGAATGGCAAAACATGTATAGAGAATTGTCTATATGCATATTTGAAACTCTATTTCAATATATGATGGCTTTTTATATTCTATTTATTTATTTTGTATAAATAACATTTATTTTTTATTATACATTTTTCTGTGTTATTATTGCCCCTTAAATTTCCCATTTAACTCATTCATGTTTATTCTGCAATAAAGGGATTTACATGTGACAGGTAATACAAAATGCTCCTATGTTTTGTACTTGTCAATGTATCAACTCACTCTTCATAATGAAACAAGGGATATACTGTATAGAACAATATAGAACAATATAATATAATAAAAATAAGCTTACTCCCTTTCTTTCCTTCCTTTATGCACGTTTTCAATTTTTTTTCCGTAATTACAATTTTGTTTTTGGATCAGTTTGAGAAAGTTGATTCCTCAGTTTATCTGGGCAGAGAATAAAAATCTAGGCTAAAAGTAAACTTCTTAGCCAAACAAAAATCAGCTTGAAGGTTGAGTATGCCAGATATTTACAATGGCTGCTTGCTATTACCAGAATAGGCAATTGCTGAGAATCTGCTAGAAACCATACGTCTTTATAGTCATGTCCTAACAGACCAGACCATATTAGAGTCACTATTCTTCCCAGAAAAAAAAATCTGTAAAAAAAAAGAGTTGTTATATTCCCAGTTGACTTTGGAACATTTTTAACACTCCGGTGATCCCCGAGTTCTGTAGACAGACAATGGGTACTTAGTTTGAAGATGACAGTGATGATAATGCAAACTCTAGATATATTAAGTTATACTTTTACATATTCATGAGTTAATAGAATATTTGTTGCAATGACATATCTGCCATGTTTCCATTTGGTACAAAAATAAGTCTTTAACAAGCTTGAACATGTATTTTTGCAACTTGAAAGTGCTTTATTTTATCCAAGAACAGGAAGTGACATTTTCTCTAGGTTCTCAACATTTTCAGTATTGAAAATCTTTTGTATAGTATCCTCTTAGGAGAACTGAACTTTCAAGTCAAACAAGAACTTTAGATCCTTGCATTGTCGGCTTGTCTTTGTTTTGATCCAGTAACATAATTCAATAGAAATTGTCATAGTAGTAGAAAAAGCTCCTCAGGTACTTAAACTACAAAGAGCCACTTTAACTGTGCTCGGTAATATTCCTGTTCATTGTCAACTTTTGTTTCAGAGAAAAAAAAAATTTTTTGTCAATAACCTAAAACTTTCTTGACATTATTTGCTTATTGCTTTTGTACAGCTATTTTAATATTTAATTATACATTCAAAGAGTACCATATATACTTGAGTATAAGCCAACCCGCATATAAGCTGAGGCACCTAATTTTACCATAAAAAATGGGAAAACATATTGACTCAAGTATAAGCCTAGGTTGGGGAAATGCAGCAGCTACTGGGTAAACAATGCCCATATGCAGCCTCACTGTGCCCATTTGCAGTCTAATTGTGCCCAGTTGCAGTCTCACTGTGCCCATTTGCAGTCTCATTGTGCCCAGTTGCAGTCTCTCACTGTGCCCATTTGCAGTCTCTCACTGTGCCCATTTACAGTCTCTCACTGTGCCCATTTGCAGTCTCTCACTGTGCCCATTTGTAGTCTCACTGTGCCCATTTGCAGCCATACCTTTCATTAGTAAAACAGCGTGTGTCTCCTGTGTAATTCAGTTGTAAAACAGCCTGTGTCTCCTGTGTAATGCAGTCTGTTCGACCGTCCATTGTAAGAAAGCCCCTCCTCCTCATCCATCCGTGATAGAGGAACGCTGATACGATGCTGGGAAACTGTATCAGTGTTCCGTCTATCACAGGCGAGGAGGAGGCGGGGCTTCTTACAATGGATGGCCGAACAGACTGCATTACACAGAAGACACAAGCTGTTTAATGGTTTACTCGAGTATAAGCAGAGGGGAAGTTTTTCAGCCTGAAAAACGGTCTGAAAAACTTGGCTTATACTCAAGTATATATGGTATTTATTTCAGTTTTGATTAATACAGTGGAGAACGTATGTTAGCTGGTATATTTATGAATCCCTTCTTTTAATCTGAATAGTCAATAAACTTGTTTTGCTTAAAGTGATCCTGTCACCACACTTGATAAAAGGGGGAGCCCTGCAAAGACAAAGACTTAAAGAAAATGTTGTAAACACTATCTAGCTCTATGACCTGAGTGGTGGCAAATGCCGAAAGTTTCCATCTGAGGTGTGTATTTGATGTTTAGGATGAAGAATGCAAGCTATGCGTAAAGTTATGTGTACTGGGGAGTAAAAGAGGTCCTGTCTGCACTACAAAGTAATCAAAGGAAGAACATTAATCCACAAGATTTATAATAAATTAAGTTTCAGGGGTCCTTCAAACACTATTAAAGCCACCCAACAAAAAATGAAGAATTAAAAAGGACACAATACCAAATGGATCATGTACAAAAAAGTACAAAAATACCAAAGTAACCAAAACACTTTATTTAAATGCCTGTACCCTTGTACCTTAATGCCGAGATAAAACCCTAAAGAATTAAAATATATTCACCATATCACCTGGGAGAAACTAGTATAAGATGGTAATACTGCTATGATAGTAAATGATCAGTGACGTCCTATAAAACTGTTAATTTAGGAAAGCTATGAACTAGAATAATTAAATTCAAACATTATTAATCTTTAAGGTCATATTCCATCAATGCCAATCCTTATGAGAAAGTAAGTCATAGCATGAAAGAACCATTCATTCGCTCCTATTAAGTTGTAAGTGATAAGAAGTCTAATGCAGGCAAAGCAGGAAGACTTAACATTGCAAAAACAAAAACACTGCAAGTGCTACTAAACCCACAACAATAACATCAGTCTGTATATGCAGTAAAGAATGCTTGTTATAATGTTTGATCCTATCTTCTCTCATCCTCCCCTCTTTCCACAGTCCACAATCCATCCATGATAAGACTTTGGAGTCACTGTGCACATGCCACCAAACGTGCGTATATCTAGAGAGTTTTTTTTCTTGGGATAGTGCACAGAACAGGGCCAATCAGCACTGTCCAGACAGAGGGTCAGGGGTCCTGCAGCCTCAAAGGACAGTCAGAGTAGAATGAAAACTCCTCCTACAAGCTTTAACCAGACACTGATATAAGTTAGAAGACTGCTATATACTGCTGATAAGTAAAGGTATTTAGTAGTTTATATTTACTGAAATAATTGCATTTCCGTGTTCTGTATACTGGGTTTAATAACACTTTAGGTAATAAGTGATACTGTAGTACAAACAGAGAAGAATAAATATGGGCCCTAATGTATATGTGTAACAAGGTCCTTCAGGTTTGAAAAGGATGTTGTGAATCAAAGGCATGCTAGAAGCACAATTCTTAATGAACCAAATAGAAGATGTGTGAATATCTTTAAAATATACTTCCTAATGTTTTTCAGTTATTAGCAAATTCAATCTTGCTTTACTGATCATAAACCATTTTTCAGGTCTTATGCTGCGTACACACGATCGGAAATTCCGACAAGAAAAGTCCGATGTGAGCTTTTGGTCGGAAATTCCAACCGTGTGTAGGCACCAACAGAATTTTTCTGTCAGAATTTCCACCAAGAAAAATTTGAGAGTTAGTTCTCAAATTTTCCAACTGTATGCAATTCCGACGGAGAAAAATCCTATGCATGCTCGGAATCAAGTTGACGCATGCTCGGAAGCATTGAACTTTATTTTTCTCGGCTTGTTGTAGTGTTGTACGTCACCGCGTTCTTGATGGTCGGAATTTGGTGTGATCGTGTGTATGTAAGACAAGTTTGAGCCAAAATTCTGAAAAAAATCTGTGGTTTTCTTGTCGGAATTTCTGATCGTGTGTACGTGGCATTAGAGGGCCGTTGCAACTATTTGACATCATTAACTGCTTGCCGACCGCCCACCGCAGTTATACGGCGGCAGGTCGGCACTGCTAGGCGAGAGCACGTAGCTCTACGTCCTATCTTTTGCGGCCGCTAGGGGGCGATCGCCGCCGGGCACGCGCGCTCATTCGTTACAGAGCGGGGACCGGGAGCTTTGTGTGTAAACACAAAGCTCTCAGTCCTGTCAGTGGGGAAAAGCTGATCTCCTGTTCATACAATGTATGGACAGAAGATCAGTGATTCCCCCTAGTGAGGCCACCCCCCATACAGTTAGAACACACCAGGAACACACTTAACCCCTTCCCTGCCCCCTAGTGTTAACCCCTTCACTGCCAATGGCATTTTTATAGTAATCCAATGCATTTTTATAGCATTGATCGCTATAAAAATGCCAATGGTCCCAAAAATGTGTCAAAATTGTCCGATGTGTCCGCCATAATATCGCAGTACCGAAAAAAAACGCTGGTCGCCGCCATTACTAGTAAAAAAAATATTAATAAAAATGCCATAAAACTACCCCCTTTTTTGTAAACGCTATAAATTTTGCGCAAACCAATCAATAAACGCTAATTGCGATTTTTTTTTTTATGAAAAATATGTAGAAGAATACGTATCGGCCTAAACTGAGATAAAAAATAAATGTTTTTTTAGATATTTTTTGGGGATATTTATTATAGCAAAATGTAAAAAATATTGCATTTTTTTCAAAGTAGTGTCTCTATTTTTGTTTATAGCGCAAAAAATAAAAACCGCAGAGATGATCAAATACCACCAAAAGAAAGCTCTATTTTTGAGAAAAAAAGGACGCCAATTTTGTTTGGGAGCCACATCGCACGACCGCGCAATTGTCAGTTAAAGCGACGCAGTGCCGAATCACAAAAAGTGCTCTGGTCAGGAAGGGGGTAAATCCTTCCGGGGCTGAAGTGGTTAAAATTAATATTCCCCACATGTATGTATTATATATCTATATGGGACATGGCATTGTATCCTTCTCCAGAAAATACTTCACCAAGAGATGCCTGGGAAGGTTGGAGAATACACATAGACAATTAGACATATAACCCCTGTCTTATCTGACTGTGATTGTGATCAAGCTTGTTGGCACATCTATACTGTAGTGTGTTCCCAAGACACTACTTGACTTTAGCTTTACTAAAATATGTAGGTAAAATCCTAAAATAAGAGGTTAGAGGCCTGTGAATACTGAAATACCATTCGATTTTTCCAACTATTCCACATTCATTCATTAGTCTTTAGTGACAAAACAGTGTGAACAGACAATGATAGATATTGCAGAGAATACAGAAACCGTGTTTCCCTGTGTAAACACATCCTAAACATTTGCTATGTTACATGTAATATATAAACTGTCTTCACTTGTTTTGTGGCAGAGTTATCTATCATCTACCGCCGCCTCTGCCATTAGAGGTCAACCTGTTCCTAGCAGATTGCCAGCAATGAATTTCAATTGACTTTAGACTATCCAAGAATGCCCCTGTAATTTGTCTCTATGGGGTTTGTTTACTAAAGAGGGAGAGGGCAAAATCAGGCTCACTTCTGCCTAGAAATCAATCATCTTCCAGGTTTTATTGCCAAAACTTAATTGAACTAGCTAAGGTTAGAATCTGATTGTGAAGTGAGCCCGATTTTGCACCATCCAGCTTTAGTAAATAAACCCCTATGGGACAACTTCTAAAAAGACACATGTGCCAGACTGCAGAGAGAGTCAAATCAAAAAGAGGAACATTCTGCAGGGCAGTCTGGGAAGAAGATAGTCTGGGGGAGAACCATCTTGGGGAGAGAGTAAAAAAAATTAATACGAGGAACATCCTGCTGAGTTCATTTTTCTTCTGGTCAGATTCCAGTTTGAACAGTGCTTAAAGTAGGGTGACCAGACATCCCCAGATTCAGGGGACAGTCCTCTGATTGAGGACACTGTCCCCGGACCAAGTCTGTCCCTGGTTTTGTCCCCAGATTGGATTTATTGGGGGCAGGGGCAATTTCAAAGACAATCAGTGCAAAAAAAAAAAAAAAAAATAGAATTACACACCCCCGCTCCGCCGTGCCTACTAGCATAGAGGGTTTTTATTTTTATCCATTATCTGTGCCCCTTTCTGATGATCATGTGCTGGTCGGAGCGAAGGGAATATTTCTTCAGTTTCGGGGCGCATGCCCATTCAGCTTTGCTCGCATGTTCTCCTGCCTTGGCTCAAATCCTGGCCAGCCACCTGCCTATCTCCTTGCCTTCCCTGGTGTAGTGATCTTCCTCCGCTCCCCATCCAGTAGTAGCCGGGGCCCGAAGAGTTAGGCTGCATTCACACCTAGGCGTAGGCGGTATGCGGCGTATTGTGGCAAAATGAAATAGGCGTTTTGTCCCCGCGATTTGCGGCGAAAAACGCGCCTTGTTTTTTGCTGGAGGGGTGATTTTTACATTATCAGCTATGCCCGAATGCCGAAGACGCCTGAAAAAGGGTCCGGGACTTGTTTTGAGCTTCAGGCATACGGCGTTTCGGCGTTCGGTGTGGAGATGTAAACCATCTCCATAGCCGACAATGTTAATTCGCCCCTCCAGCGTATTTCAGGCTGCTACAGCATCGGGCGACAAAACGCGTAGGTGTGAATGCAACCTAAGACTTGAGAGGCTGTGAGGTGGGCGGCGACGGGCAGCGAGTCGGTGATTGTTGCCATTACTAGTAAAGAAAAAATATGTCCCCGGATTTAATTTAAAAAATCTGGTCACCTTAGCTTAAAGTACAATGTGGGGAAGCTGGAACAAATTTTACTAGTTTCTTCTGTTTGCCTAAGAGCCGGTTCACACTGAGGCGACTCGTCAGGCGGCTCAGCCACCTCACGAGTCGCTTTCCATTTAATGCAATTGAATCGTTCTAATAGGAGCGACGCAAGTCGCTCCGACTTAGAAAAAGATTCCTGCACGACTTTGGGGGTTGGTTGGGGCGAGTAATTTTGCAAATCGCATCTGAAGTCCTCCTCAGGATGACTTGCAGAATCACCTCCGAGTTTGTGCCGCTGCAGTGTGAACCGCATCTAATGCCGCGTACACACGATCACCTTTTGTGATGAAAAAAACCGACGTTTTATGTGATGAAACAAATTTACGTTTTTCAAACTTCATTTTCCAAAACGACGTTGCATACACACCATCGTTTTTCCAAAATGCTCTAGCAAAGCGTGGTGACGTACACCACATTCGACGACACTCTGTTCCATTGAAGCTCAGTCTCATAACTTGCTTCTGAGCATGCGCGGGTTTAAAAACGCCGTTTTCAACATCGTTTTGCCCACACACCATCACTTTTTATGACACAAAAAACGACGTTTTGAAAAACGTCACAAAAAATTCAAGCATGTTCGAATTTTTTTTTGGTCGTTTTTTTGAAGACATAAAACTACGTTTTGCCCACACACGGTCATTTTTGAAAACGTCGTTTTTTTTCATCACAAAAAGTGATCCTGTGTACGCGGCATCAGGCTAGCCATACACATTTATAAGGTTGTAAACTGATGTGTGCTTTTTTTTCTGGAACCTGCAAGCTAAAGCCAAATTGTACTAGTATGACCATTCCTTCAGAACGCAAGCACCGGTGACGTTACGGTGCACGTTTAGGAGACATTTACAGTACCTATAGGAAAGTCTTATTATAGGCTTACCTATAGGTAGAAATTATGCATGGGAGTGTACTTTATGAGAGAAATCAATACATTCCCATATTCATGTTAACAGTGTGGATGAAGGTATCTCCCCTGCAGGCTATTGTATTCTAACAGCCGTTGTCCCTATGGCTATTAGAATACCCAGACAGCGATTGCATATGATTGCATGACGTCACTGCTGATAGGGCTCAACCATAAACAGACAAAATTTGAGCCATAAGAGTGTGGAAGAGAACTAACTGCTGCATTGTAAATGCCACATGGTCTTCGCAGAGAGGAAGAGTGACTGTCTATCAGATTTCCAAAGTTACTATTCTTTGCTGAAACATAGTACTGCCACATCCTGGGATATCTGTTGATCTCATCTGGAGCTAGAGTGATAAACTGTACTGCAGGTGCAAAGAGACTGCCAGTTATATACAGAGAATAAAGACGGATAATTACTGGATAAAGCAATCTGACTGAGAAGAGCCTTTTCTCAAAATGAATCATCTTGAAGGGACAGGAAACTTGTTGTGTGGAGTGTATTGAGAGGACAATATACTTATTGCTACAGAATCTATCATTGCACAGTCATACAGTTCCGCAACATAGATTTGTGAGTTCACAAAATGAAACGTTTGGAGTTCATTTGATAGTTAATTTAGTTAGCAAGAGTAACAAAACTGCATTCCACACTCCTTTATGCTATAAAGTGAATATTGGGGTTGATTTACTAAGACCAAGTGCAAATCAACCCCATAGTGTATATACAATTGATCAGTTAAATGTTACTCTGTTTTGCACTAAACATTTTCTTAACCCAGCATTAGGGGTTATTTACAAAAGTGCAATTGTAGTTGCAGTCACTGTAGATCGCTTTAGATCTGAGGGGAAGCTCTGAAATTAGGGGAAGCTCTGCTGATTTTATTATCCAATCATGTGCAAGCTAAAATGGTGTTTTTTTATTTCCTTGCATGTCCCCCTCAGATCTACAGTGACTGTACTTCCAAGTGCACGTGCAGTGTACTTGTAGAGCAAAGGAGTATCAGTGATTCCGCCGGCTCATTTTCGCTACGCTGCCGCAACTTTAGGAGCAAGTGCTATGTGAATAACAGTACTTGCTCTTAAATTTTCGGCGGAGTAACGTAAATGAGAAGCGTTAAAGATTCGCTCTCCTACCTGAATCTGGCCCTATGAGTCCAATTTTCTGTCCCACCAGCATCGCTATATTCTGGCCTAGGCCAACAAGGCCCAGGCCTAGGTCAGCACTTTGCATGGGGAGCAGCACGGAAAGAGTCCCCCCCGGCTTGTGCTACACTATTAGTGTAGCGAATGTCTTATGACTGAGGCAAAGCGGCCACACTGCTTCCGGTATGCGGCGGACGGAATTCTGCACCTGTGTGTGTGTGTGTGTGTGTGGGGGGGGGGTACTATATATTTTCTGCTGCACCATTGACATGGTTATATCTTCTTATTCAAGCTCAATAAAATTATCAGAAATTTGTGCTTAAAGCAGAACTATAGGCAACACTTTTTTTTCATTTTGGATAGAGTAAAGTATTTTTTTAACCATCCCTGTCCCATTGCAGAGATCTCCATTAACTTCCTGCCCCATAGTGAAACAGGAAGTGAGAGGAAATCTGTGCAAATTAAGCAAATCCATTTTACCCCCCCCCCCACAGGCCCCCAGAACTAGTGTCCCCATGAAAAAAATTCAGGGCGGGTCATAAACCGAAAGAGGTGTGGCCTTCACACAAAGGGTGGGTCATATTTATATTGGGGGGTGCACAAAACCTAAATACACTACTTCCCACCGGGGGTTAATTTACTAAAGGTAATCAGGCTGTTCCCTTTGAAAATAAAGATTCACTTTGCAAGGGGACTTTCCCCTTAACATAGTGATGTATAGTTCTGCTGACTTCCATAATCTAACCATGTGTAAACAAAAATACAGTTTTTCATTCTTGCAAGTAATTGGGTAATCTTTTCCATAATCACTAACCTAAGGGAAAATTCCCTTACAAAGTGAAAACTCCCTTAAAAAATTAACAGCCTATTTCAGGCTGCATTTGCACCTTAGTGTTCTGGAATCATTCCAGATTGGGTGATTCCACCAGTGATGGCAGGATCGCGGCAAAAAGTGAGACGCGTTTGCGATGCCAATACTTCTTTTTTTTTTTTTTTTTTTCTTTTTAAAGTGTATTTTTGTGCGTGAACTCGAGAGAGAGGAGCCGGACAGCAGGAGTTGGGAGTAGGCAGACCCTCCCCCCGGAGGCAATCGCCATCCTTCTCCATGCCCCTGGTGGCAATGGCGGGTGTGAAGGGGGGCCTCCCACTCACCCCGCCCTACCTGCTCCTCTTGGGAGCCCAACTGGGGCCCAACAGGACCCCAATGGGGCAGAGGGACTCCCCCTATGAGGGAGTGAGGGGGCCTAGCCCACCCAGCCAGCCCCGTAGGTCCTTCGCCTCTCTTATTTTAGGAGACCGCATGGCCAAAGTGCATGTGTTTTAAACCAATTTTGTGTGCGTGCAAGTGTGGTGGTTTTGTGGGGGGGGGGCGTACTAAGCACAGGCGTACCTTGCATAGCACACCCACCGGGAGCCGGGCTGAGACCACCAAACTCAATTCACATGTAGCCGAGACCGGGATCCGAACCCTTGGCTGCAGAGGTGAATGGCTTGTCAGCGCAGTGCCAATCACGTTGAGCCACCCCAATTGCGGTACCATTTTGCCATGCAATAAATTGTGCTGCAATTGTGACCAAATCAAAGCATACAAAGCTTGTCATTCAAAAAGGAGCAGGAGCTTCTTTTGGGTGACCACCATTACACGTTACTGTTTGCTGCCCACAATTCCAGAACGTGAAACATAAATCAACCCCGCTGTCTCACAAAATTCCAACAGTCTCACATAATTAAAGGGGTTGTAAAGGAAAACATTTTTTCCCTAAATAGTTTCTGTAGCCCCAGCGGATGACAGCCCCACAGAAGGCTATGACTATGAGGGCTGGGGATTGTTGTATTGGAGGATGTCCAGTGATCCCGACATTGGGGATGATCGGGAGTGGCGCTTGGAGGACAGAGAGGAACAATTGAATATCTCGGGAGGCCACTGGTCACAGGAAGATTTGGAATTTTTGGCCATTCAAGAATGGGAGCTGGAGGTCGCCTACAAACAGCTGATAGACTCGGCTCAGCAGCAGGGTGGGGCTCCCATTGCCTGGGACTATGAGGAAAGTTCATATGACAACTGTGAACTCCTGGCTGATGAATCGGCAGTGGAAAATATGGAGATTGCCATCCCTAAAGCCAAAGCGGATGGTGTGGAGTTCCAGAGAGTCTGGGCGGTTGGCCCCTCTCTCCAACAACAAGCTGAGGTGGTAAAGCTTTTACCCCCAGCTGAATCACTGGCAACAGAGCAGGGTGCCCCAGGCCTCTGCTCCCAACTAGCAGAAGAGGGGGACCCTGTGGTAGTGGATGGGACTGTGGTTTCCACTCACAGCAACCCAGCGGAAAAGCTGGCAACAGAACAGAGGGTCACGGACCTCTGCTCTCCACTAACGGAAGAGGGGGACCCTGTTGTAGTGGATAGGACTGTGGTCTCCACTCAGAGCAACCCAGCGGAAGAGCTGGCAACAGAGCAGAGTGCCCCAGGCCTCTGCTCCTCACTAACAGAAGAGGGGGTCCCTGTGGTAGTGGATGGGACTGTAGTCTTCACTCACAGCAACCCAGCGGAAGAGATGGCAACAGAGCAATTTATTTGGGGTACAGTATGGATACCAGCATCGGAGGACTGGAACTACTGACTGACTTCGGAGTCAACCCGTTTGAGGTTCCCACCTGTGTCAGTCTCCCACCGAAAGGGGAGAGATGAAACGGAATGATCCGTGACAGACTGAGATTCTCCTATGTCTAGGGTCACCTTATGTCCACTAGGGCCATAGGGTGACAAAGAATCATAATTCATATATTACATGAGATGGGACATTAATAATAATTCATATTGCAGGACTGGAATATTACAAAGTGGATGTCTTGAGATATCACAAGCTGTTGCCTATTCAATATGGGCACACATGCTTTTGAAAGGTGTTAATTGCATCAGGGCCTGAACGACCTTTTGATTGTGCGATTCATTGTGTCTAAAACAATGTGTTAAATTCTCTATTCAGATGTACTGAATTAGGATGTCATTATCTCAAGGAATGTATCTGTCAGTATCGTGCCGAATTGTCTGTCTAGATCAGGCATCCTCAAACTATGGCCCTCCAGCTGTTGTGGAACTACAAATCCCATGAGGCATTGTGAAACTCTGACATTCACAGACATGACTGAGCATGATGGGAAATGTAGTTCCTGAACAACTGGAGGGCCATAGTTTGAGGACCCCTGGTCTAGATAATGTGATTGAGGTTCCTGATATGTGTGAAGATTATCTGTGATTGTGTATTATTCAAGGTTAATTGAACTCTATTGATGATGCGGTGCCCAGTTGTCTAGCTACGGATTAGATAATTAGCCTCAGTGTGTGAATAGGGGGGTGGAGATGGCATTGTCCTGTGATTGGCTGTAACATCTTGTACTGTATAAAAAGCAAGCTAAGATACCATTAAAGTGTTCATATCTTTGGAAGCAAGTACAGAGCTGAGTCTCGTCTTATTCTGGGAATTGATATGGATCGTGTATGCAGTATTGTTGCAGTGTGTCGGATAGGCTTGTCATGGTTGGATGGAAGGTCGTAAACGGTGGTGACCGTTACAGTTTTCTTTACCTTAGTGCAGTCCTCCTTCACATACCTCATCCTTCCATTTTGCTTTAAAATGTCCTTATTTCTTCCTGTTCTTCTGTCTGTAACTACACACTGTAATGTGAGGCTTTCTCCCTGGTGTGGAGAAAGCCTCTTGAGGGGGGAGGGGGCGAGCAGGAATGTCAGGACACTGTCTACTTTGCAGATAGAGAAAGTAGCTGTGTGTTAGTGGGCATCTTGACACTCCTGCTCGCTTCCTCAATAGGCTTTCTCCACACCAGGGAGAAAGCCTCGCATTACGGGGTGTAGTTATAGACAGAAGAACAGGAAGTGAGGAATTCTCAGAAGAAATAAGGACATTTAAAAGCAAAATCGAAGGATGAGGTAAGTGAAGGAGGACTACACTAAGGTAAAGGAAGCTATTTAGGGGGGAAAAAATCCTTTACAACCCCTTTAAGGTGGGAGCTGTACCCAGATATTGTGTGTATACTATAGTATGCTGCATTTGTTATATTCACGTGTAAAAAGTACTTAGATCTGGTACTTTTTACAGTGATGCATTCATTTTTATGCTGCAGAAGCCTTCTTTTTATTTTTACAAACTAGAAAACATATTTTTAGGCTGCAGAATAAAGATGTTTATCCTAGAATATTTTATATCAAAATTAACAATATGTGAAATGGCTGTAAAAAGCATTGATCCTATTTAAATTACATTTTGAGACATCAGTACTAAACATCAACAATTTAAATTATATTTTCACTTTAGAAAGGAAACTGATTAAATACAATTATAATGATGCTTATGTAGCTGGTTTTATTCACAGCGACTTTAATCAATATAAAAGCCAAAATGCATTTCATGAAATAAAATGATTGTATAAGGGTTTATTTCTACAACCATATCATGTGTTGTATTATGCTTTGTGATACATGCATTGCCGCTGGCCAAGCACATGATCTGAATTCTTAGTTATGTGTCTCAAAGCATGCAGCATATATTTAAAGTGCTTTAAAATCATTGTTTTTTGCACTCTGAAAACTGATTGCGCTTATGCTACCTATACAAATCCACATTCGTTTTTTAGAGTTGGTCTGTCAGATCAATATAAGTTACCAACACCTGTCTAATGATGATCAGCAAAGCATCTTTATCAATGAAAAAAGCCCCTTATAATGATAATTCATTCTTCAAAAAACTCAGAAATATTTATTGTAATATTGTTGATATTACTGTTGAGCAACGATCTTGGGTGAAGGTAGACAATGGTCAGGAAACATGATAGTAGGTGTGCTAAATGACCATTCTGCAAACCATGCCCATTACTTTCAAACTGCCAGCTATATACAGTATGGCCCGTATTCACAAAGCACTTACGCCGACGTATCTCCAGATACGCCTACGCCTCGTAAGTACAAATATGCGCCGTCGTATCTGTGCGCCAAGCCCACAAACTTAGATACGCCTAAAAACAGACTTCATCCCACCGACGTAACTTGCCTATGCCGACGTAGAGTGGGCGCATATTTACGCTGGACCATGTGGCTTTCCCATTGATTTTCTTTTTAAATATGCAAATGAGGGAGATTCGCCGATTCACGAACGTACTTGCGCCCGGCGCATGATTTAAGCAGTTTGCGTAAGTTTTACGTTCGGCGTAAAGTTATTTCCCATAGATGAGGTGCAACCCATGAAAAGGTATGGACCAGGGAACATAAGCCTACGTATTTTATGTTGGACGTCTGTGAATGTAAATGATGATGATCATGTGACTGGCTGTTAAGGAAACACCAAATGTATAATATCCCTATTATATATGACATTCCACTCCCTATGAATGGGTAACTATTTGGACATTAGTTACTTTTTTTGTAATGAGCTCCAGGAAATAATATAAAGCAGATTAGACTAGCAGGTGAAAGTTAAACAAAATACTTTGTGCAGTATCTTATTATTTTTTGTATATTAATATTGAAATACCAAAAGACACCAAGAAGGAACCAAAAAACACAGTTCCTAATCCTGACTGAGGCTAGGATCACACTGCTACGAATTCAAAATCGTGGGATTTTACAGCGATTTCGCGGCCACAATTTTGCCACTTTTTTCACAGCTTAGATTTGCACCGCACTCATGTGAATAACACTAATGGAGAACAATGTTATTTTAATGACTTGCGAATTTGAGCGATCGCAACGGCTCAAATTCGCAAAATAATTCACAGTAGTGTGAACCCAGCCTTATATAGAAAATTTGCAAAAAGATAAGGGAATTTAAAAGAAACCAAGTTTGGACTTAAGGGGTCACTAAAGGAATTTTTTTTTCTTTAAAATAACAAACATGTTATACTTACCTCCACTGTGCAGTTCGTTTTGCACAGAGTGTCCCCGATCCACGTCTTCTGGGGTCCCTCGGCGGCTGTCTCTGATCCTCCCCGCAAGAACACATCACATTCATGGGAGAGAGCTCGCATTGTGATGAGTCCTTGCGGGTGCACTCCCGTGATACAGCGAGGGGCCATAGCCGCTCACTGTATCACTCGGCCCCGCCCCTCGACGCGCAACATCACTGGATGTGATTGACAGCAGCGCCAGCCAATGGCTGCGCTGCTCTCAATCCATCCTCTTTAGCAAATCAGCGGCCAGGCTGAGCGGCGAAGAGGATCTCGGGACCGAGCGTGGGACTTTCGAGGGGTCAGGTAAGTAAAACGGGGGCTCAGGAGGGGGGGCGGCATCATCAGATTATTATTTTTTTGCATAGATGCACTAAGGTGAAAAAAAAATTCCTTTACAACTCCTTTAAGTAAAACAAATCCATAATTCACATGATAAATTAAAAACATTTTCTGGAGGTTTTAAAATAAAAATAAAAGGCAATATGAATCATTATGTTCTTTTGATAAACTTAAACCAAAAAATGAGAACTGCAGAGAAATATGGTAGCTACTCAGCTAGCATGTTTATTGAAAATGTAAAGGCTTGCTCTGAAGTTCTTGTGGTTCAATGTAAAGAATGTCTTAACTTATTCCTTTTATTAAATAAATGGATGGGGTCAAAATAATTTTAAAGGGGAACTGCAGTCTGCTCACATAATTTGTAATAAAAACATCTTTGCATCCAACCACTGTGCATGTTATTGTATATATACTGTGATTCTGTACTTGCCAAATATGCTGCAGAAATCTCCCTCTACTGAGTCTGGCTGCATCCATTTTAACTGTGGGCAGCTGAAGCTGCTGCCTGTTCAATTCCCGGGATTTACACAGAGGCACACCTTCAGCCTTGCAGCCCTGCAGCTCTCATTGGCCCTCTTATGACTCACCCCCCTCTCTTCCTGGCAATCTCTCACAAGAGTGAGAGAGAGAGAGAGAGAGATGTGCATGATGTCATAAGCCTAGGCTAATGGCCAGACAAGAAACAGGAAGTGGGCTGTATTATTTACTGGCAGAAAAAAAAGTTTTACTATCCAACGTTAAAACAACAAGGGCAGAAGATTTAATAGATGGAAAGTTAAAAAAATGCGTGAAGAAGCGCTTTAGGTAAAAAATGTTAATGTGTGTTCAGATATAATAAAGCAATGTATAGCAAATAAACAAACTACCATGCTCCTACCTATCTGTGCTCATCAGTGCCACCTATTAGTGCCCACAAGTGCTACCTATGAGTGCCCATCAGTGCCACATTTGAGTACCCATTAGTGCCACCTATGTGTGCTCATCAGTGCCACCTATCAGTTCCAATTAGTGCTGCATATCAGTGCCACCGATCAGTGCCCATCAGTGCTGCTTATCAGTGCCCATTAGTGACAATCAGTACTGCCTCAAAAGTGCCCGTCAGTGCAGCATCATCAGTGCTCATCAGTGAAGGAGAAAACATATTTATTTACAAAGTTTTGTAACAGAAACTAAGAAAAAAAATTTTTTTATTTGGAGCGCAAAGAATAAAAACCCCAGTGGTGATCAAAGACCACCAAAGGAAAGCTCTATTTGTGGGGAAAAAATATATATACATTTCAATTAAGTACAGTGTTGCCTGACCGTGCAGTTTTCATTCAAAATGCAACAGCGTTTAAAGCTGAAAATTGGACTGGGCAGGAAGAGGGTGAAAGGGCCCTGTATTGAAGTGGTTAAAGTTTTTTTGTTTTGGCTGTCTGCATTTTTACGGAGAAGATTCCCCTTCACTTCTTGTTAGGACAGGAAGTGATGGAAAAACTCTCCAACATTCACACGGACAAAAACACACAATTTTAGCACCGTGGGTAAGCTTTAGAAATTCTGTTTGAAAAAAATTAAGTATCACAGGAACAAGAAATTAGGGAAACTCTTCCCCAACAGGGTCACAAATAAACACTTGCAAGCAATTTAAAGTGGCAATAAACCCTGCACAGTGTTACTAAACCCAGGACCCTGCATTCACTATATCTGGTCTCCCACAGTACATGAAACAAGAAATGCAATTGTTTTAGTACATAAAAAAATCTAAATACTTTTTCTCATCAGCAGTATATAGCAGTTTTATAACTTCTATCAGTGTCTATCAGTGTCTGGTTAAAGCTTGTAGGAGGAATTCTACTCTGACTGTCCTATGAGGCAGCAGGGCCCCTGACCATCTGTCTGGACAGTGCTGATTGGCCCTGTGCTGGACAGCCCACCCATCACCGAAATAAAAACCTCTCTAGCGATACACACCAAACTGAGCATGTGCAGAGAGCCCCCGAGGCTTTGTTCTGTAAGCAGATGGATTGGGACTGTAAAAGAAAAAATGATCAGAGAAGACAGAACCAACAAGCCTTTTTACACAATGCACAGGATTAACCCCTTAAAGCGGAGGTTCACCCAAAAATCAACTATCTGCCATTCGATCCAGCATACTGCTGACATCTGCAGTATGCTGTTTTATTTTTTTTGTACTTATCGTTTTATCAGGATTTCTTATGTGGCTCCGAGCGGAGATTCCTGCGGGGGAATAGGTGTTCCTAAGGCAAGCCTATTTAATTGATGGGCTAGTAAAGCGTGTCACGCCTTCCGAAAATAGCCGAAGTGACACTCGGCTGTTTGCGGCGCTATACGGCGCCTGCCGTGTAGAGCTGACTGCGCAGGCGTCGTAAATTGCCGAGCGTCACTTCGGCTATTTTCGGAAGGAGTGGCGCGCTTTTCTAGCCCGTCAATCAAATAGGAATCCCCGCTCGGTGCCAGATAAGAAAGCCCCGATAAAACGATAAGTAAAAAAAAATAAAAAACAGCATACTGCACATGTCAGCAGTATGCTGGATCTAATGGTAGATAGTTGATTTAGGGGGAACCTCTGCTTTAAGTTGCACAGTGAGTATAATAAGCATGCTTTACTGCATAGACTGATTTTATTGTTGTGAGTTTAGTAACCCTAACACAGGAAGTGTGTTACAGACTGGATCACCCAATGAAATAAACAATAAAAAAACTAAAAAAATTGAAGGAATGTAGCCTCCACATCGATGGATTTTTAGGCTGCAATACATTACTTTTTTGTTTTTGAGTTTAATGCCACTTTAAAGTAATTGTAAAGTTTTTTTTTTCAATAACTATAACAAACATGTTATACTTACCTGCTCTGTTGCAGTGGATTTGCACAGAGCATCCCCGATTCTCTGGTCCCACTTCTCTGCTCCCTCCTGTCACATTTCCCCACAGCAAGCAGCTTGTTATGGGGGCATCGGAGCCGAGTCACATCTCCATGTGTCCATTAAGACACAGAGCTGCAGCCGACCCCTCCACTCTCTCTTCTGATTGGCTGACTGACTTTGATTGACCGCAACAGGAGCCAATGGCACCACTTCTGTTTTAGAGAATCGGGAGGGAGAGTCTTGGATGGCCAAGGGGCTCATGGGTAACGCTGGACAGAGATGGGGCTTAGGTCAGTATTAGGGGTTGCTTGGGTGGCTGCTGCACACAGAAGGTTTTTTCTCTTAATGCATAGAAGAAAAAAAACTTCTGACTTTACTACTCCTTTTAGGCCTCGTACACACGATCGGACATATCCGATGAAAACGGTCCGCGGACCATTTCCATCGGATATGTCCGATCGGGAGTTTGATCCGATGGCGTGTACACGCCATCGGATCAAATTCCCCGCCGCCGGACGGCGCGGTGACGCGGCGGTGACGTTGACGCCGCCACGTCACCGCACCAGGAAGTTAAACACTTCCGCGCATGCGCCGAATCCATTCGGCGGCGGCGCGGCGGCGGTGGGGGACGACATGTCTGCTGGTAAGTGTACTAACCAGCAGACATGTCGGGCGGACAGATTCCACCAGATGGATTTCAAAGCATGCTTTGAAATCTGTCGGGTGAAGAAATCTGTCTGCTAGCCCATACACACGAGCGGAGATGTCTGCTGAAACGGTCCATCGGACCGTTTTCAGCGGACATATCCCCTCGTGTGTACGAGGCCTAAGTTGTCTCTACGCTATCCAAAACAAAAAAATCAGTACAAGCCCTGATTCACCTCTGTAGCTATAGGCATAGTAAAGAAATTCATCTTCAACATCTTCGAAGTTCCTATATCTACAACAAAGTACAAAACCTGAATTGCGGACTCAATAATTGTCAGTAGACAAAAAATAATTTTTAATTTAAAAAAATCTGAGACCTAAAGCCACCTATAAAAATATGTCACAGGTTTATTTATTTAGCACATGTGGGCTGCCTAAATTCTGCATACTCATCCACCACACCCCCATTCTGTCCACTATTACAGTTTTTAGGACTCAGACATTGGGACAATCTGGACATGTTATCTGGAAATTGAGCATACCCCCAGGTGGCTTCCATAAAGATGATAGTTACATAGTAGGCAAAGTTTAAAAAAGACTCAAGCCCATCAAGTCCAACCTATGTGTGTGATTATATGTAAGTATTACATTGTATACCCCTGTATGTTGTGGTCGTTCAGGTGCTTATATCATATTATTTTTTAAATTATCGATGCTCCCTGCTAAAACCAATGCTTGTGGAAGAGAATTCCACATCCTTACCGCTCTCATATTAAAGAACCCTCTACGCTGTTTAAGGTTATTTTTTCCGCTTTTCTTCTAATTTTAGTGAATGGCCGAGTGTCTTATTAAATTATCTTTTAATGGAAAAGTTTTTATCCCTATTGTGGGGTCACCAGTACAGTATTTGTACATTCACACAATCATATCCCCACTCTAGCGTTTCTTCTCCAGAGAAAACAAGTTCAGTACTCATTATCTTTCCTCATAACGAATGTCCTCCTGTCTTTTTATTCATTTTGTTGCCCTTCTTTGGACTAAAATTTTTCTAAATTTCATAAGGGCCAAACTAATGGCCTTAAAGTGAAGGGCTTCTTTGCCCTCAAATTATTGGACAGGAGGGGAGATTTCAACACCATCCTCCTGCAACGCGAAAAGGAATAGATTTTCTGCCTAAAAAAGAATGGCGCCTAAAGGACTTAATAATAAATTAAATCTCCAAGTATTCCTAACAACATAGGAATATAATTACTCATAACCGCCAATCCTCCTAAACCAATATTACTAATATGTATAAATATGCAACCAGCTGAACTAATGCAAAAATAATAAATGTGTGAATATGCAATATGAAGTAAAATACTGTATACCCAATACTAATTTAAAGCATTAACCCTGACCACTTTATCAAGTGTTAATTTGCATATTAGCCGCAAGATGGTGACACACTGAACTGGATTACTACACACCCAAACTGACCCTGAGAAGGGTTAACATTGAAACCAATTAAGGAGGTGGCTCCACCTGTTAGTTTTCATTAGAGAACAATCCAAACCCTTTAAAAGGCAGAGGAATTTAAAGAGAATGCCACATTGAACAAGTCCAAGGCACCTAGTGGACGAAACTAGTCGGTGCATTTGCTTCACCAAACCCCAGTTTACACCAGAACCTAGTGACCACCAGCAGCAGATCGCCATTGAGAGCACAAGCACTTCATCGCCCATTAAAGCAAAGAGACTACAGCAGCCACCGGAATCTTTCCTGCATAACAGTATCACCCCTGGATCCCAGCACTCTACCACCATCCTGATTTCCCAGTGGACAAGCCCCTAGGACCCAAAGTCCAGAACTGACCAACCAAGGCTTCCAACAGTGCACTTGTGGTGTATGGACTACCATTACTACCCTGTGAGTCTTCAGCCCCATCTACTGGGAGAAACATTTGCCAAATACTCCAGAGGCTGGCACGAGCCTCACACCCACGGCACCCACTCACCTACACAGAGCCAGGAAGAAAATATTGTCAGCAGCCCCACAACAGGAGAATCTCCGGATAAGCCACGACCACCTGGCAGTCAGTATCAATTCTTATTTGTGAGTAACATTGTCAATTATATTGTCCCTTTCAGGGACCAGAGGCTGACTAGCAACACAGCAGATGAGTGTGATTCACATCATAGCTCCTTTTGCTTCCACCCACTGTCTCCCAACATTTTGAGGCTCACAGTCACCCCCAGTGAACCGCCAGATCTCTCACTGTACACACTGCGAAACCCTGCTGTACATAGTTACCAACAAACCATCCACACACTGCACTTTCTGTGCGATCCTCCTACAAGGAAACATATACTCTTTGGATCAATATAATAGCGCTGACTATTTAAAAGTTGTGCCCTTTAGAAATGTCTCCCTTCTCTGAAAGTGAGAACATTACAGTGTAAATGAATGTTTGTTTCTGTATCTGTAGTCTATGCCATTAAGACTCCCTGGGGATCTCAGACTTATCAGTGAGGACAGATGTCCATAGTGTGTATGTACTACCCAAAATCTAGGCTAACAGCACTAAGGTTTCCTGTTGTTTCATTGCAACCTGACCCCCAACACTGACCAATGCTGCATGATAAGTAAATTTGAGGGGGGGTGGATCTCAGATATCTACTTGAATGAATGAATGAATGAATGAATGAATGAATGAAAACTTATATAGCGCGGCACATGCGAACTGAATCGCCTCTGGGCGCTTGTTGTTCCAGTCTCCTTTGATATCAAAAGAGAAAAGTCTTGACCTTTTTCCTAAATGCTAGGTGGTTCTCCTCCAACCGAATGCTGGTTGGTAAAGCGTTCCATAGTCTGGGACCTTGGATCGCAAATCTTCTCTCTCCTTTGGACTTGAAGTTGGCTTTCGGAACCTGGAGCAGGTTCTGATTCGTGGATCGCAAAACGCGATTTGGATTATGCGCTTTTATTAATTCGCATAAGTAAAGGGGGGCACTCTCGTGGACACATCTATGGGTAAGACAGAGAGCTTTAAAAGCAATTCTGTCTTTGACTGGCAGCCAATGAAGGGATCTCAGTGAAGGTGAGATGGATTCCCAGGGTTTTTTCCCAGTCACAAGTCTGGCGGCCGTATTCTGAACGACTTGCAGACGAGCGATTTGGTACTTGGGGAGGCCGAGGTAAAGGGCATTTGCATAATCCAGCCTGGAGTTTACAATAGCTCCCACCACGACCGCTAGGTCTTCTTTAGGGATGAACGGAGTGAGTCTGCGTAGTAGGCGCAGTAGATGGTGAGATCCGCTGACCACTGACCCTATTTGTGCGTCCATTGTCATAAAGGAGTCAAAAATGACCCCTAGGCTTTTGACTTTGGCGCTAGGGGTGATGAGTTTGCCCAAAATAGGCGGGGGGGTCCACCCTGTTGAAAGTTGATTCCTACGCTTGGCGTGAAACAGCAGAAGTTCTGTTTTCGCTCCATTGAGTTTAAGATAACTCTTTGTCATCCAATCCTCTATCAAAGAGAGGCATGTCTCTAGATTGAGGTGGTGATCCTGTCTGTTGCAGATGCGGAAATACAGTTGCGTGTCATCTGCATAAGAGTGATAAAGCAGTTTTTGGCTGCTAATAATCTCAAAAAGAGGACGAAGGTAGATGTTAAATAGCACTGGTGACAGCGGCGATCCTTGAGGGACTCCGCATGTTACTGTGCGTTTTTCAGACGTAAATGGTCCTAGCTTCACTGTTTGCGATCGGTTTTCCAAAAAAGAGGAGAACCAAGATAAATCGCCTTCTGCGACCCTGGCTACTTCAGTAAGCCGAGTCAGTAACAGATTGTGGTCTACAGTGTCAAAAGATGCACTTAGGTCCAACAGAACCAGGAGACAAGATTCTCCTTCGTCTGCGGCCTTAAGAACATCGTCCCATACTTTTAGCAATGCTGTTTCCGTCCCATGTCCGGGACGGAAGCCTGATTGCAATGGATCAAGTAGCTTGTGGGTATCTAGATGCTGTTGCAGCTGTTGTACCACTACTTTTTCCATTATCTTAGAGAATACGTTGAGGCTTGTTATGGGACGGCGGTGGAGTGGGTCCTTGGGGTCCAGGGAGGGTTTCTTCAGGATGGGTTGGATTATACCCTCTTTCAACTGTGAGGGCACTATGCCCTCCAGGAAAGACTGGTTGATAAGCTGCGTAATGGGAGGAGCCAGGATGTCGGCGCATTCCTTCAGCAGTTTTGTGGGGATAATGTCATTTGGCGCTGCGCCATTGCGCAGAGTACAAATGACATTTTTAGTGGACTCAACGGAGATGGGTTCTAGGGTAAACTTACCTGATATCGAAGAATTACTATGGGTGCTGTGTGAGAGGCTACAGGGGGGGCTGAGGGGAGAATAGTTTTGCTGAATGCTTTCACGGATTGCCTCGATTTTATCAACGAAATAATCCGATAGCTCATTGCAAAATTCTTGTGTGTCAGAACTGGGGGCCTCAATACATCCTGGTTTCATGGTCTGGGTGACCATCTTGAAGAGTTTGCGGGGGCGGTTAAGGGCCCCGTTGATAGCCTCCGAGAAATAATTCTTCTTGGCTTGGAAAATTCCTTTGTGGTATTTTCTTGTTGTCGCCTTGTAGATGGATAGGTTTAGCTCTGAAGAACATCTTTTCCAGGCAGATTCTGCCCTTCTGCGTTCTTGCTTCAGTAACGACAGCTGGTTGTTAAACCAGCTGCGGTTGTTTTTCCGAATGCGGGTTCTTCGTTTCGGCGCTACCAAATCGGCTGATTGTAGCATGGCCGAGTTGATGGCTTCCATTGTTTCAACGGCCGTTTGATGCGGCTGAGTTGTTTCTATTTTTTTCCTTAAAGTCGTTCTGAAGAGTTCCGAGTGGAGCTTCTTCTGACATCTAGTCCAGTGTGTTGTCACTGGATTTGATGTTTTTGTTGTGGGGGGGATTGTGGAAATGAATTTAATTGCATGGTGGTCTGTCCATGGCAACTTTTCTTTTTTTTAAATTTTTATTTCCAGATATTGTCTGAAAATAAGATCAAGTGTGTGGCCTGAAGCATGTGTGGGCCCACATACTAGTTGCTGTAACCCTAAATCTTCCAGGTGGTCAATACAGGCATCCGCAACGATGTCTTGTGAGGAGTTGGCCCAGAGATTGAAATCCCCTAACAGCAACAGGTGTTTGCTGTTGAGGGTATAAGTGGAGAAGAAATCCGTCCATGATGATAGCAGCTGCGATTTTGGGCCCGGTGGCCTATAGCAGAGCAGAACGTGGATGGTCTCCTTTGAATTTGCTTGCAGTTGCAGAGTAAGGGTTTCCATGAATGGAAGAGGGTTTTGAAGGGCTGGTTTTGTGATTGCAAGATGAATCTTGTGGATCACCGCCAGGCCTCCCCCTCTTTGCCCTATTCTGTTTTCTGTGATAATACGGTAGTTTTCTGGCACCAGTTCTCCTAGAATGGTGTTACAGTCGGCTGTGAGCCAGCTCTCTGTAATAAAGAGGCAGTCTAAATCGTGTTGTAGAATGAAGTCATGGATTTCAAGTCTATGTTTTACTGCCGATCTTGTGTTGATCAAAGCACATAAAATGTGCTTGGGCTGGGGTAAACGGCTAAAATTTTTGATGGTCGATCGTCGATCGATCCTCAAAAGTTGCTCCATTCTTAGGGTCTTTTTGGTGATGGCTGGCAGTATTGCGGCGCAACTCCTCAGATCCCAAATGGTTTCTGCGGAGTACCGCAGATTAGCCATGGTAGCCAATCACCGGGCAAAGTAGTTATTTTTTGGAGACGATGGGGGGAGGATTCAGTGAATCCTCCCAGCTTGATCCAGAGGAAGGCAAAAAACCCCTAGCCGTGCTGTGCCAATTTGCTTTGGTAGGGGAAAAAATTCCTTCCTGATCCCTGAATGGCGATCGGGCGAAGCCCCTGGATCAAGTATTATTAAATTATGAAACAGGGGGGTGAGAGCTGTCACTGCTGCTGGGGTGTACCAAGATGGCTGCCGACTGAGAGCAGGACCAGGGACCCAGGCTGATGTATAGTCAGCTGGAAGGACTGGGATGGGGGGGACTGGTTGTTGAGGGGTGGATGAGTCCTGCAGGGGGCTGGGGGCGAACTCCTGGGAGGTTTCTGGTGGCTTGGAGGGGATTCTGTTTGTGAAATTGCGGCGCGGAGTTAGGCCGCAGGTGAAGCCACGGACTTTCCTGGATCGCGGCCCCGCGTATGAGAGAGGCCTGGCACGGAGGTCCCGAAAAACGACCTGGAATGGCAAAAAATTGCCGTGGAGAGGAGGCAAGTAGGTGCCTCTGAATGGTGATGGCTGAATGGGGGGCGTATGGACCAGAGTGAAGGAGCGGGGGAGCGGCTGGTTGTTGGGGGGGGGCGAAGCTGGAGGAAGCGGATCGCGGGGGGGTTGTATCTCCGCTGGGGGAGATTAGGCTGCCGGCGTGGCTGTCCTAACAAGGACGGCCACCTACAGGTCCTGGGGAGGTGTAGATCGCCCTGAGTAGCAGGGGCTTACCTGGAGGGTGAGAAGCGGCCAGAGAAGGCGGATGAGAAGGCCTGCTGGGGCGGGGGGGTGGAAAACCCTGCCTGTCTGGAGCCCAGGAGCCACACGTCCTACTGGTAGGTACGTGCGCCGATTACTACTGGGACAGTTCTCGCCCTGGGGGAGGGTCACTCTTTCAGACCCAACAGGAAGAGCTCCTGGAACAATGAGCTTGTGTGTAGTGAATATGAGTCAATATCTCTCTGCAAAGGTTTCCACAGTGTATCTGTACAGCCATATCTAGGCTAACAACATTGAGATTTCATGCTACCTCACTAGAACTGAACCCCCACACACTTATCTATATTTGCAGTATTGCTGCACTTCATTATAATTCACGATTGTGGTCTGCATGTGAACACGGGTGTGTGCTTTTTACAGCAATGTTGTCCTATGTTTTAACCTGTATTGCACAATCCGCACTGTATCTGTCCAATTTTGATATATAATAAAGTTCATAATTATAGGTAAGACCGCTGTTCGCCTTATTACTCTCCTCCCTTTTGAACTCTTCTGGGTATCTTCCCCACTCTGTGTCTTCATCTCTCCAGTTCCAGCACATACAGGTTAAACTCCAAAAATTTGAATATCATGTAAAAATTCATTTATTTCACTAATGCAACTTAAAAGGTGAAACTAATATATGAGATAGACTCATTACATGAAAAGCAAAATCGTTCAAGACATGATTGTCATAATTGTGATGATTATGGCTTACAGCTCATGAAAACCCCAAATCCACAATCTCTCAGAAAATTTAAATATTGTGAAAAGGTGCAATATTTTAGGCTCAAAGTGTACCACTCTAACCAGCTAATTAAGCCATAACACCTGCAAAGCGTTCCTGAGACTTTAAATGGTCTATTAGTCTGGTTCAGAGGGAATCACAATCATGGGAAAGACTGCTGACCTGACAGTTGTGCAGAAAACCATTATTGACACCCTCCATAAGGAGGGAACACCTCAAAAGGTAATTGCAAAATAAGTTGGATGTTCCCAAGGTGCTGTATCAAAGCACATTAATAGAAAGTTATGTGGAAGAGAAAAGTGTGGAAGAAAAATGTGCACAAGCAGCAGGGGTGACCACAGCCTGGAGAGGATTGTCAGGAAAAGGCCTGCTGCACGCCAGCACAGGCTAACCCCCCCCCCCCGGGACATATGAGATTGTCTCTTTACCAAGGCTTCCAATCTCTTGGCTTGTCCTATATTGGACATTAGTGTGGCTGCCGTGGTTTTGGATCTAAACTCCTCCCTGGCTTTACCCCATACTCTCTGCTGTTCTGGTCCCGGTCCACTATAATCCCTGATTTACTTCAATATTTATTCATTTTTTGATACACTATGGCCGACTGTCAATTATAGGAAATCCTCTCTCTTTTTTCCTATCTGGCTGCATTGAGCTTCTCTACAAGCTATACACCACCTAAACATCTGTGACCATTGTGTCCTTTGTGCATTTGGATGATTGGCAGTCTATCTGATGTATGAAACTAGCAATATCTTAGTGTCAAAACTTTCTCTCAAACTCGTCCTGAAAAAGCCGTTAGGCGAAACGCGTAGGCGAGACGAAAGATAATATTGCCTGTGCATGTATTTTGTTTATATACTATCAATTTTTTTTCTTTCTATGGATTTTATTGTATGCAATTTTTGTAATTAAATTTATATTTTCTAAACCCTTCATGTCCCTGTGATTGCCTGAAAAAGTCCGCCCTGTTACTACTTTGTGTAGTTCCTCTTTTTTGACTTTCACATAAAGTAGACTGAGGCTGGGGTCAGTGCCTCAAGAGCCACCACACACAGACGGATCCTGGACATGGGCTTCAAATGTTGTATTCCTCTTGTCAAGCCACTCCTGACCGACAAACAACATCATAAGCGTCTTACCTGGGCTAAAGAAAAACAGACCTGGTCTGTTGCTCAGTGGTCCAAAGTCCTCTTTTCTGATGAGTGCAAATTTAGCATCTCATTTGGAACCCAAGGACCCAGAGTATGGAGGAAGAATGGAGAGGCACACACTGCAAGATGCTTGAAGTCCAGTGTGAAGTTTCCACAGTCTGTGTTGATTTGGGGAGCCATGTCATCTGCTGGTGTTGGTTTACTGTGCTTCATTAACCACTTCAGCCCCGGGCCATTTGGGCGGTCAAAGACAAGGCCACTTTTTGCGATTCGGCACTGTGTCGATACTGACAATTGCGTGGTCATGCAACGTGGCTCCCAAACAAAATTGATGTCCTTTTTTTTTCCACAAATAGAGGTTTCCTTTGTCTGTATTTGATCACCTCTGCGGTTTTTATTTTTTGCGCTATAAACAAAAATAGAGCGACAATTTTGAAAAAAGTCAATAATTTTTACTTTTTGCTATAATAAATATCATCAGAAAATATATTTAAAAAAAAATCCTCAGTTTAGGCCGATACGTATTCTTCTACATATTTTTGGCAAAAAAATTGCAATAAGCGTTTATTGATTGCTTTGCGCAAAATCACGGCCCGCCCCTGCTTGCACTCACATCGTTGAAAACTTTCCCATTTGGATACTACGCATATTCTGGAACAGTCCAGGCCAAAATTTTTGGCACGGCACTAAATTTTGTTATCATATGTAGTCCAAAACAATGAAAATGTTACCAGTCAAACGCATTAACCCCTCCACCTCCCCCCCCAAGCTGTATCAGTTGTATCAGCATGTGGATAGACTGGTGCAAGACAGACAGGATCAGCTTGTTAGGCTCCAGTAGACTTCAACTAAAGACACTGACTTCCTGTTGCATAAGTGTGAATGAAATGGATAAGTTAAAACTCCACAGATGCATTTCACACTTTTGGGTACTTAATTGTAGAGGCTGCAAAATTATTACAGTAAAACCTTGGATTGCGAGCATAATTCATTTTGGAAACATGCTTGTAATCCAAAGCGCTTGTATATGAAAGCGAATTTCCCATAAGAAATAATGGAAACTCAGATGATTCATTCCAGAATCATTTATTCATAGGTCTTTCAGTTTAGTCCATATAAAAAGATTAAAGCAATGTGATAGATTGTGTAACCATAAAATGCCTATTTACAAATGGGGATTACAAGAAAAATCCAGCAGGAGCTACAGAGTATAAGGCCTCATTCACACGAGGCGGACTCCATCGCAGTCCGTCGCAACGGAGTCCGCCTGCTCCCGCCAGCTCAGCGGGAGATCAGTCCGCAGATCTCCGCTGAGCCGACGGATGACAAGCTCCTCTCTGCTCACTGAGCGGGGAGGGGCTTGTCGGGCACCGCTGTCTCCTATGGAGCGATCTGATGAAAACGGACAGCATGTCTGTTTTCATCAGATCTTACCCGATCCGATCCGCATGGATGGATGGGGACGTGCCCCCCATACGTCTGTTTTTAGCGGATCAGATAGGGTCGGATGTCAGCGGACATGTCTCCGCTGACATCCGACGCTCCATAGGGATGCATGGAGCGGCCGTTCAGGTCCGCCGTCAAAACTGACAGGCGGACCCGAACGGTCCGTCCGTGTGAATGAGGCCTAAAAGAGAAGAGAGGCACTTTGAAGTGTAGCAATATAGTTACATTTATTGAAAATCAGGCACCTTTAAGTAAGCAGGCATCCGGGGTAAAGTTGTCCACATAGACCATCCTCTGCACCACCGTCTCTCACCGCTGTCAGTCTGCAATAGTGATCGGGAAGACTACCCTGCAGTAGAGCAATCTGAAAGCCAGGCTTGAAGTGCTCATGGAGCGCAGTGTGGAAGAAATTACATTGATGGCAGTACGGAGGGATGGTCTATGTGGACAGCTTCCCCCCCGAATGCCTGCATACTTAGATGTGCCTGTTTTAATCATTAACCATGTAAGTTGCTAAATGTTGTACCTTCATCCAATTTAACCATATTGCTTTGGCACCTCTTGTCTCTTGTATACTCAGTTGTATGTGGCACTACTTTTATATCAAGACAGCACTTGTATATCAAGTCAAAATGTATCAAAAAATTTTGCTTGTCTGGCAAAACGCTCTCAAACCAATTTACTCTCAAACCAATGTTTTACTGTAATGTTTTTCCCTGTCAGTGTTAGATGGTCTGGTCTCTATTATAGGCATCAGCCCATTGAAATAACAGTGGATTAGTTATACCTTCTCTTTAGTCATATTGATTTCCTGTTTTACATATATACACTATATTGTCAAAAGTATTGGGATGCATGATCTTTAATGGCATCAAGTCAAATTTAAAGGTTTGTCAAAGTTCCTCCACACCAAACCTGCTCATTCATGTCTTTATGGATCTTACTTTGTGCACTGGTGCGCAGTCATGTTGGAACAGGAAAGGATGCTATTAAAGTTCATGTGTGTGTAAAGGCGGGCATGCCAAAACTTTTGATAATACAGTGTATATATTTATTGGTTTTCCTTTTATATTGGGAGAGGCATTGCAGGTGGGTAAAAAAGTGGCAGTACATGACTGTCGTGTCTTGTCCTTCAGCAGAGGGTTTCATATTGGTATAATTATTTCACAACACTGAAAACAGACTTTAGAGCTTTTGTTGTAAATCTTTGAGGATCTTTGAGAAATAATTATTTCTTATTACATGCAGCTAGATAGGTGAAGGATGGCTTGTTTTAAAGCTCCTTTTTACTGCTTATTCATATTATGCAAATGCTTAAATGTCTATAATCTGGCCACATGTTCTCTGTAATTACTATAAATTGTAATTGTGTTATTTTTTGAGCCTTCTGCATAACACTTATGTGTTGGATGAATAGTTGCAACATAAATAAAGAATTTTCAGGGTGTAGATGTCTGTACAAGTTCTAAGATGTTGTGAATCTTAGCACAAAGCATAATGCAAATTATGAATTAAAGTATTATGACTAACTCATATTAGACAGAAAAATATATTCCCTCCCCCAAATTCACCTGTTATCAGTGAAGGGATAAATCCTCTACAGCAGACAACTAGCAATTTGGCAAACTTTCTAAGTGGCTAAACATGCGCCATTAAATTAACATGCAAATTTCCATAAAATAATTGCTTTCACGCATAATAATTGATGAAGTCCACAGAGAACTTTCAGCAATTGAGAGATTGATAGAAAACAAAGCCCAACTATGTGGGATTTTGTCGATAATATATTCAGTCCACTAAAATAACGAGGATGTGCAGCAGAGCAGTTATAGATTAAAATGGGAAGTGTTGGGAGGGATGCAAGTTAGCATAGTCCCAGTTATATAAAGGGATTGCTAAATGTTTAATTAATTACTCTTTTTTAAACTGGATAGCAAGAAGGTAACTTAAGATAAAATAAAAGAACTGTTCCACATTATAAATCTTACTCAAGTTTTACATCCTGCAGCATGTGTATGAATATATAAGTGTATCTTTATTTAAGCTGTGCAACAAAAGTCATAAAAGTGCTCAGCTAAATAAAGATATAAATTGAATTCAAAGGCTTATGTACACAGAAATTATACTCAGAAAACGTAATTAGGGAAACTGTATTGCATGGCTCATCTTTTTAATTGTAATGGCCATTAGTCAAGGGCCTAAGGATTCACTTGTTCAGTTATCACTGGGATCATTAACCTCACACCCCAGTCAAGACACAGGGATGTAATCTATAAGTCAAAAGAACAGTTATCGGTGGTGATAAGTTACTGTTGCTTATCTTTGTTTAGAATGATCCACTATGTATCAATAAATAGTGCTACTGTCAGGGTAACGACTATTGACACATGCAAAATACATTTTGCTTAACTGTGGTTGCTAATACATTAATTAAGGTAATTAAAATATAGAATGGGTTTGGACAGATTAAAAGAATTAACAATAGGGCTGATTTCTGAAAACGAAACAAAGAAAATTTAAACAATAATGCTTCAAGGTAAGAGATGAAAGCAAGGATGACACTAAGAACACTATGTACTGTTTTTTATGTGAAAGAGGGATATATTTTATGTATTTGTGCATTAAAGTTTAAGTCTTCCTTGACGATATACGTTGGCACAGTGGCACGGCTGTGCAAATTGGCGTACAGGTATGTCCCCTTTAAATCGTGGCTTATTAGGCCTGCCGCGTACTCCGTGACTGTGCCTGTGGGACCCACGGACTCGATGTAGGTCGGTGTCCCGCAATCGTGTAATGGAGCTGCAGAACGGGGAGATGTAAACAAGACATTCCCCTGTTCTGCCTAGCAACATGATAGAGATCTACTGCTCCCTGTCATCGGGAGCAGTGATATCTGTCATGTTCTAGTGAGACCAGCCCCCCACAGTTAAACTCACTCCCCTTGATCGTCCACTAGTGTTTAACCCCTTCCCTGCCAGTGTCATTTACACAGTACTCAGTGCATTTTTTAGCACTGATCGCTGTATAAATGACAATGGTCCCAAAATAGTGTCCAATGTGTCCGCCATAATGTCGCAGTCACGATAAAAATTCGCAAATTGCCGCCAATACTAAAAAAAAAAAAATAGAAAAATAATGTGACAAGTGGCCCTGTATGCAACCTTTACATGAAGTGTCCGGTGATCAACGTACAGACGCCTCAAAAAGTCAAGTTTTTTTGTTTTCTTATACCGATTGGGTGCCCATATTTTGGCACCCACCATAACACATTTTGTAAATCAATCTTTTAAAGAAGATATTGTTCCAATCTCCTTAAAGCAAGGGACAATCAAACCCCTCCTAAAAAAATGATCTCGACCCTAAAGACCCAAACCACCACAGACCAATAACAAGCCTAAACACCTTCTCCAAAATCATGGAGAAAGCAGTAGTGCAGCAGCTACAACTCCATTTAGACACCCACAAACTCCTCGACCCACTACAATCAAGCTTCCGCCCAGGCCATGGCACAGAAATGGCACTGCTTAAAATATGGGATGATGCCCTCGAAGCAGCAGATGATGGAGAATCATGCCTTCTGGTGCTACTGGACCTCAGTGCAGCATTCGACACAGTAGATCACAAAACTCTACTCATTCGTCTCAAAGAAGTAGCTGGAGTTACAGACTCAGATCTACCCTGGTTCACTTCCTTCCTAGGAAATCGTTCCCAAACAGTGAAACTAGGAGTTTTCACCTCAGAAACACACACTATTTCTTGCGGAGTCCCTCAAGAATCGCCCCTGTCACCCATGCTTTTCAACATCTACCTCTGCCCTCTCCTCAAAATCATCAGCGAGCAGGATTTCTGCTACCACTCCGATGCGGATGACACTCAACTTTGTTTTCGGATCACTGGAAAAACAACCAATATCACGGATATGAAAAATGCCTGGCATTGATCAACGAGTGGATGACTGAGAGCTCCCTCAAACTCAACGGATCCAAAACAGAACTTCTTCTCCTCCACGCAAACCATAAGACCAAAGCTAGGACTTTATGGACACCACCCACCATCCTTGGAAGATCATCACCCCAAGTACCAAAGTCAAAAGCCTTGGAGTAACCTTTGGATCAGAGATGTCGATGGATGCGCTAATAGGATCAGTAGTGAGCAGATCCCATTATCTTCTCCGTCTACTGCGTAGACTCATCCCCTTTATCCCGGAAGAGGATACAGTGATAGTAGTCGGAACAATCATCAATTCTCGACTCAACTACGCAAACTCCCTCTACTTAGGACTACCAAAATACCAGATCTCGCTCCTACAAGTCATCCAGAAGACGGCAGCCAGGCTGCAACGAGAAAGAAACCCTGGGAATCCATCGCCCCATCCCTGAGGACCCTTCATTGGCTAACAGTAAAGGATCGGGTCACATTCAGGACCCTCTGCCTCACCCACAAATGCACATAAGGAAAGGCTTCTCAATAATTATGCAAGAAAATAAAACACTACACCCTCAATCGCACTCTCCGATCATCTAGCCAAAACCTCCTCTACATCCCCAAGTCCCACTTCAAATCGAAGGGAAATCAAGGATCACGGTTATGGAACACTCTACCAATGAACATCCGCATGGAAGAAAACCATCGGGCCTTCAGGAAAAAACTTAAGACCTACCTCTTTTGACGGATAAGGATGACACCGAGTGGAACAAGCTCCTTGAGGCGATTTAGTTCGGATTTGTAGTGCTATACAAGTTATTCACTCACTCACTCCAAAAAAATATTTAAAAAGTGCCATAAATCTATCCCCTATTTTGTAGACGCTATAACTCTCGCGCAAACCAATAAATATACGCTTATTGCGAAAATATACGCTCATTATTAAATATATTTCAGGCACTGGCCAATAATAATACAAAATACTTAAGCAAAAATTAAACTTTTAATAAAGGAAACTAATCACATCCTATGTTTAATGTTAAAACTGAAACCTATTCAGCAACAATAGGCAACAATGCCACATTTACTCCAATGTTATGGCTTGAGTTATAATGAATAAGTCCTTCCATTTTTAATATTTGTTTTATTATTGGTTCTGTATGATCTCATTTTGATAAAATACTGTATTTTTAGCACCTCATAATTTGAAAAATAAAAGTTGTAAGATGTATGCAAGAATTAAAGTGAAAATATGTCATGTAATGTTAGATCCACATTCTAGCTCTGTGATCAGAGGAGTGGACATGAGGAATTGTGTTAACTCATTAGCAAGTAGCTAGATATTTCAATGGCACCCTGTGGTGGTGTCATCAATGTTTCTGATTCTCAGCTATTGCCTAAATTACGTAAGGTAGCTTTTAAAAGTTTTTCTATACTGTAGTTCAGGAATAAATATCTTCAATATACCAGTAAATCAGGACACAAATGTATGGGACATCCCTTTATACAGATGTAGCTGCCCTGATTAACTACAGTAGGCCATCCACATCTGAGAGATTTTTTTTTTGAGACAATTTGAAAATTAAGAATAATTTTTAAAGAAGAGCTCTCATAATCAAATATAAATGTAATGTTGGTCCAAAAAAAGCCTATGCAAATACCCTGCAATGTTCTTTTTTATGTATCACAATCACATCTTTGAAGTTCATTCCTTTTTCTTTTTTTTTTTTTTTTTATCGAATTGCAGCTTATCTATTCCTCCCCAAATGGTTGATTTGTGAGTGTTACTGTATCCATGATCGGTCACTTGTGAACTGGTTGCTTAGACCCAACCAAGGTTATAAAGAGGTACCTCATCCCTAATGGACACCCGCCTATGGTTCTGTGTTTTAGAGCAGGTCTTCCCCGATAGTAGAGGTGAAACTGGAACATGACTGTTTTACAATGAAAAAAACAGGTGGATTCACAAATTGAAGGCCACCCAATCTCCAGGTTTTAAGTTTCAGACCTTTTTTGGATGGCTTGGCTTTATATCTGGAAAAACAGAACATATAATGTAGAGGGGTTCTACATTGAATTCTAGGACCATTTGTATCTATTATTATTTTTTTAACTGGACAACATAATAATTATTTTATCATGTATTCACTAAATGTATTATTATTTTTTTATTTGCTTCTTTAAGGGGTCTTGTCGGGTCTTATGGATGCCCAGCACACCCAGCCCACACAATGTAGGCTCTCGCCCTCAGTAGTGGAGGCATTTGTAGCCATCTGCTGCCCCTTTGTACCATTTGTCACCTTCTTCCCTTGGGATGCTCTCACTTTGTGAGGTTCTAGATGGCTGTTTTATGTTGGGTTGGCACTCTTACCATTACCATGGTTTCTCCCTTTTAACCCGAGTGAGGGTGGTCGCGGTCGGAAGTGACGCTGGATGTCCTCTCTGACGCCACTGGAAGTGACATGGGAGACTGCCGTGCTCTTCAGACAGACAAGGTTGCTCTCTGGGGGTGATTTGGAGCAGGGGACATGGCTGGAACTCAGCCATTTGATGAGCCTCATAATTTGCCTAGCTGCCTCATGTTAGGTCCCTTATTACTGGCTCTTTTTGGATTGGCTGACTTATAGCAGCTGATCTCACTGGCTTGTATTATTTAAGCTGTGCTCTGATACACTGCTTCTTTGAGGTGTTCCTCTAAGCACTTGGATTTGTTGCTGACCAGTGCCAGGTAATTATTGTATAGTTGCTTGATTCTTAATTTTTTGTTAAGGTTAAGATATTTTGCAGGCTTTGGTATGGCCTTGGTACACATGCATCTAATTTTTTTACATATACATCATTGATTCTATTTAAGTAAATGGCTCTTTAAGGACTTGATAATGTTATCTTTACTATTGTAATGTTTTTTTTTGCACTACTACTGGGATTTATGTATATTTGTATTTCAGAATGCTGTTTTTATCTTCTGATGAAGACTCTTTGTCATTTGAAACGCACTGGACACATCTTCATTGATGTAATCATTAATCTATGTGTTTGTAATATGTCATGTGTTTAGTAACATATGTTAAGCCGTGTTAATAAGAAAATGTAATACATTAATCATTTTAAATATTATTTTATGGTTATTTGGTAACTATATAAAGTCCCATTCCACATTGCTGTCCATGATCTGTCACCGCCACTTGTGTAATGATCATGCCTGTCAAGTGTGCCTATATTTTGAATAATTACAGCCAGCTTAGAACTGGACCCTCTTTCGGAAACCCCAGCCTTTCCCTGCATGCACACAAAATGGGCATGTGTGAGCAGAACAGGTAGAGCTCTGTAGAGCTCAGCTGTGAGTGCAGCCCACCCCCCCTTCCCACCCCCTATACCAAAGCTTTTCAAGGCTTGTATTCCATGCTTGTATTGGGCAAGTGCACAGAGCAAAGTGCTATATGCATTTTGTACCATAGGACACTGCAACAACAGATACAAATTGAAATGATTCTCCATTAACAGAGACTTCCAATTTTCCCAATCTGTAAAACATATCTAGTATAAAAAAATATTATTTATAGAAATAAACATGCATTACCTATTATATGTTATAGCAGTGGTCATCAACCCTGTCCTCATGGCCCACTAACAGGCCAGATTTTATGTATTACCTTGGGGAGATGCAGACTATAATACTGCTTTTACTGAGCAGCAAATTATATCACATGTGATATATTCCAGTTATCTTGCAAACCTGGACTGTTAGAGGGCCCTGAGGACAGGATTGATGACCTCTGTGTTATAGAATTCGATTTAGTGCTATTGCATATCTTATATCATTCTAACTAGTGTACCTTTTCTTTCACACATACAGTAGGTAAGGCTTACAGATGTACAGGGCTCAGTTCACCAATAATATTATATAAAATATATGCTAACTTGTCCCACAAGAAAAGTATTTGTCCCAAAACCTACGCTTTTATATTGTTCCTAATTTACCTATTTTCATTATATTTTACTGTGAACGTTGTTTTCATACAGTTTCGACAAAAGAAGAATTTGAAGCAAATGGCTGCAGAAGTCCATTTTACTAAATCCATATGACTAAACATGCCATAGAAGAATATTTCTTTGTCCACAGTAATAAATCAATTTTTCTATATATTCGTCTTGCATGACTCTAAAACATGAGAGATAACATTGAATGTTATGGTTAACAAAGGTTAAAGATGAGTTTAGTGACTCACCACCAGGGAAGATACTTACAATAAATAAAAAATGTTTCTTGTGCTGGTGGCTGCTCTGTTATGTTGAAATCCTCATTCCGCGGTCCCCGGGATACCCTGACAGCTGTGACCTTCTGATGCTGCTGGGGTTAAAAGAAACCTGTGACAGACACTCATTAAATGTGCAGACTATGCCTGCTGTTCTTCTAAGAATGCTTATATGAATACTCCATCAGAAGCCATACTATTGGTTCCTATAATGAAAGGCTCAGAATGAATGAAGGCGGTGGACCTTTCATTCATCCACCCAGCCTTCATTTATAGAGCACTTGTCATTATGGAAACCAATAGTGCGACTTTTATGAATGGAGCAGAGGGGCAGAAAGGGCGGGCTTAGTTGGCACTTTTGGCAAGTGTGTATCAAAGGTGCAGCAGTTCATTTTAACCTCTGCAGCACCAGATTAGAGCTGTAGGGCAAAGGAAAGACCCAACACAGGAGCTACCAGCACACTGGAAATGTTTAATTCAATGTTAGTGCCATCCTTGGTGCTGTTAAAAAAATAAAAATAAAATCATTAAACTTCAGCTTTAGGACCATTTAGCATTTGTTTTAAAATTGAGCCAGTGGTGGGGAAATTCCATCTGGGTGGCACCAAGCATATTAAAACTTTATTTTTTATTTTAGTTTCAGCTTTAAAATTAGTTGTTACTTGAAACACTCCCCTTTTACAATCTTTTTTTTTTTTTAAATATGAACTGTTGTGCTTACCTAACAAATAAGCCTGTATGTAAACCAAATGGGCAGTCACATACAATTTAGGCACTAGGGGTGCAAGGATCAAAAGACTCACGGATCGGATCGTTCCTCGAATCAGAGTCACGGATCGGATCATTTTACGAATCAGCAAACCCGTTCGGATCACGGATCGGTCACGATCCGTTGCACCACTATTAGGTACATATGTCTGCAGTCAGACTGAATAGCCCAGCAGCAACAGAACAAATTTGTGTTTTGCTTCACACTGCAGCTGGAGGTTCGTTCCACCAAACACCAATTCCTTCAACCATTCGCACAAGATTCTGCATAGACTGTACACAGTGCAGAAGTCACCCTCCTATTATTTCCCCGCTGGTCAAATCTTCTTAGCCCATAGGGGAGATCTACTAAAACTATTGCATACAGTATCTGGTGCAGCTGTGTATTAGTAGATCTCCTCCATAGTGTAAGGCTATTTTCTCTATTGGTGAATGTCAACTCTCATGGTCGAATGTTCCTATAGGAATTTTCCTCTTAGGACTGAATTTTAGGTAATATTACATTCATCCAGCAAAAGGCAACAAGGAGGCTCTTACACACATATTACAAACATTTTGAGTATTCTGTGTCTAGCTTGAATGAAAGTTAAGACATTGACAAAGTGACTTTTTTTTAACTAGATGCCTAGGAGTGTATGTCAGCCTAATTGAGAGTAAATCTCTAAAAAACATTATCCCTGCATAGCAGTAAAAACTTGACAGGAGTTCTAAGCCTTCCCCACCCTCATTCAAAATGAAAATAAATAATTAGATTGACATTCACCTTAATACCTCACAAACATGGGCGTCCGCTCCATAGGGCAAGGGAGGGTGTTTGCCCCCCCTAGAAATCAGTGCTACATTGGTACAGATGCTGACGTTTTTACTCTAGAAATCTGCACCGATGTGGGAGGTTATTATTGTTGCTACTGACACCAATGCTGGCAGAAACTGACAGCAAAGCTGGAGATTGTTATTGCAGAACCTGGCACTGATCCTGGGGGTTGTTATTTCCTTGGGGGGGGGGGCTCCATTTTTTATGATATTGTTATTCAAAGTTCCTAGTTGCTTGATAGCCTGCGCTTTATATGATAATGACTAAGCCCCTCCCCTTCATGACATTGTCAAGAAGGGATCGAGCATGGATGACCTTAAAATGATGCCCCCCCCTGAAAAAAGTTCAGCGGACGCCCATGCTCACAAAATGTAATTATTGGAAATGCAAGCAATGTAACCTATCTTTACTTGGTACCAGCCTCTTGCAATTCCCTGTGCAGCAGAGCTCAGATTGTGAGATCAGCACAAGGAGCCATTCATTTATACTGCAATGTTCATGTGCTAACAGTAAAAATACTGATAGAAGTAAAGCAGAGTTATGGAGAGATGGGCTCACAATTCTGCTGCTCTTCTTTTCACTGTTTAGTAACTGGCGGAGGGAAAGTTCTGAACGTTTTACTTAAAGTGGAAGTAAACCCACCTATCATTTTCAGCCAAGGAAGCTGCCATCTTGGCCTATGTTTAATCTTCAACTGCCGTGGTGCTGCACATGTGATCAGTTATGACACCAGCCATTGGATGGTTTGACAGTTTAGTTGAGAGCACAACCAATGTGACAGTTGGCAATCCCGGCATGCCGGAAATTTAACTGCTTTTTGAAACTGTTAAATCGATGGGTTTACTTCCGCTTTAAAGTGTAAGTAAACCCCCATATCTTTTTCAGCCAGGGAAGCTGTCATATTTACCTCAGTTCAATTTACAACTGCCATGATTCTGCACATGTGATCAGTTTAGACACCAGCCATTGGATGGTTTGCCTGTTTGGTTGAGAGCACAACCAATGGAAGTGTTAAATTTCCGACATGTGCCGGAAATGAAATGGTTTTATGAATGGGTTTAATTCCATTTTAACTGCAGAAGAGATAAATCCAGTCCCCTGCTTTGCCAGGCAGGGCTGTGTTACAAATTACTCAACAGACTTTAACCACCTACTGTCTGCGCTATAACCAAATAAATGCTATAGCATGGGCCTTAATTGCTGGAAGGGCTTCAATAGACTTCCTCCTGTGCATGAGCTGCCTGTGTGCAGACTCGGCTGATCACAGATCGAAGTAAGGGGCCGATCCCAGCCCCTTACCACGGGGTCAGCTGTAAGCCAATCACGTGCTGTAAAGAGAAGATAAGTAATAAGCTTTTTTTCCCCTCACGCTGACAGGGTGAGAGGGAAAAAAAGCTGAGGGACATCATTCCCAAACAGGGAGAGGCACTGCTGCTATGCAGTGCCTTCCAGTGACACCTGCCAGTGCCCACAAATGCCACCTACAGGTGCATATCAGTGCTGCCTACCAGTGCCTACCAGTGCCCACCAGTGCCACCTATCAGTGCCCATCAATGCTGCCAAGCAGTGCCTATCAGTGCCTCATCATTGGTGCCACCCATCAGTGCCATTCAGTGCTGCCCATCAGTGCCATCCATTAGTGCCACCTCTCAGTGCCCACCAGTGCCATCTATCAGTGCAGCCTTATCAGTGCCTATATGTGTAGCCAATCAGTGCCCATCAATGCCTACCAGTGTTGCCTCATCAGTGCACATTAATGAAGGAGAAAAACACCTGTTTTCAAAAATTGTATAACAAACTATGAAACTTTTTTTTCAACATTTTCAGCCTTTTATCATTTTCTTTTTTGCAAAAAAAATTGGGTACAGTGTTTCATGACCGCACAATTGTCATTCAAAGAGTAAGAGCACTGAAAGCTGAAAATTTTACTGAGCAGGAAGGGGGTTTGGGTACCCAGTAAGCAAGTGGTTAAACTACTGTACAGCACTCAATAACAAAATAAACCAAAATAGAAAATGTATTTATACAATGTTAGACACTTTACATGTTTGAAAACAGTTTTGCAATTACGAACTGTGGTGTGGTCCTGGTGCTCCTGATGAAGCATATGAAATGCGTTTACCAGCTTGTAGTCTGAATAAAGAATACAAGATGTGTGGGACAACCATGCCATGGAACACACAATGTTATGTACACCATGCTTAAACCATGACTGAGAAAAAAAAATGTAAACATGTAAAGGGTCTCACAACGAACCCTGCTGACTACTTTGTAATTTTGGTTTGTTTTGAAAATATGTCACAAAGTGCTGTAATTTAACCATTTCAATTAAAACTTTTTTTTGTTTTTTATGGATGTCCCCTGGGGCAGGTCCCGGGTCCCCAAACACTTTTTATGGGAATAACATGCATATAAGCCTTTACAATGAGCACTTTTGATTATTCATGTTCGTGTTCCATAGACTTTTTGCAAGTTCTGGTGCGAACCGAGCAGGGGGTGTTCGGCTCATCCCTAATCACGTGTGCAACTTTTTCATAGCCTAGATGCATAGAGGGGCCCAAAATCCAAAGAGCACCTTTAGGCTTTTAAGGAGCATAAATTGCACCTTTCATTTCCTGACTACCTATCATATTTTAATACACAGAGGAAACAGTACATCAAGCACCACATCCTATATAATTGAATAAAAAAAATCTACAGAAAAAGTACTGTACACTAATGACTTTAGTGATACTGAAAGACGAACGGACTAAAACGTATTTTATTTTCTGCGCTTTCTTGTGTGTTAAACCCAAATCCGAGTAAAGTACTAATGTGCTATTTAAATCAATTATTCATACTATAACATATTCATCAATTCATATAATACATAACAATAGTTAAAAACATATATAATTTGTAATTAATATACATTAAGCTGCAGCATCCTAGAAGGGGGCATTTGCTTACCCACATTTATATTTATATTTTGGTTTTCTTTGATTCTCTGTGCAGGGCCGATCCTACCCGGGGTGCAAAGGGTGCAGTGCACCCAGGCGCCACAGAGGTGGGGGCGCTGAAGCGCCAGAGTGCCTGTCTCAAATCACTCTCTCTCCTTGTTTGTGTAGAGCGGCGCCGCGGCTCTCCCCGCCGCCGCCGCTGCTGTGTTTGACGTGTCCCCCCCTCCCCTCCTGTTAGGGGAGTGAGAAGTCCGGAGATCGGAGCGGCTGTCTCTATGTGGAGAGACGCTAGCTGCTCAGTGACCTCGCTGAGGGGGCGGTCCATCATGCCTGACACTGCTCCTCTCTGTGTCATAAGAGGACTCCTGTCTGCGGCGAGCTGTGATCCACCCGGGCGGCGTGGCTGCACACTGTCCCCTCCTCTGCAGCTGCCGCCCGGGTGGATCACAGATCGCTGCAGACAGGAGTCCTCGTATGACACAGAGAGGAGCAGTGTCAGGCATGATGGACCGTGTGTTTTTCAAGTAATGGAGGGGGGGGGGGTCTGTAGTAATGTATGGGGCGTTTTTTTTCCTGGTGGGAGTCTGTACTAATGGGGGGGGGGTTTATCCCTGGGGTCTGCACTAATGAGGAGGGGTTGTCCTGGGGGGTTTGTACTAATGGAGGGGTTTGTCCTGGGGGTCTGTACTAATGTGGGGGTTTGTCCTGGGTGGGTCTGCACTAATAGGGTAGTTTGTCCTGGGGGGGTCTGTACTAATGGGGGGGTTTGTCCTGGGGGTCTGCACTAATGGGGTGATTTGTCCTGAGGGGGATCTGTACTAATGGGGGAGTCTGTACTAATGGGGGGGGGTTTGTCCTGGGGGGTCTGCACTAATGAGGTGATTAGTCCTGAGGGGGATCTGTACTAATGGGGCAGTCTGTACTAATAGGGGGGCTTGTCCTGGGGATATGCACTAATGGGGGGGTTTATCCTGGGGGGTCGGTACTAAGGGGGGTTTGTCCTGGGGGGTCTGTACTAATGGGGGGGTTTGTTCTGGGGGGTCTGCACTAATGGGGTGGTTTGTCCTGGGGGGTCTGTACTAATGGGGGGCTTGTCCTGGGGGTATGCACTAATGGGGGGGCTTGTCCTGGGGGGTAGGTACTAATAGGGGTGTTTGTCCTGGGGGGTAGGTACTAATAGGGGTGTTTGTCCTGGGGGTCTGTAATAATGGGGGGTTTGTTCTAGGGGGTCTGCACTAATGGAGGAGTTTATTCTGGGGTCTGTTCTACTGAGGAGTTTGTCCTGGTTGGGTCTGTACTAATGGAGGGGTGGTTTGTCCTGGGGGTCTGTACTACTGGGGGGGTTGTCCTGAGGTAGGTCTGTACTAATGGAGGGGGGTTGTCCTGGGGGGAGTCTATACTAATGGGGGGGTTTGTCCTGGGGAAGTCTGTACTAATGGGGGGGGTTTGTCCTGGTGGAGTCTGTACTAATGGGGGGGTTTGTCTTTGGGGGAGTCTGTACTAATGGGGGGTTTGTCCTGGGGGTCTGTCAAGGGGAGTTTGTACTAATGGAGGGGGATTGGTTTGTCCTGGGGGTCTGTACTAATGGGGGGGTTGTTCTGGGGCAGTCTTTAATACTGGAAGTGGGTCTGTACTAATGGGGGGTGTTTTGTCCTGGGGGTCTGTACTAATGGAGGGGGTCTGTACTAATTGAGGGGGATTGTTTGTCCTGGGGGTCTGTACTAATGGGGGGGTTGTTCTGGGGCAGTCTTTAATACTGGAAGTGGGTCTGTACTAATGGGGGGGGGGGTGTTTTGTCCTGGGGGTCTGTACTAATGGAGGGGGTCTGTACTAATTGAGGGGGATTGTTTGTCCTGGGGGGTCTGTACTAATGGGGGGTGGTTTGTCCTGGGGGGTCTGCACTAATGGGGTGATTAGTCCTGAGGGGGATCTGTACTAATGGGGCAGTCTGTACTAATAGGGGGGCTTGTCCTGGGGATATGCACTAATGGGGGGGTTTATCCTGGGGGGTCGGTACTAAGGGGGGTTTGTCCTGGGGGGTCTGTACTAATGGGGGGGTTTGTTCTGGGGGGGTCTGCACTAATGGGGTGGTTTGTCCTGGGGGGGTCTGTACTAATAGGGGGGCTTGTCCTGGGGGTATGCACTAATGGGGGGGCTTGTCCTGGGGGGTAGGTACTAATAGGGGTGTTTGTCCTGGGGGGTAGGTACTAATAGGGGTGTTTGTCCTGGGGTTCTATAATAATGGACGGTTTGTTCTGGGGGGTCTGCACTAATGGAGGGGTTTATTCTGGGGTCTGTTCTAATGAGGAGTTTGTCCTGGTTGGGTCTGTACTAATGGAGGGGTGGTTTGTCCTGGGGGTCTGTACTACTGGGGGGGTTGTCCTGAGGTAGGTCTGTACTAATGGAGGGGGGTTGTCCTGGGGGGAGTCTATACTAATGGGGGGGTTTGTCCTGGGGAAGTCTGTACTAATGGGGGGGGTTTGTCCTGGTGGAGTCTGTACTAATGGGGGGGGTTTGTCCTTGGGGGAGTCTGTACTAATGGGGGGTTTGTCCTGGGGGTCTGTCAAGGGGAGTTTGTACTAATGGAGGGGGATTGGTTTGTCCTGGGGGTCTGTACTAATGGGGGGGTTGTTCTGGGGCAGTCTTTAATACTGGAAGTGGGTCTGTACTAATGGGGGGGTGTTTTGTCTTGGGGGTCTGTACTAATGGAGGGGGTCTGTACTAATTGAGGGGGATTGTTTGTCCTGGGGGTCTGTACTAATGGAGGGGTTGTTCTGGGGCAGTCTTTAATACTGGAAGTGGGTCTGTACTAATGGGGGGGTGTTTTGTCCTGGGGTCTGTACTAATGGAGGGGGTCTGTACTAATTGAGGGGGATTGTTTGTCCTGGGGGTCTGTACTAATGGGGGGGGTTTGTCCTGGGGGGTCTGCACTAATGGGGTGATTAGTCCTGAGGGGGATCTGTACTAATGGGGCAGTCTGTACTAATAGGGGGGCTTGTCCTGGGGATATGCACTAATGGGGGGGTTTATCCTGGGGGGTCGGTACTAAGGGGGGTTTGTCCTGGGGGGTCTGTACTAATGGGGGGGTTTGTTCTGGGGGGGTCTGCACTAATGGGGTGGTTTGTCCTGGGGGGTCTGTACTAATGGGGGGGCTTGTCCTGGGGGTATGCACTAATGGGGGGGCTTGTCCTGGGGGGTAGGTACTAATAGGGGTGTTTGTCCTGGGGGGTAGGTACTAATAGGGGTGTTTGTCCTGGGGGGTAGGTACTAATAGGGTGTTTGTCCTGGGGGTCTGTAATAATGGGGGGTTTGTTCTGGGGGGTCTGCACTAATGGAGGGGTTTGTTCTGGGGTCTGTTCTAATGAGGAGTTTGTCCTGGTTGGGTCTGTACTAATGGAGGGGTGGTTTGTCCTGGGGGTCTGTACTACTGGGGGGGTTGTCCTGAGGTAGGTCTGTACTAATGGAGGGGGGTTGTCCTGGGGGGAGTCTATACTAATGGGGGGGTTTGTCCTGGGGAAGTCTGTACTAATGGGGGGGTTTGTCCTGGTGGAGTCTGTACTAATGGGGGGGGGTTGTCCTTGGGGGAGTCTGTACTAATGGGGGGTTTGTCCTGGGGGTCTGTCAAGGGGAGTTTGTACTAATGGAGGGGGATTGGTTTGTCCTGGGGGGGTCTGTACTAATGGGGGGGTTGTTCTGGGGCAGTCTTTAATACTAGAAGTGCGTCTGTACTAATGGGGGGGTGTTTTGTCCTAGGGGTCTGTACTAATGGAGGGGGTCTGTACTAATTGAGGGGGATTGTTTGTCCTGGGGGGTCTGTACTAATGGGGGGTGGTTTGTCCTGGGGGGTCTGCACTGACGGAGGGGGTCTGTACTGAGGGGCAACTATAGGTGGAGGCAGGGGGGTGACACCATGTTTTACCTCAACGGGTGACAACAACCCTAGTGACGCCACTGCAGCTGCGGGCGCTACCATCAGAGAGAGAACCCCCCTGCCGTGCGCCACCAGAGGGAAAGCCACACAGCCTAGTGCCATCCCTGGCGGAGAAAGGAATGGAGTCATTGCCAGAATACAGATCTGGGCTCTACCCAGCGGAGTATCCATGGGCAATTCAGAGTGAGCTGATTCCTGATCAGAGGAACCGTTGTTGCTGTATCGCTGGGTCAGGTGAGAGCCGATCGGCCATTATCTACTTATGCCAATAGGAACTGTAGTCTCTGACCATCTCCTGTAATATGTCTGCAGTCTCTGACCATCTCCTGTATTATATCTCCAGTCACCGACTGTCTCCTTTAATATGTCTACACTCTCTGATCCCCTCCTGTACTATGATTGCAGTCTCTGACCATCTCTTGTATCATGTCTACAATCTGACCATCTCCTGTACTATGTTTTGGGACACTTTCTAACAGTATCAGAGAGGTTCCCCTCCAGGTCTCATTAGTGTACGCTCTTCCAGTATTTTCTTTATTGTTCAAAGATCATGGGAGGATCCCAGGGCAACAAATACTTCTTAGAGGAGCATCTCTGTGTTTGAGTCATTGCCATAGAAACATTTGTAAAGGGGAGGAGTAGGTAAGATGACCACGCCCCCTTTGTGGGGGCGCAATAAATATTTCTGCACCCAGGCGCCTGTGACCCTAGGATCGGCCCTGTCTCTGTGTGTGTGACATTTCTAACATAACATTTATTTTACCACCTTTTAATCAACTAAAATATGTATGCACAATTAAAACAAATAATCTGATTACAAATCAGTTTGTTGCAATGAACTCCACTTACAATTACCAATGTTGCATATGGCATAAATTGACTGATGTAGGGGGTCCTCATACATGCATTTAAGAGGGTAGAGACGCTTCATCGGGAGAACGTCAAGGGATAAATAATTAGAATAGTCATAAAAAGCAATAAAAATATTTTATATACACATACATAAAAAGCAATATACTGTAAATAAATACATATACAGGTGAAACTCGAAAAATTAGAATATGATGCAAAAGTTCATTTATTTCACTAATGCAACTTAAAATGAGAAACTAATATATGAGATAGACTCATTACATGCAAAGCAAGACAGTTCAAGCCGTGATTTATCATAATTGTGATGATTATGGCTTACAGCTCATGAAAACCCAAAATCCACAATCTCAGAAAATTTGAATATTACATGCAATCAATAAAACAAGGATTGTACATAGAACAATACCGGACCTCTGAAAAGTATGCATAAGTACTCAGTACTTGGTTTGGGCCCCTTTTGCAGCAATTACTGCCTCAATGTGGTGTGGCATGGAAGCTATTAGCCTGTGGCACTGCTGAGGTGTTATGGAAGACCAGGATTAGCTCTTCTGCATTGTTCGGTCTCATGTCTCTCATCTTTCTCTTGGCAATGCCCCATAGATTCTCTATGGGGTTAAGGTCAGATGAGTTTGCTGGCCAATCAAGCACAGTAATCCCACGGTCATTGAACCAGGTTTTGGTGCTTTTGGCAGTGTTGGGCAGGTGCCAAGTCCTGCTGGAAAATTAAGTCAGCATCCCCATAAAGCTTGTCTGCAGAAGGAAGCATTAAGTGCTCCAAAATCTCCTGGTAGATGGCTGCATTGACCCTGGACTTAATGAAGCACGGTTGACCAACACCAGCAGATGACATGGCTCCCCAAATCAACACCGACTGTGGAAACTTCACACTGGACTTCAAGCATCTTACAGTGTGTGCCTCTCCATTCTTCCTCCATACTCTGAGTCCTTCGTTTCCAAATGAGATGCAAAATTTGCTCTCATCAGAAAAGAGGACTTTGAACCACTGAGCAGCAGACCAGGTCTGTTTTTCTTTAGCCCAGGTAAGACGCTTCTGACATTGTTTGTTGTTCAGGAATGGCTTGACAAGAGGAATACGACATTTGAAGCCCATGTCCAGGATCCATCTGTGTGTGGTGGCTCTTGACTGACTCCAGCCTCAGTGCACTCCTTGTGAAAGTCCCCAACACTTTCGAATGGCCTTTTCCTGACAATCCTCTCCAGGCTGCAGTCATCCCTGCTGCTTGTGCACTTTTTTTTCCACACCTTTCCCTTCCACATAACTTTCTATTAATGTGCTTTGATAAAGCACTTTGGGAACATCCAACTTATTTTGCAATTACCTTTTGAGGCTTTCCCTCCTTATGAGGGTGTCAATGATGGTTTTCTGCACAACTGTCAGGTCAGCAGTAGGGTTGAGCGAACCCGAACTGTAAAGTTCGTGTTCGGTATGGACTTTTTTTTTTTTGTACCCGAACCCGAACCCGAATAATTGGAAAAAGTTTGGGTTTGGAGTTCGGTTATGTTACGGCGCGCTGCACGGCAGCCAATCGCCATTTGTTTTACTACTGTGAGTAGGAAGCCATCACAGCCATGCCGTCACACTGCTTTAGCTAGGGTAGGGACAGGCTGCTTCTGATTGAGGGACAGAGTTAGATAGGATTATCCTGCTTGAGAAATCTACACCAGCACTGTTTCTTTCTGTGAGAAATGCATCTTATCGTTTAGGGACTGTGCATTACATCGTTTAGGGCTCGTCAGTCTGCTTTAGCTAGGGTAGGGACAGGTTTGCTGCTGATTGAGGGAGAGTGTTAGATAGGATTATCCTGTTTGAGAAATCTACACCAGCACTGTTTATTTCTGTGAGATCTGCATCGTATAGTTTAGGGACAGGTTCCTGCTATTTTCTATAGGGGCAGAAATATATAGGTGACTCTGTATATTTCACCAGCACTGCACCTGTCACCTGTGATATACTGTGTGTGTGTCCAGTACATTGTTTAGGGACAGGTTCCTGCTATTTGCTATATGGACAGAAATATATAGGTGACTCTCTGTATATTTCACCAGCACTGCACCTGTCACCTGTGATATACTGTGTGTGTCCAGTACATTGTTTAGGGACAGGTTCCTGCTATTTGCTATAGGGACAGAAATATATAGGTGACTCTCTGTGTTGGCTACCTCCTCCTCCTCCTCCACCGCCGCTTCCACCTACACCGCAACATCTACCTCAACCTCCTACTACATATGGACCTCGTCCTCCTAGGTCAAAATGATTTTATTTTTTATTTTTATTTTTTTTAAGTTATTTCCCTATCCACATTTCTTTTCAGAATACTTGCCATGCTCTTCCTGCCATTTGCTGCCATTTGCAGCCCTCCAGCCATTTCCCTTAGTTTTTTAGAGACATTTTAGTAGTCAAAAGTCTGGGTCCCCATTGACTTCAAAAAACTTATTTTTTTCAAAGTTCGGGTTTGGGTCCGAACATCCAGGTGTCCGCTCAACTCTAGTCAGCAGTCTTTCCCATGATTGTAATTCCTACTGAACCAGACTGAGAGACCATTTAAAGGCTCAGGAACCCTTTGCAGGTGTTATAGCTTAATTATCTGATTAGAGCGGGACACTTTGAGCCTAGACAATTGCACCTTTTTACAATATTCTAATTTCCTGAGATTGTGGATTTGGGGTTTTCATGAGCTGTACAAGCCATAATAATCAAAATTATGACAAATCACTTCTTGAACTATCTTGCTTTGCATGTAATGAGTCTATCTCATATATTAGTTTCGCTTTTAGGTTGCATTAGTAAAATAAATGAAGTTTTGCACAATATTAAAAAATTTCACTTTTCACCTGTACATGTTACAATGCTTATCATGCAGTTAACTTGCTGGAGTCAGGTTCAAATCTACCAATAACCCAAACAGGAAAAAACCTACAATGGTGGGTGAGTGCAGAGTCACTACACAGGAGCAGTTGGAGGGAAGTGAAGGTTCTTTAGAGCATCATACATGTGAACAAAATGTTATACTAATAATATGACTGCTGTGATGGTGATCAGGGACACTGTGACTGGTGCAACAGTAATTAGTGACACTGTGAGTGGGCATCAGTGATTAGGGAAGACTGGCGACATTGTACTGTGGCGGTCATCATAGACAATGGCTGGCAGCACTGACATACAGCAATATCAAATCAGCCAGACTTAGTGCATGATCCCTACTACAGCAGTACAATATCACTATAATGGCACTGCTCTGGTGATAGTTTGTATTCAGATATATCTATTTTACAACTTTTTTTGTACTATGATTGCCTCCAACCGTCACAATAACAACAGCAATTAATTCCCTTAAGCTGTTCAAAGACTGCATTCACACAGTCTTGGAATATTACAATAATCACGGTCACAGCAATCACATGGTACAGGGCCAATTTCATAAACTTAAGTAAGAGGATGTATGTGCTCAACCTACTGGACCAACAGGTCTCCCACCCGGCCATTTAAATATCGGGGCCAGGCGAAAAGATTTGTATTTGAAAGATGACAGCATGATATCATTACCAATGCCCTATCTTTTAAATTTTCTGTGACTAGGGCTGTATCATGTGGCATAACTGTGTGAATCTCATAAATGGATGAACAAAAATACAAATCCAGGTAAAGCTTTGCATGTATTGCATCTTTGTTTATAGCAGGTTGCATTGGGTTTAGCTTAAAAAAAAAACATGTTGGTTTAAGAATATTTTAAAGTTGTCTTGCAGAGATATAGACAAGGAGTACTTATTTATGGATACCTTACCTAATACATACTACAATATTACATGCACGAAGTTCAGGTCAATTTATAACAAAGTATTAATTTTAGGTTGATACTATTGGAGCCAACCAGGCCAGCATTTGATTTTTTTCAGCTTTGGCATTGTATGTGTTAAAATTATCTCCATCTGTTTGTTGGCTCCCTAGAGATCTGTCTTCTGCTTCTCAGATTACAGCCAATCATGTTATTATATCATTAGAGATAATTGAGAATGAGGCTCAAAGGAGCCATGTTGCAGTACTAAGAGACAAGCCAGGTGCATCATCTTTCACTTTTATCTGTTGATATTGTCAGTACTCAGACAGCTGGGAGACAAACAGTCCCACTGGATCAATGAAGCCAAAGACAGTCAACTCTCTATGTAGTAGATAGCAGGAAACAACATATTCTGAGAAATAAGCTGGACATTGTTATATTCTCTAAAGTAACAGATCATATCCATTTTCATCCCTACAATGATAATAGTTAGCTTTCTTTAATAGATAAACCGCTAGAAACAACTGAATTTGCTCCTCACATTAACCCAATATTTCAGAAAATTACAGTTTTATACTATATAACATTTATTTTAGACATACTATACATACGCAATATACTTTTCCAGAATACATAAACTAACATGCAGAGCTACTTACACCACCAAAGTATTAATTATCTGAACACTATGGTGTTGATTTACTAAAACTGGTGAATGCAAAATACGGTGCAGCTGCTGCATAGAAACGAATAAGCTTGCAGGTTGTTGTTTTTTTTGTCAATGCGTCGCTTTAACAGACAATTGCGCGGTCATGCGACGTGGCTCCCAAAAAAAACAAAAGATAACCAAAAATCTAACATTATTTTGAAATATATTGCTATCAGGCCCTACATGAAATTACCTTTTATGGTCAAATATAACTTGAAATTAAGACTTATTAGAAAATCAATGCACAGAGTTGTAGCATCTTTTTAGCACTGTCTTGGGGTCCTGCTTTAAATTTAACCATGACAAAATCTAAATATAGTTGGTATGTTTTCATTTTGGTGCATCTTTCCTTCAGTTATTTTGTCAAAGAAACATAATGGTTGGTTATTAACTGCTTTTATGGTAAATTGCTGCAAATGTGTATTTTCATATTATTGCTGTATGGAAGTTAGTTTGTAATTTCCTCTGTGGCAGGGACTGATGCAAATGGATTTTGGTTTTCTGTAAAGTGTTGTTATGGTGCCATGAAAATGAACATTAAATCACTAATAAAATCTAAATATGCAGTTATTTCAATGAAAAGTTTAAGAAGCTAGTTTGTGGCAGAGAATTAATTAGGCTACATTTACAAGGGTGGTAGATAGATAGATAGATAGATAGATAGATAGATAGATAGATAGATAGATAGATAGACAGACAGACAGACAGATAGATAGATAGATAGATAGATAGATAGATAGATAGATAGATAGATAGATAGATAGATAGATAGATAGATAGATAGATAGATAGATAGATAGATAGTAGGGATGAGATCCGCGTTCGATTCGAACGTATGTTCGACCCAAACATCATCTGTTCGACCGTTCGTCGAAATTCAAACGTTATGGCCCGTTCGCGCCAAATTTGAGTGGCACGTCACGGCCCATAATTCAATGCGGCATTGCGCGCTGATGATTGGCCAAGCAAACGTTTTACGACAATAACTTTCCATATTAGGCTTTAAAATGAGCACTTTTGAATTCGAACATTCGAGTCCCATAGACGTCAATGGGGTTCTAAATGTTCGCGCAAACGTTCGGTCCGTTCAAAGGTTCTGGTGTGAACCGAACAGGGGGTTGTTCGGCTCATCCCTAATAGATAGATAGATAGATAGGTAGATAGATAGATAGATAGATAGATAGATAGATAGATAGATAGATAGATAGATAGATAGATAGATAGATAGATAGATATGGCTATGGCCACTTATAAACTGGCTGATTAGCTGTGCTCAAAAAATTGTATGACCAAAAAAACATAACAGAAATGCCATCTGCCATCTCTGGATGCACACTGTCTACACCCATGGTCGGTCAGAGACTCTACTTGCATTCAAGTAGTCAGTATTCAGATGAGCAGCGCTTTCAGGCAGAAGGTACTGGTGTGCATACTTATATATTTTAGTGGTTTGAGTCATGATGTTAAACTAACTAATTTTAATTTAACTTAATATGATGCTTGCCTTTACATTTATATTGATTTTTAGACATGTGCACAGAAATTGTTTTAGTTTTTTTTGTTCCGTTTCGTATCGTTCCGTAGGTTCGTTTTTCGTAAGACGCCCGTTTTCCTGTTCGTTCCCGTTCGTTTTTCGTACGAAGCTATTTTTTCGTATTCCGATCGTTTCGTATTTTCATTACCGTTTTATTTTCTTACATGCGGGATGGTTCGTTATTCTGTTTAATTCATGTTCGTTACTTGTTAGACAATAATTTTCGTGAATTTTCGTCAATGATTTGCATTCTGTATTTTGAATTCCTTTTTCTGTTCGTATTTTCAGTCGCATGTTCATATGACATAGATGTCATATAAACATGCGACTGAAAATACGAACAGAAAAAGCATTTTCGTCATTTTGTACTTTCGTAAATATATCGCGGGATTCGCGGCACTTTCAACACGCGGCTCATCTATATTAACTATTGTTAAGCCCCATACACTTGGTCAGACTTTTTAAACGACAAACATAAAAACGATCGTTTTCCGTTCGTTCTCAGAAAATTTGTTCGTTTTTAAACTCCATCAGAAAACCATTTTTGGGTTCAAAAGTCTGGCCAACTGATCTTCCTTCAGATGAAAATCCACAGAAAAGTTTATTTGGCTTTACTGTACTACTCACTGTACTAGTGTACTCAGCACAAAAGAGAAGCTGCTTCACTAACTACACTCACTCACTGCCCATTCAAAAAAATGAAAATGACATCTATAACAAAAGATTTGCATTCCGTATCTTGAATCCTTTTTCTTTTGGTATTTTCAGTCGTATGTTCATATGACATCTATAACAAAAGATTTGCATTCTGTATTTTGAATGCAAAATACGAACAGAAAAAAGGAATTCAAAATACAGAATGCAAATCTTTTGTTATAGATGTCATATGAACAATGAACATACGACTGAAAATACGAACAGAAAAAGGATTCAAACAAAGATGTCATATAACATTCGTACGAACGGGAATGCACATATCTATTGATTTTAGTGATGGTTTATGTGGGTAATAGGGACACAGATATTTATATGTTTACCATATACAAATCTTTATTTCAGCTATGATTTAACTGGTCTGTAGAACTTGTTTCACATTAAGTTTACGACATATACAGTGCCTTGCAAAAGTATTCGGCCCCCTTGAACTTTGCGACCTTTTGCCACATTTCAGGCTTCAAACAGCAAACTCTCTCCAAAAGTTCAGTGAGGATCTCTGAATGATCCAATGTTGACCTTAATGACTAATGATGATAAATAGAATCCACCTGTGTGTAATCAAGTCTCTGTATAAATGCACCTGCACTGTGATAGTCTCAGAGGTCCGTTTAAAGCGCAGAGAGCATCATGAAGAACAAGGAACAAACCAGGCAGGTCCGAGATACTGTTGTGGAGAAGATTAAAGTCGTATTTGGATACAAAAAGATTTCCCAAGCTTTAAACATCCCAAGGAGCACTGTGCAAGCGATAATATTGAAATGAAAGGAGTACTTTCAGCTCATACAAGGAGAAGACTGATCAGAGATGCAGCCAAGAGGCCCATGATCACTCTGGATGAACTGCAGAGATCTACAGCTGAGGTGGGAGACTCTGTCCATAGGACAACAATCAGTCGTATACTGCACAAATCTGGCCTTTATGGAAGAGTGGGAAGAAGAAAGCCATTCCTTAAACATATCCATTAAAAGTGTCATTTAAAGTTTGCCACAAGCCACCTGGGAGAACTTTTTGGCAACAATGCAAAACGTTATGTTTGGCATAAAAGCAACACAGCTCATCACCCTGAACACACCAACCCCACTGTCAAACATGGTGGTGGCAGCATTATGGTTTGGGCCTGCTTTTCTTCAGCAGGGACAGGGAAGATGGTTAAAATTGATGGGAAGATGGATGGAGCCAAATACAGGACAATTCTGGAAGAAAACCTGATGGAGTCTGCAAAAGACCTGAGACTGGGACGGAGATTTGTCTTTCAACAAGACAATGATCCAAAACATAAAGCAAAATCTACAATGGAATGGTTCACAAATAAACATATCCAGGTATTAGAATGGCCAAGTCAAAGTCCAGACCTGAATCCAATTGAAAATCTGTGGAAAGAACTGAAAACTGCTGTTCACAAACGCTCTTCATCCAACCTCACTGAGCTCGAGCTGTTTTGCAAGGAGGAATGGGCAAAAATTTCAGTCTATCGATGTTTAAAACTGATAGAGACATACCCCAAGTGACTTACAGCTGTAATCGCAGCAAAAGGTGGCGCTACAAAGTATTAACTTAAGGGGGCTGAATAATTTTGCAAGCCCAATTTTTCAGTTTTTTATTTGTTAAAAAAAGTTTGAAATATCCAATAAATTTTGTTCCAGTTCATGATTGTGTCCCACTTGTTGTTGATTCTTCACAAAAAATTACAGTTTTATATTTTTATGTTTGAAGCCTGAAATGTGGCAAAAGGTCTCAAAGTTCAAGGGGGCCGAATACTTTCGCAAGGCACTGTATATTTATCTGTGCAATTACCATACATACACAGCTGTGTTATGTAAGTGGGGAGGTTTACCATCTAGCTGTGTGGTTTCAATTACACACGACTATAAATATATGTATGTGTTTATATTAGGGTCACATGCCCCTATATACATAAAACAGCACGTTCACATTTCCACCACTAATGAACATGCGTTCACATACATATCTCCATACACTGACATTGACATTGAATTATGTCCAGCACCGCATTCATTAACTGACATAGTTACGAATTCCATCATTTCCTATGTTTGGTTCCATACACTCATACCACTGGGGCCTACACCATTATTATTATTAACACATCGTATTCACACACATGTATGAAGCGGGGTCCCCATACAGATGGCATAACATAACGATTTAAAGTTTAACTCAATCCATCTGTGGGTACACACCATACATCCATACAGATGGCATAATATAATATAATGATTTACAATTAAATGTAATCCATCTGTAGGTATACACCCATGAGATATGTTACATGTTAATGCTCATTGGTTACTCCAATATCTATAAGGTGTTAATATCATGCAGTTGTCCACATACTCCCATATGGATCCCACCCTTTCATGTGTTCACCACCCAGCTAAATATATATAATTAGATAAGTTAGGAATTGGTAACATTCACTCTTTTGTTTTTGATAAATAAATAGACACGGTCACACAGATTTACTTTATTTACTTATCCATTTATTCATTTATTTCCATGTTATTTAACCATTCTATCTACTCACTAATTAAATATTTACACATTCAATACATACTTTTATATGGGTACATAGAGGCTCGCCATGTATATATACATACACATATTTATATCACATTATACTTTCCTTTTCACGATGTAGATTTATTATTTTAGTCCTATTATATATTTCACATATATTTCTGCACATAGAATCGATTATGGCACGTTACATAATCACATTTTTTGGAGTGCGGCTGTCCAGAATTTTTTTCTATTTGCAGCAGTTGTTGACACCTGCTGTTGTTTACTTACACTTTGTATTTTTACTTCTTTGATTTCAAACCTGAAAATAGTCACAGGATCATGTGAGAATGTTAAAGTGATACTATAGGTTTGCATTTTATTTTTTTAAATAACAAACATGTCATACTTACCTCCACTGTGAAGCTCATTTTGGCAGTGGCCCCAAACAGCGTTTTCTGGGGTCCCCCAGCAGCCCTTTCGGCTCCTCCCCACTTAAGATAACCCCTATGGGAAGCGCCCTCCCAAGGGAATTACCTTGTGGGCTTGCTCCCAAGTCCCAAGTCCTGCAATCGCTGTCCATAGCTGCCGAGCGCAAGACTCAGCCCCGCCCCCTGGTGCCCGCATCATTGGATATGATTGACAGCAGCACAAGCCAATGGCTGCACTGCTATCAATCTATCCAATGAAGAGCCAAGAACACTGGGCAAAGATTCAGCGCGTTCGCGACGTGTGACTTTCCGGGGCTCAGGTAAGTAAAACGGGGGGCTGGGGGGGTAATGTTTTTCAACTTAATGCATAGGATACATTAAGGTGAAAAAATAGGAACATTTACAATCCCTTTAAGGTTCACCCAAAGCATTTTTTTTAACCTTGAGAGGTTGAGCGGAAAAAAAAAACATGAGAGAAATAAAAGAAAAGGAAAGAAAGAGGAAAAAGGAAGAAATAAGGAAAAGAAAGGCAATAGAAAAGAGAAGAAAAAAAAGAAGTACAACTATCTTCCATTTGCTGTGTAATTGTCTTTCTAAATTGTCCCTGCCATTCCCCTAGTACACAGCACCAATTTTCTTTTGCCTTTTCCCATGCCTGTTCCTTCAATTTCTTTCACTAGTATCACTTGTCCAGCGTCCTCTCTAGTATTTATTTTTTGATGATATGAGAACATATTAATTGAGGCAGAAAGTGCATGACAATGGATTGCTTATTGCAGCCATCTTTTTTTATAGACAACATTTCATGAATATGGCAAAAGATTGTGACTCTCTTTGCGTCACATAACAATTCATTTTCAGACAATTTTGCATGATAAAAGCTTGTTGTATTCTGTATGTCTTATACTAGTGCCGATATTCCTTCCACTCTGCTTACCCAAATCACCAAATGACATACACAGAAGAGGTTTTAGAAACTATTTCTTGATAGTGTGACAAAAAGTGACACATAAAACTGACTGCTCATAAATGATCCAAGTGGTTCTGAGCCATTTTTTTTCAATCTACTTTGATAACTGAATACATTTTGGCTTGGATCAGAGAGTACCCGAGCTGATGTTTGCTAATAAAAATAGAGACATGTTCTAACTTTGACTGTGCTCAACAGTTGAGTCATCAGTCAGTGAAACAGACATGTGGGCGGTTTGCTACACTCATTGACAAGCTCTGCACTGCACTCATCATTTTGAGAAACTTGAGCCATCCTTATGTAAAGGTTGTAACTTTTTCTCCAGAACGGATCAGAATTTTGAAATAAAAGGAAAGGAATAATTATAAAGTCTTTCAAGTGTATGTAGTAGATTTGAGAGATATTATTTTAAACACAGTTGCCGAACAATGGAAACATTTTAAAACACAAATGTTCCATTGTTCCACAAGATATTATTTTTTAACAACTGTAAAATAGATGTTACGCCTATATAGACATATTTGTTTGCACTTTGTAATTTAGCTTTCAAAATGCAGAACAGAGTTTCATTTGGCCATTTCGCTATTTCTCTAATATTGATTATTCTCTTTCTTCTCTGCCTTCCCGTATAATAAATGTTTACTTTGGTTAATTTAAGTTCTTCTTTTTTCAGACACAAAGCTTTTTTCTAGCCACAATTTGTCAGTGTGTATGCAAAATCTGCTGAAATCTGTCATCCTAACAAAGCTTTGTATATTTGTAATAATTATATAGTTGCAACTTGCAACCTAATTATGCATTAGTAGTTAATAACAACTTAGTTCATTTTTAACTTTTACTGTTTTTGTTTATTGTAATTTCTATATCTATCTTATGATTTTGCAGATTTCTTGTCGTGGCAACATTTTATCCAAGTAACTATTATTATATTTGCACATTTTAAAAATAGGTGACATGTAGCAAAGAGAAACAAACAAATGAATGAATGAATGAACAACTTAATTAGCGCTGCACATGTAAACTGAATAACACTAGGTGTCTTCAAAAATTATCCACACTTTTTTAACCACTTCGACTCTCACACCTGTTTACTCTCTATGGTCCAGCCCATATTTTCATATTTCTGCTATGTGTCTGTCCATGAGTCGATAACTTTATAATTACTTATGATAAAGAATTGATACATGTATATATATATATATATATATATATATATATATATATATATATATATATATAAAAATATATATATATATATATATATTTGGCGGGACAAACGGGGCTTCCTTGTGCCCCTAAAGCTTTGCACCTGCACCTCTGTGATTTTTTGTGTATAGTAGAGCAGTGTTTTTCAACTCCAGTCCTCAAGGCACACCAACAGGTCATGTTTTCAGGCTTTCCATTATTTTGCACAGGTGATTTGATCAGTTTCACTGCCTTAGTAATCACCACAGCCATTTCATCTGAGGGAAATCCTGAAAACTTGACCTGTTGGTGTGCCTTGAGGACTGGAGTTGAAAAACACTGTAGTAGAGCATATCTTTGTCTGTGCCTTTGTGCTTTTTAGAGCCTTGTGGTGTTATTCGAGGACATTGCAGTGGTGTCACCATTTTGGATCTCCAGGGCTGTCCCTTTTCCCTTGCCTCCTTTGGTCATTATAGCTCTGATCTGATCAAGAGTGTTGACAGATTCCTCTGACAGCACTGAAGAGAATTATACTAGGGCTGTTACTGATCAAAATGTTTGTGTTCGATTAATCGTTATTTTTTTAAATCGATTAATCAACTATTTTCGATTAATTATAATGCACATACAGATCCAACTACTTTTAGCTAATCTCCTTGCAGGCTGATTCTCAGTGCAGCTACCAACCACTGGAAAAATGGAGAGCAGGATACAAAAAACACACAAAGGCAGAGCTCGATGGGAATAGCATTAAAACTTGTATAGTCTTCAAGTCGGTAACCAAATAAATATTGCACTGGAGATAAAATCGATGTAGCTACATAAACTGTAAAAATGGTGCGAGTAATACCAATTGGTATCAAAAGCAGTCATAAAAACATGTTGCTAAGTATGATACTGGTATAAAAATGTGTACATTGATACCACTGCTGAATCCAGATGAGGAGGGGGTAACATCAGTCGGTCGGCATGTAGATGTCCCATGAAGGGAACTATCACAACCTGTCCCCTGTAAGAATAATAAATCAGTGGAACTGACACTATGATCATTCTTATGGTGCACAGAATCTCCGACAGAAAAGAATGATATCTGAATGATGCCTGTAGCTGCAGGCATCATTCAGATATCCCCCTGAAAGCCAAGGACGTCATATGATGGCCTGCGGTAGGGAATTTCAATGTATATATATGAGTCAACTAACTCCCTGTGCATATAATAAACATTCCTCTATGTCAGCTGCAGCTCCCAAACTCACAGATTGCTGTCTGACAGGGAACTGAGACGATAAGACAGCTACCGTGTTGCTTTTGTTTTGGTTCACACATGTTAAACTGAATGTTCACTGTAATTGGCTGTCAGAGTGATCATTCAATGAGGAAGACCTCTGACTGGCTCCTAGTCATAGGGTTGGGAGCTCATCTCTCTACAGACACCAGATCTCAGGGGGCTGTGCATAGAAGGGAGCAGGAGCGATAGGAAACTGTAGGCAGTCTCCTGGGCGTACAGGAGATGCCTTGCATACAGAGGAGGAACGTGTGTAAGATCATTTTTTTAACTCTATTCATTAAGAATTTCAAAAACAAATTACTCAATTTTTCTACAGAGTTACCTTCCTTTGCGATGCATTTTTCCCAGCAATGTACCAACTTTTTAATGCCATCAGCAAAAAATGTTTTTGGTTGAGCCTGTAGCCACAGACGCACAGCACATTATCATCACATGAAAATCTTCTTCCCCTTAAAGCTTCTTTGATCGGTTCAAAAAAGGTATAAATCAGGTGGCACTGAATCTGGACTATAAGCTGGGTATTCCATACCATCCCACTTATAAACAAATCTATGAGTGAGAACTTTATCCCCATACTGAGCACGCAAGTGGAGATGAATTTGTGCTCCTGGCACACGTTCTGCCAATAAACGTATGACATACCGTATTTATCGGGGTATTGCGCGCTCCTTCGTATAGCGCACACCCCTAATCTGGACCTGTAAAAAAAAACTTTTAGTACTTTTAGTACTTACAGTTTTGGTGTCTTGCGTGGCATCCATCGGCATCCATCGTCCGTTGCGGCGTTTGTCTTTGGCTCCAGTGGTATCCTCCCGGACTCTCCAGCAATGTATCGAGTCAAATTCCCTCGCTCAGTTTGAACACCACCGCCGACATATACCGAGTGCAGTACACTCGGGTACATTCGGCCAGGCTCGGCTTCGCTCGTGCTCACGCTCTGTGAAGTTTATGCGTGAGCACGAGCGAAGCCGAGCATAACCGAATGTACCCGAGTGTACTGCACTCGGTATATGTCAGCGGCTCAGTTCAAACTGAGAGCGAGAAGCGGGTATCGCCATATATCATGCACCCACGATTTTCCCCTTATTTTAAGGGGAAAAAAGTGCACCGTATACGCCGATAAATATGGTAACTGTTCCTCTTTGTGCAATTTATATGTTTTACAGCCATCTTCACCACAGCATGACAAGTCTTACATACAGAACTGCAAGGTCAGCCAGTTTGCCAGACAGACTAGTCACGTGACAATATCAGACACAACCAATTACTACTCCCCCTTTTTGTTTGGGAAATTCCATTCTGTACATTCTAATGACATTTGTCAAGTCATCGAATGCACTAATTTTCATATGAATATTATTTAAAAAAATCAACTACAGTACTGTATAGACGGCTTTAAAATCTCTTAGGCCACGTACCCACGACTAAATAAATCCGATCAAATTGGTCTGACAGACCGTTTTGATCGGATTTGTCTCCTGGGATATGTTGGTTTGATCGTGTACACACAATCAAACCAAAATCCCCGCCGGCAGACAGCGCAGTGACGTGGCGGTGACGTTGACGCTGCCACGTCACCGAACCAGGAAGTAAAATATTTCCACGGATGCGTCGAATCCATAATAGTCGAATAGTGTACTAACCAGCAGACATGTCGGACGGACCGGTTTCAGCAGACAGATTTTAAAGCATGCTTTAAAATTTGTCTGCTGGAAAAACCTGTCTGTTCACCCGTACACACGATAGGATTTGTCTGCTGAAACGGTCCGTCGGACCGGTTTCAGCAGATAAATTCGATCGCGTGTACGCGGCCTTAGACTTTTGATAGCTATCTCAAGAACTAGGTCATTTTCAAAAAAACAATTGGGTTGAAAATAGACTGCTCATTTAGCTTCCAACATCCAATCATCTGTAGGCAAAACATGTATAATAATACCCACATGATTAAAATAACTTAATTTTCATTGAGCAAACAAACAGGAACATTTGTTGTACCTAAATAAGAAAATGTATTCTAGCAATTTTTTGGGGGGTCAGATTGAAGATTTATTTTTGTCAAATCGCAAATTTTACCATTTTGTTGAAATTGGAAATTGCCGGAAATGGCACCATCCTAATTGGTCCGACACCGCATCTGCGCCATTGCACCGATTTAAAAAAGTTGTTTCTGTACTACTTTTTGCAATTTCGGCACGTGATTTACATTGACATCTGTGCAGAAACTGCACAATAGTGTAAGAGTAAGCATAACAGGGGTTCCAATCTAAAAAAGATCAAATGTCCAATATGGCCATCAACTAGAAGTTTAATATATTTTATGGTGGGCCTCTGATAAATGCAGTGCCGGCCCAAGACATTGTGCTGCCTGGGACCAAGAATGAAATGCTGCATCCGTCCCCCCCCCCCCAAAAAAAAAAATCATGCCCACCAAAAGGGTTTATATCACGGTAACTAAAGGGGACCTGTCATGGCTATATACATGTATATAGGAGTATACATTTTATCACCTCTGCGGTTTTTATTTACAAACAAAAAAAGACCAACAAGTGTGAACAAAAAAAAAGAAAATTGTTTACTTTCTGTTATAAAACACATCCAATACAAAATTAAAAAATCTAATGTTTTTATCAATTTAGGCCAATATGTATTCTTCATGTTTTTGGAAGACAAAAATCCCAATAAGTGTATATTGATTGGTTTGCTTAAGTTATAGTGTCTACAAATTATGGGATATTTTTATGGTATTTAAAAAAAATGTTTTAATAGTAAAGGTGGTGGTCAGCGATTTTTAATGGGACTGCGACATGGCGGTGGACAAATCTGACACTAAGTGACACTGTTTGGGGACCAGTGACACCAATATAGTGATCAGTGCTAAAAAAAATGCACTGAAACTGTACTAATGACACTGGCAGGGAAAGGGTTAACATCATGGGCGATCAAAGGGTTAAATATGTTCCCTGGGAGTACTTTCTAACTGTGTGGGGGAGGTACTTTAACTGGGGAAAAGACAGAGATCTGTGTTCTTGCTTCACAGAAACACAAGATCTTCATCTTCTCCTCGCACAGAATGGCGATCTGCCTTGTTTATCTAGGCAGACCACTGTTCTGTCTGCCTCGGGAATGATCGGTGGGTCCCAGTGGACATCGGGTCCACTTGACCTTATGATTTGGCTCCCGCTGTGTCCAGTCACGATTGGAGCGGTTCACCTGCAGTGTGCATGGGCACCCTAGACCTGAAAAAAAAAAACTTACAGGTACATGATTTCGTGTTAAAGGGCTGCCCTGCTACAGTATATGTGTGTGCGGCAGTTCGGAAGCGGATATATACAAAAGCAGCAGCTTATATCATTTACTTTTGACATCACACACTGGTCTGTCCCTATCTCTTCTCTGGTCTAGATCATCATTTTTTCTACTTCCTACTTTCTGCGCTTAGGTGGGTTAAGTACCCACAAAGGCTGGATTATTCATGTTGCCAAGCAAGGGGACTTTAGTAGCTATCTTTGCAGTATGCCTTGGGTTTTGCCTTTGCCAATGTTTTCCACAATACAGTATCCAGTATTTGTCCATTCTATAATAAATATGTATATGATGCCATTATACTGTACATTGTGAATTCTGAATATAATTGCTGCAGCTGCAGACTGTGTAGAATACTGTCTGTCTACAGCTTGAGTCAGGCAGTAATTATTGCAGGACACACCATCTGAATGACACACTGTGTTACATGGTCTCAGACCATACCAATTACAGACCACACTGACTCTGTTACACATCAGACTGTCTAAGATTGTACCTTCTTCTCAGCTCCAGCCTGAGCCTCCACTGAAAAGTGCAGAACATGTGGGAAAGCCAGCCAAGGCACTGCACAGAATCCCCTGCTCTGTTGTGGGTGGGACTGGACTAAAGGAGGGAACAATGTCACAATGACGTGTGCGGCGCACTGCACCCACGCTCAGCAGCTCATTGGCTGTCACGGCACCTGTCCTGGGCACACATTGCCAGCCAGGAAGCAGCCTAAATGTTATCATGATGGGCATTGGTGGGTTCTGGTGGGCGGCGGTGTCACCTCCTATCCAATTGGCAGACGCAGGCAGCGCTGGCTGGGCGGGCCATGATGCCTGCACTCTGTACGGCCAGCAGCAATGCACAGAATCAGAGGTAGCACTATGCCGCCGGGCTCCGCGGACTGACATGCCACTATAGATCCATCTGGGCTGGCCTGCATCCTCCCGGCTAGGCTAGGTAGCAGTGTGCCCTAGCCGGCCGCCTAGCGGAAGCGGTGGCCCTGCAAGTTCGGTACTACTGACAACTTATTTCTGGCTGCCGCCCCTCTTAAGATGCCGCCTGGAACCATGGTCCCATAGTCGGGCCGGCTCTGGATAAATGCATGCTTTAGATCAGCATAACTAACTGATAATCCACAACAAAGATTTGGTCAGGTTGACCATATATCAATCGAATCATGACTAGTCCCTGCTGAACCAGCCAAAATTTGAGCCATCTATAACTGACTAAAGTACATAAAGATTCATGTTTCTTTTATACATAGCGTCTGCATAGTGACATTTATGTCTATTATACATAGTTTATAAATATTGGTATGTTAGTAAAGCTTTAGAAACAGCCTGTTGGTCCTGCTAGTTTTTGGTGACCCTATGCATTCTGATAATGTGACAATGATAGACACTGTTTACTAATACTGTGGTGGGTGTACACACCTGCTTTGGAATTAGGTATGGGCACCTGCTTTGGAACTAGTCTGCAAGTTTCCACTCTGCCTACCCAAATCAATAACTGACAGACACAGAACAAATTTTGGAAATTATTTCCTTAAAAGTCACACATATTATAAAACGTTTAATACATGATCTACAGTAAGTGGCTCTGGGTAGTTGATTTAAATATGCTGAATCACTGAATACATTTTTTGCTTGGATCAGAGGGTTTCTGAGCTGATTTTAGCTAATATAAAATAGAGACGTCTTTTATTTTGTCTGTGCTAAGCAGATGAGTCACCGGTCAGTGAAACAGACATGTGGGTGGTTTGTTACACTCATTGACAAGCTCTGCACTGCACTCACTGACTCATCAATTTGAGAAATTTGAGCTGCCCTTAGGTTAAGGCTATTCGCAACCCTTTCTCCAGAATGAATAAGAATTTTAAAATAAAGTAAACTTTAATTATTCCTAAAGTCTTGTGCTCCTAATTTTGCATTAACAGTTAAAAACAACTTTGTTCACAGCTCCTTCAGCTTTACTAATTTTGTTTATTATGCTTACTATATCAATATCTATCTTCTACCTTCACTCTTGTCATGGAAACATGTCATCCAAATAACTATTATTATATTTGTACACTTGAAAATAGGCAACTTACATCAGAGAGAGACAGACATTCTTTATACAGTAATTCAAATTCCTCCCTCTACATCATTTTCCCTGTGCCCAATTTTGCTTTATAGAAAGTACGTTGTAACGGTCACCACCGTTTACGACCTTCCATCCACCCTCGACAAGCTTATCCGACACTCCACAATCCAGCAGACATGATCCATTCCATTTCCCAGAATAACGAGACTCCACTCTGTTCTCTAGTTCCAAAATGAATGAATGCTTTAATGGTTTCTTCTTAGCTTTTTATGCAGTTACAAGCATGTGACAGTAATCAAAGGGACAATGAAATTTCCACCCCCCTAATCACACACTAAGGCTAATTACTAATTAGTGTCCAGACATTTCGTTGAGGTAATTATCCCCCAGAGACGTCCCGTCTCTAACAACAGCTTGACACATCTATTTATCAATTCACACAATAAGGTCTTTCAAAAGCCTGTCTCACTTAGCAGTTCAACAGCTTATTACACAGAGGAATGAGTCACTGTCTGGTTGACCTGGTCAGGTCAACATAAACCACTTGTAATATTCCAGTATATCCTGCAACCATGAATTATTATTATGTCCCATCTCATGTAATACATGAATTATGATTCACTAGCCACACCATGCCCAAAAGGGGCACAGGGTGAACTTAGACCCAAGAGTTCTTAGGGCCTCTGGCACAGGAGTATCTCTCATCCTTCCAAAGTCTTTGGTCGTCACGGGTCATTCCGTTAAATCTCTCCCCTTTCGGTGGGAGACTGACACAGGAGGGAACCCCAAATGGGTTGACTCCAAAGTTAGTCAGTAGTTCCAGTCCTCCAATGCTGGTATCCATACTGTACCCCAAATAAATGGCTCCAAACTGAGCATTACTCACCCCGCCAACCTCTGCCTCTCTCAGAGAACACGCCTGACGCTGGGGAGAGGCCTGGACTGACCCTTCTCCCTGGAGTCCTTTCAGCCGCTGGAGTGAAGACAGGGTGGCCGGGCTCAGTCCATCATGCTGTTGGGGATCTGGGCCAACTGCCCCCCATTCCTGGGGTATACCAGTGGAGACTGAAGTCCCACCCACTGTTGCTAGGTGAAAATCCCCCGGTGCTTGCAAAGCAAAGCCGACATCCTCCTGGCCCAGTGCCGCACCATTTTCTGGGGTTGTGTCAGTGAAGACTGAAGTCCCATCCACTACCCCAGGAACCCCCTCTTCCGTTAGTGAAGAGCGGAGGCCCGGGGCACTCTGCTCTGTTGCCAGCTCTTCCGCTGGGTTGCTGTGAGTGGAGACCACAGTCCCATCCACTACCACAGGGACCCCCTCTTCTGTTAGTGGGGAGCAGAGGCCAATGACACTCTGCTCTGTGGCCAGCTCTTCTGCTGGGTTGCTGTGAGTGGAGACCACAGTCCCATCCACTATCACAGGAACTCCCTCTCCTGCTATTTGAGGGCAGAGACTTGTGGCACTCTGCTCGGTTGCCAGCTCTTCTGCTGGGTTGCTGTGAGTGGAGACCACAGTCCCATCCACTACCACAGGGACCCCCTCTTCTGTTAGTGGGGAGCAGAGGCCCATGACACTCTGCTCTGTGGCCAGCTCTTCTGCTGGGTTGCTGTGAGTGGAGACCACAGTCCCATCCACTATCACAGGGAATCCCTCTCCTGCTAGTTGGGAGCAGAGGCCTGGGGCACTCTGCTCTGTTGCCAGTGATTCAGCTGGGGATAAAAGCTTTACCACCTCAGTTTGTTGCTGGAGAGAGGGGCAAACTGCCCCGGCTCCCTGGAACCCCACTTCATCCTCTTTGGCTTTGGGAATGGCAATCTTCAGATTTTCCACTGCCGATACATCAGCCAGGATTTCATAGTTGTCATCTGAAATTTCCTCATAGTCCCAGGCAACGGGAGCCCCACCCTGCTGCTGAGCCGAGTCTAGCAGCTGTCTGTAGGCGATTTTCAAATCCCATTCCTGAATGGCCAGAAATTCCAAATCTTCCTGTAACCAGTGCCCTTCTGAGATATTCAATTTTTCCTCTCTGTGCTCCATTATGTCCTCCAAGCGCCACTCCCTATCATCCCCGAAGTCAGGATCACTGGACATCCTCCAATACAACAATCCCAGGCCATCAAAGTCATAGCCTTCCGTGGGGGCTGTCATCCGCTGACCACGGGCACTCTTGGGCTACATACCACCGAAGGGCTCTGTAGCTCTCATCCAGCTGCATCTCTGCCCGGATCAGCCTGCTTAACTCTGCTATCCACTCCTGCTTCGGTTGTTCCCCCAACAACGGCATTCATACATCATACTGCGACCAGTACCTTACATAGATGGAGGGCAGGACCTTTCATTGGTGTTGCTGCTCCAGAGCTAGTGCTTCCTTCCAGAGTTGCCAACGAATCATATCCGACCATCCCAGCAGGGCCTCCTCTGATACTGGTCCTCTGTGCTGTATTCGCATCTCTTGTAACCTCCTTTGGAATTCCTCTTCCATGGAGACTGGTATCTGCACTCTCTTCAGTTGGTGCTGCTGTGACTTCAGCTGCTGCAGCACTTCTTCGCTGTAGCAAAGTGGCATCCACAGCCGCTATAACCCGGTCTATGATCTCCGGTGGAGGATTAGGACCATATTGCGCCAGTCCACGTTTAACAGCCCGATCAAAAAAATCTTTCTCGGGTGTCCTGTCTGTTACGCTGGGCCTCTCAGCTCTATCCATTTCAACAAGTTCTGCGATAATGTCCCTCTTCTGCCCCGGCTCTGTTGGTAAGTCCTTGAGGGTAGAGAGCTTCAGCTTCTAGTTCCAAAATGAATGAATGCTTTAATGGTTTCTTCTCAGCTTTTTATGCAGTTACAAGCATGTAATCAAAGGGACAATGACATTTCCAACCCCCTAATCACACACTAAGGCTAATTACTAATTAGTGTCCAGACATTTCGTTGAGGTAATTATCTCCCAGAGACGTCCCGTCTCTAACAACAGCTTGACACATCTATTTATCAATTCACACAATAAGGTCTTTCAAAAGCCTGTCTCACTTAGCATTTCAACAGCTTATTACACAGAGGAATGAGTCACTGTCTGGTTGACCTGGTCAGGTCAACATAAACCACTTGTAATATTCCAGTATATCCTGCAACCATGAATTATTATTAATGTCCCATCTCATGTAATACATGAATTATGATTCACTAGCCACCCCATGCCCAAAAGGGGCACAGGGTGAAGTTAGACCCAAGAGTTCTTAGGGCCGCTGGCACAGGAGTATCTCTCATCCTTCCAAAGTCTCTGGTTGTCATTCCGTTACATACATAAATTCTCATTAGCTAGATTTTTGTTTTATTAGTTACGGCAAGGGTTAGGCTATCCATAGATATACCACAGCTCTCAATAACCAGGTGATTTTCAGTGAAATTATTGGGTCGAAAGAAAACTGCTCATTTAGCTTAGTGGATAAGGTGAAACTATGTTCATTTCCATCATCCAGTTATGGGGCATATTTACTAATAGAGTGCAAAATCTGCTTCAGCTGTCCATAGAAACCAATCAGCATCCATTTTTTTTTTTTTTTTTGCCAAACCCTAAATGAACAGGCTGAAGTTAGAAGCTTGGCTACCAAGCACAGCTACACCTGATGTTGCACAGTCCAGTTTAGTAAATCAACTTCAGTGTGAAGGTAAAAAAATACCATATGATCTAGCATTAAAATGTACAATAGCTTCACCCTATTCACTAAGCAAACAAACAGGAACATTTCTGGAGGGTTGTATCTTAGCAGGATAAACAAATTATTTGCATTTTTTTTTGTGTATTTCCCAGAATAATAAACATAAAATATAGTCTGTCCCCAAAAATACAGTCCAATTTTATGTTAATACACAAAGTGATTAAAAAGTTATTACAAGTCAACAAGCATAATTTACACAAAACAAAATGGTAAAATTGTTTTTTGGGTCATGAAGCAATGAAAATGCCCCAGTCATGAAAGGTTTAGCTTTAACTTGCCGCACATATTTATCATCTATCATTTAATTTCACTTCAGATCATCTGTAACCCTTTATTTAATATGCAGAGACCTGGATCTCCCCAATTTTAACAAGCTTTGGATACTCAATAAACTTTTTATGGGTGTTCCTGAAGATTTCAAGGTTTACTGACAATGCTGTGGTGAATGCACACACCTACTTTGAAACTAGATACTCATATCTGCTTCAACACTACAGCATGCAAGTTCCTATTGTGATCCCCAGAAATATAGCTAGAGAATGGGACATGTGTGCCTAAAACTTGAAGACCTGAACCTGATAGTAATGTCATTGGATGTGGCTCTGCACATAGGAAAGTATTATAGTGGTCACATGACTACACCCTGACTTGTTTTGATATACTTTATACTATCTTTACTTAAAAGTAAGTATAAAAAAAATCTCCTTGCTGCAAATTAATGTCATAATGTGGTAATGTCCTTGTATGTGTTGTATCGTATGCATTATGAAACACTTAGCTGAAAACACAACCCTCCAGCGATGCTCTGTCACTCTGACAGGGTTTCCATCTTTACCTGGTCTTCCTTCCATGTTTGTGGGCAGCTGCCAATTGACTGGATGAGCTGTGATGACATTCCCTGCATTCAGGAGTCACGGCCATGGCACGGCTCTCTCTATGGACAGCATGCCATCCACCCTACTGAGAGTGCAGTACGCTTGCACCAGTGACATCACCGGGGCTGCTAAAGTAAATATCTCCTAAACTATGCACATTTAAGAGATATTTTCTGTACCTACAGGTAAGCCTTATTATAGGCTTACATTTAGGTATAAATAAAAAAAAAAACGTTACTACCACTTTAGGTTTACATAAATGGAAAAATGCCAAGAATTTCAGTAACTTACTGAGTCCCATCTTCTTTTCATGAACAATCTACCCAATCTATACTTTCTGTCTTTACACAAAAATCAACTTGCTTTTACTTGGTGAAAAGGCAAAAGGACCCCAGAATTTGTGGCATCAAGGATAAGGATCATTATTGGTTGGCAACCCTTCTTGACCACTGTTACAAGGGGGAAGTCTTGGAACCCATCCTGCCCTCGCATAGGGAGCACAGAATTAAATATCTTGATGACACCCTAAAGAGGAGTTTATGTAATGCACTTCCAGACTCTGGTAGGTCTCAGTCTTTTGGAAAAGCTAGTTTTGAGGCTTCTGTTGGTTAAAGTAAGAGCTGTCAGCTTTAACATCCCACTGGCAGTGTCTGCATCAAATAGTGGAAGATTATCTAGGGACAAAAACATACATGGAGTGCTTTCCGGTAGACGATCCACTGGGTTTCTGGATCATGAGAATAGACCACTGGCAAGAACTTGCCCAGTATGCAATTGAGCTGCTGGGCTGCCCTGCATCCAGTGTGCTTTCCAAATGGGCAGTGCTGACAGTTTTGTCACTGCCAGGTAACTGGCTTGTTTACTAAATAAGGAAAGCTTGCAGGGAAAATCAAACAAAATTATAATTTTTTTTCTTTATAAATGTTTTGGTGCAGCAGGTTCTATACAAAGTACATCATTACATCATTATTAAAATCACTGCTCTAATAAAAACTATCTTTTTAAAACATTTTTTTTGCATTGGTACATGTCCACTGGGCAATTTCTGGGCCCCCATATCCTTTTTATGGCCAATAACTTGCACATACGCCTTCAAAATAGGGACTTTTGTGATGTTTAAGAGTTCTGGCGTGAACCAAACCGGAGGGAGGGTGTTCGGCCCATTTCTTCTCCTTATGCTTCTTCTCCCTTTCTTAGCCTACGCTCTGATCCACAATAGACTGCTTCCAGTTCAGATTTAGGTTTTTCAGGTACATTGGTTGCGTAAAAAATACAGTTAAATCCATGTTAATGATCCGAGATCGGCATCCATATTTTTATTTTATATCTGTCTGGAGTTTAGCTTTAAACATGGCACTAATTAAAAACAACAGAAAAAACTCTTCAATGTAACATTGAAGCTGTGAAACCTGAATTGACATGGAAGTAATGTGACAGGCATAGTTACTCGATTAGGTGGCATCAAAGCATATGGATAATAAAATAGATAGGCATGTCCTCAATGATGATATGATCCTCCTTAGCTTCTTGAAGCTCAACACAGGGAGTTTCTGAGGGTGTCATTGGTGGGATCTAGTACCAGAGTAAATTTTCTTGGGGTTGTGTTGTCCATTTATATGAATAGCAGTAGGTACCCGTTCCCCCAAATAAAACAAAACTCAGAAATAACAGTGAAAATATCATGGTCCAACATCGACTAACAGCAACTGAAAGCAAGTCAGACTAACAGGAACAGAGACAGGGTACAGAGCAAAATTTTTACTTGGCGTAATATCACCAGCAGATGTAACATACACATTCCTAGTCCCAGGATGCACAGACTAAGGTAAAACGTTGACTTCAAGGACATGGGACCATTGAGTATTGAATGGGAGCTACTAGTACCTGCAGCGTTGTAGCATATATAACATAAAAGCAAGAAATCCTGGAAATACTGCACTACTGCAAAATAACAAAAGACCATATGAATATGAAAACCTTAATTGACATACTGTATATAATATATATATATATATATATATATATATATATATATATATACATATATATGTAGCACTACCCCTGGAGGAGCTGCTGGTTGTTTTGGGTGGCACATTTACCTCGTGGCTCTTCCAAATTCCTAGGGGTGAATGGTGCATATAGCAATAGTAAAAGAATGTCCGCAACAAGTGTCTGTGCTGTGCTCTTTATTACCCAGCAGGGTAAAAACAATGAACTGGTGATGAAGGGGATAGAGTTTGCAGGAAGATGGAGAACAGCAGTTTCAGGTGTAGTATTTGGAACAGTCCTGTTCCCATATGTAACACTTTCTGTACCACTCCTGCCCGAGCGGGTTTAGTGTACCCGGACAGGCCTCTCTCACTGACCTGGGAGTCGGAGTATCGCTTAAACATTTGTAGGATAAAGTCTCTGCCACAGACCCCCCTGAATGGACTTCAGGGAGACGCTTCTGCCACAGGCGCTTTCTGTTTGCAGTTACGGATGTAATCCTCCTTAGGTGAATTACGCCTGGATCTCCTTCTTAATGTTGCCCAGGTACCGACTGACAGGTGTTCAATCCTTCAGTATCCGGCTACCTTGATCCCCGGTCGTTTGTCGAAATCCTTTTGGATCACCGGCCTCTCATTGGCACTCCTCAGATGGATTCCCCACCGAACAGCACTACCGCTTGTGATCCTCAAAGGTGGGAACTCAGTCCATCACTGGGTCCCCATCGCTGCTCAGATGTTCTGGGCCAACATGGTCCCGGAACCAGGAACACCGTGCGGCACACACGCCCCGGCCAGGTAGGCCATAACGCCGGGGTGCTGTGATGTGGCCACCCTAAAGGTGGGTGCCACACTGGACGAAGAAGACCCAGAACCAATGGCGTCTGCCCCATAAATACCCTCCCCCAGCATGCACAGCGAGGCTACACCCTCCTGATTGGCTGCTGGGAAATAACACCCAAACCTTGACTCCACTGCTCCCATCTACTGCACTGGGGTGTGAAGAACACCCCAGCACAACAGAATGAACTCACAGCACAACCAAGATGATACGGAGACCCTGTTTTGAACATAACAATTCTAATCAGAGTTTAACTACACTCTGATCCCCCTCTAAATTTAAATAGCACCGGTACTCTAAAGTAACCAGGCGCTACACACATATATATATATATATATATATATATATATATATATATATATAGAAAAGCCTTCCCTACCATACCATCTATACCATGCCATTAAAATAAACTCAGTGTATACAATGAGGTATTTATATTATTACATTATATATATATATATATATATATATATATATATAATATATATACCTCATTGTATACAGTGATTTTTTTTAATGGTATGGTATGGTAAGCTTTTTTTCACATGCTATTTCACCTCTAATATCTAATCCTCTTTCACCACCTCTTGTCCTTCTCATTACCATGCGTATTCTAAAGCCTGTTGTGGATTTCTAAATCAATGCTCAATTTAGTTTGAGTTACCACCGGGCAATTTTATTTATGAGCAACATAAATTGGTTTGTGTAGGATCATTAGAGTCATGCTGCAATGCATATTAGTGAATATTTAGAACCCCATGATCTCTTTGGCACAGATAAACTTGTGCAATTTAAGCTTCTGTTTTTGCGCAAGGCAGAATTAAAACTATGTATAACGGAGGGGCCGATGAGAATATACCTGGGTCTCCCACAATAGTGCAGAGGCTGCCAGTCAACAAACACAGTCCCATGCACAAAGGGAATTTAGGCACAATCTAGGGGTTGTTTTATTAGTATTTATTGTTGAAGAACTTTAAAGGAACTTGTAAAGGCAGAAGTTTTTATTTTATATTAATGCATTCTGTCAATTAAGATGAAAAACCTTCTGTGTGGAGCAGCCTCCCCAGCACCCCCCTAATTCCTTACTAGTGATGTCTACGGATGTATAAGCCAGGGTTTTAAATTTCAAGTCTTGAGCCACTAGAAAGGCCTCAAGGGTTACTAGCCACTAGTTGTCCCACCCAACCCCTACCCTGCCCCTAATTCTCCCACTAATCACGCCCTCATAAATTATCTTGTAAAATGTTTTATGCACAATTAAGTTGCAAAAATAAATATTAACAACAACTTTATCAGTTCCCCTCAGCACAGCCTCACCTGTGCCCACCATTGCATCCTCACTGTGCCCACTATTGCAGCCTCACTGTGCCCACCATTGCAGCCTCACTGTGCCCACCATTGCAGCCTCACTGTGCCCACTATTGCAGCCTCACCATCCCCACCATTGCAGCCTCACCATCCCCACCATTGCAGCCTCACCATCCCCACCATTGCAGCTTCACCGTCCCCACAATTGCAGCCTCACCGTCCCCACCATTGCAGACTCACTTTGCCCACCATTGCAGACTCACCGTGACCCCATTGCCGATTCACCATGCCCCCATTGCCGATTCACCGTGCCCCCATTGCCGACTCACCGTGCCCCCACTCACAGTGCTGCCATTGTGGACTCCCCCGTTATCCCAGGTCAGTGAGGACCCCCTGAGTGGATTTCCCAATAAATAGGACCCTTGTGTGTGTTTATGGTGGGGAATGATGAGGCCAAGCCTAAGGAGATTAGACAAATCCTTCCCAGAATGAAGGACTGGGAAGAACTCACCCTCCACATCCCGTGTATGGGGGCAGACTCCTGGGGGGCGCTCCTCTCTGAGTCCTGAGTTTCAGAGACACAACCTGCTCTGCATCTGACAGTCTGACCATTCATGCCGGCTGATCCTTCTTAGAGGAGGATATTAGAGGGAGAGAAAGGTGACACTGGGAGAGGAGGGTGACACTGGGAGAGGAGGGTGACACTGGGAGAGGAGGGTGACACCGCTCTGCAGGGAGGAGACATACAGCTATACATACGGGGGACTACAAGTACCAGGGGGGCTGCTGATTGGTGGCTGCACTTCTATTGTATTTCTCTGATATTCTTTTTAATATATGGTCTTTTTTATTTGGGAAAATAGGTATAATTTAACATCAGGAACAAAAAAAAAAGAAAAAAGCACTTATAACATAAATATAACATATGTATATCAGACAGTGTCCTTTTAGCTTGCATTTCTTGCATCCGTCAAGAGAAAAAGAAAAGAAAAGAAGAAAGACCTCTGTCTAGATATATCCTTTATCCATAACATGTAGAAGGCAGAACTAAAGAAAAAAAGAAGAAGCCTATATTGGCCTCTATATTTAGGACGATTGCTTATTTACGGAAATCCTTCTTCCGTAGTCCTCCTTCCCCATCTTCTCGTCCTATCTTATTGACCTAAAACCCTTCCGTTCAGCCAATTCCTCCTTAATGTTCCTTCTTCCCATATCCTCCCTTTCCTCCCTTACCCTTACCCTTCCCTCCCCTCCTCCCCCCTCCTTCCCTCATCCCTTCTCCCTATCCTCCCCCACCCTAAAAAAAAAAAAAAAAACACAGAAAAGGGAAAGAAGGAAACCCCTCACCTCAGCTCCTGCCCCGCGTCTCCCCTTCCAGTTCCCACATCCCTCCCTTCCCGTGGCCCGGGTCTGCCTGATCCTTCATCCATCTGTATCCTTTGGGCAGGCCTGCTCCCATTATTCCTTCCCTAGTAATTTCTTCCCTTCTTCAGGGTATATAAATAGGTTCCATGCTCCCCAGGTCTCATTGTATTGTTCCTTTCTATCTTGTGCTGTTAATATCATATCCTCTATCGCTCCTATCTTTCCAACCCCATGTAGCCATCCGGCTATCGTAGGGGACTTTGTTTTTTTCCAATTTCGGGCTATACCAGTCTTGGCCTCATTCATCAAATGTCCAATGATCGACTTTTTATATATTTTAATTGGTATTTGTGATAAATGTAACAGACAAAACGCTGGATCGTCTTGGATTTGGGCTATTTTTTGCACTTCCAGCCAGTATTTCCTGAACTTGGGGCAGGACCAAAATATATTGTACATAGTCCCCCTGTTCTTCTGACATCTCCAACAAGATTCAGAAGTTTCAGGGAACACCCTATTCAATTTCACCGGTGTATAATACCATCTATTTAACCACTTGAGGCCCGCGCTATCGCCGAATGACGGCAACGGCGCGGACCTCAATTTCCAACATGCCGTCATTTGACGGCAGTTGCTTCCTGGTTCCCTGCGCGAGCTCTGGAGCGCGCGTCAGGGAAATTCTGTTGCTGGCCGTGTCCCTTGGACACAGCCAATCACAGATCACCTTGAACGGCCAATCGGAGTGGCCGTTCAGATGCGATCTGAGGACGAATGAGAGATGATCTCAAATGTAAACAAATGAGATCATCTCTCATCGCCGCTTCGCCCTCCTCACACAGAGACAGCGTGTGAGGAGGGAGAACGTTCTGTGAGTCAGTGATCTCAGTGATCTCGCCTATACAGTGCCACCACTGCCCATACAGTGCCCATACAGTGCCACCACAGTGCCCATACAGTGCCCATACAGTGTCACATCTGTGCCCATCTGTGCCCATACAGTGCACCTGTGCCCATACAGTGCCACCTGTTCCCATACAGTTGCCACCTGTGCCCATACAGTGCCCACCTGTGCCAATACAGTGCCCACCTGTGCCAATACAGTGCCCACCTGTGCCAATACAGTGCCCACCTGTGCCGCCAATCAGTGCTCACCTGTGCCGCCAATCAGTGCTCACCTGTGCCGCCAATCAGTGCTCACCTGTGCCGCCAATCAGTGCTCACCTGTGCCGCCAATCAGTGCTCACCTGTGCCGCCAATCAGTGCCCACCTGTGTTGTGCCGCCAATCAGTGCCCATCTGTGTTGTGCCGCCAATCAGTGCTCACCTGTGCCGCCAATCAGTGCCCACCTGTGCCAATCCGTGCCCATCTGCTCCGCCAAAACATGTCAAAAAAATCCTATTCACTAGAGGAGGCATTCCAAATTATTTCTGCGCCCGATGAGAGCAACATGGACCTCTCTCGTTCAAACTCCACTTCCAATTTTTCTTCTGAGTCGGACGTCAACTATGAGCCAGCCCTCAGTAGTGGAACACTGAGTGACTTCCGAGGAGGAAGATAGCCGGCCCGCTAAACGAAGGCGTTCTGGTCAGGAGGCAGTGCCATCCACCAGCACTGCAGTGCCATCCACCAGCACTGCAGTGCCTTCCACCAGCACAGCAGTGCCTTCCACCAGCACCGCAGTGCCTTCCACCAGCACCGCAGTGCCTTCCACCAGCACCGCAGTGCCTCGGCAAGAAAGGCCAAAGACCCATGCCGGCCTTCCCTATGCCCTTCAGAACCCTTTGTGGCTTCCTCCAAATTCCAGGAAAACCAACATTCCCCCTTTCACGGCCCAGCCAGGAGTCCAAGTGGACACGGAGAATTTTTCCCCAATCGATTTTTTCAACCTGATGTTCACAGAGGACATGCTATCTGAAATTGTGGCCCAGTGCAACCTATTTGCACAACAATTTATTGAAAGAAATCCCACATCCTATCATGCCCATCCCTTCCAGTGGAGAGACCTTACGGTGAAGGAGTTGAATTTTTTTTTAGGCCTCACATTATGTATGGGACTCAACCCAAAAAATTCTTCACGTGCCTTTTGGTCCAAAAACCCAATTTATCACATGCCAATCTTCTCCAGCATAATGCCCAGATTCCGATACTATGCCATCATGAGATTTCTACATTTTAACGATAACACCCAGTGCCATCCCCGAAATCACCCAAATCACGACAGGCTTTTTAAAATTCGGCCCTTACTGACTTAATTTTCTGAAAAATTCCCCCAATTGTATACCCCGGACCAACACATCTGTGTGGGTGAGTCCCTTGTGAAATTCACTGGCAGGCTTCAAATAAAACAATTCATCCCCAGCAAAAGAGCCCGCTATGGCGTGAAGATATACAAATTGTGTGACCGAGTCACAGGATACTTGTATGCCTTCAGAGTGTACGAAGGCAAGGACACCCAACTGAATCCCCCCAATTGCCCAGACTACTTGGGTTCATGTGGCAAAATTGTTTGGGACCTCATCACCCCTCTATTGAAAAAGGGATACCATCTATACGTGGATAACTTCTATACCTCCCTTCCCCTGTTCCACAACCTGCACCGGAAGAAGACGCCAGCATGTGGCACCATCAGGAATAATCGGAAAGGCTTTCCTCAAAGTCTCGTGAATAAGAAGCTGAAAAGTGGAGAATCGGCAAGTTTGCGAAATAAGGAGGTCCTGGCAGTGAAGTGGAAGGACAGAAGGGATGTTTACATGCTATCCACCATCCACAATGACACCGTCGTTGAAACCCGCAGAAGGCGTGGCACCGTCATTCGAAAGCCAACATGCATCCAGGACTATAATTTGTTTATGGGGGGGGTCGACTTCAATGACCAGATGCTTGAACCCTATCTTGCCACAAGGCAGAGGTACCATTGGTACAAAAAAGTTGCCATTTATTTTTTTCAATTGGCCATATACAACTCTTATGTAATATACCGCAACTCCACCCAAAACCCCAAACGCTTCCTTGGCTACCAAGAGGACCTTATCACTGCCCTTATTTTCCCGAACGGCCCACCCCAAACTATCCGATCTGACATTTTAAGTCGTCTCGTCGAGCGTCATTTTCCCAGTAGAGTCCCTCCCACAGAAACAGGCCGACGATGTCAAAAAAGATGCAAGGTGTGTACCAGTCAAGGAATCAGACGAGACACATCTTTCCAGTGTGCCGATTGCCCTTCACAGCCTGGCCTCTGTCTAATTGACTGTTTTCGGCTTAACCATACCAAACTAAATTATTAATCCTCCGTTCCTGCCTTCACACACCTTCACACCCCTTATGCCACTGTCTGCTCTGTAACTGACCCCGGCTTGTTTTTTGACCACGATTCTGCCTAATGATTTTGTAATAACTCTGCCTGATCTGGAACTGACCCCGGCTTGTTTTTTGACCATTCTTCTGCCTAACGATTCTGTAATGCCTCTGCCTGATCTGGAACTGACCTCGGACTGTTTGACCATGCCTTTTGCCTGCCCCCTGGACTGATCTTGTACCCTGCTACTGGACTAGTGGGATTTAACACAGGGGTCTCACATATGTGAGGGGCTCCAGAAAAGTTTTTCTAGATGAAGAAAAACATTTTTTTGGTTTTCTCATCCTAGATTAGGGTCTGGTTGCCCGGAGGCTTCAAAGAGATTTGGGTGGGAGAAGCCTCTACCCCTGTCCCCATTCTGTCCTAAACGAGGCCCTACTTCTGCCTGTTACCTGTAGGACCTATGCCATCATGCCTTTGCCGGTTGCATGAACTGACTACTTGTGTATGCCGTTGCTGACCAAGTCCCTGCCTGCTGCCTGGACCAGTGCTATCCTGCTGTGTAGAACTGCGCTACTATTACCACAGGTAATCTTTTGTTTACACTTTGCTCAGCATAATGTATTTTGGGGTGTAATTCTTGGTATGTGCATGCTATGTGTCTCTGGAACACCTGACGTTGTTCCTTGCATGTTGGATCTCTGTATGTGGTCAGGCTGTGTAGAAGTCTCACACATGTGGTATCATTGTACTCAGAAGGAAAAAAAAATATGCGTTTTCATTTTTTTTCCACGTTCCAAAAACTTCTGGAAACAAATGACCTGTTCAAAAGACTCATTATGCCTTGGGGTGTTAGCTTTACAAAATGGGGTCACTTTGTGGGTAATTCCATTGTCCTGGTGTTCCAGGGCCTTCAAAAGTGTAATAGGTAATCAACTAGTTAGATGTGCAATTTATGCTCCTAAAACTCCTGATGGCGCTTCCTGCATGTTGGGCCTCTGTATGTGGCCAGGCAGTGAAAAAGTCTCACACATGGGGTATCGTTCTACTCAGGAGGAGTAGCAGAATGTATTTTGGGGTGTCATTTTTGCTATGTACATGCTATGTGTTGGAAATATCTTAGAAACTGACAACTTTGTGTAAAAAAAAATGCGTTTTCATTTTTTTCCACATTTTCCAAAAACTGCTGGAAACAAATAAACCGTTCAAAAGACTAATTATGCCTCATTGATGGTACGTTGGGGTGTTAGCTTTCCAAAATGGGGTCATTTTGTGGGTAATTCCATTGTCCTGGTGTTCCAGGGCCTTCAAAAGTGTAATAGGTAGTCAACTAGTTAGATGTGCAATTTATGCTCCTAAAACCCCTGATGGCGCTTCCTGGATGTTGGGCCTCCGTATGTGGCCAGACAGTGAAAAAGTCTCACACATGGGGTATCGTTTTACTCAGGAGGAGTAGCAGAATGTATTTTGGGGTGTCATTTTTGCTATCTAAATGCTATGTGTTGGAAATATCTTAGAAACGGACAACTTTGTGTAAAAAAAATGCGTTTTCATTTTTTTTCCACATTTTCCAAAAACTGCTGGAAACAAATAAACCGTTCAAAAGACTAATTATGCCTCATTGATTATACGTTGGGGTGTTAGCTTTCCAAAATGGGGTCATTTTGTGGGTAATTCCATTGTCCTGGTGTTCCAGGGCCTTCAAAAGTGTAATAGGTAGTCAACTAGTTAGATGTGCAATTTATGCTCCTAAAACCCCTGATGGCGCTTCCTGCATGTTGGGCCTCCGTATGTGGCCAGGCAGTGAAAAAGTCTAACACATGGGGTATCGTTTTACTCAGGAGGAGTAGCGGAATGTATTTTGGGGTGTCATTTGTGGTATGCACATGCCATGTGAGAGAAATAAGCTATTACAATGAAAATTTTGAGAACATTTTTAAATAAAAAATAAAAATCTTAATTTTGCAAAGTATTGTGGGAAAAAATTACAACTTCAAATAACTCACTATGCCCATTAATAAATACCTTGGAATGTCTACTTTCTAAAAAGTGGTTATTTGGGGGCATTTGTACTTTTCTGGCTTGTTAGGGTCTCAAGAAATGAGATAGGCCTTCAATACATCAGGTGTGATCAGATGTGATATATTTTTATGATTTGCACTATAGTTTGTAGACTCTAAAACTTTCACACAGACCAAATAATTTCCAAAAATTTTGAGTTATTTTTATCAAAGACATGTAGCAGTATAAATTTTGGGCAAAATTTATGAAGAAAAATTAATCATTTGCAAAATTTTATCACAGAAACTAAGAAAAAATAATTTTTTTTCCAAATTTTCGGTCTTTTTTCATTAATAGCGCAAAAAATAAAAAACACAGAGGTGATCAAATACCACCAAAAGAAAGCTCTGTTTGTATGAAAAAAAGGACAAAAAAATCATTTGGATACAGTGTTGCATGACTGAGTAATTGTCATTCAAAGTGGGAGAGCGCTGAAAGCTGAAAATTGCTCTGGGCAGGAGGGGCGTTTAAGTGCCCAGTATGGAAGTGGTTAAGATTTTATAGTTTAACTCCTGCGTCCTCGTACACATTGATGTTTTCATTGCCAAATTAATAATCTTTTGCTGTTGAGTTTGGGTTAGATCTTTCTCCATCTCTCTTGCCCATTTACTTATAGACGGTATCCCCTGAAATTCTGGGGGTGTTATTACTAGCTTATACATCTTGGACAGTAGTCTACTTGGGGGTTCCTTTTCCTCACAATGTTTTTCGAACTGCGTTAACTCCCGTTTATATCTGTCCATTGGGCCCAAAGAATTCAGGAAATTACATAGTTGTATAGCTTGCCAATATATAACGCCAAATTGACCACCCACTCGTGCCAATGATGTCACTGTCACTGTTGTTCCACTCCCATTGCTTCGCATTTCCCATAATTAATTTTTAAGTTTGCTAATCTCCCATATTCCTCTATTTCTTTCATCAGGTGTTGTAATGATTCCTGGGGATTGGATATGGAGAACAGCATATCATCCGCAAAAGCAGATATTTTATATTCTGTGTCCCCTATAGTCAGTCCCTGAATCTCCGAGTTTTGCCTTATCCTATTTAGTAAAGGTTCCAGTGTCATAACATACAGTAAAGGGGATAACGGGCACCCCTGTCTTGTTCCGTTTAATATTTTGATTGGTTCTGAGAGTACCCCGTTTACCTTGACTAGTGCTTGGGGTGTAGTATATTTATACCCCCATGATCCATCTACACATATGCTCTCCTATTCCACAATATCTTAAGACCCCTGACATAAATTTCCAGTTGACTCTATCAAAAGCCTTTTCCGCATCCGTACTTAAGAAAATGGAGGAAGTTTTTGTTTCCCTTGCCCAATGAATCAAGTTCAACACTTTAATAGTATTATCTCTGGCTTCCCGTTGAGGAACAAAACCGACTTGGTCTAAATGTATTAACTGACTCAGGTAGGGTTGTATTCGGGATGCTATAAGTTTAGTAAATAGTTTTAAATCCGTATTTAACAACGAGATCGGGCGATAGCTACCGCACTCCGCTGGGTCTTTCCCTTCTTTCGGGATCACTGCAATGTGGGCCGTAAGTGACTCCAGGCGGAGGGCGGTAGTTCGGCCGATCTCGTTGAACATCTTAGTCATGTATGGGCCCAGTATAGGGAAGAAGTATTGGTAGTACTGGATGGAAAACCCATCTGGGCCTGGGGCCTTCCCAGGCTCCACAGTCTTCATTACTCCTTGAAGTTCTTCTAATGAGATAGGTCTTTCCATGGTCTCCCTTTCAGTTGAAGACAGTCTTTTAAGGTGGGCAGAGGATAAATAATCCTCAATCTTATCACTGGGGGTATGTGCTTGATTTAAATTGTAGAGGGAGGCATAGAATTCTCTAAATCTCTTCGCTATATCTTTAGGGAGTGACATTAACTGCCCCTCCTAAAAAAAAAAAAATTCTCTGATATTCTGATTGCCCTGATGGCAGAGAGCATAAAGGAAGAGGAGAGCTGTAGGATCGCGGAGCGGTAAAGCCCGCTGTTACAACTTGCATTGAAATTTCCACCGCTGTGCCGACAGCCCCGCCTCCTCCTGACCCCGCGCCTGTGATAAACACATCTCAGCATTGGACTCGCATTCTGTCTATCACAGGCGCGGGGTCAGGAGGAGGCGGGGCTGTCGGCAAAGCGGAGGAAATTTCAATGCAAGTTGTAACAGCGGGCTTTACCGCTCTGTGATCCTACAGCTCTCCTCTTCCTTTATGCCATCGGGGCGATCACTGCAAGAACGGCTCACGATTATCCCCGATCTCCAGCAATGCTCGCCCCCCCACTCCAAGGCAGCCAGCTCCTTGCCAGACCTCATTTTCCACTCGCAAAATGCGAGTAGGCGAGTTGAAAATTTGAGGTCTGGTCTAAGCCATCTGGGACACTCCTCCTGATTGGTTGAGACACAGAACCGGCACAGTTGGCTCACGCAGCTGTCAATCAAAGTCAGTCAGCCAATCAGGGGAGAGAGGGGAAGGCCCAGGTCGGGGCTCTATGTCTGAATGGACACACAAACTGTTACTCTGCTCCAGCTTTCCCATAGGCAGCTGCTGACTGTGGGGGTACTCAATAGGAGCGAGGGGCCAGGAGCAGCAAAGAGGGACCTGAGAAAAGGAGGATCCAGACTGCTCTGCGCAAAACCAACTGCACAGAGAAGATTAGTATATTTGTTTTTGTTTTTTTTTAAACAATACTTTACAATTACTTTAAGAGGAGAGGGGTTTAGGGATACAGGATACTCCAAAATGATAAATCGCAATAATGGGAGGACAAACTTCTCACAATTCTTTTCGACATACTTTTAGTACCCTATAATAACAGTCATAGTCCATATAGCCACTTCTGTAACTTAGTTCCCTTCTGGAACTTGCACAACTAGAAGTTCCCAGCAAGGCCTTTACTCCCAGTGTCACAGGAGTTTTTTGACACTAGGGATGAACCCGATAAGTTACACTCAAATATCAGGTGTTTGCCTGTTTGCCAAATAGCAAACAATGTGGGGTGTTTGTGGCAAATACGAAAGCCGTGGAACACCCTTTAAAAGTCTATGCGAGAAATCAAAAGTGGTAATTTTAAAGGTTAATATGCAAGTTATTGGGGACCTGGGTCCTGCCCCAGAGGACATGTATCAATGCAAAACAAGTTTTTCCGGGAGCCGTGATTTTAATAATGCTTAAATTGCAACAATAAAAGTGAAATATTCCCTTAAATTTCATACCTGGAGGGTGTCTATAGTATGTCTTTAAAATAGCGTATGTTTCCTGTGTTTACAGTACTTGCACAAAATGACATTTCTAGAAAAAAAAAATCCTTGCGGCTTTAATGAATTGTCGCGTCCCCCATTGGGGCTTGTTTTTCACCATTTCTCATATTGCCCCTTTTATTACTTGTGATCACTTTTAATGTATACCTGTGGTTTTATTATAATAAAACCTTTATTTTTTGACCTGCACCATTGGGGCTGAGTTTTTCTTTTCTCCTCCATATGTTGTTTGGAGCCTTCCATCTCTGCCTTGTTCCATCTCCCAAGGGGTTATACCAGAGGCGTCGTTAGCCCATGGCTTGGGGGCTGGAGCCCCGAATGGGTCCCCGAAAAGCCCAGAGTCTATGCAGCCTTGCAATGAATTGTTAGCCCCGAGCGTCTGGGAGTCGGGACCTGCCGAAAGTGGCCGAGTGCCGCCGAGTGCCAGGGCCGATCCGAGGCGGGGTGCAGTTCACCCAGGCGCCACAGATGTGAGGGCGCTCAAGAACCAGAGTGCTCCACTCCCTCCTCCTCCTCTCCTTGTCTGCGTCCCTCTTGACGCCGCGGTTCACCGCCGCTGGTCATCTGCGTTTTCTCCGCCCTGTTTCCTGCCCAAGCCAGCCCCTCCTGTCAGAGGAGCGTGAAGCAGCTGTTCGGAGAGAGACCCGCTCTCTCGCTCAGTGACGTTGTCGAGGCCGGGGCGGTCCGTGTCGTACAGTGCTGGCATTTGTTCTGGAATCTAGATGTCAGGATCTTCTCCACCCGGGCGGCACGGCTCCACACTGTCCTCTTCTCTCCAGCTGCCGCCCGGGTGGGGTTTGTCATGAGGGGGCTCTGTACAAATGGAGGGGGCTCTGTACAAATGGAGGGCGCTCTGTACAAATGGAGGAGGCTCTGTACGAATGGAGGGGGCTCTGTACGAATGGAGGGGGCTCTGTATGAAGGGGGTCTGTGCTAATGGAAGGGTGGATTTGCACTAATGGAAGGGGGGTTTATACTAATGGAAGGGGGGGTTCTGCACTAATGGAAGGGGGTCTGTACTAATGGAGGGGGTGGTTTGTGGGGTTCTGTACTAATGAAGGGGGTGATTTGTGTGGGGTTTGTACTAATGGAGGGGGGGGGTTTGTACTAATGGGTGGGTATGTACTAATGGAGGGGGTGTTTTGGGGGGTCTGTATTAATGGGGGGGTGGTTTGTGAGGGGGTCTGTACTAATGGTGGGGGTGGTTTGTCCTGGGGTCTCTACTAATAGAGGGGGTGGTTTTTGGGGGGTCTATACTAATGTGGGGAGGTTTGTCCTGAGGGGGTCTGTACTAATGGAGGGGAGTGGTTTGTCCAGGGGGTTCTGTACTAATGGAGGGGGGTCTGTACTGATGGAGGGGTTTATATTTAGTGGGGAGTCTGCACTGATGGAGGGGGGTCTGTACTAAGGGGTGACTATAGTTGGTGGAGGGGGGTGACATCAACCCTAGTGACGCTACTGCAGACGCGTGGTCTTCTTTCCCCCCTCCCTTGCCCTCTCCTCACGCTGCTGTACTGATGTGCAGTGCTTGCCAGCACAGCCGCCTACTATGGTTCTTCCCCCGCCTTCATATCGGCCAGGGAAGAAATAGAATAAAAAAAGAAGAGGATTGTGGGACATATAGTCCTGAGGATTGGCAGCCTCATTGGAACACGGAAACGGCAGCTCATACAGCATGCACAGCTGAATGGGAGAGAGAGCCAGGAGCCCAGGAAAGCTTTCAGGGAAGTACACCCAGGACTCCAGAGGGAGAGGACAGTGCTGAGAGAACACCATCAGAGAGAGAACACTGCTGCCCTGCGCCACCAGAGGGAAAGCAACACAGCCTGGCACCATCCCTGGCGGAGAAAGGATTGGAGTCATTGCCAAAATACAGATCTGGACTCTACCCAGCGGAGTATCCATGGGCAATTCAGAGTGAGCCGACTCCTGATCAGAGGAACCGTTGTTGCTGTATCGCTGGGTCAGGTGAGGGGAGCGATCTGCCATTATCTACTGTAGTATGTCTGCAGCCTCTGATCATCTCCTGTATTATATCTGCACTCTCTGACCATCTCCTGTGCAATGTCTGCAGTCTCTGACCATTTCTTGTTTCATGTCTGCAGTCTCTAACCTTCTCCTGTAGCATGTCTGGGGGCACTTTCTAACAGACAGAAGCCCTCTCTGTGTGCATTACAGAGACTCCCCTCCAGGTCTCATTAGTCTACGCTCTTCCTGTATTTTCGTTGTTGTTAAAAGATCATGGGAGGATCCCAGGGTAACAAAAACTTCTTAGGGGAGCATCTCTGTGTTTGAGTCCTTGCTATAGAAACATGTGTAAAGGGGAGGAACTGGTAAGATGACCACGCTCATGTGGGGGCGCCAAAAATATTTCTGGACCCAGGCGTCTGTGACCCTGAAATCGGCCCTGCCGAGTGCCATCACAATCACATTCCTGGCTCTCCTCTCCTCTCGTCTCTTCTCGTCTTCTACTCGGCTCCTCTCTGACTGACTGCCAGTGCCTGCTGTGACCGCACACCAAGGCTGAGACTGAGCTAAGGTAGGTCAGTTCACCATGAACCTATATGAAGAGCTTTTACAAGTAAAATCATTTAAAAAAAGATCAGTAACAGCTACACACACTGACCTACCTTAGCTCAGCCTCAGCCTTTAAAAAACATCACCTGTCTGTTCTTGGAAAATTCATATGTAGGTCAGTGTATGAAGGACAGGTCAGTGGGTCAGTAACATCACTCCAGGACATCGTGCATCCATGGCCCTCCACTGAAGATTCATCTTACTCATTGATCCAGTTTGAGGAAGCCGATCAGATCGTGCCCTGAGAGTGTTTATGCCTTATTGATCTGTTGTCGCTGACAGACAGATACACGCCCTCTGGTAAGCGCATTTATATCTTCATTGAATTTAAGAAAATTATTGTTTGCCTTTGAGGATCTACGTGGTCATTCCATCATCCATTCATTCACGTTTTTTTGATGGACTCTATATTGTAATTTTTGGTTGTGTTTGTATACATCACTAGTTCATTTATTCACCCCACCTTTGTTTTTGTTTTTTGTCACTTTATCACTATTTCAGTACAGTGATGTTGTACCTGTTATCTATTTAGAGAAATTATTGTCTCTATCTTACTTTAGCGCTACATTTTTCTCCCTATAATACAGATAAAAGTCATTGAAAAAAAATGACATGAGTTCCCCCTCAGTCTATTACCAGGCCCTTTGGGTCTGGTATGAATATTAGGGGAACCCCAAACGAAAATGTTTTAAAAAATGTGTGGGAGTCCCCTCCCCTAAATCCCATACCAGGCTCTTTAGGTCTGCACCAGTCCCATAGACTTTAATGGTTTTCGCGTGTTCAAACAAATGTTTTGCCTGTTCGCATGTTCTGCTGCGAACCAAACCGGGGGGTGTTCGGCTCATTCTCATTTGCCACCTAACATCCACACGTAGATCCTCAATGAGGGAAATAAAAAATATCTTTCTCCAAATGAGGACTTTAAGAGAGTACTCTCCAGCATATGTACATCTTTGGTAATCTTCTCCAGGCCTTCTGCCCAGCAGCTGCTGAGGCCCAGACTGCAATTTCCTGTCTCAGTATAGCAGCCTCCAGGGGCAGAAGCCACAAGAGAACTGGTACCCTGCATGGATAAAAATATCACTCTGCTCAGGCCTCCCAATTCCCAGGTCACCAGCACTCTTGTCCCCATTGAAAAATGTCCCCTCTATTACTTTTCTGAAAACAACGGACACTACACAAATAACAGATTATTGGTGAATTGTCTCTAAGGGGATTCAAACAATTCTTTTACATCAGACCTCAAATTTTCCACTCGCCTACTCGCATTTTGCGAGTGGAAAATAAGGTCTGGTGAGGAGCTGGCTGCCTGGGAGTGGGGGGGTGAGCACCGCTGGCGACCGGGGTTAATTGCGAGCCGTTCTCGCAGTGATCGCCCCGATGGCATAAAGGAAGAGGAGAGCTGTAGGATCGCAGAGCGGTAAAGCCCGCTGTTACAACTTGCATTGAAATTTCCTCCGCTTTGCCGACAGCCCCGCCTCCTCCTGACCCCGCGCCTGTGATAGACAGAATGCGAGTCCAATGCTGAGATGTGTTTATCACAGGCGCAGGGTCAGGAGGAGCCAGGGCTGTCGGCAGAGTGGAGGAAATTTCAATGCAAGTTGTAACAGCGGGCTTTACCGCTCTGTGATCCTACAGCTCTCCTCTTCCTTTATGCTCTCTGCCATCAGGGCTATCAGAATATCAGAGAAATACAATAGAAGTGCAGCTACCAATCAGCACACACCCTGGTACTTGTAGTCCCCCGTGTGTATAGCTGTATGTCTCCTCCCTGCAGAGCGGTGTCACCCTCCTCTCCCAGTGTCACCCTCCTCTTCCAGTATCACCCTCCTCTACCAGTGTTACCCTTCTCTCCCTCTAATTTCCACCTCTAAGAAGGATCAGCATGAATGGTCAGACTGTCAGATGCAGATCAGGTTGTGTCTCTGACACTCTGGACTCAGAGAGGAGCGCCCCCCAGAGTCTGCCCCCATACATGGGATGTGGAGGGTGAGTTCTGCAGGAAAGCTGCACTTTGTTCAGTCTGGGAAGGATTTGTCTAATCTCCTTAGGCTTGGCCTCATCATTCCCCACCATAAACACACACAAGGGTCCTATTCATCGGGAAATCCACTCAGGGGGTCCTCACTGACCTGGGATAATAGGGGAATCCACAATGGGGGCACGGTAAGTGGGGGCACAGTGAGTCGGCAATGGGGGCATGGTGAATCGGCAATGGGGGCATGGTGAGTCCGCAATGGTGGGCAAAGTGAGTCCGTAATGGTGGGGACGGTGAGGCTGCAATTGTGGGGACGGTGAGGCTGCAATGGTGGGGACGGTGAGTCTGCAATGGTGGGGATGGTCAGGCTGCAATGGTGGGGACGGTGAGGCTACAATGGTGGGGACGGTGAGGCTGCAATGATGGGGGCGGTGAGGCTGCAATGGTGGGCACAGTGAGCCTGCAATGGTGGGCACAGTGAGGCTACAATGGTGGGCACAGTGAGGATGCAATGGTGGGCACAGGTGAGGCTGTGCTGAGGGGAACTGATAAAGTTGTTGTTAATATTTATTTTTGCAACTTAATTGTGCATAAAACATTTTACAAGATAATTTATCAGGGCCTGATTAGCAGGAGAATTAGGGGCGGGGTAGGGGATGGGTGGGACAACTAGTGGCTAGTAACCCTTGTGGCCTGGCTAGTGGCTCAAGACTTGAAATTTTGAGCCCTGTTCTACATGATATATTCATTTTAAAAACAACTCACAAGACTTTAAACAAAATGGTGTTAGTATGTCCCAAGCATTCACAAGCATGTCTTGTTTTTTTCACAGAACAACCCCAATCCTCCTCTTCTCAGATCCCTCGCCAGCCCTCTTGGCCCCTCCCTCCTTCCTTCAATGAAACTCGTGTTATTTTAAGGCAGCAGGGGCATGATGCCTTGTTGGCTAAAGCGGACTGCCTTATGTTTGCTTCCAGTCCACCCACATGGTTTTGATTCACTGGGTTTTCAATTTCAGGGTCAATTTTATTTCGACAAATGTATGCCCATGGTGTTTTCTTTGTCATGTTTTTATTTTGAACCTTTTTCAAAGTTTTTGCATTGGGTTTTTTCAATATCTTATCCTTTTAGTGGGTTTTTGCATTATTTGGATGACTTTTTATTTGTCGGCACGTGCAGGCTCCCCTGCTTGTCTCGAATCCTTACAACTGTTTTTTAGCATATGTAAATACTTTGGGGTTCTGCTTGCCCTTATACAAATTGTAAAAGATGAGATCAATGATCTCAGTCTTTCTGTTGAAAAGAAAAGTGTTACTGAAGCAAGCCCAATCTCTATTGGGTCTGTTTGCTTTCACATCCAGGGTCATTTCGAGGGCCAGGGTATTTTCCCAGAGGTTTGCTTTGGCTACCAGGGGTCTTAGGAGTCCATATTCTCACATCTGTATCTCCAAGAGCATTATGGAAAACCTGAAAGTTTGGTATTCCTTTTTATGTAATTTGAATGGTTCAACCATATGGCAACAAGAATTCGTTAATGACTATCAGTTTAATTTCTTAACAGATGCTGCTGGCTCCTCAGGCTTTGGAGCCTTTATGGATGGCCATTGACACGCTGCTGAGTTCTGCAGAACATTCTGCAGAACCTTGTCCTCCTGGAATTATTTCCAGTAATAGTTTTTATAGTGGTTTGGTGCACAGAGTTCTGGTGCACACAGGTAACAAAGGTGTTTTCTTTGCTATTAATACATTATCTTCAAAGTCTGAACCAGTTATTAAACGACTGCGTTTTCTAGTATTACATAGTTACATAGTTAGTCAGGTTGAAAAAAGACACAAGTCCATCCAGTTCAACCATAAAAAAATAAACAAACAAAATAAAAAACACAGTACAATCCCATACACCCAACTCTATACCCACAGTTGATCCAGAGGAAGGCAAAAAAAACCAGCAGAGCATGATCCAATTTCCTACAGGAGGGGAAAAAAATTCCTTCCTGATCCCCCGAGAGCCAATCGGATTTACCCTGGATCAACTTTACCTACAAATCTTAGTACTCAGTTATATTATGTGCATTTACGAAAGAATCCAGGCCCTTCTTAAAGCAATCTCCTGAGCTGGCCAGAACCACCTCTGGAGGGAGTCTGTTCCACATTTTCACAGCTCTTACTGTGAAAAAACCTTTCCGTATTTGGAGGTAAAATCTATTTTCCTCTAGACGTAAAGAGTGCCCCCGTGTCCTCAGTGTTGACCTTAAAGTGAATAACTCAACTCCAAGTTCACTATATGGACCTCTTATATATTTGTACATGTTGAGCATATCCCCCCTTATTCTCCTCTTCTCAAGAGTGAATACATTCAGTTCTTCTAATCTTTCCTCATAGCTGAGCTCCTCCATGCCTCTTATCAGTTTGGTTGCCCTTCTCTGCACTTTCTCCAGTTCTCCGATATCCTTTTTGAGAACTGGAGCCCAAAACTGGACTGCATATTCCAGACGAGGTCTTACTAATGATTTGTACTGGGGCAAAATTATATCTCTATCTCTGGAGTCCATACCTCTCTTAATACAAGAGAGGACTTTGCTCGCTTTGGAAACCGCAGCTTGGCATTTATGCCATTTTTGAGCTTATGATCAACTTAAACCCCCAGATCCTTCTCCACTACAGATCCCCCCAGTTCTACTACTCCTAGCATGTATGATGCATGCATATTCTTAGCCCCCAAGTGCATAACTTTACATTTATCAACATTAAACCTACTCTGCCACTTGGTCGCCCAATTAGACAAAGCATTGAGGTCGGCTTGTAAATTGGAGACATCCTGCAAGGACATTAATTCCACTGCATAGCTTGGTGTCATCTGCAAAGGCAGAAATTTTACTTTGATCTCAGACCCGATATCATTTATACATATATTGAAAAGTAAGGGTCCCAACACTGAACCTTGGGGTACACCGCTGATAACCTTAGACCATTCAGAGTATGAATCATTAACCACGACTCTCTGAATTCTGTCTTTCAGACAGTTTTCTATCTATTTACAAACTGATATCTCCAATCCTGTAGACCTTACCTTACACATGAGCCGTGTGTGGAAAACTGTATCGAACGCTTTTGCAAAATCCAAGTATACCACGTCCACTGCCACGTCTCTGTCCAGGGTTTTACTTACCTCTTCATAAAAGGAAATCAGGTTTGTCTGACAACTTCTGTCTTTCATGAATCCATGCTGTCTGCTGCTTAAATAGTTTGTTTCCAGCAAGAACTCATCCATGTGGTCTTTTATTAAACGTTCCAGTATCTTCCCAACTATAGAAGTTAAACTAACAGGTCTATAGTTACTTGGTAAAGGCTTTGTTCCCTTTTTAAATATAGGCACCACATTGGCTCTACGCCAAGCAGTGGTACTATTCCTGTCATTAATGAGTCCCTAAAAATTAGATACAGTGGCTTTGAAATTTTAGAGCTCAATTCTTTTAGGATCCGTGGGTGGATGCCATCTGGTCCAGGTGCTTTATCCACCTTTATTCAGTCTAAATATTTCTGGACCATATCACTTTTGAGCCATTGTGGAATTGGGGCTGTGTCACTCCCACCCCCATTATGGACATGAGCTCCCCCATGCTCCATTGTATACACAGAGCTGAAGAAAGCATTTAATAAATTTGCCTTCTCTTTGTCCTCAGTCACCCATGTTTTGGGGGTTGTCCTACTATCTTTTACAATCTGTCTTTCATTTTGAATTTTTGCATCCTTGATTTCCTTTTTACATATTCTGTTATATTCTTTAAAAGGGGAAGTAGGTGGAGGAATGTTTCCCAACAGTGATTGATAGATACTCACAATCCTAAAATGAAACGTATATAAAAATAATTGAACAAGAAGGGTTGAGGAAGAACCTCCTCCCAACTTTGAGGATTTTTATGTGAGATATCAATCCTAGTAATAAGGTAGGCACACCAAACACGTACGTTATATGTCAAAATTAGAAAATTTTATTTACATAAAAACAAGTTTTTATACATATAGAACAAAGTGATTGAATGACGACCACTATATTTACAGAGAGGCACAGACGGAATTTTGTGCACTATTGCCAACTAGTTTCGCATTCATATGCTTCTTCAGGGCTTTACACCTCGGTCTCTTCTGAGAGATAGTCGTCTGTATGTAACAATAGATGCCATTAATATAAAACAGCAAATATAACAAATTGTATAAAAATATTCATACAAAGTATCAACATTTCAACAAAAAATAATAATAATGAACATCAAACAATATATATAAGAAAGTGTGCTTACCAATCCTGTTTTCAAATTAGTGTGACTAGACATAAAGTCAGAACGCCCCTCCTATCCCGACAGCATAAGACCAAATCAAGAACGAGAAGAAAACCTGTGGAAGCCAGATCCACCTGGTCATGAAATGTGGGTGATAGGGTGTTGAGGTTTGATTAAATTAAATGCTTGTGCAGCTCTAGATATAAATAATATAAATCAAAAATATTTAACTATTAATTCAGGATAAATTTTTCTATACATCCATCTTTGATAACTTTCAGAATTCAAGTCTGGGAATGGTATCAAACCTCAACACCCTATCACCCACATTTCATGACCAGGTGGATCTGGCTATTTAAGAGAACGCATTAACCCCCAGGGGCTTAGAGTGCAGATCTTTCCAACATTTGAAGTAACAGAGCAAACACTCAAAGAGAGATGGGAAGCCAATTTAAATCAATGTTCGGCCAGCATGATGGTGATCCTACGGGATAAACATCTTGTGGACCTGGCAGCACTTGATAAAGAAATTGAGGAACTACGCACCTCAGGCAACCATCTCTCATCGAGTGCCGACTTCAAAAAGAAGGAACTGGAATTGGTACAATATCTAGAAAAATATAACAAAACTGTGATTATGAGAAAAGACCAGAAATTTTACAAAGATCAGTCAGCTTTCCTGGGAGGATATGTATATAAATGGTCAAAAAATCCATTTAATAAAGGAAATAAACGGAATAATCATCAAAATAATACAACATATAAATCTGACTCTGATGCTTCTATCTGTTCATCCTCTATCTCTTCCCAGAGAACGGCAACTAAGACATCACGAGGACCACCGGGAAAAGGACGTCCACTGAAACGCGGTAATGGTGGTGGGCAGAGCACACAGGGGAGGATAACCAAAAAACATATTACCTCACCTCAGTTACAAAGAAATCAGTCTAACGTTAGTCAAGAACAGGTGCTAGTTACACTTGGTGACCCGGTGGTGGGCAGTACACCCCTCCCAATGTTTACTAAAGACAACGAACGTAGCAGTCAGAAAGAACTAGGTGCAACTCCAAAAATTAGGAACATTTCTACTCACCCTGGTCCAACCCTTTTAGGGCCATGTCTAATACCCTCAACCCCCGTCCCTCAGATGAAGATGGGAAAAATGGACCCCTTTGTGGTCAAACAACTACAACTGAGCCAGGACTAGATGTAATTAATATATCCTCGCATACATTATCTCCCGATGAAATTGAGATTCTAAGATTAGGACTGAGTTTTTGTCCATCTCAAAAAATGGATACGTTTGAAATGTTGATACTTTGTATGAATATTTTTATACAATTTGTTATATTTGCTGTTTTGTATTAATGGCATCTATTGTTACATACAGACGACTATCTCTCAGAAGAGACCGAGGTGTAAAGCCCTGAAGAAGCATATGAATGCGAAACTAGTTGGCAATAGTGCACAAAATTCCGTCTGTGCCTCTCTGTAAATATAGTGGTCGTCATTAAATCACTTTGTTCTATATGTATAAAAACTTGTTTTTATGTAAATTAAATTTTCTAATTTTGATATATAACATACGTGTTGGGGGTGCCTACCTTATTACTAGGATTGATATCTCACATAAAAATCCTCAAAGTTGGGAGGAGGTTCTTCCTCAACCCTTCTTGTTCAATTATTTTTATATCTGTTATATTCTTTGTAACATTTAAACGACACTAGTGTTCATTTTTATATTTTTTTAAACAATTTTCTTATTGTTTATATCTTTTTTAACTTTGACCGTGAGCCACATAGGTTTTATTTTTAGCCTTTTAAACGTATTGCCCATGGGAATATACTTTGCAGTGAGGTCCCAAACAGTCTTTTTGAAACATTTCCATTTCTGTTCTGTGTTTATCGGTGCCAAAATTTGCTCTCAGTCCAAGTCCTGGAGAGCAGTCCTCATCCTTTGAAAATTTGCTCTCTTGAAATTAAGTGTTTTTATCTTTCCTGTATGTATTTCTTGCTTATAGTTAACATTAAATGAAATCATGTTATGATCACTGCTACCCAGGTGTTCCTTTACCTGAATATTAGTAATAAGCTCTGCATGGTTTGAGATTACCAGGTCCAACAGAGCATCATTCCTAGTTGGGGCCTCAATAAACTGGACCATAAAATTGTCCTGCAATAGGTTTTTTACATTTTTGTCCTTTAACTGTTCCAGAAATTCCATTATTCCAGTCAATTTCTGGGTAGTTAAAATCCCCCATTATTATCACCGTCCCAGCCCTTGGAGTGCTTTCCATCTGTGCAAGGAGCCAAGTCTCCACCTCCTCGTTAACATTGGGTGGTCTATAACAAACTTTGAACTACGCACATCTGTATGCAGTTCCATCCATAATGCTTCAGCTTCATCACATTCTCCATCAACCAGGTCCTCTTTCATGCTTGCTTTGAGATCACTTCTCACATAGAGACAGACTCCTCCACCTTTCCTTTTTACCCTGTCTTTCCGAAAGAGAGCATAGGCAGGAATATTAATAGCCCAGTCATGTGAGGATTGAAGCCAAGTTTCAGCAATACCGTTTACATCATAGCTCTCCTCATGCTTCCAACTCACCTGTTTTGCTTGGCAGGCTTCTGGTATTGGTGAACAAACATTTAAATGTATTGTTACATTTTTCGCTGGTGTTTTTCATTTAATTCATATCATTTTTAGTAGTGCAAATGGCACTATAATTTCCAATGGCTGTTTGCAATATGGGACATTTCTTGTCACCTGCCATAACCACCCTCTCATCTATCCCCATTCCACTCTCCATTAATGTCTGACCCCTAACTGACCTGTGTGCCCGATGTAATTCTAGTTCACCCTCCCCCTCAAGTCTAGTATTACACTGCATGCATTTTAATATTTGGCTGAAAGCAACGGACATAGCAGGGATACATAATAACATAGCTGACACTTTATCTAGTTTGCTGTTCGGGAATTGGCTCAATCGGTGGATCAGTGCAGCACCCCTTGCCCAGATTTCGTCTGGAGCTCAATTTAGAGCTGATACTTTCTAACCTCAGAAACTTTGTATCAAGGAAGACTTGGCTACACTCATCTTTCCTGGTCCAGATGGTGTTCATTTTGTCATGAGTTGAGCCTGGATGCCTTAGATGTGACCGCTTATGTCTCTCTGGCGGTTGTGTCTAAGTTGATTCTGTTGAAACTCAGTCCTGCATCAGTTAGCAAGATATTAGCGGGTGTGTCCTTTTTTCAAAAATGTGCAGGTTTGCGAGCATTAACTTCTTTCTTTCAGGTCAGTCAATACTCAAGGGTTTTGAAGGTCCAGACCTATTCATGATAATAGGTGTCCCATTTCGATTACTTTGTTGGTAGACCTTCTCGTGGTATTGAAGGTGGTTTGTTTTTTGGAGTTTTAATTTTCAGAGCTGCCTTTACAATCGTCTTTTTTTGGAGCCCTGAGCGTTAGGGAATTTACATTGGTGAATAAAGGGTCTAGCTCTTTTCTTCACTATTCTCATGTTTCTTTAGTTGAGTGCTTTCTAAACCTTTTCCTTTGCAGGTCAAAAACCCTGCCAGTAGGTAAGGGTTATTGGGTTTTTCTTGCCAACTCCACTAATCCCGTAATATACCCGGTCTCACATTTTGCCGGGTATCTTTCAGTTAGACCTACTTCTAATGATTCCTTCTTTTTTCACCAGGACCTGTCTTCCTTAACTAGGTACCAGTTTTAGCTGTCTTAGCTTCCTGTTCCATTTTTGCTTTTCATCCCATTCCTTTAGGATTTGGGCAGCTACTACAGCTGATTCATTGGGTTTCTCTGCAGATGTTTTGAAAAAAGTAGGCCATTGGGGCAGTTATGGGTACAAAATACTGTATGTTAGCCCCAATCTACTAACATTGTAATTTAATTTTAAAGATTCTCCCATATGCAAAATCTGGATGGTAGGACATTGCTACATTTTCTGGGCTGCTAAAGATTCCAGAACTAGGACCTACTCCTCCAATCTAGGTCTTAATATTAATGAATTCTCTGTTTTTTGACCGGGCATTAGTTGTTTAAGGTGACCTGAGAGACCACTTGATTCACTTGTCTAGCGTCTGGCTCTCTCCTCAAATTTTGGTAATCCATGTCGGGGCAAATGATCTAGGGAAGGTCTTGGGAGCAGCTCTGCGAAATAAAAAGAGACCTTTATTCTATTAGGCTTATGTTTCCATCAGCCATGAGATAATTCCTAGGCCTATCTGGTCTCCTCTGGTAGCTTATCCTATGTGGATAGGATTAGGAGACATCTCAATAGGACCATTCGTAACTTTCTACTTTCGTCTGATGGAAAATAATTTTTCCACGCTGAATTGGAAGGTTTTGTTCCAGGTGTGTTTCGCAATGGTTTGGTTCATTTATCCGCAATTTGCCTGGACATATTTAATATGGGCCTGCAAAATTTGATACAAACAGCCACGGTGTTGGGGGGGCCTCAGCCAGTAGCTTCTCTTCTGGCTTCAGCCGGTGGGGAGTAGTTGCCCAGCATTGTCTGTATTGACACCGTGTCATATTGATTAATGTATTTTAGACAGTATGGCATCAGGTTACCCCTTGGATAACACCGTGGCCATTGTTTAAATTGCCAAAATAAATAAATATTTGTGAAAATCATCTGTTGTTCTATGTCTCTATAATACTAAAATCCCTTTGTGCTAGCCCGTGAAAGTGGAGAGCGAGAGACAAAATAACTAAGCAGACAAGACCTCACTAAGAAGAAAGAAGGCATACAGAGTGTCACGTTGGTACCGTTGAGAGCCCACAGGCAAGCAGGTGACACAGAATCCCCTAGGGCATGAAATCTAAGGATGGATGGATGGATAAAGCAAAAAGAAAGCTGGATAGTGAGCCAAGATCGGGGCGGGCAGCAGACAACGTAATCAGGAGAACTGGCTGATTCGGTACACAAGAGATCGGTCCACGAGAAGCCAGGTAAGCAGGTTACAGGAGGGGTGCTCAGAAATAAGTGTTGCTTAAGCAACTAGAAGCTGGTCTGAGTGGAATTTAAATAGAGAGGCACATGAGGGGCTGGACAGGAAGTAGCAGGAAGGAAGGATATATTATTCAGCAGGTGAAGCTGGCGACACCCATAGCTGCTGAGTGCAGCCAGAGCTGAACACAAGCTTGTGGAACAACATGTGCCAGCCAACCTACAGCAGTAAAGGTAAGACACAGATCCGCTCTGCAGTTGATCTGTGACACAGAGTCTGCCACAAAGAGGTATAAAATTTGTGTTTAGAAAAAACTTTAGCCCCAACAAATCCAAAAAAGGGCTCCCTAACCATAGGTGCATTTGGCAACCTAAGGTGAGAGACTGCATCTAGTAAGTAAGTAAGGGACATGCAACACTGGTCTGCAGATGAAAGTTCTTGAGGACAAAAAGGAGAATGCTTTGAGATCTATCACCCACTCATAAGGGGGTTTTAATTGGTGCTATAGATGGGGAAAGGGGCAGAGCTCTGTCACTAGTATTCTGCTATTTTGGCACCAGAAAAAATATGTTATCTCACTTTATGTTCTTGCAGATTGGTATTAGAGGTATTTAAACTTTGTTTGCTATTTTATTTCATGATCATTATCCCCTAGAAATGTTCTTGCAGAGTAATATCATGCAGTATTGTTGTAAATGTTTATTTAATATGCAGTTTATAGGGATGAGCCGATTTGGCAAGAAAAAACAAATCAACTAAACTGAATCAACTTTTTGCATATCTTCAAGCCCAGTTTTCAAACATTTGTAAAAAAAAAAAAAGAAAAACAAACAAAAAAAAAAAACTAGTGGGAAGAGGAGCTTAAAGGCCAACATTAAAAATCTTTTAAATAACATGTTTTGGAGATTTCTTAATTCTCCATAACAAGTTGCAGAGAAGTAGAATGTACTAATGTAAAAGGGACAACTTAGGATTCCTTTTTTTAGCATTGGTACAGTATCACTTCTGTTCTTAAATGACAGATCCCTGCTGCTAAATGACAGATCCCCTACTCATTAAGGTGGAGGGTAGGCCATGAAAGTTCAACCAAAGCTGAAGCACATCCATACTGGTTGATAAAATTTGCCATAACAATGTAATTTATACATAATTTTCTGTATTGACATAATGCGGTATATTGTATTGCTGCAGTGCCATGTGGTATGATTATATGACACTGACATATTAGGGTGAAGTGACTAAGATGATTGAGTTGTTTTAAACCCCATTAGCTATTTTATCGTATGATAATTTTCTTCTAAAAATTTTAAATTTACAAACAAAAATATCATTTTGGTGTGGAATTATTACTTGAAATGAGCACCTCTCAGAGATCATAATTTTATTTCACACTTAAACAAGCTATAATGCATATGTTACTTGCCATTATGATAGTAATAATTAAGGCCTACATATAATTTCTGCAAAGAGGCCCTTTCTTGACTTTGTCCGCCTCTGAACATAGTTCCAAATCTCTTCTAATCATGCTCAAGTCAGAACATAGGCCTAAGGATTAATATGCCTTTTCACAGTTTTTACACTGATGTCTGCCAGTTGGCTGTTGAACTGGTAACAGCAACTCAGGCACTGCCAGGTCTTTGAATTGCTCTCTAGGAGATTCCATTATATTCAGCTGAATGCATGGGTTGAATCTTCCAGTATACATGCTTCCTTCGCCTCAATAGTGCATTGAATTATTTTTTAAATAGAACCTATTTTCCTAAAACATATTTCGCTTGTAGTGATAATATAGTATGAAAAAGACTCTGGTATAGAGCTATGACTAATACTAGTTGCCATTTTATATTTATAATTTTACTTTTCCTTGATTGTACATTAGGATCTTTGTAGTTCTTTCTTTGTTTCTACCATAGTTTAAACAATATTTTGTGAGCTATGTCAGATATTTAATATCAAAGAATCTATATTGTTTCTAGTAGAATATGTCTTTGCTTTATTCAGTAGTTAGTAGTTCATTGTTGAGCAGATATATATTTTGCTCTAGTATATGCAGTATGTGTTTTGTAGATTGTTAAGCTTAAAGGCCCATACACACGATTGGACTTTTTGACAGCAACGGTCCAGCGGACGTGTTTGATCGGACAACCCGACCATCTGTATGCTCCATCAGACAATTGTTTTAGATTGTTCAACAGACAAATGTTCGCTGTGCATGCTCTCAAACTTTCCGACAACAAATGTCCAATGAAGCATCAACCAATCGTGTGTACATAGTTACATAGTTACATAGTTAGTCAGGTTGAAAAAAGACACAAGTCCATCCAGTTCAACCATAAAAAAATAAAAATAAACAAACAAAATAAAACACAGAACATCCCATACACCCAACTCCATACCCAAAGTTGATCCAGAGGAAGGCAAAAAACCTCAGCAGAGCATGATCCAATTTGCTACCGGAGGGGAAAAAATTCCTTCCTGATCCCCTGAGAGCCAATCGGATTTACCCCGGATCAACTTTACCTACAGAACTTAGTACTCAGTTATATTATGTGTATTTAGGAAAGAATCCAGGCCCTTTTTAAAGCAATCTACTGAGCTGGCCAGAACCACCTCTGGAGGGAGTCTGTTCCACATTTTCACAGCTCTTACTGTGAAGAAACCTTTCCGTATTTGGAGGTGAAATCTCTTTTCCTCCAGACGTAAAGAGTGCCCCCTTGTCCTCAGCATTGACTTTAAAGTGAATAATTTAACACCAAGTTCACTATATGGACCTCTTATATATTTGTACATGTTGATCATATCCCCCCTTATTCTCCTCTTCTCAAGAGTGAATAAATTCAGTTTTTCTAATCTTTCCTCATAGCTGAGCTCCTCCATGCCTCTTATCAGTTTAGTTGCCCTTCTCTGCACTTTCTCCAGTTCTCCGATATCCTTTTTGAGAACTGGTGCCCAAAACTGGACTGCATATTCCAGATGAGGTCTTACTAATGATTTGTACAGGGGCAAAATTATATCTCTATCTCTGGAGTCCATACCTCTCTTAATACAAGAAAGGACTTTGCTCGCTTTGGAAACCGCAGCTTGGCATTGCATGCCATTATTGAGCTTATGATCAACTAAAACCCCCAGATCCTTCTCCACTACAGATCCCCCCAGTTGAACTCCCCCTAGAATGTATGATGCATGAATATTCTTAGCCCCCAAGTGCATAACTTTACATTTATCAACATTAAACCTCATCTGCCACATAGTGTACACAAGTCTATCAAACTAAAGTCCAAAGTACAAACACGTATACTCAGAATCAATGCTAAAGGTCAGACAACAATAGCAGAAGTTGTCCAAAGGGTGGCGGTAAAGAGCTGAAAACCCATGTGATTTGGTGAATGTTGGCTGAAGAAGTTCTGGCGTGTGTATGCATACCAAGTTCACAGCCAACGCCCCTTTGGACAAAAATCCACGGAAATGTCCGATGGAAGTCCGATCGTGTGTATGAGGCTTTAATGGGTCGGCCCACCATTGGTGAAGAAGGTGCTGGATACATTGCTGTTGAAATATATAATTATTACAAGAAACCAGGTATGATACAAAACCCCTGTACTCCTTCTGTAACTAAAATATTACTTTTGGATGGATTTCATCTGTGCTGAATATCCTCTTAAAAAATATAATTTTTTTCAGATCTATCTATGACTATAGTGAAATTATATGTATCTCTATGCTGAACCAATGCATTTTGAGAAGATATTTTCTTTGAATACAGTACCTTGCAAATATAGACATTACAGGCAAATGCAGATTTAAAAAATATCAAGAAAGACCCACTCATATTTTTAAATGTGTATCTGTTTTGTTCTCTATTATATATCAGCCATTCAAGGTTATGTAATTCTTTATACAATGCAGGATAACTCCAGGAGAGCAATTTCTATCAGGAAAAGCTGTTTTCCTGGAAAAGCCTTAAAAAGTGATTACCCTTTAAAACAATATATATGTTATATATCAAACCACTTTGTTCCTATTTTAAAGTTCCGGCCACATTATTATTATTTTTTTTATATTGTTCTGAGCATAATTTAATGTTAAATAAAAAAACTATTATATCATTTTAAATATGGATGTTGCTAAAATATAAATTAACCACTTAAGACCCGGACCAATACGCTGGCAAATGACCCAAGGGGTTTTTGCGATTCGGCACTGCGTCGCTTTAATAGACAATTGCGCGGTCGTGCGACGTGGCTCCCAAACAAAATTCGCGTCCTTTTTTTCCCACAAATAGAGCTTTCTTTTGGTGATATTTGATCGCCTCTGCGATTTTTATTTTTTGCGCTATATACAAAAATAGAGCGACATTTTTGGAAAAAAATCAATATTTTTTACTTTTTGTTATAATAAAAAACCAATAAACTAAATTTTAGTCAAACATTTAGGCCAAAATTTATTTAGCCGCATGTCTTTAGTAAAAAAAAAATCGCATTAAAAAAAAATTAGCTACCTAGCGGGAACAGCGACACTAATACAGCGATCAGAAAAATGATCGCTTAGTGACGCTGGCAATAGGGAGTGAAAGGGTTAACTAGGGCAGTGATCAAGGGGTTAAAACTTTATTGGGGGGGGTGGGGGGGCTACCCTGACACTAACACTGTCTGACTGTCACACTGTCTGTCACACTGACACTAAATACAGTAATCATACATGTATGATTACTGCATTCAGTGACACTGTGACAGGGGGGAGGGGGGGGGGCGATCGCGGGGGTTAAATGTGATTTTGTGTGTGTGTAGTGTAGTGTTGGTGCAGGACTTACTTGTAGTGTGGTGATCTCTCCTCAGCGGCGCTTGAAACAAACGCCGAGGGAGAGATCACGTCGCTTCCTCCTTCCTGTGTTTACACAGGAGGAGGAAGTGACAGGTCAGGCGGGCGCGCGCATTGGCTGGGAGCGATCCGGAGGGGGCGGATGAAAACGGATAGCCGCCCCCACTTGTCGGATCGCTCCTGCAGCCGCGCGGACCGCCGCATGTACAGGGGGGGGGGTCCGATCGGACCCCCGATCCCCCCCAAGGCACCAACGTATATATACGTTGATGTGCCTGTCGGTGCCATTCTGCCGACGTAAATGTACATGCGGCGGTCCTTAAGTGGTTAAGTACTTACTAGTTTGTCCCTCCTGTTGTGGCCGTTGCCATCATGATTGTGGGCATGTGAAGCCCAATTGATACCTCTTCCTGAATAACCGTAGGAGAGGTGCATGATGGATAATCAATAATTGAGCATGAGCAATTCACCGGCGGCCGTAGCACCAATTGTTTCTAAAGTTGCCATAGATAAACACATCAACATTGCTAAAATATAAATTAAGTACTTACTAGTTTGTCCCTCCTGTTGTGGCCGTTGCCATCATGATTGTGGGCATGTGAAGCCCAATTGATACCTCTTCCTGGATAACCGTAGGAGAGGTGCATGCTGGATAATCGATAATTGAGCATTAGCAATTCACCGGCGGCCGTAGCACCAATTGTTTCTAAAGTTGCCATAGATAAACACATCTCGGCACTGTGATCTGCTTTAAATTGCGTAATTTCCTGTCAGGAAATTACGTGATTTTTGATCACAGACTTCTGGGAAATGATGACACAAATCTACGCTGGGTTTTGAAAGCTTAAGTCGTCAAAAGTGGAAGTGGGCGTGAGCAATGCAAATGAGGCGTGACCCCATGCAAATGATGGGCTGAGAGCCAGACAAGTACTTAAAACGAACGGCGCATGCGCCTTCCCGTGGACGTATCCCAGTGCGCATGCTCACAATCACGTCGAAACAACTGGCTAAGATACGTCGAATCACTGCCTACGGTGTGAACGTAACCTACACCCAGCCATATTCACGTACTGCGTAAACGACGTAAAATACGACGGCATTCGTTCCCTGGTCCATACCTTTGCATGAGTTGTGCCTCCAATATGGGGAATAACTTTACGCCGGACGTACGACTTTGCATATTTGCATCGAAAATCAATGGGAGCGACACATGCGTCCAGCGTAAATATGCGCTCACTATACGCCGGCGTAGGAAAGTTACGTTGTGCGGCTGAAGACTATTTTTCGACGTATCTAGCTTTGTGGGTCGGCACATAGATACGACTGCGCACATTTGTACTTACGTCGGTGTATCTGGAGATACGTCGGCGTAAGTGCTTTGTGAATCCGGGCCTCTATTCCAAATTATTGTGTGCCATGTGGACAACCTAGTCATAATAAATTAGCTTTCTCCATGAAACACAAAGAACCTGTGCTTCTGTCAGACCAGGTTTCACTTGATTCTTTTGCTTTTCCCATTCTTATATAACTTCTTAAATGAGTCTGGTATGAAATAAGTCTGGGGATATTGATGCTGATCTCCTCCTGAAAATGTCAGCTGCCTTTCTGTGTCTGTGTCTGGATTAAAGTACTGATACAGATTATACAAACGTAGTTTTGAAAAGAAGAGCAATTGTTTAAACCCCTGAGATAAAGAGAAAATCTCTCTAAAATAGGAGAGTTACCTGCTGAGACAGTTTTCATGAGACCAAGTGTCCCCCATAGGAAGATTTACCCTTTATTCCAGTTCTAGTGACTACAATAAAACCTTGGACTGCGAGCATAATTCGTTCCAGAAACATGCTTGTAATCCAAAGCACTTGTATATCAAAGCGAATTTCCCCAAAAGAAATAATGGAAACTGAAATGATTTGTTCCACAACCATGTGACAGGTTAGGTAACCATAAAATGTCCATCCACAAATGGAAGCCTCTACAAGGGGATAAGAAGCGAAATCCAGCAGGAGCTACAGAGTATAAAAAAAGTGAGAGGCGGCTCTAAGTGTAGCAATTTGTTGCTAAATGTTGTACCTTCATTAAATGTAACCATATTTCTACACTCAGAGGCGCCTCTCTTCTCTTTTATACTCAGTTGTGACATGACGTTACTCTTATATCATATGTCTTATAAGACATCGTTTGTATATCAAGTCAAAATGTATTAAACATTTTTGCTTGTCTTGCAAAATGCTCTCAAACCAAGTTACTCTAAAACCAAGGTGTTACTGAACTCAGAATTTTGGATTCCCCCTCACATGCAGTCCTAGTAACAATTATTACCAAGATGCATAATAAGTATGAATCAGAAAACAGTAAATACCTTGCTGGAGTTCTAGCCCTTCTCTAATCCATAAAAATACAGGTTTGACTTTAGATATACTATAAGTCATTTTAAGTCACAGACCTGGAACAGCCATTATGTACATGCATGCACAAATTCCTTATATCTATGCTTGTTCTGGGTCAGGCATTAACCACTTTAATATCGGACAAGTTCACCCTCTTCCTGACCAGGCCAATTTTCAGGTTTCAGCGCTGTTACACTGTGAATAACATTTACTCAGTCATGCAACACTGTACACATATACATTTTTTTTCACACAAATAAAGATTTTTTTGTGGTAATATTTAATCACCATTCGATTTTTTTTTTTTGCTAAATTAACGAAAAAAGACTGAAAATGTTGAAAAAAAAATAGTTTGTTACAAAATTTAGGCCAAGATGCACACTTCTACATTTCTTTGCTAAAAATAACCCAAATCAGTGTATATTATTTAGTTTGTAGAAAAGTACAGTCCACAAACTATGAAATATATTTGAAAATCGATTAGTCCTGATGTACTGATGGTCTATCTTAGGCCCTAAAATGGCAGGACAGTACAAATACCCCACCCAAAATAACCATTACCTCTTACCAGTATTTAGTAAGAGGCATGTTAAGTTTTTTGAAGTTGTAATATTTTGTCGCAAGTTTGGGGAAAACTAAGAAATTGAAAAAATATATATATTAAAAAAAAAGTTTTTTCCTTTTTTATTGCAATTTTTTTTACCAATTTTGTTTTTACATACTGTGACCAGAGAACTACAGTGCTGCCATAGTGACACTGTACTATTCTGGGGAGGTGAATAGGATTTTTTTTACACAGTATTGCACTTTTATGTGCAACCTTGTTTTATGTATTTTACAAGGGATGTTCAAGTCAAACCTGGACTTTTGAGTTTATATAATAAAAGAACAAATTTCAAGGAGTTGAAACTACATTGTGTTTTCGACATACTCCCCTGCTGCATTTATACACTTATCACAGACTTTTATTAATGCCTGGAAAACTTTAACATTGTGCATTAACATACCTCCCAACTTTTTTAAATGAGAATGAGGGACACCTATCAGCAAAAGTATGCAGTCATAGTACACACTTCCAGCCACTCCCCCTTAACCACTTCCTTACTGGGCACGTATACCCCCTTCCTGACCAGGTGAAATTTCAGCTTCTGGCACTGCATCGCTTTAACTGACAATTGCGCGGTCGTGCGACGTGGCTCCCAAACAAAATTGGCATCCTTTTTTCCCCACAAATAGAGCTTTCTTTTGGTGGTATTTGATCACCTCTGCGGTTTTAATTTTTTGCGCTATAACCAAAAAAATAGCGACAATTTTGAAAAAAAGTCAAGATTTTTCACTTGTTGCTATAATAAATAGCCCATTAAAAAAAAAAAAAAAATTCCTCAGTTTAGGCCGATAAATATTCTTCTACATATTTTTGGTAAAAAAAAATCGCAATAAGCGACTGGTTTGCGCAAAAGTTATAGCGCTTACAAAATAGGGGACAGAATTATTATTAATTTGTATTATACATTTTTTTACTAGTAATGGCGGCGATCTGCGATTTTTATTGGGACTGCGACATTATGGCGGACACATCGGACACTTTTGACACATTTTTGGCGCCATTCACATTTATACTGCGATCAGTGCTATAAATAAGCACTAATTACTGTATAAATGTGACTGGCATTGAAGGGGTTAACACTAGGGGATGAGAAAGGGGTTAAATGTGTACCCTAAATTGTGTTCTGACTGTGGGGGGAGGGGGGTGACTAGGGGGGGGGGTGACGGATCTGTATCCCTATGTACAAGGGACACAGATCGGTCTCCTCTCTCCCCTGACAGGACATGGATCTCTGTGTTTACATATTGTGCCTGGGAGTCTCCTTAGTCTGCCTGTAAAGTAGTGCATCTTTCCCGTGCTTATAACAGTACCGCAGCAAAATAAAAATTACTAAAGGAAAAAATTAATTTAAAATTGAAAAAAAAAGCATGGGTTCCCCCCAGTCCATTGCCAGGCCCTTCGGGTCTGGTTTGGATATTAAGGGGAACTCAGCACCAACATTTTAAAATAAAATGGCGTGGGGCCCCCAAAATCCAAACCAGTCCCTCCAGCTCTGGTATGGGTTTTAAGGGGAACCCTGTGCCAAAATGTAAAAAAAATGCATGGGGGTCTCCCCAAAATCCATACCAGACCCTTATCTGAGCATGCAACCTGGCAGGCTGCGGGAAAAGGGGAGGAGAGAGAGCGCCCCCCTCCTGAACCATACCAGGCCACATGCCCTCAGCATGGGAAGGGTGCTTTGGGGTCCCCCCAAAAAAACTTTCCCCATGTTGATGGGGACAAGGGCCTCATCCCCACAACCCTTGCCCGTGATTGTGAGGGTCTGCAGGCAGGGGGCTTATCAGAATCTATAAGGCCCCTAAAACAGGGGGGCCCCCAGATCCCAACCCACCCATGTGAATGGGTATTGAGTACATTGTACCCCTACCCAGTCAGCAAAAAAGTGTAAAAAAAGTAAAAACTATGTCACATGATGGCAGAATGGGCGGGTCACTCGGTTATGTCACCAGGTGGCCCCGCCCTTGGCTATATAAGAGCTGTCACCGCAAAAAGATGGCAGTTGGTGGGACACCTCCCAAGGTGATGGAGTTTTTCCGTTTTTGTTTTTTTCTCTGGACCGTTGGCGCCATGATTGAAGATGGATGGACATCGCAGGACACTTTTTTCTTTAACCACTTCAATACAGGTCTTTAAAAACCACCTCCACCTCCATACCGGGCCCATTCTGGCACTGCTCTCCTACATGTACAAATAATCATTCTTTTGCTAGAAAATTACTCAGAACCCCCAATCATTATATATGTTTTTTTTAGCAGACACCCTAAGGAATAAAATGGCGGTCATTGTAACTTTTTATCTTGCACGGTAAAACAAAATGGTTTCATTAATTAAAAAAAAAAAAAACAGTAAAGTTAGCCCAATTTTTTTGTAAAATATGAAAGATGATGTTATGCCGAGTAAATAGATACCTAACATGTCATGCTTTAAAATTGCGCACACTCATGGAATGGCACCAAACTTTGTTACTTAAAAATCTCCATAGGCGATGCTTTAAAATGTTTACAGGTTACCAGTTTAGAGATACAGAGGAGGTCTAGTGCTAGAGTTGTTGCACATGCTCTAACGCACGTGGCGACACCTCACATGTGTGGTTTGAACAACGTTTACATATGTGGGCGGGACTTACGTGCTTTCACTTATAAGCGTGAGCTACCGGGGACAGGGGCGTTTACATTTTTTTTTTGCTTATTTATTTATTTTTTACACTTTTTTAGAAAATAAATACATTTTCTGTAAACATCCCTTGTAATAGGAATAGTGTGTGACAAGTCCTCTTTAAGTAGAGATGCGGGGTCAATAAGACCCCACATCTCTCCTCCAGGCTGGAAAGAATGAGATTGTGAAAAAAAATTCACAGATCTCATTCTTACTAGCTGCAATAGCGGTTTGTTTACTTATGGGTACCCGGGCGTGACGTTATCACATCGCGCCCGGGCCTCTGACGGTCATAGAGATGACCATCTGGTCACCAGTCATCTCTATGCCTCCCATCCAGGGCACGGCGATCATCTCTCCGGGCCCCCGATGGCAAGGGAGAGTCTGGAGAAGCACCGGATGGCGGAGGGAGGGGGGATGTCCTCTAGGTCTAGTATAGTTTAGGAGAGGGGGTGCTCTCTCATCCCCCTATTTTCCTGTGACCCGCCAGGTTGGATAAGATAAGGATATGATATGGATTTTTTTTACGAAATTTATGAAATTTACAGCGTTAAACTCGCAGTAACGCACTGAACTATACTGCGTTAAATGGAAGGTAATGCACTGAAATATACAGCATTAAACTTTCAGTAACGCCCTGAATTATACTGCGTTAAACATGCACTAACACACAGAAATATACAACGTTAAATGGTACGTAGCGCACTGAAATATACATTGTTAAACTTGCAGTAACACACTGAAATATACAGCGTTAAATTTGCAGTAACACACTGAAATATATGACATTAAACTTGCAGTAATGCACTGAAATATACTTAGTTAAACATGCACTAACACAGAAATATACTGTATTAAATGGCACGTAACGCACTGAAATAGATTGCATTAAACTTGCAGTAACGCACTAAAATATACAACATTAAACTTGCAGTAACGCACTGAAATATACAGCACTAAACTTGCAGTACCGCAATGGGCTATACTGCGTTAAAGGGAAGGTAATGCACTGAAATGTACAGCGTTAAACTTGCAGTAACACACTGAAATATGCTGCATTAAATGTACACTAAGGCCTTGTACACACGATGGGATTTATCCACTGTAAACGGTCCCCGGACCGTTTACAGCGCATATTTACGCCGGGATGTTTTGATCCGGTGGCTGTACACACCATCGGATCAAATTCCCCGCCGGCGGACAGCGCGGTGATGCGGCGGTGACGTTGACGCCACCACGTCACCGCACCAGGAAGTAAACACTTCCGCGCGCATGCGTCGGATCCATTCACAGGATACGACGCATGTGCGGGCAGATATGTCCGCTGGTTTGCCGTACTAACCAGCGGACATATCTGACGGGCAGCTATCCGGCGGAAAAATTCCAAAGCATGCTTTGAAACTTTTCCGCCTGAGGAATCCGGCCAGAACGGTCCGTTTGCCCCTACACACGAGCGGATTTTTCGGCTGAAATGGTCCGTCGGACCATGTTCAGCGGATTTATTCCCTCGTGTGTACAAGGCCTAACACACAGAAATATACTGCAGTAAATGGCTCGTAACACACTAAAATATACTGCGTTAAACTGGCACTAATGCACAGAAATATACTGTGTTAAATGGCAAGTATTCTGCGTGTTAAACTTGCAGTAACGCAAGGGGCGTGGCTTGGACTCCACCGAGATGGCGGTGTGACTCCTGAGCTCCTGGCTAACGGCGGAATCCCACAGCGGCTCGCGGCACACAGAGGCACTATTTCCAGCCCCAACCACATCCTAACAGCGGCGGAACACTCGCCCTACATACAGGGAGCATGACGAGGAAGCGGCAGGCCGAGCATCGGCCGAAAAAGCTTACGGACTTTTACTCCTCATCGCCGCTACCTCGTGGGCAAGATGGCGCCGGCGCCTCATCCGCCTCTGGTTCCCGCAATGGACGCTTTCAGGCTATCGCTCTGCCAGACCATCAACTATCCCTGAACACCAGGGGGACATCACAGACTCCTTCCCCGCTCAGCAGAAGCCCTGCTAAGTCCCGCTTCAGAGCGGATGACACGGACACCCAGCAATGTGAGGTAAGGTCTAACGCTGACTCACAGGAAGATACGAGGGAGCTCCCTGACTCCATAGTATCATTCCCCACACAGCATTAACCAGTCCTGGACACCACTCTAAAGGATATGCTCATCTCACTGAGGAGCACTATTCATAGTGACATGATGACCTGTATGAGGAAGTTTGGTATGGAATTAACAGCAGTGGGTGACAGAGTGAACCACATTGAGACCAAAATGGGGGAGTATGCAACCACCATCAATGACCTGGTAGATGCACATGAAACGGTTTAAGAGGAGCAATTGTGGATGAAAGCCAAACTAGCAGACTTAGAGGACAGGTCACGTAGGAACAACGTGAAAGTCAGGGGCATCCCAGAGACTGTGACCCCCTCTAGTCTGCGCTCATACGCCATGACCATGCTTGCTGCCCTCATGCCTGATGTCCCTGCCATCGAGCTATCGATCGATAGGATACATCGCTTGCCCAAACCCTCCTTCATTCCAGAGAATGTTCCCAGGGATGTCCTCTTCAGAATGCATTTTTACCAGTCTAAAGAAAAATTTATGTCTATAACCCGCAAAGGGGAACATGGTGGCACTGACTATGCATCTCTACAGTTCTACGCCGACTTGTCGCAGTTTACCCTACAACTCCGGAAAAATCTGAACACTGTCACCAAAGCCTTAAAGAACCATAACATCACCTACAAATGGGGGTTCCCAACGAAACTCATGGTGACAAAAGATGGAACCACGCATGTGATCACCTCTCCATCTAAGGCAGGGATCCTCAAACTATGGCCCTCCAGGTGTTGTAGAACTACACATCCCATGAGGCATTGTAACACACTGACATTCACAGACATGACTAGGCATGATGGGAAATGTAGTTCCTGAACAACTGGAGGGCCGTAGTTTGAGGACCCATGATCTAAGGGCTTCAAACTGCTACAAAAATGGAAGATTCTACCTGGAGATGAATCTCCCTCCGCCAGCTTTGAAACACCTGGCAGTGTGTCCCCCATTTGGAAGCAAGTCTCTAAGACTCACTGACCTGACTGAACTTTATGGCTTTTTTCATTGCCCTGTGCATTTGTTCTTCGGCCCTAACTTGGGCCCCGCCATTGGAGCTTTTCCACATTTCAGCTCCCCTGCATTTGAGCAGTATTTTCTGCATTTGGGTCACCCCGACCCTCCTTTTACAGTTTGATTGTTGTTTTTTTTGGTTTATTTTATGTTTGTTTTTCTCTCTTAACCAGTTTTGTTCACAGGAACCGTATTTCTCCAAATCCAAGAATCGTATCTCCTTGAATCACCTACCTGTCAAGAAGTCATACAGCACTCATGGAGTCTGGATCATCTTTTCTCGATGGACATTTCGCTTTCTTAATATATTTTCGAAGGGGTTGGGCCGTGAGTACATAAGGCTCATATTGATAGCACATATTGATAGCATGTCAATTAGATTGTAATGCCGGTTAATATTTTGTCAATTAATGCAAACGGTCTGAACCACCCTGCAAAGAGGGCATCGCTCTGGGGGGAAGCTGATTCCTCGCGATGCGATGTTCTCTGTGTACAGGAGACCCACTTTCACAGGGGTGCTCCACCCAAATGCACTCATAGATCATTCCAGCACTATTTTTTTTCCAACATGGACGCTAAAAGGAGGGATGTAATGATCGCTGTGAGGGACACGGTCTCCTTTTCTTTGTTAGAAGAACATTCTGACCCTGTGGGTCGTTATATAGTATTGGTGTGTGACATCAATGGTGTTAGATATACCTTGGTTAATGTATATGTCACGAACAAAAGACAGATCCACTTTTTGAACGGTTTTATGCGCAAAATTAAGAAGATCCTCCAGGGCTCACTTATTATTTGTGGTGATTTCAATGTAGTGCCTGATCCTCTGTTGGACTCTACCACGAGTCACTCTGGTAGTGTCTCTGCCCTAATTACTTTTCTTAGGTCCAATGATTTGTACGATGCCTGGCGCTGTACGCATGCTAGCGAGAAAGATTATTCTTTTTTCTCGCACAGGCACTGTTCATATTCGAGGATAGATCTGTTTTTATTGGACAAATGGCTGCTTACTAAGGTAATCCACTCCAAAATTAATATGATCACGTGGTCAGACCACGCCTCCGTCCTACTAACTCTAAACGACGCATACCCTGACACGGCTGCATTTGTTTGGCGTGCCAGTTCTTCTCTCATCCAAACCGCAGCTACTAAAGAAATAATCAAAGAACGATTAGAGGAGTACTTGCAGACCAATTCCCCCTCCACGGATAACCCATTTACACTCTGGAACGCCCACAAGGCTTTCATTAGGGGAGTGTTTATCCAGCTGGGCGCTAGGATCAAGAAGCAGAGGCAACTGACTATTGTCACTCTTCTTAAAGATATAGGTTCCCTGGAATCTTTGAACAAAACCAATCCCAACGCATCCACCAGTGCTAGGCTTTCGGCTTTAAGACACAACCTCAGACTCCTACTCCTTCAAAACTTTGAAAAAAAAGATAGGTGGGCGAGAATGTCCTTCTACTCGACGAACAACAAAGCTGGTAGGGCGCTGGCTCGTTACTTACGAGGTCAGCGCTTCAAAACTAAGATAGCACGGTTGATACATCCTTTGAGTAAAAACATAGTGTATGATTCTCAAAGCATAGCTGACGCGTTTAGCGATTATTATAGCTCCCTGTACAATTTAGAACGAGAGCCCACGGCCCACCAACCGTCCGTAGCTGAGACAACGGATTTCCTTTCCAGGGTCCACCTACCTAGTTTATCCCCGGAACAATTGAATGACTTGAATTCCCCCTTTACAATGAATGAACTACTGCAGGCCATTAACACCCTTCCTCCTAATAAATCTCCTGGCCCCGATGGACTCATAGGAGACTATTATAAGACTTTTCAAATGAATTTAGGCCCTTTTTTACTGAAGGTGTTTGAATCAGCTGCTACCTCGGGGTCCTTTCCATCTGAAATGCTTGCGGCCTTGATAGTAACGTTGCCCAAACCTGGGAAGTCACCTGATGTCCCTCAAAACTTTCGTCGTATTTCCTTGCTAAACAATGACCTCAAAATTTATGCCAAAATGATAGCCTTGCGTTTAGTAGATGTCTTGCCCACTTGACCCTGACCAATCTGGCTTCACGAAGGGCAGACAGGCGTCGGATGCCACGAGGCGTTTGCTCAACATCTCTCATATAGCACGGTCGACCCGAACGCCTTCTCTGCTCCTTGCTTTGGATGCAGAGAAGGCATTCGATAGGGTGCACTGGATGTACTTGAAGTGCACCCTGGAAAAATATGGCTTTGAAAACCATTTACTTTCGGCAATTTTCGCATTATATACGGTCCCGTCGGCTAAAGTGTATACATCGGGAATGCTATCCAAGCCTTTTAAAATCATGAACGGCACGAGGCAGGGGTGCCCGTTATCCCCCCTTATCTTCAACCTGCTAATGGAGCCGCTTGCGGCCTCCATCAGACAGTCTCCCGACGTGCACGGTTTTACAATAAGGGGTAAAAAACATGTCATCAGTTTTTTCGTGGATGACGTTATCCTAATGCTCACAAATCCGGTGACTTCCCTGGAAAAGGTCTCTTGTTTGCTTCAAGACTACGGTAGAATATCGTATTATAAGGTGAACGATGCCAAATCCTTTATCTTGGATCTGGGTGTGCACCGGGATGATAAACTACATATACAACAAGTTTACCCTTATATATGGAACGATCAAGCAATTGACTACTTGGGGATCCATCTTACTTCCTATCCAGAACAGCTGTTCAACGCCAATTATTTGCCACTGATAGGTAAGGTTAAGGAAGGAACAAAGGCACTGAGTAAACACATTATATCGTGGTTGGGTAAACTGGCTGCATTCAAAATGCAAATATTACCACAAGTACTGTATGTGTTTAGAACGGTCCCTATCCCTGTGCCCAAGAATTTTTTTGAGGAACTACAGGGTATACTCTTGAGATATCTTTGGGTGGGCAAGAGGGCACGTAGTGCCTTCAACAAACTTCGCAAAACTAAGATGGCCGGTGGGAAGGGAGTGCCTTCCTTTGCTGACTACCACTTAGCGGCTATTTTGACACAGGTTAAAGGCTGGTTTCCTAATCAGTCGGCCCCGATTTGGGGGGCCCTAGAACAAACCCAAGCCCTTGGTAGAGACTTGAGGGCGCTTTTACTAGCAAGCCCCTTCCTTCAAACCACACAACTGGTATACACTCCCCCAATACTGGCAACTTTGGAGGCATGGAGAAATTTCACCTCAGCGGAACTACTTTCTACTCCTACTGTTGCCTTAGATACACCCATCTCATCCTTGGCCCTGGTAATTCCCGACCTGAACTTGCAAAAATGGGTACTAGGTGGGGTGAACTGGATCTCTGATATCCAAAGGGGAGGGTCCCTGAAACCCTTTCATCAACTACAATCTGAATTTGGTCTCCCAAGCTCAGAACAATTCAATTTTCTTAGAGTACAATCATTCTTTAAAAGTAAACCCTATAAACCCTATACAATACAACCCTATACGGTGAGAGCTATGGTGAGGGACTGTCAATGCTTTTGATTATTGTTTCTGGTATTCTGCATCTTTTTCATTTTATTCTTTCATTTTTTAGATTGTACTGTGACTTCATTGCATCACCCTGGCCCTGATGAAGAGGCATTACTCTGCATAGCCTCGAAACATTGGCATATCTGTCCTTATCGTAACAGACAGTTCTTTGAGGGTTTCTTTGCATTTTTTGTCGCTATTGTATTTTCTTGTATATTTTGTTATTATTGATGTTTAATGCTGCTGTACTTTGTGTGCCCCTATTTGTATTACCCCTCTTTTGGTCATTTGGATGCTTTTATAAAAACGTTGTAGCATTGGCCTTAATGTGTTGTCTACGTACAACAATATTTAATAAAATTTGATACTTTTTTGATAACTTAATTGATGACCGCTCAGTTCTTTATCTTTATTTATAAACCAGTCTCCCAATTTAAAAGTCCCACCTCTGGGGTATACAAATCAGTATAAACCCTATACAATGTTCTGGAAAGTAAGAGACTCTTTCACCTCGCAGGGAAGCAAGAGGAAAGGTATAACGTTAATTTACAACATACTCAGCAATAAATCTATCTTTGCAAAAAACAATGCACTACTGGCCTGGGAAAAGGACCTTGATAGGCTTTATTCGGAAGACCAGTGGCTTAAAGCATTACAATATACCCAAACGGCCACAAAAAGTGCCAATCTATGGGAACTCTATCATAAGGTTACTCAAAGGTGGTACCTCACACCATCCAGACTTGCAAAGTTTGGGCATGGAGTATCTCCGCTCTGTTGGAGACAATGCTCACAAGCGGGCTCATTGTTTCATATCCTTTGGGCATGTGGGAAGCTGGCTAGGTTCTGGTCCAGCATCTTCACAATTGTACGTCAGATAACGGGAATCTCAATACATCCTTCACCCTCTCTAGCCATTTTGCATTTGGGAATAGAAGAAATCCCCTTTCCCTTTAGGAAATGCATCGTACATCTTTTCTTAGCCGCCAAATTAGTCATACTACGACTGTGGAGATCTACTGCGAACCCCACAGTTAAGGATGTGGTCAGAACTCTCTCACTACACTTCACATATGAACGAATGCTAGCTTACTCAGAAGGTAGATACGTCACTTTCAGTTCTCACTGGCAGGCATGGGTGGACTGGTATGATAATAACAAAAACCTATATTGAGAAGTTTCAGCTATCATTTCTGATGTATGGCAAGGTGCTGGTTCCTTCCTTTTCCTTTCATTACCTTAGTTCTTTTTCGTTTATGTATTTTTGTTTTCTTTTGTATTGCTTATATTGTTTTAAGCTCGTCTTTGAGGTTAGCCTTTTACAAACATGGTATGCAAACACCCATATAGAGCAACTTGGCACAGCCTATGATGTATCTTTGGTCTTGGTGCATCTGGGCAGTGTATGCTCAGCGCGACGGGTCGCAGTGAGTTCCCATAGGGGTGACCCGTGGAATGGAAGGGATGTGCTGTTTTCTTTCTTTGTATGATGAACTGTAAATTATGGTCTTCATGCTCCAACACTGATTTGTTATTGTGAAATGAGAAGGTGTTATTTGCTGCTTTTGTAAGCAGTCAACTGCCCTAGCGGACGAATGTTTGTAATATGTTTTCTTTTTATGTTTATATCTTATAAAACAATAAAAATTATTGATATAAAAAAAAAAAAACTTGCAGTAACGCAAGTAAACGGTCACCAAACTCACACTGACACTTTGCAGTAGCCCAGTTCATTGTGGTTGTTCGGTGGACCAACTAAAAGGTTGAACGCCCTGATAATTTGGGTGTTCGTCAAATGGCCGACAGGCAATGTTCGACCTGAACTCATGCTCAGGCTGAACTGTTTGCCCATCCCTAGTTTCTAACTATGGCGACTCTTGGTTGCCCATGCCCCAAAAGTTACCATACCTCCAATATGCAGAAAGTCTGGTTTAAAGTCCATCATTGCTGTCCATACATCAGGAGTAAACCCTTAAACATACCAGTATAAGTCCCATCTTGCTTTGAATGTCAGAACATGCATGTCAGTGGTTGCTAGTATGCCAGCAGTCCAGATGCAGAGACCACAAGCAGCTGCAAACCTGAGGATGTGCCACTGATCGATGGGGATGCTTTGAGGGTGTACGTTTCTACTGTTGAGTGGTGTGGTGCCCACTTCTGTTGGCAACCATAGCACATACCATACTTGCCATAACCTGAATGCCAGCCTTCTAATGTAAATAACCAGCAGGTGTTTCTAAACTAGTGAAAACCAACTAAAACTGAAGTTTATAGTCTTTGTTGTTCTTTTGTAGGATTTTGAAAACTAATAACTTTATAACAAAGGCAGCTAAGTAGGTCAGGGGATTTAAAACTCATTTAATGAACCACACAAACACCAAGCGCTGAAGCTAAGATACCATAAGGACATGTGGATATAATCACTATGTGACTGCCCCAGGCTGCTGTGGAGTAGCGGTAATAGTGACAGTGATGCATTCTTGTTCATAAGAGGGTTAATGTGAGCTACAAGGGCCTCCTGTATAAAAGGTTTGGGATAACCCTTCTCAATAAACTTCATTGACAGTACACCCTGTTTAAAGGGTAAGACTTGTGTGCTGCTATGTGAAAATTGAAAATTAAAAATTAAACATCACCACACAGCATACAAAGGGATTGTGTGTGAAATATAGATCAAAAACAATAAATGTGAACAGCTGCAACCACTTAAAGTGTACTCAGAAACACTGCATAACAAATGAAAATAATAATATAATATATAATAATAATAATAATAATAATAATATAATAATATTCAATAATAAGTACTAAACAAACATAAAAAGTGTAGCGCGTTAAAAATGGAAGATCACCCAAATGAAAGGATGAATAAACAGTGCATCAAACAAATGGTGAAAAAATTATGATGACAATATATCAACCAAAAAAATTATATAGATGTATAAACACTAGATGGTGTATATATAAAATCTTAAATAAAAATGTATGTGAAAAAAAGTCCAATGTGGTAAGAATTAGTGATAATAGTCCCAATGCCTCGGAATGAAGTGCAGTAAAGAAATCCACCACTGATCATTGAAAGGAAGGTGTAATTCATCTAACGAGGATTATCTCTGTAACTACAATCCAGAGATGGCCTGCGGCAAAGGTGTTTTTCTGAGGCTCACCAAGGAGGGTCTGTGGCAGAGACCTTTCCTCAAGGTCAAGTTCACCAAGGAGGGTCTGTGGTAAGGACTTTATTTTACAAATGTCCAAGTGATACTCCGGCTGCCAGGTCAGTGAGAGAGGCCTGTCCGGGTACACTAAACCCACTCAGGCAGGAGTGGCACAGAGAAGTGTTACGTTTGGGAGCAGGACTGTTTCCCTATCATCACGCCTGAATCTGCTGTTCTCCTTTTCTTCTTCAACTTGTTATTGTTTTTACCTGGCTGGGTAATAAAGAGCACAGCAAAGAACACCTGTTGCGGACATTCCTTTACTTCTAACAAATGCAATACGCATCATTCACCCCTAAGAATTCGTGGGAGCCATGAGGTAAATGTGCCACCCAAAACAACCAGCAGCTCCTCCGGGGGTAGTACTACAAGTACTATTAGCTCAAAAACAAAATGAAAGAAAAAATAAATGCAAAAATAGTCCAAGTGAAAAATTGAAGGTAAGCATCAGTTTGTAAATAAAATGACTAATAGATCTGTGGCTTGATAGAAGGAAACCAAACATCAATCCAGTATCGATTGAAAATGTATAGATTGGCCGCTCACGTCCAAAAATGACCAAAAGGTCAGACTAGACTCATCAGATGTCAAATGGGGAATGCTGTGGATAGATCTGCGGAGGCACCTTCCGGTACAAAGCCAAGACGTAGTGATAGATAGGATCCTGGGATCAGAACATCATCCGCTTACCACTCAGTATTTCCACACGGACAGATGGGCTCGCTCCAATAATGCTACTTCTTGTATAAACCCCAATGAAGCCTCCTGTGGAAGCCCCCGGGCAGTTTGCTCTCTATACTCATTAGTTAAGATTTTTTGATCCCAGCCAGGACCTATCCAGCACTATGTCTTGGCTTGGTCCTGGAAGGTGTCTCTGCAGATCTATCAGCAGAATTCCCCATTCGACATATGATGAGCCTTGTCTGACCTTTTGGTAACTTGTGGAAGTGAGTGGCCAATCTATACATTTTCAATCAATGCTGGATTGATGTTTGGTTTCCTTCTATCAAGCTACAGATCTATTAGTCATTTTATTTATAAACTGAAGCCCCATACACACTATCAGTTTTCCTGACGGTTTTCTCTTCAGATTTACCAAAACCATCTAATATGAGGTCAAACCTCAAGAGTTTCAATTTGTATGCAATCAGGCAGGCCCTTGTACTACATGGTTTTGGTAAACCTGAAGAGAAAACCGTCAGGAAAACTGATTGTGTGTATGGGGCTTGATACTTACCACCAATTTTTCACTTGGACTATTTTTGCAATTTTTTTTTACTTAAATTTTGTTTTTGAGCTAATAGTACTTAGTGAATAAGCGCACCATTACCCCCTTGTTTTCACTTCACCCTGTTTGACATTCTCATCAGTCTTCAAACAGTTCCTCCTCAATTTGTTGAATTGGATGTTAAAACGGTTGTTTGAAGGTTCCCCACCCCCTGTGTTCTTTTTTTTCTTGTTTTATTTGCTTGTTTTTGGAGATATACAGTAATTATTTGTTTTGGGTCAAGATCATAAGTGATTTTTTTTAACAATAAAGTAACTATAATTGTTTTATTGCGGCTTTTTAAGGGCAATGATGTGAGATTGACATTCAGGTTCCACAGTGGATGGTATATCTCTGCCTCCTTGTTCCATTTTTTAACTTATTCTAAATTGTATAAATAAGTTGGTTGCCCGTATCCACATGACTTAACAAAGCGCATGCATGTGAAACGCATCATCTTGGTAACCCTCAAGCTTGTGGTCCATGCTTGCTCCCTGTGGCTCTTTCATACTCCCCCCCCCCCAGTGTCTGGTTTGTGTCATCCATGGTGCGCTGCCTCGCCTAGTCAGTACACATGACAGCTTGACGGTCTGAAGGTTGTCATCTCACCAGGGAACAAGATGATCTTCCATCACAGCCTGGAGTGATTGGTTTCTGGTACTGACACTAATTGTTTAATGACTTAATGAATTTTATGCTCTGGAATAAATGAAGGTCCTGTGAAGTTTACTTGACAGTTGTTTACACCTAGGATTATATCCCTTCGGGATCCTACAGCTATTGGTGAATTTCAGTGATTATTTTTTTTCCACTGAGGGCCCTGTGCGTTGTTTATCTATGAAAGCTCATTTACTGCTTGTTAGAATTATGTTCATTTGATGTCCATAGTCTGGGAATAAGTAGGCTTTAAAATAAATCAAGAAGTTTGAGGTTTCAATGCCTAATATTGTACAGGATATAACTGCTATTACTCCATACATCACCATGCATCCCACACCTTTTGTATAATCAATTTCAGATAAACTTTAGTGGGGCATTTAGCCTTTAAATGTAGAAAGTCTAATCTTGATTTCCCTTAAACACAGGTTAACCCCTTAACTTCCTAATGGAAGCTACGGATTTCCTAATATCAAATCATTGAAAATTATAGGCATAGCCTTTTAAAGTTGCTCTCAACCCAAAACTTTTCTTATTATTTTGAACAAACTTTAGAAGGTTAAATGCTGCTGTTAGCTTTTTATTGCTTTTTGAGATTCTGGTAGGGAGATTTCACCTTACTGTCTGTCCCTGTGACATCAGGACACAAATATGAAATTGGTTGTCACTGGGAGAGGAAGACGCAGACAGTAAATAATAACTGAGTTTCTAATGATTCTGCATTTCTCTGAAAAAGTATTTTTTTTTCAGTCTGCCCCTTCCCCCAGAAAGATTTTCTACCACTTATTGTCCCCAACACAACATTTTTTATCGGTAGTTTGGGGATGGGGGAGTCGGAGTGTAGTGTATTTTCAGTGTGAGCATATTACCACAGTGCAATAATTGGTGTGACTTTCACATATTTACAACCTTATTTTTTTAAACATGTTTGCTATTGTTTTGTAGCACTACCCCCTGAGGAGCTGCTGGTTTGTTTTGGGTGGCATGTTACTTCATGGCCGCCGGCCTAGGGGTGTATAGTGCATATAGCAGTAACGGAATGTCCACGACAGGTGTCTTTGCTGTGCTCTTTATTACCCAGCCAGGTAAAAACATTAAACTTGTGATGAAGAGTAGAGGTGAAGTAAAAAGAGGGATGGTTGGATTGTTGTAAACAAAAAATGTAGCGCTAATAAACTAAAAAAATACAATATGTGATACCGTGTGAGGCAACAACATTAACAGTGTATATACACAAGCGTGGACTACCAATGAAAATTAGGTAGCAAAAAAACAATGTTCAAATATGATATTATAACGTTGCTAAGTCTGTAACCAAAAATGTAGAGTGAACATCAATAAGATGGGTACAGTGATTAGAATGGACTGACGTCCAATGATTAAGGTAAAACAAAAAATCGTGTTGTCTGTAGGGATCTATGGAGATCACAATCACATCACAGGTGTAGGGTAAGAATGGACATGCTTACCAGATGAGTTGGACTCTGATACTATATAGCAGAGAGTCAATCAGGCGTTGTGGTCATTGGGAACCGGGACCACTGCAAACGGAGAGGAACCGTTGTTGTAACTGGGACTCCAACTGGCGTAGACACCAGGAACCAACGATAATCGGATAGCATGCTGCGTTACCGCCGCAGACTCTGGATGTAGTCCTCAAGCCGTGTATCCAGGAGTACAGGAATAGATGTAGCTGGAACTCCAATGGGACCATGAAATAAATTATGTAAAAAATAGAGAAAAAGGGGGGCTCCAATAGCGCAGGTCAATAAAACCAATGAAGATATTTATTTTAAATTATTTTTCAGCCACATAAGCATGCCCCTGTAGAAGGCTTATGTGGCAGAAACGCGTCGGGTATTACCTTTGAGCACCCCATACTGCTTTTATGTGATCACTTTTATCCATGTCATAATTTTTTTATGTATGACTTTTTAAAATAAATACCTTTATTGGTTTTATTGACCTGCACTATTGGAGCCCCCTTTTTTCTCTATTTTTTACATCATTTATTCCATGGTCCCATTGGAGTTCCAGCTACATCTATTCCTGTACTTCTGGATACACGGCTTGAGGACTACATCTGGAGTCTGCGGCGGTAACGCAGCATGCTATCCGATTATTGTTGGTTCCTGGTGTCTACGTCAGTTGGAGTCTCAACTACAACAACGGTTCCTGTCTGGTTGCAGTGGTCCCGGTTCCCAATTGTCAGTACTGGATCCCTCTAGGACCCAGCACTCTCACCTGACACAGCCTTGGCTGGGAAACACTGATTGGCCAGCTCTCCTTTAAAACACCTGTGGCTTCACCCAATCAGTGCTCGTGATATACTCTGCTTGCCTTGTGTGATCCAGCCTGACCTGTTTATCTGTAAACTTTGTGTATGACCCGGCTTGTTTGACCCTGCTTGTTGCTTCCGATTTGGTACCTTTCGAACTCTGATCTATCCGTGTATGACCTGGCTTGCCTAGACCACACTTTGCCTGACTCCTGTAAGCAACATCCATTGCAGTGGTGCACTACTAGCACCAGCAACACCACCAACATCCACACCTGCGGTGAACTACAAGTTCCAGCCTTCCTGCTCATCACAACACCTACTTCAGCAGTGAACTACAAGTGCCAGCTGTCCCGCTCGTCTCAACCCTGCATCTGTGGTGAACTACAAGTCCCAGCGCTGACCTGCTTCTCAAGACCTGCTCATGGTATGTGCTTTTGTTATTGAACTATAGGCATATTAGCACACCTGAACTGTTGTCTGCTGCTAGCCTGATATGAAACCTGACATTATCACGAGCCATATACATAAAAAGGGTAAACCCATCATGGATTCTGAGCAGGCTCAGATGTTTGCACAAGAACTTTGCCGTTTATCCCATCAAGTTCAGCAAATGGCCACAGAGCTCACCAAGGTGCAATCCCCTACTACAACTGTTACAAAAACTTTATCTGAACCGAAAATTCCTTTGCCTGACCGTTTTTCTGGCGACCGTAAGGGATTCTGCAACTTTAAAAACAGCTGCAAATTATATTTCAAATTAAGGCCATCCTCTTCTGGGTCTGAAACTCAGAGAGTTCAGATCATTATCTCTCTGCTTCAGGGTGACCCCCAGGCTTGGGCCTTTAACCTTGAACCAAACCATCCAGCCCTGCTAACTGTAGATGCCTTCTTTGAAGCCCTTGGATTGCTGTACGATGATCCAGATCGTGTGGCTACTGCAGAATCAACCCTGCGTAACTTAAAGCAAGGAACTACCACAGCTGAAATGTACTGCTCAGAGTTTCGCAGGTGGGCCCCAGAATCTGGCTGGAATGATGCAGCTCTCCGCAGCCAGTTCAGAATAGGTCTTTCAGATGCAATTAAGGATGCTCTGGTCAACTTCTCCTATCCAGCCTCACTGGAGGAAGCTATGTGTCTAGCCATTAGAATTGATCGCCGTCAGCGAGAGAGGGGGCGAGAAAAAAATATGGCTGTGGCAAACTGTATACCTCCCTTACCACCTGACCATCCCACCTCCAGTGCCAGTTCAGTGGAAGAACCTATGCAGTTAGGCTCCACCCGGCTATCTGCCCAGGAACACACACGCCGGCGTAATATGGGACTTTGCCTGTATTGTGGCCTCAGGGGTCACATACTCCGTTCGTGCCCTACACGTCCGGGAAACTCCCGGACCTAGGTGATTATGGCGAGGTCACCTTAGGTCTGCTTTCATCTCCCCAGGGGGACAGTCGTATACTTCTACCCAGTGTTATTCACTTTGGGACAGGGACTCATGAACTGTTGGCCTTGGTAGATTCTGGAGCTGCTGAGAATTTTATTGATAAGACTCTGATTACCTCTTTGTCCCTGGAAACTCATACGCTAGATTGCCCAGTCCGCCTAATTTCTGTGGATAACCGGCCTCTCTCACAAGACCTTGTGCTTCAGTCCACCAATCCCTTCCAGTTACAATTGGGGGCCCTGCACTGGGAGAAGATTTCATGTCTTGTCATTGACTCTCCATCCACTCCTTTGATCCTAGGCCTTCCTTGGCTTCAGAAGCACAATCCTGTAATTGACTGGCGGACAGGAAATATTCTGGCTTGGTCCAATCAGTGTAAAGGAAGTTGCATCCAGCACCCTGTTCGTCTTGCTTCTTGTCAAGTGGGAATGGAACAGATTCCGCTTTGTTATAAGGACTTTCAGGATGTGTTTTCTAAAGGGAGTGCTGACACCTTACCACCTCATCGCAGTTATGACTGTCCCATTGACCTTTTGCCTGACACTACACCTCCGCGAGGGAGAGTCTTTCCATTGTCCGAACCAGAGAACCTTGCTTTGCAAGAATACATCCAGGAAAACCTAGCTAAAAGTTTCATCCGTCCCTCTACTTCTCCCGCAGGCACAGGTTGCTTCTTTGTCCCAAAGAAGGACGGGGGTCTAAGACTTTGTGTTGACTACAGAGGTCTAAATAAAATAATCGTTCCCAATCGGTACCCTCTCCCTCTCATCACAGAGCTATTCTACCAAATCCAGGGAGCAAAGATCTTCTCCAAACTAGACCTAAGGGGAGCCTATAATCTAGTGCGCATCCGTGAAGGAGATGAGTGGAAGACGGCCTTTAACACCAAGGATGGCCACTACAAATGTCTTGTCATGCCTTTCGGTCTCAGGAATGCACCAGCTGTCTTCCAAAACTTCATGAATGACATTTTCCGTGACCTGTTGGGTCGCTTTATGCTTGTATACTTGGATGATATTTTGATATATTCTCCCAATCTTGAAACGCATCAGAGGCACGTCCGCTCAGTGTTGGCCCGATTAAAGGCTCACTCCCTTTTCGTTAAGCCTGAAAAATGTTTATTTCATGTCAAACAAGTACCTTTCCTGGGCTACCTAATCTCTGACACAGGCCTAACCATCTATCCAGCCAAGATTTAGGCCATCCTAGACTGGGCATCACCTTCAGACCTGAAAGCAGTTCAGCGCTTCCTGGGCTTTGCAAATTTCTATCGGAAATTCATTAAGAATTTTGCCACCATTGCACATCCCATCACCTCTCTCACCAGGAAGTCTCAGGCTAAGTTTAAATGGACTACTGAAGCCCAGACAGCCTTCACTCAGTTGAAGAAAGCCTTTACCTCTGCACCAATTCTACGCCATCCTGTTCCTGAGCTGCCTTTTTATTGTGGAGGTAGATGCATCCGAAGTAGGGGTGGGGGCGCTTCTGTCACAAAAGGACCCTGTAACTGCTGCCATCCACCCCTGCGCCTTCCTGTCCCGTAAATATTCCCCAGCAGAGCGCAACTATGATATAGGCAACAGAGAACTGTTAGCCATAAAGCTAGCTTTGGAGGAATGGAGACATTGGCTGGAGGGAGCTCGCTATCCATTCATAGTTCTGACTGACCACAAAAACCTTGAATACATCCGTTCTGCTAAAAGACTGAACTCACGTCAGGCCAGGTGGTCATTGTTCTTCTCCAGATTTGACTTTACAATTTCTTATTTACCAGGGCCAAAAAATGTTAAGGCTGACGCCTTGTCTCGCAGTTTTTTATCAGAATCCCCACCTCCGCTTCCTCCACAATCCATTATCTCTGAGGACAGGATTTTGGCTTTCACCCAGACTGACATCTCTGAGGTAACAACAAGAACCTGGGGAATGCCCAGGGAATAACCAAGCCTACTTACCGACCAGCTAGCAGAACAACCAATTAACCTGTCTAACAATGTGCGTTAAAAACAGGGGTTTTGTCCGCACGCATTTGCAAACGCATGCGTGAGCCACAGAGCCGCGCCAAGGCACCCCATAATTCTGTGGTCCTAACACTAACAGTGAGTGTCCTCACAATGGAGGCACATGCATTTTAATGGATAGATAGGGGCATGTGGACTGAAGGGGAGCCACCCCTCCTTAAAGGTACAGAAGCACACCAAGCACCCAGCATATAGCACAATGGCTGCAAAGGTGTTGGTGCACTGCTGGACCAAAATAAACACCACAGGTGAAACAAAACATATCCACCGCCCCCATCTATGGCTGGCAATCACAGTAAGTAGCAATGGAAGGCTAAAGCAGATAACAACAAGAACCTGGGGAATGCCCAGGGAATAACCAAGCCTACTTACCGACCAGCTAGCAGAACAACCAATTAACCTGTCTAACAATGTGCGTTAAAAACAGGGGTTTTGTCCGCACGCATTTGCAAACGCATGCGTGAGCCACAGAGCCGCGCCAAGGCACCCCATAATTCTGTGGTCCTAACACTTATGCCGCGTACACACGGTCGTTTTTTGCGATGAAAAAAAACGACGTTTTCTGTGAAGTAAAAAACGACGTTTTTGAAACGTCACTTTTCAAAGACAATTTTGCATACACACCATCGTTTTTTCACAAAAAGCAAGGTTACGTTCACCACTCTTTTCCATTGAAGCTCGCTTCATAACTAGCTTCTGGGCATGCGCGGGTTGAAAAACGTCGTTTTGAACGACGTTTTTGCTACACACGGTGACTTTTTGTGAAACAAAAAACGACGTTTTGAAAAACGACACAAAAAATTCAAACATGTTGGAATTTTTTTTGGTCGTTTTTTTGAAGACAAAAAACGACGTTTTGCACACACACGATCAATTTAAATGACGTTTTAAAAAACGTCGTTTTTTTTCATCGCAAAAAACAACCGTGTGTACGCGGCATAACAGTGAGTGTCCTCACAATAGAGGCACGTGCATTTTAATGGATAGATAGGGGCAGGTGGACTGAAGGGGAGCCACCCCTCCTTAAAGGTACAGAAGCACACCAAGCACCCAGCATATAGCACAATGGCTGCAAAGGTGTTGGTGCACTGCTGGACCAAAATAGACATCTCTGAGGCCCTGTTACCTGCACAGGCTGAAGCCCCCCCTTCCACTCCCTCTGGTATGCTTTTTGTGCCTTTGGCTCTTCGTTTGCAGGTTTTGCAGCAGGTACATGCATCAAAGTCTGCAGAGCATCCGGGGTTTAGACAAACTTATGAGATTATCTCTCGCAATCTCTGGTGGCCATCGATTAGGCAGGATGTGTTAGCCTTTGTCCAGGCTTGTGAGGTTTGTGCCAGAAGCAAGGGCAGTACCTCTAAGCCCTCCGGTCTTCTACGTCCTCTACCAATACCTACTTGTCCCTGGACCCATTTATCTATGGACTTTATCACTGACTTGTCTCCGTCCCAGGGATGTTCCACGATCTGGGTGGTGGTAGACAGGTTCAGTAAGATGGCCCACTTTGTTCCACTTCCAAAACTGCCGTCTGCTAGAGAACTGGCATCTCTGTTCATTAAACATGTTTTCAGGCTCCATGGGGCACCAATTAACATTGTCTCAGACCGTGGCTCTCAGTTTATAGCCCAGTTTTGGAAGGCCCTTTGTTCTCAGCTAGGGATTAAGTTATCATATTCTTCAGCCTATCATCCCGAGACAAATGGCCAAACAGAAAGAACTAATCAGACTCTAGAGAAGATGGTACGTTGTCTGATGGCCAATGATGAGGTGGAGTGGGTCAACATCCTTCCATGGGCAGAGTTTGCCTTTAATAATTGTGCCAGCTCTTCTACAGGGACCTCTCCCTTCTTCTGTGTTTACGGGTTGCATCCTCGTGTGTGCTCCTTTGATCTTCCACCCTCTGATGTTCCAGATGCCAACACCACGATTGAAAACTTCTCCAAAATCTGGTCTGACGTCAATCGTGCTATTTCTCGCTCAGTGCAGGCATTTAAGAAAACGGCTGATAAGAGGCGCTCAAAGGCTCCTGGATATAAAGTTGGTGACAAAGTGTGGCTATCATCCAGGAATCTGTCCCTGCATGTTCCATCCAAAAAACTTGGCCCAAAATTCATCGGGCCCTATGAGATTTCGGAGATTGTTAATCCTGTGTCCTATAGATTAAAACTCCCCCCGTCCATGCGCATTCCTAATGTCTTCCATGTTTCTTTGTTGAAACCTGTTCATTCTAGTCTCCAAGTAAATGAACCAGAACCTGTAGATGTGTCGGATAGCCAGGAATATGAAGTGGCATATATTCTTGACTCCAGACGAGTACGCAATTCCTTGCAATATCTTGTTCATTGGAAAGGTTTTGGCCCAGAGGATCGATCCTGGATCCCAGCTCGCGATCTCCATGCTGATCGCCTTAAGAAGAAGTTCCATCTTCGATATCCAAGTAAGCCTGGGGGTGCAGGAGCAACCCCTCGAGAAGGGGGGGGGACTGTCAGTACTGGATCCCTCTAGGACCCAGCACTCTCACCTGACACAGCCTTGGCTGGGAAACACTGATTGGCCAGCTCTCCTTTAAAACACCTGTGGCTTCACCCAATCAGTGCTCGTGATAGAGTTACTCTGCTTGCCTTGTGCGATCCAGCCTGACCTGTTTATCTGTAAACTTTGTGTATGACCCGGCTTGTTTGACCCTGCTTGTTGCTTCCGATTTGGTACCTTTCAAACTCTGATCTATCCGTGTATGACCTGGCTTGCCTAGACCACACTTTGCCTGACTCCTGTAAGCAACATCCATTGCAGCGGTGCACTACTAGCACCAGCAACACCACCAACATCCACACCTGCGGTGAACTACAAGTTCCAGCCTTCCTGCTCATCACAACACCTACTTCAGCAGTGAACTACAAGTGCCAGCTGTCCCGCTCGTCTCAACCCTGCATCTGTGGTGAACTACAGCGCTGACCTGCTTCTCAAGACCTGCTCATGGTATGTGCTTTTGTTATTGAACTATAGGCATATTAGCACACCTGAACTGTTGTCTGCTGCTAGCCTGATATGAAACCTGACACCAATGACCACAACGCCTGATTGACTCTCTGCTATATAGTATCAGAGTCCAACTCATCTGGTAAGCGTGTCCATACTTACCCTACACCTGTGATGTGATTGTGATCTCCATAGATCCCTACAGACAACACGATTTTCTGTTTTACCTTAATCATTGGACGTCAGTCCATTCTACTCACTGTACCCATCTTATTGATGTTCACTCTACATTTTTGGTTACAGACTTTGCAACGTTCTAATATCATATTTGAACATTGTTTTTTTTGCTACCCAATTTTCATTGGTAGTCCACGCTTGTGTATATACACTGTTTATGTTGTTGCCTCACACGGTATCACATATTGCATTTTTTGAGTTTATTAGCGCTACATTTTTTGTTTACTATTTACTTGGCTTTGTTTGTTTGTATGTAGCAGCTTAGTTCATTTCGGAGTTAGCGCAGCTTTTTCTTTATGTTTTAATTTTAATGGTTGGATTGTTTCCAGATACAAATGACAGTAACTCACAATCTCATAATTGAATGCAAATAAAAGAAAGAAGAACAATTTGGGATAGAAGAAACACTCCCCCAAATTTAGGGATTTTAATGTGAGAGACGACAATTGCTATAAAATGGCAAACACACTAAACACAGATTGTTTTATAAAAAAAAATCAAAATTTAATAATTATTAAAAACAAGTTCCTAAGGTTATTATAGGCCACAATAGTTACAAAAGCAGAGTATATGATAGTGTGCAGGTAGCCAACAAGTTTCGCACAGATGTGCTTCGTCAGAGCCTTGCAACTTTTCTTTTGAACAGTGTAGTCTGTGTATGACATAAAAATACACCATTATTATACAATATATAATATAGCATATTACATTTTTATATCAGTAAATAAAGAATTACTGTGCGCTCACCAATTCTGCTAAATACTGAGTAAGGTGTAAAAGACAGTAGAGGTGAAGTAGAAGAAGAAATAGCAGACTCAGGCACAACAATAGGGAAACAGTCCTGCTTCCAAGAATACTCTGTATTCTTCACCACTCTAGCCAGAGTGGGTATAGCGTACCTGGACAGGCCTACTCTCACTGACCTGGCAGCCAGGTTATCGCTCGAACTTGAAGAAAAAGTCTCTGCCGCAGACCCTCCTGAAATGCACTCAGGGAAAAGCCCCTGCCACAGGCCCTCTCTGTGATTGTGATTACGGAGATGATCCTCCTTGATAGAATTACATCTGGAACTCCTTCAGATAATTTTCAGGTACCGACTGAAAGGTGACCAGTCTCTCAGTGTCCGGCTACCTTGATCCCTGGTGGTTTGTCGAGACCCTATTGGATCGCCAGCCTCTTAATGACTCTCCTCAGATGGACTCCCCACCAAACAGCTATCCCGTTTGGGATCTTCAGGATTGGGAACCCAGTCAACCACTGGGCTCCTTGCCACAGCTCAAATGTTCTGGACCAACATGGTCCCGGAACCAGGAATACTGGGTGGCACGCGCACCCTGGCCTGGAAGGCCATTTCGCCGGGTCGCCGTGATGCGCAGTCAGCCTAAAGGTGGGTGCCGCATTCCGAAGAAGAACCCAGACTAATGGCGTTTGCTCCATAAATAACCTCCCCCAGCATGCACAGCGAGGCTCAACCCTCCTGATTGGCAGCTGGGGAAGGGCACCCTAACCTCGACTGCACTGCTGCCACCCACCGTCCTGGGGTAGGAACTACCCCCCCAGTAATAATAGACAGCCCACAGCACAGTTAGGCTGAGACAGAGACCAGTTTTAGAACATAATAATTGGATTAGAGCCAGTCAATTTTGTTTGGGAGCCATGTCGCACGACCGCGTAATTGTCTGTTAAAGCGACACAGTGCCGAATCGCAAAAAGTGGCATGGTCATTGATCAGCAAAATGGTCAGGGGCTGAAGTGGTAAAGTAACCAGGTGCTACAGTTTAAAGGCAAAATATTTGCAAACTAGCCCATAAAATTAGTTCTCAATGCAATCTCTTAACAACTGCTGAAACAAGACATCCGCTAAATAGCAAATGGATAGTTTTCAATAAGTTGAATGACTCATAGGGGCTGATTTACAATCACCTTTGCAATTCGCCAGTGCTGTGCTATGTCACAAATGTCTAAATTGATGTTCCTGGCATGTATGAAGCTGTAGAAGACTGACGCTAATTTGAAAGAAGAGTTTAGCACTGTAGTGCCTAAATTCATAATAACAGTTGAGAGAGTGCCCGAGGCTTTGGAAGATCTGCCAACTATGTGGTAGAGAGCCACTTTTTGAAATTAATTTAGCATTTGGACCCATTACATTTTAAGAAGAATCTTTTATAGCTAAGCAATGTGCAAGGAGGCATATATTTAAAATATGCACATTACAGTAGATTCTGTAAATATGCTTAACAAACCTGAATCATGCAGAGCTCTATCTGAAGGGAAGATGGGATTGTGGCCATGTGCATGTGTGGTAACTGGTCACTTGTCTTTTGGCAGTTTTTGTGCCTGTGCTGCAACAGTTGGCTCTCCTGTTGTGTCTCCATGTACCCACCAGTTTAAAAGCTTGACATTCTTATACAAGGGCAGGGCTGCTGTTAGAAATCACGGGGCCCCGTACAGCCTACCTGGCAGGCCACAGAGAGCCACACAGGGCATCCTCCTGTATTTTCCCCTCCGCCTGACCACACCAATTCCCCCTGCTGCTGGGGCCCCCCTGTGTGGCTGGGCTGGGCCCCCTACAGGAGGACTGGCGGTCCCACCCTATCAGCGGCCCTGTACACAGGCCTTTGCTTGTAATGGCTATTTGAAATGCACAATACCCATAGCAGTTGTGTCAACTTTTGTTATTAGGCCAAAATCACCAGGGTATGTAAACTTTTGATCAGGGTAATTTGGGTAGTTTCCATTATGATTATGATTTAAAAAGAGTAAACTCAGCTAACAATCTACTTTGTATTCCCTTATATGGGCAGTTTTTTTTTTAATACCGTGTAAGAAGTAAGATTATTGTAATGTATTTACATTTATAAATACTAGGGTTGAGCGAACCCGAACTATAAAGTTCGATCCTTACCAAACTTTTTTTTTTTTTTTTGACCTGAACCCGAACCCGAATAATTGCTGAAAGTTTGGGTTCGGAGTTTGGCTATGTAATGGAACTGCACAAAGTGTTATTTCTGAAAGGAAAAAAAGTCATTTAACTGCTTCAGCCCCTCCCGCCGTCATTTTACTGCAGGACGGTGGCTCTCCTGGGCGAGAGCCGTAGCTATACGTCCGCATTAAAGCGGCCACTAGGGGGCACGTGCACACCCCGCGATTGCTCGTTACAGAGTGGGGACCGGGAGCGTGTGTAAACACAAAGCTCCCGGTCCTGTCAGTGGGGGAAACGCTGATCTTCCGTTCATTAGATATGTGCATTCCCGTTCGTACGAATGTCATTTTCGTACGAAAATGTTCATTTTCGTACCCGCGGGATAATGTGTACATACGAAAATATTAAAGCACCAGAATACGAAAACGACGGGATAACGGATTAGACGCATAACGAACGACCGCAATTACGAACGATCCGAAGGGAAAAAACGACAAAACTAAAATGGCAAAATAACGAAAATTAAATCTGTATCAAGAGGTTTGCATTGTGTATTTTGTTTGAATCCGTTTTGTGTTCGTTTTCAGTTGTTTGTTCATTGTTCAATGACATCTATAACAAAAGAATTTCATTATGTATATTGAATGAATTCCTTTTTCTTTTTTCTGTGTATTCAAAATACTGAAGGCAATTTTTTTGTTATAGGTGTCATATCAACATACGAAAATAACAAAAGAAACAGGTTCAAATGCAAATCTTTTGTTTATGGTTTTTTTAATGGCCAGAGAGTTAGGCTGGCCATACATGATACAATTTTCTGTGCAATTTTCTTTAGATTTACCTTCAACTATGTAGTGCAAGGGCCTGCCTGATTGCATACAATTGAAAGTGTTGTTTAGTTTGACCTCATATATGGTTTTTGGTAAATCTAAAAGAAAATTGTACAAGAAAATTGAACATGTATGGCCAGCCTCAGTGACTGAAAGCAGCTTCTCTTTTGTGCAGAATAGTGAGTACACTTGTACAGTAAAGCCTAATAAACTTTTCTGTGGATTTTCATCTGAATAGTATTGTTAAGCCCCATACACTTGGTCAGACTATTTTAACAACAAACATAAAAACGATCGTTTTCCGATCGTTCTCAGAAAATTCGTTCGTTTTTAAACTGCATCAGAAAACCATTTTTGGGTTCAGAAGTCTGGCCAACTGATCTCCCTTCAGATGAAAATCCACAGAAAAGTTTATTAGGCTTTACTGTACAAGTGTACTCACTATTCTGCACAAAAGAGAAGCTGCTTTCAGTCACTGAGGCTGGCCATACATGTTCAATTTTCTTGTACAATTTTCTTTTAGATTTACCAAAAACCATATATGAGGTCAAACTAAACAACACTTTCAATTGTATGCAATCAGGCAGGCCCTTGCACTACATAGTTGAAGGTAAATCTAAAGAAAATTGCACAGAAAATTGTATCATGTATGGCCAGCCTAACTCTCTGGCCATTAAAAAAACCATAAACAAAAGATTTGCATTTGAACATGTTTCTTTTGTTATTGTCGTATGTTGATATGACACCTATAACAGACAGGAATTCATTCAATATACATAATGAAATTCTTTTGTTATAGATGTCATTGAACAATGAACATACAACTGACACTAACAAAAGAAAAGCATTCAAGATACACAGAATGCAAATTGACGAAAATTCACGATAATTATTGTCTAACAAGAAACGAACATGAATTAAACAGAATAACAAATCATCCCGCATGTACGAAAATAAAAGGGTAACGGAAATACGAAACGATCGGAATACGAAAAAATCACGTCGTACGACAAACGAACGGGAACGAACGGGAAAACGGGCGTCTTACGAAAAACGAACGGAAACGAACAGACGGGACCATACGAAACGGAACAAAAAAAAACGAATTTTTTTTCTGTGCACATGTCTACCGTTCATACAATGTATGAACGGAAGATCAGTGATTTCCCCTAGTGAGGCCACCCCCCATACAGTTAGAACACACCCAGGAACACACTTAACCCCTTCCCCGCCCCCTAGTGTTAACCCCTTCACTGCCAATGGCATTTTTATAGTAATACAATGCATTTTTATAGCATTGATTGATAAAGAAATGCCAATGGTCCCAAAAATGTGTCAAAAGTGTCCGAAGTGCCCGCCATAATGTCGCAGTACTGAAAAAAAATGCTGATCGCCGCCATTACTAGTAAAAAAAAAATATTAATAAAAATGCCATAAAACTACCCCCTATTTTGTAAATGCTATAACTTTTGCGCAAACCAATCAATAAAGGCTTATTATGATTTTTTTTTTACGAAAAATATGTAGAAAAATACGTATCGGCCTAAACTGAGGAAAAAATATGTTTTTTTTATATATTTTTGGGGAATATTTATTATAGCAAAAAGTAAAAAATATTGCATTTTTTTCAGAATTGTCGCTCTATTTTTGTTTATAGCGCAAAAAATAAAAACCGCAGAGATAATCAAATACCACCAAAAGAAAGCTCTATTTGTGGGAAAAAAAGGCACCAGTTTTGTTTGGGAGCCACGTCGCACGACTGCGCAATTGTCAGTTAAAGTCGAATCACAAAAAGTGCTCTGGTCATTGGGCAGCAATATGGTCCGGGGCTGAAGTGGTTAAAAGCGGCTTTGCAGCTCTAATGCATTGTCGGCTTCAGCAATTCAGAGAGGATTCATTCATAAAAAGAAAAAAGCGTGGGGGTCCCCCCAAATTCAATAACCAGGCCCTTCAGGTCTGGTATGGATATTAAGGGGAACCCCGCCATCAATTAAAAAAATAATGTGGGGTTCCCCCCAAATATCCATACCAGACCCTTCAGGTCTGGTGTGGATTTTAAGGGGAACTCCACCTCAAATGAAAAAAAAATGGCGTGGAGTTCCCCCAAAAATCCACACCAGACCCCTTATCCGAACACGTTAACCTGGCTGGCCGCGGGAAAGGAGGGGGGGACAGAGTGCGGCCCCCCCTCTCCTGAACCGTACCAGGCCACATGCCCTCAACATGGTGGTTGTGGGGCTCTGCGGGCGGGGGACTTATCAGAATCTGGAAGACCCTTTTAACAAAAGGGACCCCCAGATCCTGCCCCCCTATGTGAATTGGGAATGGGGTACACTGTACCCCTACCATTTCACAAAGGAAGTGTAAAAAAAAAAACACACACCGTAGAAAAAAGTCCTTTAGTAATAAAAAAAAAGAAAAAAAATCCAGCGGTGGTAATCCACTCTCGATGCAGCTCCCCGCTCCAACGTTGTCTGTATCCAGGGACAGGTGATCTCTCCAGCGATGGGTGATCGGTCCAGCAATGAGAAATCCATCCATCGAGAGCAGCATCGCCGACCTTCTCTCTCCACTGGACACAGCCCAGCGGAATGACGCGGCCAGAGCTTTGACATTTCTTATATAGGGGAGACGGGCCACACGTCACGTAACCCCGCCCCCTCTGATGCAAGGGGGATGTCTGGGCTTTCCCAGTAACGTAGCAGAGTGTGCGTCAGAGGGGGATGGGGTCACATGACGTGTGGCCCGCCTCCCCTATATAAGAAATGTCAAAGCTCCGGCCGCGTCATTCCGCTGGGCTGTGTCCAGCGGAAAAAGAAGGTCGGCGACGCTGCTCTGTGTGGATGGATTTCTCATCGCTGGACCGATTACCCGTCGCTGGAGAGATCACCTGTCGCTGGATACAGACAACAATGGAGCGGGGAGCCGGACCGAGAGTGGATTACCACCGCTGGATTTTTTTTTTTTTTTATTAATAAAGGACTTTTTTCTACTGTGTGTGTGTGTGTGTTTTTTACAAGAATTTACACTTCCTTCCTGAAATGGTACCCCATTACCAATTCACATAGGGGGGGGCAGGATCTGGGGGTCCCCTTTGTTAAAGGGGTCTTCCAGATTCTGATAAGCCCCCCGCCTGCAGACCCCCACAACCACCGGGCAAGGGTTGTGGTGATGAGGCCCTTGTTCCCATCAACATGGGGACATCCTCCCCATGTTGAGGGCATGTGGCCTGGTATGGTTCAGGAGAGGGGGGGTGCACTCTGCCCTCCCTCTTATCTGCGGCCGGCAAGGTTAACGTGCTCGGATAAAGGGTCTGGTGTGGATTTTTGCCATGCCATTTTATTTTATTTGGGGTGGAGTTCTCCTTAACCACTTAAGGACCGCCGCATGTACATTTACGTCGGCACAATGGCACCGACAGGCACATCAACGTATATATACGTTGGTGCCTTGAGGTGGGTCAGGGGTCCGATCGGGACCCCCCCCGGTACATGCGACGGTCTGCGCGGCTGGACGAGCGATCCGGGATGAGGGGGCAGCTATTCAATTTTGTCCGCCCCCTCTGGATTGCTCTCAGCCAATGCGCGCGCTCCCCCCCCCTGTCACTTCCTCCTCTTGTGTAAACACAGGAAGGAGGAAGCGATGTGATCTCTCCCTCGGCGGTTTTTTCAACCACCGCTGAGGAGAGATCACAACACAAGTAAGTCTGCACTAACACTACACTGACACACACTACATATAGGCACATTTAACCCCCTCCGATCGCCCCCCCCTCCCCCTGTCACAGTGTCACTGAATGCAGTAATCATACATGTATGATTACTGTATTTAGTGTATTTAGTGTCAGTGTGACAGGCAGTGTGACAGGCAGTTAGTGTTAGGTTCAGGGTAGCCCCCGTACCCCCCCTAATAAAGTTTTAACCCCTTGATCACCGCCCTAGTTAACCCTTTCACTCCCTATTGCCAGCATCACTAAGCGATCATTTTTCTGATCGCTGTATTAGTGTCGCTGTTCCCGCTAGGTAGCTAATTTTTTTTTTATTGCGATTTTTTTTTTTTACTAAAGACATGTGGCTAAATACATTTTGGCCTAAATGTTTGACTAAAATTTAGTTTATTGATTTTTCTTGTAACAAAAAGTAAAAAATATTGATTTTTGTATATAGCGCAAAAAATTAAAATCGCAGAGGCGATAAAATACCACCAAAAGAAAGCTCTATTTGTGGGAAGAAAAGGACGCAAATTTTGTTTGGGAGCCACGTCGCACGACCGCGCAATTGTCTGTTAAAGCGACGCAGTGCCGAATCGCAAAAACCCCTTGGGTCATTTGGCAGCATATTGGTCCGGTCCTTAAGTGGTTAAAGTCCACACCAGACCTGAAGGGTCTGGTATGGATATTTGGGGGGAACCAAACATCATTTTTTTTTTAATTGACGGTCGGGTTCCCCTTAATATTCATACCAGACCTGAAGGGCCTGGTAATTGAATTTGGGGGGACCCCCACGCTTTTTTTTTTTTTTTAAAGTGTATTTTTGTGCGTGAACTCGAGAGAGAGGAGCCGGACTGCAGGAGTTGGCAGTAGGCAGACCCTCCCCCCGGAGGCAATCGCCATCCTTCTCCATGCCCCCGGTGGCAATGGCGGGTGTGAGGGGGGGCCTCCCACTCACCCCACCCTACCTGCTCCACTTGGGAGCCCGACTGGGGCCCAATGGGACCCCAACGGGGCAGAGGGACTCCCCCTATGAGGGAGTTAGGGGGTCTAGCCCACCCAGCCAGCCCCGTAGGTCCTTCGCCTCTCATTTTTAGGAGACCGCATGGCCAATGTGCGTGCGTGGTAAACCAATTTCGTGTGCGTGCAAGTGTGGTGGTTTTTGTGGGGGGGGGGGGCGTACTAAGCACAGGCGTACCTTGCATAGCACACCCACCGGGAGCCGGGCTGAGACCACCAAACTCAATTCACATGTAGCCGAGACCGGGATCCGAACCCTTGGCTGCAGAGGTGAATGGCTTGTCAGCGCAGTGCCAATCACGTTGAGCCACCACAGCTCCCTCTTTTTTTTTTTTTTTAATGAATAAATCCTCTCTGAATTGCCGGAGCCGACAATTCATTATAGCCGCAAAGCCGCTTTTAAATGATTTTTTTCCTTTCAGAAATGACACTTTGTGCAGAGACGGTTCTCAGCCATTTGCAGTCCTCTAGCCCTTTCCATTAGTTTTTTAGAGACATTTTAGTAGTCAAAAGTCCAGGTCCCCATTGACTTCAATGGGGTTCAGGTCCGGGGTTAAGTCCCGGTCAAGTTCGGATCCCGAACCCAAACTTTTTTTTGAAGTTTGGCCGAACCAGCCGAACCCGAACATCCTGGTGTCCGCTCAACTCTAATGAATACGTATTACTTTGAGTCTATACCACTTTGTTTTAAATAAACTTTCTGTAAGCATTCATGCATCAGACCACACGGCTTACTTTTACTTTTTCTACATATCATTTTGGACTTCCCCTAGTCGGCCTAGGCAGCGGGGTGTGCATGATCAAGTATACAACAATACCACTAGGAAAATGCTGCCACCTTCATTGAGGCCCACCACACTAGCGTAGGAGAAAAAAAATTCTGTCTGTACCCATGGCTCACAGTCCTCTGTGTTCTATCGGGTTGAGGACAGGACTCTGTGCAGGCCAGTAAAGTTCCTCCACCCAAACTAGCGCATCCATGTCTATATGGACTTTGCTTTGTGCACCAGTCCAAATCATTTTGGTGTGGGGTTGTTTTTCAGGGTTTGGGCTTGGCCCCTTAGTCCCAGTGAAGGGAACTCTTAAGGCATAACATGACATTTTGGACAATTTAATGCACAGGATGGCCCCTTCCTGTTCCAACATGACTGCACACCAGTGCACAAATCGAGTCGGTGATGATTTAGGGAGCCATGTCATCTGCTGGTGTTGGTCAATTGTGTTTTATCAAGTCCAAAGTCAGCACAGCCCTCTACCAGGAAATTTAAGAGCACTCCATGCTTCCCATGCTTCCCTCTGCTGACCTGCTTTATGGAGATGCTGATTTAATTTTCCAGCAAGACACCTGCCCAGACTGCCAAAAGTACCAATACCTGGTTTAATGATCATGGTATCCCTGTGCTTGATTGGCCAGCAAACATGCCTGACCTAAATCTGTGGGTGTTTATGATAAGAGGAAGATGAGAGACTTCTGGTTCCTGCTTTCATGTAGAAGGAACGTGAGACTGTGGCTCCAGAGGGGATAGTTACAAATTCATCCACTTCTCTCCTTAGATCACAGCAAACCGCCTCCTCCTCTGCTTTCCCTGCACCCCTGGGGCAGTGTGGATGGACCGCTTCCTCACCCACAGTGGACCAGTCACTGATCCAGGCACCATCCCTGCTCAGCCGCCATCGGAGCCACAGACAGTCAAGATGGCCGATGGCGTGGCTCTCCATGCTACAGGCTCCTCTGCCCTACATGCCGCCGCTGAACCAGTACTGTCTGAGGAAGTGTATGATAAGATAGCTCAGGCTGTAGCCACCTTGCTATCACCCACCATTACATTAGCGGTGGACAGGGCCGCCATCGGGGGGGGGGTAAAGGCATTACACCTGTAAGAGGCCGGATGGTCCCCAGGGGCCCGGCTGACCCTCCCTTCCATTATTTTTTTTGCATTACACCTGTAAGGGGCCCAATGGTCCCCAGGGCCCCTTACAGGCCCGACCGGCCCCCTCCCGTTTTTTTATTTAACTTTATTTGCATTACACCTGTAAGGGGCCCAAAGGGGCTCTAAAGCTGTGTAAGTGGCCCCAAAATTTGTGATGGCTGCACTGGCGGTGGACAGAGCTCTCACAGCGGGGATAGATCAGCTCCACAGTGAGTTTAGAGAACATGCTAGCAGACTCTCAGAGGCGGAGAACTGCATTTAAGTTATGGAGGGAGAAATACAGAGCTCACACACTGAATCTCTACAAGCCTTCCAGACCCAGCAGTATATCCTAGAAAAATTTGATGATTTAGAGAATCGCTTTCGCAGAAGTAACCTGCATATCATTGGTCTCCCGGAAACCTACAGATCTGGATCGCTGGCAGATCTCTGCTCCACACGTCTCCCGATCTCCATGTACAGTGGAAAGAGCCCACCATATAGAAGCCCCCTCCAACACCCAATCATTGCCTGATACCTAAATTACTCGGGCAGAGTAGTGATTCTTAAATCCTTTTGAAATGCCCACAAACTCCAAGTGAATGGCCATAAGCTAATGTTATTTGCTGACTATTCATAGGAGGTATCCCACAAACGGAAGGCCTTTCAGTCAATCTGTTCGGCCCTGCACCTGAAGGGCATAGAATTCACTCTGGCATACCCTGCTACTCTGAGGCTCACCGATCAATCAGGGGAAACAAAATCCTTTGTACATCCTGAGGAAGCAGCCTCCTATCTCCAAACCTACCTAAACATAACACAAGAAATCTCCCCAACGAAGGCAAGCTCCGCGCACCTGTTACTTCCTGATTGCGTTCCGCTCAGGAACGCATTACGGCATCTGTGCAAAGACGTTATCACGCGCCCCCCTGTGCGTTCCACCCTGGAATGCGGAAGTGCGCATGCACTACAGCTGGTTACTGGCCTATAAAGGCACTCAGCTTAGACATGAGTCTTGTTCTATTATTGTCAGCCGTAGCTCGGCCACGCTACAGAGATTGGTGTCATCGCTCCTCATGCCGCAACACCGCTCCAGCCGCAACTACTCCTTTAGTGCTCCTTTAGAGAGAGCCATTGCTGGGGACAACTTTTGAGACCTCTTTGCTGAACATCCTTCACCAACAGAATCCCAATTGCCTATACTGAAGCCTGCAAAATGGATAAGTAGCTATTGTATCACTTGTAGTGCTATAGCAAGATCTGCTACTTATGTTCCATCTATACAATTGCTATTGTTTATCATGCTTTCTGACTATCAACATATTTAGGATATACTGTTGTGCTAAAGGACTGCTAAGGAATATCTTAAAGAGACATCTACACTCAAATACCCTGAGCTATATTCACCTCTCATATGTAACTATTAGTTGTTGCTACAACTCCTAATTACTACAAGCAATGCTGTATCCTGGCCTAGGCCAACAAGGTCCAGGCCTAGGGCAGCACTTTGCAGGGGGCAGCACGGACAGTGTCTCCGCCGGCTTGCACTAAACTGTTTAGCTCCCCCATAAATCGGCCGCACAGCTTCCAGTATGTGGGCGGTTGGCATTCTACAACTGTGAGGGGGGGGTGTCGCTTCAATTTTTTTACTATCCCTGTACCATTGCAGAGATTTCCCTTCACTTCCTGTCCCATAACCAAACAGGAAGTGAGAGGAAAACTATGCAAATTAAGGGAATCCATTGCCCCCCCCCCAGGCCATCAGAACTAGTGTCCCGACTTGAAAATTTCAGGGTGGGTATTAAACCGCAAGGGGTGTGGCCTTGACAGGAAGGGGTGGGTCATATTTAAATTATGGGGTGCACAAGTTTAGGGCAGCACAAAACCTAAATACATCCCTGACTACATGTACTCTCAAAGTACCTGAGCTATATTGCCTCTCATACGCAACTATTAGTTGTTACTACAACTCATATTTACTACATGCTTGACATAAGTATTAATTGCCCTGTCCTAATTGTTTTAACATGTTCGCTCTAACTTTTCTATGCTAGGGGTTGATGCTATTTCATAGCATTTCCCTTAGTGGCCTAATACATCCCTATATGCTCAAAGTGATATGATGTAGAGAACCCCCAAACTCCTGTTTGTGAGGAGTGAAGCCTGGGTTCCCTTACTGATAATCACTTGCATATTGAGTTGTATTGGAATATTGACCTTGAACTATACTTTTACATGCTAAGCTCTGGTCGCGTGTGGTGGTGTGTCCATCCTTGGTAGCTCAACGCCTTTTTTTGATCCCCCAAACTCCTGTTGCGACGAGTAAAGCCTGGGGTCCAATACTGAGTTGTCACATAGAGAAGTGCATTGAAATCCTTGCTGGCCGCAGTTGTGGTTCACTCCGTTTACCAGTGCTGTTAAAGTAGAGTGCTGTTACACGCTGGCCAAGGGATCAACAGAGCCCATGAAAGGATCCACCGAAGAAGATCCGATATTCCGACGATTCTAGGTCACACAAACTCTGCTAAAGTAAGCAATGCTGAGACAGACCTCTCTCTTCAAAGACCCTCTCTGAGTTCATACATAGCCACTTTACTGGTTTTCTTGTTGAAACTTCTCTTGTTTTGCCAGATGCAGCACTAACTGGTCTACACTTTCAGCCCTACAGGAGAAGTGGTTAATCTCCCCAATGCAGTGGCCTTGAGAATTTCTACTAGATTCCCCCCATGCTTGACCCCTTGTCTCCTATAAGAAGCAACCTTTGGTAAACAAATACCTTCTCCCCTCTCCGGTTATGCTGTCGTGTACAAGTAGTACTACGTGTGGAAAAAAGTGAAGTCCAGGCTTCTATTGCTGTAAGTTTGTTTAGTATTTTATTTTTCTAGTGGTCTGATACCTCAGACGGTTCTATCTTCCATCTCTGCTCACCCCTCCATTTCCTATCTTCACAACCTGCCCTTGCCGGGTTCAGTCTCCTCTACTCTCTGACCCCCCCCCCCCCCCCCTTCCTGGGTATAATAGCTATACTTCAATATCCCCTATTGAAACCACTCAATCATCTGTAAACAGCAGCTCTTACACTCCCCATTTAGCCTACCCCCCACATAAATGGATGGTGATCCTTTGCCACCTTAAGAGACTTAAAAGGACATTGCTCTCCTCCAGGAGACTCACCTCCCCTCAGAGGATTTTGTACGGATGCAAAGGCTTTGGGTGAGCCCAGTGTTTGGCTCTGCGTCGGTAAAAAACAAGGCAGGTGTATTGATACTTATCTACAAAAATTTACCATGAGAAATGGTAAAACTGTAAGTTTTTGGTGGAGGGAGCTTCGCTCCCCTTTTGAATTTTGGTCCTGTATCTTAGGAACATCTTAGGAGCCTTAACACATTTGTGCTTTTAGTTGTTGTTTTACTGTTAAGTTAGCTACAGTAAGCTACTTTTACTGCTATGGGTGTCTGGTCTGGGTTCATTGCCTCTCTTTCCTCTCACTTGCAGCCATGTGCCTGGCTGGTTTAGCAATCCCAGTCATGTCCACTTTAGCTTGGACTTCCATGAACTATATTACTAGCTTCTACATCTTTCCTTTTTCCTCCGTTCTCTTCCCACAGACTTGGGTCCTTCTTCCTTTCTCATTGCACTGGGCTCAATAAATCAATATATTTTCAGTGGTGCCCTTTCTACTTTTTTGCTATTGCTACTCACTCTCTACTGTAGCAATATTTTCTCAAAATATACAGGGCTTCAATTCCCCAGTTAACCGCGTATGGACCACCGCATGTACATTTACGTCGGCAGAATGGCACGTACAGGCACATTGGCGTACCTGTACGTCCCTTCCTAGACGTGGATCGGGGGTCCGATCGGGACCCCCCCGGTACATGCGGCGGTTCCCGTGGCTTTGGAAGTGATCCAGGATGAGGGGAAGGCTGTTGGTTTTTGTCCACCCCCTCCGGATCACTCCCAGCCAATCTGCTCCCTCCCTGCTCTGCACTTCCTCTGCCTGTATAATGTAAACACAGGCAGAGGAAGTGATGTCACCTCTCCTCTCGGCGGTATTTTCAATCCGCCGAGAGGAGAGAAGACTCACACAGTAAGTCGCACCAACACTACACTGACACCACACACATAGCTACATTAACCCCTTCCGATTACCCCCCACCCCCTGTCACACTGTCACTGATTGCAGTGATCATATATTTACTGACAGTTAGTGTGACAGGCAGTTAGTGTTAGGTTCAGGGTAGCCTCATACCCCCCTAATAAAGTTTTAACCCCTTGATCACTGCCCTAGTTAACCCTTTCACCCCCTATTGCCAGTGTCACTAAGCGATCATTTTTCTGATCGCTGTATTAGTGTCACTGTTGCCGCTAGGTAGCAAATTTTTTTTATTGCAATTTTTTTTTACTAAAGACATGTGGTTGAATACATTTTGGCCTAAATGTTTGACTAAAATTTAGTTTATTCGATTTTTCTTATAACAAAAAGTAAAAAATATCATTTTTTTTGTTAATAGCGCAAAAAATAAAAATCGCAGAGGAGATCAAATACCATCAAAAGAAAGCTCTATTTGTGGGAAGAAAGGGACGCAAATTTTGTTTGGGAGCCACGTCGCACGACCGCGCAATTGTCTGTTAAAGCAACGCAGTGCCGAATTGTAAAAACGCCTCTGGGCATTTAGCAGCATATTGGTCCGGTCTTTAAGTGGTTAAAAGAACTGAATTGGCAAAATTGGCATAGTTGCCTTCAGGAAACAAGATGATTTTCAGCCAACTTTACAGTATTTTGGCTTTCCTGAGTGTCAATTTCCCTTCCTTTTACTCTGCCCCAGAAAAGCACAGATGGGTTATTTCATTGTAATGTTCAATGTTCCTGTTCCCTGGAGATATCGGACTCTGCTGAGAGATACCTGCTTCTCCAAGGAAAGTTATCTGACTTTAGTCAGCTATTATACCCCCAGCAGGTTCCAACAAAAATGTACATCTTTTCAAGGTAGTCTCCCATCATTCTAAAGGGATTGTGTTAATGAAAAGTAGACATGTGCAGACTGGAATATTTTGTTTATTTTTTTCGTTTTCGTTTGGAAAATAGATTTATTTAGTTACTTCCAAAAATCGTTTTGATTTATTTCGTTTTTCGTTGGGGAATAGCTTTCGCCTGAAAATCCAATAATACTTGGTTTCTGTCGAATGGTCAAAAGAATGTTCGACGGAATAGAATCGTATATTTTCGTTTGAATATTCCGCCTACAAGAATTCGAATGTTGTATGACTAGTAATAATGTCGAATTTATTTTCTCATAAAACGAAATCTAATCTCTGTAATGTCGAATCTATTATTTCTATAATGTCGAATCTTTTCCCTATAATGTTGAATCTTTTCCTTATAATGTCGAATCTCTCTATATCGATTTTTTACCGCAACGAAAACGAAAATAAAGCATTTTTTATGTCGGATCTTTCGGTTTTCGTTTCTTGTGCTTTCGTTATCGTTTGTTAAAACGATAACGAAAAAAACAGATTTTCGGACGAAAATGCATTCTAACGAAAACGAATGCACATGTCTAATGAAAAGAGATTCCATTGCTCTCAACTCTGCCCTGGTCAGGAAAGCCTCCCCTGTCACCTTCCTTTCCCAAGGATATAGTCCAAGAAGCTCAAATGCACTCTCTTCTTCAATCTTCTTGTGGATGTAAGGCGCAAAAATATTCCCCGGTCCAGGAACTTTACTTTTTATTCCTCACTGTCACTCTTGTAGAATTGACCATTTTTTATGTAAATGAAACATCCCTAGAGGATGATATTAAAATGTAGGATAAATTCATGGTCAGATCAACCTTTCCTTCGGTTCTGTTGGTGTGCCTGTCCCTCTCTCCCTTCTTTCCACTGAACATTTTATGAATCTCTCCTCACTTCTTCTGATATTTCACTCCAGATTCCATATTAAAAACCTCTTTTTCAGAAAATATGGGCTTGGATTCTTCCATTGTGATTTGGGAGGTGCAATTCAGCTGCAGAGCTTGACCTTCTGCTTACAGATAAAGCGTAGAAGAAAAAAGGATTGGTCCAATCGTAAATATTACACATTTGTGAATAAGCCCGGCCACATATTTGCCAAAAATTTAATTCTAACAGACTTTCATATACTCCAATCTGACAGTGACATTCTAGGGGTGCCTACACATCTGACCCCTCCAAAATAGTCTCTCACTTTGTAAACTTTCTGTCTTCTCTATACAACCAACCAGCCCTGCTCTCTCTCGCTCTCGCTCTCTCTCTCTGAGGCCTCGTACACACGAGGGGATATGTCCGCTGAAAACGGTCTGATGGACCGTTTCAGCAGACATCTCCGCTCGTGTGTATGGGCTAGCGGACAGATTTCTCCACCCGACAGATTTCAAAGCAAGCTTTGAAATCTATCCGGTGGGGATCTGTCCGCCCGACATGTCTGCTGGTTAGTACACTTACCAGCAGACATGTCGTCCCCCACTGCCGCCGCGCCGCTGCCGAATGGATTCGGCGCATGCGCGGAAGTGTTTTACTTCCTGGTGCGGTGACGTGGCGGTGACGCGGCGGCGTCAACGTCACCGCCGCGTCACCGCGCCGTCCGGCGGCGGGGAATTTGATCCGATGGTGTGTACACGCCATCGGATCAAACTCCCGATCGGACATATCTGATGGAAATGGTCCGCGGACCGTTTTCATCGGATATGTCCGATCGTGTGTATGGGGCCTGAGGCTTGATTCTACATTTACACCTACTGTACTTGCTCTCTCTGAAACAGGCTCTGTGGCCCTAATGAGGACATATCCAAACCCAAAATCTTGGCTTCTGTGAGACCATCAAACCTTCTAAAGTCTTGCCTTGTAGGTGTTTATTATAAAAAGTTGTCCCTTTTGGTACCCTGTTTTATTGGTCTGTTTAATGCCTTCAAAAGGAATGCTCCCCTCTCCCTTTGTCCTTGAAAACATACATCTCCATGGCTCTCAGGGGCATGAATGAAGTCTCTGACCCAAAGAAATTTCAACCTGTTTTTTCTCTGAATGTTGATTTGAAGTTACTAAGCAAAGTCTTAAAGAGGAGCTCCACCCAAAAGGGAAATCTCTGCTTGTTTGCTTCCTCCCTCCATCAGCTACCACATTTGGCACCATTTCACCATTTCAGGGAGACCTCGCTGCAGCCCCCCTTCCTCCTCCTTCCACCACCACTGGGCAATTCAGAAAGTGCAGAGCCGGAAGGAACCGCAGGGAACCGGCTGCGGAGCCGCAAGGCTTCACTGCTAGTCCTCCTTACAAGAAATGGCAGCGGCAGCACCAAGAGCCATTTGAAAAATTGGCTGGGGTGCCGACATCAAGGGATCTCTTGACAGGTAAGTGTTCTAAAATTAAAAGTCAGCAGCTACAGTATTTCTACACGCTAAATTTAACTTTTTTGTTGGTGGGGTTGGAGCTCCGCTTTAAGTACTCAAATCAACAAATACCTCTGTGGCTTAATCCATAGAGATCAGGTGGGCTTTGTTCTGGCACGTCAGGTGGGAGATAATATTCTCAAAGTACTACACCTATTTCAGTATTTGGTGCACTATAAATCCATTAAATCAATCAATCATGTGATGCAGCATCACAAAATTCCATGTTTCCTTCTTTCACTCGACATCTATAGAGTCTTTAGTTCCCTTTCCTGGGACTATTTACTATACATCTTATGCCGCGTACAGATGATCGGACATTTTACGGATGTTGGCTCAAACTTGTCTTGCATACACACGGTCACACAAATGTTGTCGGAAATTTCGAACGTCAAGAACGCAGTGATTCCAAGCATGCGTGGAATTTTGTGCATCGGAATTGTGTACACACAATCAGATTTTCCGGCAAAAAGTTTTGTTGTCGGAAAATTTGAGAACCAGTTCTCAAACATTTGTTGTCGGATATTCCGACAGCAAATGTATGATGGAGCATACACACGGTCGGATTTTCCGACAACATGCTCACATCGAACATTTGTTGTCTGAAATTCCGACGCGTGTACGTGGCATAACACTGCTGGGGATTCTTTAACTACATTCTTACATGGCTAAACAATAAATGCATTACTAATGATGGCCTTTCCTATCAGCTAAACATCCTCTTGGTACTCGCCATTCCTCACACTACCCTCCCGAATATCCATCATGTCCTCTCCCAGTCTGTGGAAATTTCAGGCCTCCAGGTGAATCTTTGTAAAACTAAAGCTCTTAACATTTCACTCTCTCCTAAATCAGTAAATCTCATCCAGTTTAATTTGCCTTACCGGTGGCCCCATACTACATTAGATTTCTTGGCAGTGAAGTTGATCCCCACTGTAATTCCCTATTTTCAGCCACCAACTAGAGATATAGCTAGATATTATAAAACTGCTCACATTTCCCAGCTCTCCCTTCTACATGTGACATCAAAGGTTTCCCTATGGATGCTCTTGGAACTGTGACCCCACCTCTATCTTAGCGGTACTATGTTTTCCACATGTGGCACATTCATCTTCTCTTAGGCCCCTTTCACATTGCGGCAGGAGCTATACCGTCGGATTTGCGGCCGCTAGTGATGTGGTATTAACCCCCGCTAGCGGTCATGAAAGGGTTTATACCACCCACAATCGCCTCTATAGAGGCGCATTGCGGGCGGAATTGCGGCGATTTCCTATTGTTTTCAATGGGAAGAAACGGTAAAGGAGCGGTATACACGCCGCTCCTCTCACCGCTCCAAAGATGCTGCTGACAGGAGATTTTTTTATCTCCCGCCAGCGCATCGCCTCAGTGTGAAAGCCCTCGGGCTTTCACATTAAGGATGCAGTGAAGGAGTTTTTCATGGGGTTTAGCATGGCTATTTTTAGCGCTGTACTGCCTGAAAAACTCCTCAATGCGAAAGGGGCCTTAGCCCACTAAGGGCTTTTTCTTGGTGTTCATTACATTGTTTTGGTTTCACCATTGTCCACCATTTCACTCTTTCACAACATGGGCCTCAATCTGGGAAATGATTAGTATCTGTGGACTTAAGGTTTTACTAAACCCACAACAGTAAAATCAGTGTGTATATGCTGAAAAGCATGCTTGTTATACTCACTGTGGAACCTAAGCGGTTAATCATCTGCATTGTGTATAAAGGCTGTGTGATCCTGTCTCTCTGATCCTCCTCTTCTATAACTAACTCCAACCCATCTCGTGATAGAAAAGATTATTAGGAGTCTGGCTGCACAAGCTCAGTTTGGTGTGTATTGCTAGAAAGTTTTTGTTTTTCCTAGGAAGGATGCATGTTATCAGCATAGGGCCAATTTAAAACTGTCCAGACAGAGGATCGGAGGAGAATGAAAACTCTTTCTACAAGCTTTAGGCAGAGACTGATACAAGTCACAAGATTGCTAAACTGCTGATGGGAAAATGTATTTAGCAGTTTACATTTACTAAAATAATTGTATTTCCATGTTTTGTGTACCATATAGTAATGCAGGGTCCTGGGTTTAGTAACACTTCACGGGACTGGGATAAATCCTAGGCGTGTATAGCTAAATGTTCCTTCAACACTGTGATTCTTGAATTGTCTGTGTTGTTCCCAACCATTGGCCATTGCAGTGATGTTCTTTGCATATGGTGGTCTTATCTGATATCAACTGCATTCTGGTCCAGTCTTTAGACTTCTGGAAACCCTTTTCCACCTTGTTGTGCCTAAGGATGCAAGAAAATGGTCAGTATCCTGAATGATTCCCAATCAAAATTCTTTAAAATATGGGGACCCTGGCTTGACTACACCCTGCTGTCCCTAAACCCAATTAGCCTGCACAAGCAATTATTTCTCATTCGCATCCTAGGCCAAAGTCTATGTGGAAAATAACCCATTTATCCTCCCCCTTCCTATTCTGTCTTTGTCTTATATGTTTCCCCCTTTCTGCTCATTTTTGTTAACATACTGCTTTTTTCAGTTCCTGCATGATGTCTAAGTCACCCCCCTGAGCTGTTTCCTGTACATGTTTGTTTTAAAACCGTTTGTGGGAATTTAAATGTATACTTCAGGAAGTTCTCCCTGTTATTATTGATTATTTGATTCAATTTTGCCATAAGCCATTTCTCCTGCATGGGCTCACCTTGTGCTATACTCTTCCTTGAAAAAAAAATGATAAACACTATTGAACCAGAAGTGTGCAGTGAGGTTGCAGTCTAGTGCTTTTTATATGGCTCATGCTGATTAGTTAATACGTTTAGGTCTGAGATTAGTTAAGTAATGAAGGTCTGTCCTTTGTGTGTTCATTAGCTGTGTTGGTTTAATGGCTTGCAAAAAGAGCAATTAATGTAACTAGGCTTCCAGATATGAAAACGTCATCAATTCCAATATTTATAGAGAAACACATTATTATGCAAGTAAAGGGATTAAATCAGTATTCGAACAAGTAGTGCGCATTCTGGAGATTTCATGCCATCTAGGCAGATGGTTGTATAAGGACATGTACAGGCATGCGCTAGGCTTTACAAGGGCTGATGACATTTTGGTGAATGTCCTTAGAGATTTAACAACAGCTACCACAACTCTGGCTATGAAAGAAGAGACCATGTAATTAAATACTGCGTGAGATATTGATATCTGACACAGATTCAGGCTGAGCAGAAAAGCTATTATGTTCTTTTACAATCCCGTGGGGTACAGATGAGGCCCATCATTGCAAACTGCCAGGCAGTTCCAGGGATGGTGAGATTGCTAGTATTCTTTTATATTTTGGCTTGCAGTTTCTTCCAAACTGCCTTTGGAGTGGTATGTGGACCAAGCCAACCCACAGTGTTCAGGGTGTTTATTCATTGATGCCATTGTTGACCTTGTGAGTTTGGGGCTTTGGGAACTGAAGACAGTATTACCTCCTCAATGTGCAAACAGCCAGACAGAGAATAATGAGTGCATAATGATGCCATAGAGAGAAAAATTAGTGCATGTACAGGTTTCCTAGAGTCACATCCTGATTCCTACATTAGGGTGACCAAACATCCCCGATTTCCGGGGACAGTCCCCGGATTAAGGACACTGTCCCCGGACCAAGTCTTTTCCCGGAATTGTCCCCGTTTTTGATTTGAACAGGGGCTGGGGCAATTTCAAAGACAGACGGCGCAGAATAAAAAAAAAAAATCTGAAATGTACACCTCCGCTCCACCACTCTTACTAGCTTAGGGGGGTGTATTTTTTCCATTATCTGTGCCCCTTTCTGATGATCATGTGCTGGTCGGAGCGGAGGGAATATTTGTTCATGTTTCTGGTGCATGCCCATTCAGCTCCGCTTGCATGTTCTTCTGCCTTGGCTCAAGTCCTGGCCAGCCGCCTGTCTGCTTATCTCCTTCCCTTACCTGGCAGTGATCTATTCCACTCCCTGCCCAGTAGTAGCCGGGGCCCGGAGAGTAAGACTTAACAGGCTGTGAGGTGGGCGGGCGACAGCGGTGATGGGCAAAGAGTCCCTGATTGCTGCCATTTCTAGTAAAAAAAAAAATATGTCCCCAGATTTCATTTTAAAAATCTGGTCACCTTAGCCTACATTCTTCACCAAATATCTCTTTTCTGGAAGTTTGAAGCAGAGCCGTTCCTGATGCCTTTTTTTTGGGGGGGGGGGGGGTTTTAGTTTAAGAAAACAATAAAGTGAACATTTCGATAAAATTTCTTGATGTTGTCAAACCTTTTTTTATTGTAATTACAGAGGAACAGAGAGTACATGGATAACTAGTAGAATGAATGGCTCACTCAATGGAACACGTTGAAGCCATTTTCACTATTTAACTGCCTATTTGCAGATCAGATGGCTCATGACACCAATCAGGAAATTCAGGCTGCAACAGAACATCAGTATAATAAGACCTTGCCCTGCTTGTCCTGTAAATGAAGATGTAAGTGGTATTGGACTATTCCTCAGTAAATAATACAGTGAAATTAACAATCAATAATATAAAGGTGTGCAATAAGGGGTAATACAAATATCCAAACAATCCAAGAAGCCATATATCTATCACAAACATGTATAAAGTCTAATAAACTGATGGGTATCAAGTGCTCAGTTATAAACGGTGCTCAGTTCTTCTTTAAAATACTCCAACAGGTTCTCTGTACTTCCACCAACACCTTAGTGCTCACAGAACTCTCACCTCATAACCACATATAAAGAGCCTTATGATCAAGTTCCAATAAGGGGCTGGTGATCCTTCCTCCCAATATCCTCCTTTCTTATCTCCTGTGTTGAGTATAGAATCTAGGCTCCTAGGGCTCTAGTTCCATATGTAGGAGTGAAATAGACAATATTCCTCCCATAGTGTAAAACATCTAAAGTATAACCATTTATTTAAAAGTTGATTAAATGCTTACATCAAAGCAAAATAGTGCATAGCATCATAAAAACAGTTGCATTTTCCCTCTCTTACGTTACTTATGGTCCGCCGTCTACTTTGGCCACGCCCTATGCATTATATCACGTGACTTGGGGCATGGCCAGAGTAGACAGCAGACCGGAATACATGTGAGAGGTGGAAAACACTGCTGTTTTTATGATTATACATGCTTGCGATAAATATCACCCCGACTTCTTGGATTGTTTGAATATTTGCATTGCTTATTATTGCACACCTTTATATTATTGATTGTTCATTTCACTGTATTATTTTCTGAGGAATATCGCAATACCACTTACATTTTAATTTATATGGGAAAAACCACTTGATATAAACAAATTAAAGCACATTTGTTCCGATACTTGGTGAAGAATTTGAATATTGTGAAATAAACATGGACTCTCATGGTACGTTATGAACTTACAAAGTCAGTTTACAGAAATATATACATTTATTTTACAAAATTATACATAATAAAAACAGCCTTAAAGCGGATGTCCCCTGAAAAAAAATATTAAAAGCCAGCAGCTACACATACTGCATCTGCTGACTTTTAATATCAGCACACTTACCTATCCTGGAGTTCAGCGCAGTCCACAGCAGAGGACGAGTGATCACTAGTCACTCTGCTGCCTCCACCGCCATCCTCCGTGAGGGAACCAGGAAGTGAAGCGCTCCGGCTTCACTGCCTGGTTCCCTACAGCGCATGCACGAGTCGCACTGCGCCGTGCTAACTGGTTCCCGCTGTGTTCTGGGAGCCGAGTGTTTCCCAGAACACAACGGGGGGGACGGGATCTGACGTCCTGCCCGCAATCTACCCGCAGACTGTGCGGCCGAGACTGGGTGCAATTTCCTATCTTTAGACAGGTATCCGCACCCCTCTGAAAGGTGTCAAATGTGACACCGGAGGGGGGAGGGTTCCGATGAGCGGGAGTGGAGGGTGGAGCTCCGCTTTAAATAAATAGATCTTAGACACCAGATGCTGCTATATGTGGAGCATCCACCTTTCTGACATACAATGGATATTTTTGATGTAAATGGTGGTTCCGCACTAAAATGTGCGGTAACTAATCTTCCCGTTGCACACTCACCATATTTCGGAGTTACCTCCTTCTTCAGGAGTATAAGTCAGAAATTGATTTACAAAAAAGCATATGAATCAGATATACAATGATAACATCAAAATATAAACATAACTAATAACCAACCTTCATGGTATATTGTCATGTATTATAGGTAAGAAATAAGATATAGTATAACCCCTCTGGTAAGTCACCCAACAATATTGATAGATTGGACGTAAAATGATCAAATTAGGAGCACAGCAGACTCACTCACGTAGTCAGAACCAAAAACTTGAGAATCACAAGGCCAAATTAGACAGTGTCCCAGGCGAGTGTTGGAACCAGGGAACATGAGATACAGACAAGCTGTTTCATAAAGAAAAACATTTGTATAACCATAGCGATATAATATCCTGGATTTATTATTCAAGAAGTTTGTCTCACATTCATTATTATCCAAATGATAATTTTGATGAACAAATAAGAAAATAAAAAGACTACAGTTTAATGTATTTGCACGTGTAACTGTGAACGCATTAGGTATTGCAGCAATTTCTTTAAATCACCATAGTTTGATCCAATTTTTTCAGTTTCACTTGATTAATACATAGTAGCGCAGTGGACTACAAACATCTAACACATATGCCTGTCTTGTGTCATCATCAGTGGTGGCTGGTGATATATATACAGTATATAGGTCAGTAACCAGCCCCACACTTACCCCATCTAGGTCGCAGGCAGTGCTTCCTCAGGGCATTCGGCGGCTTTTCACCTGCATCTTCTCCTCCTCGGGATCACGGTGGCTTCTGCCGTGCATCTCCTCGCTCCTCCTCCTAGGCGGCCAAAAGGATTGCTTCTCCTCTTGGCCAATTAGGTGACGGGTTTTAGGAACCACTTTCTGATTGGCTGGGAGAAGAATCAGGAAGACAATAGTGAATATTGATTTGCTATTGTCACATAACTGGGTGGGCTCGGGCGCAGTACTCTGGGCTCGCTCTCTTTTTTAAGCCAATTAGAGCCTCTGGCTCTAATCAAGTGCTTCTAATTAAAAAAAAACTTTGGAATCCATACGTCTGGCGCCCTGCATATAGATTAGGGGCCAGGCGCATGGATTAGGGGTGATGACCCTGCGTTCCGTCATCACTGGTCATCACCCAAAAAGCAAATTCTATCATTATCTACATACAAAAAAAATTATTTATTGTGGAGATTTGGCACTAGTGGCATCAAAGACTTACATAAACATCCTCTAATTCTTGAGGTAGTTTTGAAAAAAAGATGCAACCTCGTCATCCAAAGAGAGACGCAACCTGCTCAGCCAGAGTCTGATATGATTTTTTGAATTCTCCATAGTATCCATACATGTTAAATTATGGTTGGCCAGGGTCAACAGCCAGTTTGGCTTGCATTTTTTTCTATTTTTTTTTCCTTACAATAAACTAAAGAACACTTTGAATTATTGTTTCCTTTTATGTCATTATAGGTGTTCCCATCCATTATGTGGTATGTTCCCATGGCATTCTTATTAGCTAATGAATGGGGAAGAGCAATTCAGCCTGATTCCCAAGCTCCCGTTAATGGAAACAAATGCTGTAACATAACAAAAGTAAAATGAAAAAACAAACAAAAAAGAAAAACATAAAAATGCATACAATTCAGATCAAATGCTTATTTAAGCAAGCTGCCTGATCCACCACCAAAGGTAGGGGAGTAAGTATGCAGCACTCCCTCCCTAGAGGTCAATATTGGTTTTAAAATGTATAATTTATCATTTTTAGATCTAGACCTATCTAAGGACGTGACCCCTGATGATATCAGATGTGAACTGATGAAACGGCATTAGGTGATGTTCTCAGGATAAGTAATTTCCGGTAGTTGAAATGCAGGTAGAGCGCAAACTGACATTTCCACTACCATACATGCTGAGTTTCTACTACCATACATGCTGATTTGTACCTTCCCAGGTGTAAATGCAATATTATTGGTTTTACAATAAACAACTATAATTACTACACTACGAGAGCCCTCTCCCTCTTTACTCCAACATGACAATTTTGGAGTTTTAAAGTACAGTTTCTTTTAACAATTGAATGATGTCATCAGTGACGCGGATCTTATGTAGTGACCATAACTGTGATTCCTTGGCAACTTCCCTTATGCACATTTTGACTCACTGTAATAGGGGTCAACGGAGTCTGGTGAGTGCGTAGTGTGTCTGCATGCTGGTCAAAACGTTTCTATACTCACTCTGCATATGTAGAGCAGACACAGCCCGCTCTACCCTAAGGACCCCTTATGATCAGCCCAGACAGAAGGGGACAAGTCCCCTTCTGTTTTTTTTTATCAGATCGGTGGTTTACAGATAGGTGGTTTACATCTGCCGATCTATATAGATGAAGGAAGAGTCCCTTGAGTCCACCTGAAAACAGATAGGTGGACCTGATCGGACCGATAGTGTGAAAGGGGCCTAAGACTGCTTTCAAAATGATGCACAGGGTTTACCTGCACCTCAACTGACCCCAATCTTCACTTCTTCCTCAGGATTCCTACAGCTGGCTGCTGGCTGTCCTTCAGGGCTGGCACTACTGGCTGGTACTGGCACTGCTTATGGGTACTGGTACTGCTTATGGGTACTGGTTCTGCTGGCTAGTACTGGTACTGCTGGCTGGTACTGGTACTGCTGGCAGGTACTGCTGGCTGGTACCGGTACTGCTGGTGGGTACTGCTGGCTGGTACTGGTACTGCTGATGGGTACTGGTACTGCTGGTACTGGTACTGATGGCTGGCACTGGTACTGCTGGTGTGTATTGGTACTGCTGGAGTGTTCTGCTGTTTGGCACTGGTACTGCTGGTGGGTACTGCTAACTGAAACTGCTTGCTAGTACTGCTGGCGGGTACTGGTGCAAGTGACAGGTACTGGTACGGCTGGCTGGTCCTCATACTGCTGGCTGGTACTGCTGGCTGGTACTGCTGGCAGGTACTTCTGGCTGGTACCAGTACTGCTGGTTTGTAGTGCTGGCTGGTACTGATGACTGGCACTGGTACTGATGGTGGGTACTGCTGGCTAGTACTGGTACTGATAACTGGCACTGCTGGATGGTACTGGTCCCGCTGGTTGGTACTGGTACTGATGGCAAGTACTGGTACTGATGTCTGCTACTCGTTACTGCTACTGCTGGCTGGTACAGGTAATACTGGTGGATACTGCTGGCTGGTACTGATGACTGGTACTGATACTGATAACTGGTACTGCTGGCTGGTACTGGTACTGATGGCTGGTATTGGTACTGCTGGCTGGCACTGATGGATGGTACTGATACTGATGACTGGCACTGCTGGCTGGTACTGGTGCTGCTGGCTGGCACTGATACTGATGACTGGCACTGCTGGCTGGTACTGGTACTGCTGGCTGGCACTGGTGGATGGTACGGATACTGATGACTGGCACTGCTGGCCTGTACTGGTACTGCTGGCTGGCATTGATGGATTATACTGATACTGATGACTGGCACTGCTGACTGGTACTGGTGCTGCTGGCTGGCACTGATGGATGGTACTGATACTGATGACTGGCACTGATAGCTGGTACTGGTACTGCTGGCTGGCACTGCTGGATGATACTGATACTGATGACTGGCACTGCTGGCTGGTACTGGTGCTGCTGGCTGGCACTGATGGATGGTACTGACACTGATGACTGGCACTGCTGGCTGGTACTGGTACTGCTGGCTGGCACTGATGGATGGTACTGATACTGATGACTGGCACTGCTGGCTGGTACTGGTGCTGCTGTGGGATACTGCTGGCTGGTATTGATACTGATGACTGGTGCTGCTGGCGGGTACTAGTACTGCTGGTGAGTACTGGTACTGCTGGCTGGTACTGATGACTGGTACTGGTACTGCTGGCTGGATGGTACTGGTACTGATGGCAGGTACTGCTACTGCTGGATGGTATTGATACTGGTGGATGGTACTGATACTGGTACTGCTGGCTGGTACTGATGGCTGCTGTCCCAGATCACGGATTCCTGTGTCCCGACCCCCCATCCCCAAGCATCATTGTGACAGAAGTATGCGGCTGCAGTGGAGAGCAGAGCCAATGGTTCCTTTCACAGGTGGAGTACATTTGGTGTCACTCCACCTGTGATGGAGCTGGTGCTATACAGGAAGCATCTGCCTCCTGCAGGGGCGGCTCCGTTCTTTGCGCTAATGCTCAGAGATGGCAGGTCAGGAACCCGCAATCTGCCGACCCATCATCTAAGTGCAAGACGTGGCGGGCCACATCAGAGGGTGCTGCGGGCCACAGAGTTGGGCACCTCTGAGTTACACTGTTAGTTACAGAGGTAAACAGGTGGTCTACTGAAAAGTCACACATAACCCCCTATATGTCTGTACAGCCTTTGGGCAAATGAAAGAAAAACCCGACACCCATCAGTATCCCCATGACACTTTGTAAGGTTGGTCTAACTTTCTTTAAACCTGTGTTCTAAAGCACCAGTAATGTACTGTATTTCCATTGATATTACTTTGGTGACAAAATACATTTTCTCAATGTGCTTGTTTTGAAGGGGTTTTCCCTCTACGGTTGTAAAAGCACCCCATTGCTTCTCTAATGAATTGTTATATTAAATTCAAGAATAACAAAGAAGACAAAAATAACAATAGGGCCCATCCAACTGTAAAGTAGTCCCCTTGAAGACAGGCTAGAACCCTATATCATTTGGTACATTTACTAATATGAGTAGGGAATATTCACTTAGCAAAGTTAATAAAGTGAAGCTGGGTTAACTTCAATTATTCAGTCATATGTAAGGTAATATACTTTTTTTCCCCAGCACATGAATGGGTATTCAAAGTAAATACAGCTAAATCTTATTCGCAAGTTACCATTTGCCTTGCTAAGGCAACATTCTATGACCTATATTGATGCTGTGAATATCAAGTCTGATCATTCAAGGATACGTCCTTATGTATATCCATCCTAGCACCAAAGTCAAAAGTCTCTGAGTCATTTTTGACACCTACATGACAATGGATGCACAAATAGGGTCAGTAGTCAGCGGATCACACCATCAGCTGCGCCTGCTACGTAGACTAATATCCTTTATCCCGAAAGAAGACATAGCAGTCATGGTGGGAACAATTATCAACTCCAGACTTGACTATGCAAATGCCCTTTTTCTTGGGCTCCCAAATAACCAAATCACTCGTCTGCAAGTCGTTCAAAATACGGCCGCTTGACTTGTGACTCTGAAAAAAACATGGGAATCAATCTCACCTTCACTGAGATCCCTTCATTGGTTGCCAGTAAAAGACAGAATTACTTTCAAGGCACTCTGTCTAACATATAAGTGTGTTCAAGGAAATGCCCCCCAATGTTTATGCGAAAAATTAAAAGCTCACAACCCCAATCGCGTTCTGTGATCCATCAACCAAAATCTGCTCCAGATACCCAAAGCCAGATACAAGTCCAAAGGAGAATGAAGATTTGCAGTCCAAGGACCTTGACGATGAAACGCTCTACCAACCAGCATCCGATTGGAGGTGAATTACCTGGCCTTCAGAAAAAAAATCAAAACCCATCTTTTCTGAGGGCAAAAGTTCAGTTAGGGAATGGATACTAAGCGCCCAGAGGCGATTCAGTTTGCATGTGTTGCGCTATATAAGTTTCTCACTCACTCACTCATGTGGGCAGGTACTGAGCTGCAATTTATCCAACCTGAAGATGGCACTATGCAATTTGTTTTGGTTGACAAGAGACTCATTTGTCCCTTTATTACTTGCTCTGAATGAATGAATGAATGAAAAACTTATATAGCGCTACACATGCAAACTGAATTGCCTCTTGGCAGCCATCTTGAGGAGTCTTTCTTAAATCTCAGGCAAGTTGTAAAAAATCTGCAACTTGAATGGCTGTAGAGAAGAGAGGGCTGCATATTAACAGGTTTATCACCTGAGGTTAGTCACTTTACTGGGTATATGTAATGCCGCGTACACACGATCATTTTTTGTGATGAAAAAAACGACATTTTTGAAACGTCACTTTTCAAAGACGATGTTGCATACACACCATCTTTTTTTTCACAAAAAGCGAGGTTACGTTTCATCACTCTTTTCCATAACTAGCTTCATAACTAGCTTCTGGGTATGCGCGGGTTGAAAAACGTCGTTTTAAACAACGTTTTTGCTACACACGGTGACTTTTTGTAAAACAAAAAAATGACGTTTTGAAAAACGACACAAAAAATTCAAGCATGTTGGAATTTTTTTGGGTCGTTTTTTTAAGACAAAAAACGACGTTTTGCCCACACACGATCAATTTAAATGACGTTTTAAAAAACCACGTTTTTTTTCATCGCAAAAAATGACCGAGTTTACAACCACTTTAACCGCTTGCTGACCGCCCAATGTAGTTTTACGACGGCAGGTCGGCTCGGCTTAGCAAAATCACGTAAGCGAAAACCGGGAGCTGTGTGTGTAAATATTGTGCATGGGGGTCTCCTTAGTCTGCCTGTAAAGTAGTGCAGCTTTCCCATGTTTTTAACAGTCCTGCATCAAAATTACATTTCTAAGGGATTTTTTTTTTTTAAACTGCCCATTGCTGTAATGTATTCCCGGATCCCGACAATATAGATAAAAATCACTGAAACAAAAATCATTGGGTCTGGTATGAATATTAAGAGGAACCCCACGACATTTCTTTTTTAAAATTACATGGGGTTCCCTCCAAAATCCATACCAGGCCCTTATCTGAGCATGCAACCTGGCAGGCCGCAGGAAAAGGGGGGGGGGAGAGTGCCCTCTCTCCTGCACCGTACCAGGCCTCATGCCCTCAACATGAGGAGGGTGCTTTGGGGTCCCCCAAAACACCTTGTTGCCATGTTGATGGGAACAAGGGCCTCATGCCCACAACCCTTGCCTGGTGGTTGTGGGGGGGGGACCCCAAAGCACCCTCCCCATGTTGAGGGTATGTGGCAAGGTACTGTTTAGGAGGGGGGTGTTTCTCTTGCCCCCCCCTTTTCCTGCGGCCTGCCTGGTTGCGTGATTGGATAAGGGTCTGGTATGGATTTTGGGGTGTCTCCCATGCCATCTTTTTTTATTTTGGTGCGGGGTTCCCCTTAAAACCGAGACAAGACCTGATTTTTTTTCTAATTTTGTGTTTTTTTTATGTGTATTGCCAGGATCTGACAATACATTACAGCTGCAAGCAGTTTTAAATAATTTTTTTCCTTTAGAAATGTAATTTTGCTGCTCTCATTCATTACACTATGTACGGTCACACTAAGCAGCCTTACATAGTGTGGGACGTGGACTTAATCCATGACTAGCTAAAGCGTGCTGTGATTGGCAAAATCATGCAGGTCAGGTGCATTTTTTGGCCAATCAGCAGCCATCAATGCACTGCAATCTCGCAGTCCAATATGGGGCAGTCCGTAGGCGCTCGAATTTCCCATGAATGCCCAATAATGTAGGGAATTTGGCGAACGGGTGAACACCCGATGTTTGAGACAACCTTAAGTTGGACTCAAAGCATTGGTCATCCCTAGTCCTGACATTTTTACAGTATAGAAGTAGGTCAGGGAAAGAACCCCGCTCCTTTGCAAATGAGTAGGGGGAGTATAAGGAGAGGAACTTAGCAAGGAGACAAATAGTAGGTTTCCCTCTTCTGCCAACTTCTAGGAACTGTCTCCCTCCAACAGTCGAACAACTGCAAGGATTTTGAATATTGCAGGGTGACTTAGTAATCTGATAATTCCTCTAAAAGGAATGCTCAGATATTCTGTGGTCTGTAAGCTTATGGTATATTACTATTGATAAAGTGCCCAGTTGAATACCATTACCCTTAACCACTTAAGGACCGCCGCATGTACATTTACGTCGGCAGAATGGCACCGACAGGCACATCAACGTATATATACGTTGGTGCCTTGGGGGGGATCGGGGGTCCGATCGGACCCCCCCCCCCGTACATGCGGCGGTCCGCGCGGCTGCAGGAGCGATCCGACAAGTGGGGGCGGCTATCCGTTTTCATCCGCCCCCTCCGGATCGCTCCCAGCCAATGCGCGCGCCCGCCTGACCTGTCACTTCCTCCTCCTGTGTAAACACAGGAAGGAGGAAGCGACGTGATCTCTCCCTCGGCGTTTGTTTCAAGCGCCGCTGAGGAGAGATCACCACACTACAAGTAAGTCCTGCACCAACACTACACTACACACACACAAAATCACATTTAACCCCCGCGATCGCCCCCCTCCCCCCTGTCACAGTGTCACTGAATGCAGTAATCATACATGTATGATTACTGTATTTAGTGTCAGTGTGACAGACAGTGTGACAGTCAGTCAGTGTTAGTGTCAGGGTAGCCCCCCCACCCCCCCCCAATAAAGTTTTAACCCCTTGATCACTGCCCTAGTTAACCCTTTCACTCCCTATTGCCAGCATCACTAAGCGATCATTTTTCTGATCGCTGTATTAGTGTCGCTGTTCCCGCTAGGTAGCTAATTTTTTTTTAATGCGATTTTTTTTTTTTACTAAAGACATGCGGCTAAATACATTTTGGCCTAAATGTTTGACTAAAATTTAGTTTATTGGTTTTTTATTATAACAAAAAGTAAAAAATATTGATTTTTTTCCAAAAATGTCGCTCTATTTTTGTATATAGCGCAAAAAATAAAAATCGCAGAGGCGATCAAATACCACCAAAAGAAAGCTCTATTTGTGGGAAAAAAAGGACGCGAATTTTGTTTGGGAGCCACGTCGCACGACCGCGCAATTGTCTATTAAAGCGACGCAGTGCCGAATCGCAAAAACCCCTTGGGTCATTTGCCAGCGTATTGGTCCGGGTCTTAAGTGGTTAATGACTGAAGAAGTGCACAACCTGCAACATATTGATCATCATTTGATCATTCAAATTCTACATGTAGCGCTACCCCCGGAGGAGTCGCTTAAGTATATTTGGTTCCGTACTCTGCTTCTTATCCCTAAGAACAGTCTCAACCGCTCTGGCACACCTGGCAATAGTGTAAGTGCAAGGACCAATGAGAAACACACACATTATGATAAAACACAGAAATTGTATTTACTGCAATATTTCTGTGGAAAAGAGTAACAAACAGTAATCATATATCATCATTTAATGCAATTGGAGAGAAATAACTGAGATTAAGAGCAATATAGCTCAATACCATATTCAGGCTGCTTTCAGGGGATTCAAAACCTTAGAATAACCCCAAGAGCAGAGGAAAACACTTCAATAACAATATATTATAATATATTATGCACCAGATTGGTTACCTTTACTCAGGTCAGCTCTATGAGTCCAGGCAGGAGGGGAGCAGAGGAATGACCCTCTTATGTCTGTCCCCTGACACCACAGGCCCAACTTTAAACACTTTGGCCCAGATTCACAGAGAATTAGATTCTCGTAGAGTATCAGAAATACACTACGCTGCCGTATTTTACCTGGCTCTATGTGGAATCCAGGTAGATTTTGTCCAGTAAACGACGGCGGCGTAGTGTATTTCTCCCGTCGCAATCCATCTGCGCGAGTAGGGGGCGTAAAGCATTTAAAATAGGCGTGTTCCCGCGGCGATCGAACTGCGCATGCTCCGTTCGCAAATTTCCCGCCGTGCATTGCGCGAAAACACGTCGTTACATCATTCGTTGTTTGAGTAGCGTCGTTTACGGACAATCCTAGTCCCGGACGAGTTACGTCAAAAAAAAAAAAAAATTGACGCGTGAACGACGGCCATACTTAACATGGGCTACGTACCGTTAGACCAGCAAAAAGCTGGTCTAACAGTACGTAAAAAAAAATAGACGAAAGCGATTGCGAAGACCACTCGTATCTTCGTGGATCGCCGTAAAAACACATTTGCATATCCCGACGCATGAAAACGACGCGAACTCCTCCCAGCGGCCGCAAAAATATCGCAGCGTAGATCCGAAGGCTTACGAAGACGTAAGCCTCTCGGATCGAAGCCCGAAGCCGCCGTATCATGGTTTGAGGATTCAAACTAGTGATACGGCGCGCGAAATTTGAAATTACTCCTGTCTAACACCAGTTAGACAGGCGTAATTGCTTTCTGAATCTGGGCCTTTATTCAAATCAACATGTAAATGATAAACTGTCCTACGCACACCAACTGCATATACATAGCCCTGAATATGTGTGGGTCTGTATGGAAGTAGTAGCTTCAGTCTTTTTGAAGAAAAGATAAGACATTGGGGGTTATTTACGAAAGTAAGTTGAAAGTGCACTTGGCAGTGCAGTCACTGTAGATCTGAGGGGAACATGCAAGGAAAATAAAAATTAGCATTTGTGTATGCACATGATTGGATGATAAAATAAGCAGAGCTTCCCCTAATTTCAAAGCTTCCCCTTAGATCTACAGTGACTGCACTTACAAGTGCACTTTCAAGTGGACTTGTAGTGCAAAGTGGATTTGCCTTTCGTAGATAACCTCCTTTGTTTCTTCAGCTAGCCACGTTCGTTGATGCACTTAAACTCCTGAATAGCAGGGCCAACTAACACAACTGGCCCCTATTATCAAGCAAGGAAAGCAGGATCTTTCTCAGCAAGGTGAAAGGACAATGGTATCTGCATACAGTGTCCCTAGGAATGGATGGCCTTATTCTTTAGCCCTGTGGCACTACAAGTGTCAGCAAGATGACTAACAGCATTGATGTCTGTATACAGTGTCCATTTAACTTCTTCTGTGGTGCAGTGTCCCTGTTTCCTGCAAATTACCAAAAGCCCCCTCATCCAATCCTGCGGTCAAGGCCCAAACAAATGTCCTGGAACAAGCAGGCTCTCCTGGCACCCAGACTGGTCACCTCACACTGGAACGCGTCGGTGCAGGTGCGCCTAGACAAGCACCTGGGATACCCCTCTCTCAGGCTGGATATCCTGACTGGCGGCAAAGGCCTAAATCGCATGGTGAAATCACCTAAGGCCTCGTACACACGATCGAATTTGTCCGCTGAAAACGGTCCGATGGACCATTTCAGCAGACATCTCCGATCGTGTGTATGGGCTAGCGGACAGATTTGTCCACCCGACAGATTTCAAAGCATGCTTTGAAATCTATCCGGTGGGAATCTGTCCGCCCGACATGTCTGCTGGTTAGTACACTTACCAGCAGACATGTCGTCCCGCTCCGCCGCCGCACCGCCGCCGAATGGATTCGGCGCTTGCGCGGAAGTGATTTACTTCCTGGTGCGGTGACGTGGCGGCGTCAACGTCACCGACACGTCAGCGCGCTCTCTGCTGGTGGGGATTTTGGTTTGCTCTTGTGTACACGCGAGCAAACCAAAATCCCAGCAGACAGATTTGTTCAAATCTGTCGGACGGACAGATTTGAACAAATCTGTCCGCTCGTGTGTATGGGGCCTAAGAGGCAGTACCTCACCTTTAGGTCTGATTTCTTCCTCTGCCTCATGCTGTCTTAAAATCCCTCAGGAAAGAAAGGTGGAGTCTTTAGTTCCTCTTCTCCAGAGCATGCTGGATCTTGCAGTTCCATAAAGTTCAATCTAAATATTAAACTCGAGTCCTGGAAAATCAATTCCCTTTATGCTTTGCTCCCTGGTGGTAATCACTCTACTGACAAGATGTGATGGCACAGAGGGGGAGATTTACTAAAACTGGAGCACCGGGAATCTAGTGGAGCTGGGCATGAAAGCCAATCAGCTTCTAATTTCAGCTTGTTCAATTAACCTTAACCAGCCTAAGGCTTTCATTTAATTTCACTGATAACCGAGAAAAACATCAGTAGCCTGCATTCGCTGTTGTCACATGCCTTTATCAGTACAGCGTGTCCTAGCAATCTGGAACTGTGTTGCTAGCAAGCAAAAGTTTAATTCATTTTGTCATTCTTATCTCATCTGCTGGGTGAAACCAAAAACCTGTTCTGTCGGAAACATTGCTGGCTAGTCTGCCTGTGTATGTAGACCTGCCAGGTGGTCAGTGTATGGAGATGAAACTAAACATACCATCCTCTTAGGCAACAGACTGTCTGCACACGGGTGTTCTCTACAATGTGCATCTGCCTGCTCAGCAGGGGATCTCCCCACTGTGCAGGCGGATGACAGGTCCATGTCCGCTCTGCTATGCAGATATACACAGTCCCACTGTTCTCTATGGGGCTATCAGATGGAAACGCACACCTGTCCTTTTCCATCTGTCATCCAATTTGATCCACTTTTTTGTTGGAAAGAATCGGATGGGAAGCCGCCGGGTGTCAGGGGACACATGTCCGCTAACATTCGGCGATCCACAGGGAACTATGGATGGTCCAATCACGTCTGTCTGCAAAAATGACAGGCTGATCTGATCGGACAGCCCATGTGAAACCAACTTTAATTAGCGCCACTTTTACATTTGGAACATTCAATGTGACACAATAGTTAGAATCAAAAGTGTTGAAATTCTTCATAAGTTTTGCGCAATACAATAACAAGAGGGATTCCCACAATTCCCCATTTTGTCCTGCAGACTTTGCAGGACTTATTTTCACCAAATGATTATATGTGTGTGTGCCCTGTACTGTGTTTTCTATTGATCTGAAATGTTTTGCCTTTACTTCTCAGCTTACTGGATTTATCACATGTATGGATGTGCATTTATCTACTATCATTCTGCTTGTTGGTCATTGTTCTTTTAGCAGCAAGTTACCTTTCGGAACTTGATGCTTTATGATCATACTTGCGTTTGATTTTCAATATGTTGCATTTTGACCATGTGTTTTAGTATTTCCAGGCATCTTGGGAATTTCCAAGGGATGTTGACAACAGTATCATCATTTAACCCATTCAGGCCTAAGCCTATTTCTGACATCTGTTGTTTACAAGTTAAAATCAGTGGGCCAGATTCAGAAAGAATTAGATTCCCGCAGAGTATCAGAGATACTCTACGCCGCCGTACTTTACCTGGCTCTAGGAGGAATTCAGAGAGATTTTGGCCCGTAAGGTACGGCGGCGTAGTGTATTTCTCCCGGCGGAATCAAACTACGTGAATAGGGGGCGTGAGGCATTTAAATTAAGCGCGTCCCCGCGGCGATCGAACTGCGCATGCTCCGTTCAGAAATTTCCCGCCGTGCATTGCGCGAAATCACGTCGTTACGTCATTTTTTTTTTGAGTAGAGTCGTTTACGGACATTCCTATTCCCGGACGACTTACGCAAAAAATAAAAAATAAATTGAAAGTCGACGCGGGAACGACGGCTATACTTAACATGGGCCGCGTAACGTTAGACCAGCTAATAGCTGGTTTAACTTTACGTAGCGAAAAAATGACGTACGCAATTGCGAACGACGCTCGTAACTTTGTGGATCGCCGGAAAAAGCTCATTTGCATACCCCGATGCTGAAAACGACGCAAACTCCACCCAGCGGCCGCAAAAAGATCGCAGCGTAGATCCGAAGGCGTACGAAGACGTAAGCCTGTCAGATCGAAGCCCAACGCCACCGTGTCATGGTTTGAGGATTCAAAATAGTGATACGGCGCGCGCAATTTGAAAGTACTCCTGTCTAACACCAGTTAGACAGGCGTAATTGCTCTCTGAATCTGGCCCAGTGTTTTTTGCTATAAAATTATTTAGAACCCCCAAACATTATATACATACATTATATATATATATATATATATATATATATATATATATATATATATATATAGATATATATTGTAATAGGGAGGGTCCCTGTCACCATGGAGACGCAGCAAAAGCGGACACAGAGTCTGCATGTCAGTGGACTGCAGAACTACATGGCATAGCTTTGAAACGGAGAAAACTGTTTTGCCAGCTTTCTCCAGGTTTTGCCAAGTTTGAATGGGGCTGTGTGGTTTGGAGATCCTGCAGAGACTTGGGCGGGATGGGATCTCCAACCCTGTGTCCGGGTCTTGGTAATAACCAGCAGGTTGTGTGCTCAGGTGCTAGCAGCCAATATAATCAGGGACTGGTGAGAACAGAGGAGAGGAAGGTGGAGTGTGTGCAGCTGGCTGTTGCTGCAAGACAGACCTGTGTGTGGGGATTTGTCTGTCTGTCTGCCCTGTGAAAGACTACATCCCTGGTGTGGGGGGACTTTGTGCCTGGTGGACTGGGAAGCTGGTAGACTTGAGGTGGCTAGTGAGTCCAAAGAGGGGCTGAAGGAAGTCTGGAATAGTGATGAGCGGAATACGCCATATTCGATTTCGCGATATTTTGCGAATATTTTGAAGAATATTCGCGAATATTCCTTAATATCGAATATTCGTGATATTTTATTAAAAATGCAAAATTTCGCTATTTTTTTGGATAAAATATCACGAATATTCGATATTTACGAATATTCGCTATATTTTATAAAAAAAAAATAGCGAAATTTCGCATATGCGAAAGCGAAGATGATTGCGAAATTTCGCTATTTTTTTTTGGATAAAATATCACGAATATTCGATATTTATGAATATTCGCCATATTTTATAAAAAAAAAATTGCAAAATTTCGCTAATGCGAAATTTCGCTAATGCGAATGCGAAATTGATTGCGAAATTTGAAAAAATACGAATATTTGAAATAGCGAATATTTGCCGCGATATTCGAGTTATTCGCGAATACTCGAATATGCAATATTCGTAGCGAATATTCGCAATGCGAATATTCGTGAGCAACACTAGTCTGGAAGTCTGGGAGACAATAAGCTGGAGAATCCTGTTGAGGCCAGGGAGTGGGCCGGATATAACAGGTACTACAAGGCTAAGTAAGCCTAGTAAGTAAGCCTAGGAGCCAGGAGGCTTGGTATTTTTGAGTTCTATGAACGTTACTGAAGAAGAACCCTTGCGTGGGAATCCTATATGTGAACTTTTATTTTGTTTCTTTCAATAAAAATGGGCTGCCATGCCCTCAAACCGAACATCTGACTGCTGTGGACTCGCTAAATAAATGCATTTACCATTGAGTTAAACCCCCAATGTCTACAATATATATATATACACAGTATATATTTAACAAAGATCCTAGATACTAAAATGGTGATCGCTGCAATATTTTATGTCACACGTTTTTTGCGCAGCTGTCATTCAAGTGCATTTTTTGGGGAAAAAAAAATCACTTTCATGCAAAAAATAAAATATATAAACAGTAAAGTTAGCACAATGTTTTTGTATAATGTGAAAGAAGATGTTACGCCAAGTAAATAGATACCTAACATGTCATGCTTTAAAATTTGTGAAATGGCGACAAACTAAGGTAGGTTAAAAATCTCCATAGGTGGCGCTTTAAAAAAATGTAACGGTTACCAGTTTAGAGTTATAGAGGAGGTCTATTGCTAGAACTATTGCTCTCACTCTGACGATCGCAGCAATACTGCACATGTGTGATATGAACACTGTTTACATTTGTGGGTGCAAATTACGTTTGAGTTTTCCTTGTTGTGCGAGCACGCAGGGATGGAGGCGCTTTAAAAAACAAAAACGTATTATTTTTCTATTTTTACATTGTCCCTTCAAAAAAAATACATTTATTGCTGTCACAAGGGATGTACACATCCCTTGTGACAGTAATAGACGTTGACAGGTACTCTTCATGGAGGGAACAGGGGTCTGAAAGACCCCAATGCCCTCCATTGCACAATTATTCAGATTGCCAAAATTGTTGATTCTGATTCTGAATACTGTTTAATGTGGGTGTCACCAGCGCACAAGAGGATTTAGTATAAGTGATCTGCTGCAGTACCGTATGTGCCTCCAAAAGGAGGTAAAAAAATTATCAAAAGAGTGTTACTGCGCCAATCCAATTCGATTCAATATTAGAACCTGTAGAAAATATATATGTGCAAAAATATGCAAATAAATAACAAAATAGATAAATCTCTAGTATATTCTAGGTTATGTGCAAAAATTGCAAGTGAATATGCTATGTAATAAACTTCTGAAAACAAATATACATAATAAATATGTGAGAAAACCATAAATGTGTAAATATGAATAACCTTTCAGGATGCCATATAATATATCACTGATGACGCAATAACTGCGAAACGCGTAGAGGCTTATGGGATACATGCGGACCGGAAGTGCATCACACGTTGCGGCTTGTTGCTGAACCACAGGAAAACAGAGGCATGGAACGCACACCGCTCAAGGAGTAGCACACACGCTGGTGAGCGGCTGGAACGCTCGATACTGCCAAAGAGATAGGGAGAAGGGAGTCACCGCTCCAGGTGGGACCACTATGTGATCACAGGTAATTGCAGGATACCGAGGGTGCTGGCGGTGCACTGAGCAAATTTTAAGATAGATGAATGGATAGCCGCACTCCGAAAACCCGTTAAGGTTGTCTTTATTAACCACTTGACCACTGGGCACTTAAACCCCCTTAATAACCAGACTAATTTTCAGCTTTCGGTGCTCTAACATTTTGAATGACAATGACTCAGTCATACAACACTGTAGCCAAATGAAATTTCCCACAAATAGAGCTTTCTTTTGGTGGTATTTGATCACCTCTGCAGTTTTTATTTTTTTCGCTATTAATGAAAAAAAGACAACAATTTTGTAAAAATATGAATTTTTTGGCTGTCTGATACTAGATCGTCCGCCATGTCGCCTCTGGAATCTCCTCTCCCAGTACCTTTTCCCATATAGGTATACTTACCCTGAGTAGGGGGGATGGAGTAAGAGTTGAGTAGCCGATATAGGTCTGAAATCAGACCTCAGCGTGTGGATCCCTCCAATGTATTTTTTTTTTACTAGTAATGGCGGCGAGCTGCGTTTTTTATTGTGACTTCGATATTGCGGCGGACTCATCGGACACTTTTGACACTATTTTGCGACCATTGTCATTTATACAGTGATTGGTGATATAAAAATGCACTGATTACTGTGTAAATGACACTGGCAGGGAAGGGGTTAAACACTAGGGCGATCAAGGGGTTAGGTGTGTCCTAGGGAGAAATTCTAACTGTAGGGGAGATGGGCTACCATTCATATGACAGAGATCACTGCTCCCGATGTCAGGGAAAAACAGTAAACCCCTACCATGTCACTAGGCAGAACAGGGAAATGTTTTGTTTACATAGGCATCTCCTCGTTCTGCCTCTCCGCGCCACGATCGCAGGCTTCCGGCGAACATCGAGTTTGGGGGCCCGCGGGTACATACATGGAGAGTGCAGCAAGTACCTGTACGCCCATTTGCCCACGGCTACCATTGTGCCAACGTATATGCAGCGGTCGGCAAGTGGTTAATCGTTGGCAGCCAAGTAAACCGGAAGTGACGTTGTGAAGTGGCTTCCAGGATTTACATCGGAGACCCGATCAGAGCCGAATCCGACTTTGTTTGGGTCTCAGCCTATGGATATCCTATGGATATCCAGCCCATGGATGTACTGTATATATCCATATAACATGCCCAAGCTCACCTCTTCACCACACACAGCCATAAAGGCAGGATAATTCTTGTTGGGCAGTGTATTAGTGCTCGGATAAACACACTTTGGCCCAGATTCAGATAGAATTAGACTATCGTAGAGTATCAGAAATACACTACGCCGCCGTTTTTTACCTGGCTCTACGTGGAATCCAGGTAGATTTTGTCCAGTAAACGACGGCGGCGTAGTGTATTGCTCCCGTCGCAATCCATCTGCGCGAGTAGGGGGTGTGAATCATTTAAAATAGGCTCGTTCCCGCGGCGATCGAACTGCGCATGCTCCGTTCGCAAATTTCCCGCCGTGCATTGCGCGAAATCACGTCGTTACGTCATTTTTTCTTGAGTAGCGTCGTTTACGGAGATTCCTATTCCTGAACAAGTTACAGAAAAAAAAATATATATATTTAAATTCGACGCGGGAACGACGGCCATACTTAACATGGGCTACGCACCGTTAGACCAGCAAAAAGCTGGTCTAACAGTACGTATAAAAAAATAGACGAAAGCGATTGGGAAGACCGCTCGTATCTTCGTGGATCGCCGTAAAAACTCATTTGCATATCCCGACGCATGAAAACTACGCAAACTCCTCCCAGCGGCCGCAAAAATATCGCAGCGTAGATCCGAAGGCTTACGAAGACGTAAGCCTCTCGGATCGAAGCCCGAAGCCGCCGTATCATGGTTTGAGGATTCAAACTAGTGATACGGCACGCAAAATTTGAAATTACTCCTGTCTAACACCAGTTAGACAGGCGTAATTGCTCTGTGAATCTGGCCCTTTGTTTTTAATGGTTCAAAGAATGTCAGGCAAAATGGTCGGTCCTCACGCATGTTCACTTAATCAAATCTGGCCCTCTTTAAAAAAAAGTTTGGACACCCCTGTTATAAATGTATTTTTTTTGCCTTGACCACATTCAGGCTTTGACATTGCCTTCTTTTCCAGAGCTACATTTCACAAACATTTAAAATAAATGACCTAAGCACTTGCAGCTATTATTCTCTTCTTTCACAAAGTGTGTTCTACAACAAGCTTGTCCATTACTCAGGCTATAATCCTGGCAGAGCTTTAGGATTTAAGTAATTAACTGCTTAGTAATCTCGACAGCAATTAATTTATTTGATTTGATTTTGATTACCAAAACCCTGAATCTCTGGGAAGATTATGACCTTCAAGGACACATTCAGGCAAGTGTTGTCTTAAAAAACAACTTTGTCCTCTTCACTGCATTTCCTTGGGTGAAGATGATGACAATATATTTCCTGATGTTAAAAGAATGGCACAAATAACAGTCGTTGACTCATCAAAAAGTAAATCACATACACATTCTATTCGAAAGAAGGCATCACACTGCAATGACTGATTGTCATAAAGTACAAAGACTAATGAATACCTGACCGAGTTAATACAGGGAGAAATACAGGGCCTGCCATTTTTTTACACCTTCTGAAAATGCCTGACCGTTATAATGGTCCTCTGATGCTCCGAGTCCCTGTTATGCCCCGTACACATGATCGGAATTTCCGATGGAAAAAGTCAAATGGACTATTTATATCGGAAATTCCGACCGTGTGTATGCCCCATCGGATTATTTCCATCGGAAATTCCGATGAATTCCGTCGAAGTTTAGATAGAGAACATGTTCTCTTTTACTTTGATGGAATTCCGATGTGATTTTGGTTGGACAAAGGTCCGAAAATGTGTACGGGGCTTAACAGAACAAATATACAACAAATTAAGTAAACAATCCTGTTCTGTGTGTTTGTCCCAGGTTAATGACTCTGAAAGTACTAAAATCATTAGAGCATAACAGCCAAGCAGCCAGCATTAGTAAAAGTAAAGGTCAGCAATAGTAATCTCAAAGTTTCTCTGAGAGGTTTTTTCTTTAAAGAGACACTCTTCTTCACCTGAATGCAACCACTTTATGAACCTCTTGGAATTGACAAAATTAGGTAGCTTATAAAACGAAAATCTAAACTCCCATTCAGTATTTGTAATAAAAGTGAGGGGAGGGGCATGGAATGTCCCCTAACATCACACATGGAATGCTGGCATAGATAAACTAATTTACATAAGGGTTTTGAAAATAACTTACTGTTATTGGTCAGTTATTGGTGATCCTAATGGTCCAATCAGCAGGGATCCAGACCTATAAAAGAAAAGAAAATGCGTCAGTAATTACAAATCGTTGGAATTATCCAGAGAAGCAGCGTCCCTCCCTCCCTCCCTGTCGCGGCTCAGTTATGAGGTTTGTCCTTTTCTTTGAAAAGGGACTTTTGTGTAATGTTATTATAGTTTGAGCTTTAATAGCTAAACAAGTTGTATATTTGTCTTGGAAGTTATTGAAGACAATTATTTTAATATATTCATGGTATGTTTACAGTTAAACTTATATTTTGAATACCTATAATAAAGGCCACGGCCATTAAATTCCACTCAATAGTATTTTATTTATTTAATGATTTAATTATATTTATTTATTTAATTATTACTTTAAGTATGAAAGTGTTAAAAATAATTTATGACTAGCATTCCATATATTTAAATGTTTGTGCATGAGCCAACAAAAAGAAAGCCCGCACACATTTATGTATAGGTGTCCTGTACAGTAGCTAACCCCAAGTGTGACCATCTAGCTAAAATAGTAAGGGTACTTACCTGAGCTTCGGATGTGAGTGGATGCTGAATCTGCATCTGTTATTATCTTTTAATTAGCTAAGTAGGCTTCTGCCCAATTTAAACCATCACTCACTCCCTGGACCCTTATTCCCTACCACGAACTACACTGAAGCAGCACCCTGCTGCTAGGACTATAACAAAGCACAACAAGGAGGAAAGTCTGGCACTGGACAAGGCTGCCCATAATGGCACCAATTATTTTCCAGCCCACTCACAGTAAGGCCGCGTACACACGAGAAGACATGTCCGATGAGACAGGTCCGACGGACCGTTTTCATCGGACATGTCTCCAGGGATATTTTGGTCTGATGTGTGTACACACCATCAGACCAAAATCCCCACGGACAGAGAACGCGGTGACGTAGAAGACACCGACGTCCTCAAACCAGGAAGTTCAATGTTTCCACGCATGCGTTGAATCAATTTGACGCATGCGCGGGATTTCGGTCCGATGGTTGGGCGTACTAACCATCGGACATGTCCGACGGACAGGTTTCCAGCGGACAAGTTTCTAAGCATGCTTAGAAACTTTTGTCCGCTAGGCCGTACACACGATCGGACATGTCCGCTGAAACAGGTCTGCAGGCCAGTTTCAGCGGACATGTCTCCTCGTGTGTACGCGGCCTAAGACTACAGCAGGGATGCCACCACAAAAGTGTACTTTGCATGCATAAAACCTACAATCAAGTCTGCACAACCTAGTACAGATGGCTGGTAGATGGAAGACACATAAATGATTGTTCATGGTGCTCCAGAACATGAGGTTTCAGGAGGAAAAGTGTGGGTGGGAGAGAGGCAGATGGGCAGCATTGAGGAAGACTGGAAGATGCAAGCTTCCTGGGCCTAGACTCATCAGTCCCCAGACGGTATTCTAATGCCTTGTACACACGATCGGTTTATCCAATGAAAACGGTCTGATGGATTTTTTCATCAGATATCCAATGAAGCTGACTTTCATCAGTCGTGCCTACACACCATCGGTTATAAAAACGATCGTGTCAGAGCGCAGTGACGTAAAACACAACGACGTGCTGAGAAAAATTAAGTTCAATGCTTCCAAGCATGCGTCGACTTGATTCTGAGCATGCGTGGATTTTTAACCGATGGACGTGCCCACAGACGATCGTTTTTTTCTATAATTTTTTTAACCATCAGATCATTTTAAAACAGGTTCCTAGTTTAACCGATGGATTAAAAAACAATGGGGCCCAAACACGATTAGTTCGTCCGATGAAAACGGTCCATCAGACCGTTTTCATCAGACAAACCGATCATGTGTATGCGGCATAAGGGGTTTGTTTACAGCAGTTTGTAGCAGTACAGAGCTGTAATTCCTCTTTATCTGCTATTACAAGTCAATTTTAAAATTGTAAGTAGCCAGGACAAGTAAGTTATAACAAAGTAAAAAATATCTCCTTTTTACATGAATAGAACAACATAGCAGTGGTGATGCATTTAGTCCCTGCCTTTTCACAGCAAAGCAGAGATCTCTTATGACTATGTAGACTTTACTTACTTATTATGTCAAATCAGTTAGTCTGCTATGACACTTAGAGAATAGGGATGAGCCGAACACCCCCGCGTTCGGTTCGCACCAGAACCGTCGAATGGTCCGATCGTTCACACGAACATTTAGAACCCCCATTGAAGTCTATGGGACTCGAACGTTCGAATTCAAAAACGGTCGTTTTAAAGACCAATTTTCAAGGTATTGTTGAAAAACGTCTTTCAGAACCCGGGTCTTGCCCCAGGGAACATGTATCAATGGAAAAAAGTCTTAAAAACGGTCGTTTTTTCAGGAGCAGGACTCCTGAAAAAACGACAGTTTTTAAAACTTTTTTTCCATTGATAGTAATATCAATGGGAATTTTTTTTTTTTTTTTAAACGGTCGTTTTAAAGACCAATTTTCAAGTTATTGATGGAAGACGTCTTTCAGAACCCGCGTCTTGCCCCAGGGAACATGTATTAATGGAAAAAAAAAAAAAAAATCTTAAAAACGGTCATTTCGTTTCACACGAATTTGCCGCGAACGATCGTTTTTGTTCGAAATTCGACGAACGATCGAACAGACGATGTTCAAGTCGAACATACGTTCGCTTCGAATGTGAAGCTCATCATTATTAGAGAATAATTTCAGGCATGTATATACCTGAAATGCCTAAAGCCTGAAATTTACTGAAATAGACATCACTACTATAGTCATCTCCACTTGTTTCCAGCTGCCATACCAAGCGGTGGCACTGCTGCATTCTGAAAATAGAATGTTGCCATAAATGTCATTTAGCAATTGATTTGAATACAAAGAGTTCTCTTATTTGATTAAAGCGGTTGTATACTCAATATTTTTTTTTTTTACACCTGAAAGGCAAAAGGCATAATGAGCTAGTATGCACCGCATACTAGCTCATTATGAAATACTTAACTTGGAACGAGGTGTAGAGAACTTACGTAGTCCATGTCGAGCGAGATGTCATCTTGTCTTGGCGTGTCTTCCGGGTATCGCCGCTCCAGCGATGTGATTGGCTGGAGCGGCGATGTCGTCACTCCCGTGGATGCACGCAGGAGACTTCATTCCGGCAAGGTCCTTTTAGCCGAGGATCCCCGCTGCGCATGCCCCGCGGCAATTAGCGGCGCATTGCGAGGGGAATATCTCTTAAACCATACAGGTTTAGGAGATATTCTTTATACCCACAGGTAAGCCGTATTATAGGCTTACCTGTAGGTAGAAGTGGTAGTAAAGACAGAGAGATGGGGTGGTGATGCCATGCTCTCCACTATGTACAATCAGAGAATGCATTCTCTGAATTGTACTCATGCTCAATGTCCTATCTCCTGTATTCACAATGTGGAAGGGCAGCAGTTTGGCATTGGACCCGGAAGCAAGTGGGGATCACTGTAGTAGGGATGTATCCTACAATGATTTACAGCTTCAAAACTGATCCCAAAGGTACAGCATATTCATAGTTACAGTAAATTGATCTAAGCTTGACTAATGTAAAGCTACCCATAGCTGAAATTTTTCTTTAAGGCCGCGTACACACGATCGAACATGTCCGCTGAAACTGGTCCGCAGACCAGTTTCAGTGGACATGTTCGATCGTGTGTACAGCCTATTGGACCATTTTCCAGCAGACAAAAGTTTCCAAACATGCTTAGAAACCTGTCCGCTGGAAACCTGTCCGTCGGACATGTTCGATGGTTAGTACACGAAATCATCGGACCAAAATCCCGCTCATGCTCAGAATCAAGTCGACGCATGCTTGGAAGCTTTGAACTTCGTTTTTTCATCACGTCGTTGTGTTCTACGTCATCGTGTTCTGGTCTGAGGGGATTTTGGTCCGATGGTGTGTACGCACATCAGACCAACAGACCACTTCAGCCTGGTCCGATGAAAACGGTCCATCAGACATGTTTCATCGGACATGTCTGACCGTGTGTACGCGGCCTTTCTCTTTTATTTTTTTAGACAAGGGCATACAGATGGAGAAGATGGATGGGGTGAATATGAAAAAATGGGGACCCTTTACTGATTAATTCAATATGTATTTCCTTGCATCTAGTGTTGCAATTGTATTTTGCCTAATAACAACATGGTATACGTTTAAATTTCTTTCTCAGACTTGAAATTAAAAAAATATTTATGATCTTTAACCACTTGCCGACCGCGCTATAGCGAAAATACTGCTACAGCGCGGTCGAGTAGTTTTGACACGACGTCCCTGGGACGCGCTCGCGAAAGTGTCCATGATCGCCGGGTCTAGAAGACCCGGTGCATCACGGATCACGGTAAATTGCCGCTGATAGCGGCCGTTTACCACGTGATTGCGCTGTCAAATGACGGCGTGATCACTTGTAAACAAACCGGCGGTTCCTCCCTCTCCTCCCTCTGCTCTCTGTACCGTTCGGTACAGTGTGCGAGGAGAGGGGGGGCGGGGTGTCAGCAGCTGAGCTGTGGCTGGATCTGTGACAAATGCAGTCACAGATCCAGCCATCCCTCAAAACATCCCAGCTCTGCAATCCCCAGTACCCTGCAATCCCCCAGTACCCTGCATTACCCCAGTACCCTGCATTACCCCAGTACCCCACAATACCCCAGTACCCTGCATTACCCCAGTACCCCACAATACCCCAGTACCCCACAATACCCCAGTACCCCACAATACCCCACAATACCCCAGTACCCTGCATTACCCCAGTGCCCTGCATTACCCCAGTACCCCGCATTACCCCAGTACCCCACAATACCCCAGTACCCCACAATACCCCAGTACCCCACAATACCCCAGTACTCTGCAATGCCCCAGTACCCCAGTACTCTGCAATGCCCAGTACCCCAATACTCTGCAATGCCCCAGTACCCCAATACTCTGCAATGCCCCAGTACCCCAATACTCTGCAATGCCCCAGTACCCCAATACGCTGCAATACCCCAGTACCCCAATACTCTGCAATACCCCAGTACTCTGCAGTACCCCAGTACCCCAATACTCTGCAGTACCCCAGTACCCCAATACTCTGCAGTACTCCAGTACCCCAATAATCTGCAGTACCCCAGTACCCCAATAATCTGCAGTACTCCAGTACCCCAATACTCTGCAGTACTCCAGTACCCCAATACCTCAGTACCCCAATACCGCAATACCCTGTGCGATACCCTGAAATACCCAAACACTCTGCAATACCCAAATACTCTGCAATACCCAAATACTATCGCCTATGGGGATTTTTAGGTAGCGAAGTTTGGCGCCATTCCATGAGCGTGCGCAATTTTGAAGTGTGACATGTTGGGTATCTATTTACTCGGCGTAACGTCATCTTTCACATTATGAAAAAAATTTGGGCTAACTTTACTGTTTTTTTTTGTTTTTTTTTAGCACAAAACTTATTTTTTTTAAAAACACGCGTTCAAAAAATTTCTACGAAAATACCGTGCGAGATAAAAAGTTGTAACGGCCGCCATTGTATTCTCTAGGGTCTTTGCTAAAAAAGCATATATATATAATGTTTTGGGTTCTATGTAATTTTCTAGCAAATAAATGATGATTTTTCCATGTAGGAGAGAAATGTCAGAATTGGCCTGGGTGCTCCAGAACGCCTGATGGCGTTCCCTGCATGTTGGGCCTCTGTATGTGGCCACGCTGTGTAAAAGTCCCACACATGGGGTATCGCCATACTCAGGAGGAATAGCAGAATGTGTTTTGGGGTGTAATTTGTGGTATGCATATGCTGTGTGTGAGAAATAACCTGCTAATATGACAGAAACAAGATTTTATTTTTATTTTTTACAGAATTTTCAGTCGTTTTTCTTTTATAGCGCAAAAAATAAAAAACCCAGAGGTGATCAAATACCACCAAAAGAAAGCTCTATTTGTGTGAAAAAAAAGGACACAAATTTCAAATGGGTAGAATGTTGTATGACTGAGTAATTGTCATTCAAATTGTGAGAGCACCGACAGCTGAAAATTGGTCTGGTTAGGAAGGGTGTTTAAGTGCCCAGTGGTCAAGTGGTTAAAGAAGTCTATGGGCCAGATTCTTGTAGATCCTGCGGCGGCGTCGTGTAAGATATTTACACTATGCTGCCGCAACTTACAGGAGCAAGTGCCGTATTCTCCAAGCATTTGCTCCGTAATTTGCGGCGGCGTAGTGTAAATGCCCCGGCGTAAGGCCGCATAATTCAAAGGGGGCGGCTTGTATTTAAATTAAGCACGCCCCCGTGCCGAACGAACTGCGCATGCGCCGGCCTTAAACGTAGGCCACTGCGCATGCGCCATAGTACGCCGCAAATACATTGACTACGACAGCAACGTAATTAACGTACAGGCCTATTCACGAACGAGTTACGTAAACGACGGAAAAACACGACGCTGTCCCGAGTCCATACTTAACATGGCATACGGCGGATTGACGTACGGTTACCCCTCATATAGCAGGGATAACCTTACGCTTACGGAAACGACGTAAACTACGGTGAAGCGGCGCAAAAACGTTCGGGAATCGGCGTATCAGGCTCATTTGCATATTCGACGCTGAAATCATATTGCATATTCGACACGGGAACGCCACCTAGCGGCCAGCGTAGAATTACATCTAAGATCCGACGGTGTAAGTGACTTACGCCAGTCGGATATACGCCGTATCTATGCGTAAATGATTCTAGGAATCAGACACATAGATACCCAGGGAGAAAAACAGAGATACGACGGTGTATCTGGAGATACACCGTCGTATCTCTTATGAGAATCTGGCCCTATCTATCTATCTATCTATCTATCTATCTATCTATCTATCTATCTATCTATCTATCTATCTATCTATCTATCTATCTATCTATCTACCTATCTATCTACCTACCTATCTACCTACCTATCTCTTATGTATAGTAATTTTATGACAATGAAGAATAATGAAGGCTAGGAACCTATAAATGATGTCTAACAGTGACATGATGCAAAATCGTCTGGCAAATACACACTGTGATCTGTGCTGGCGTTAGAAAACCCCAGCAGATAATCCCCTCTGGCATGTGGTTAAAATTGGAATGCTTCACTCTTCTTCTTTAATGATCTTTCTGATATAAGGTGGTGCCCAATATACACTAGACAGTAAATGTGGATTAATAAAAGATTTGATCTGGGATCTGATCATTCTCATATGTTTGCTTACCAAAGCCTCTAATACAACTATATCAGATTATATTTCCTTTCTGTAAACATTGCATCTGGACAGCAATACATCTTTCTCTATCATACCTAGATAATACATGGTTTTAATGCCTTTTTTTTTCACTTTTCTGATATTTCTGATATTGTCAGAGTAAACTTTACCAGCAAGTTAATGAAATGTATTCTGGAATATACAGTTTGCTGCATTATGATGGAATGTCTTTCAAGGAAAAGAAAACCCGAAACAAATTATTCTGACCAATGTTTCCTCTGCAATGCCAAATATGTTATCGTTGGGTATTTTTTTGGAGAAATTACATTTCTAATCTCAGAGTGCCACTAAAGTAAATTACAAAAGAGAATCTCTAAATGATTTATTTCAGTTCTTAAAGCCCAAATGAACTTTCAGTTTAAATCAGCTAAATATATTTTAGGTATATCAAAACAAAAGGTTTGTAAAGACTTACAATTCATGTTTAATAGAAAGCAGCCAGAATAAAAAAAAGTCTGTCCTCTTTGGGAGTGCTGTAAAGAAGAACCTTTGCTCTCTGCCTGAAAATGGTGATCCCTCTGCTGAGGTCCAGCTGAATTAGAGCTAGAATTCAGCAGGAAGCATAAGTGTGCTTATTGTACTGTTGACTCCCTTAGACCTGGCCTTTTGCTGTCTGTGCGTTCATGTCAGGGAAACACACCCAGAAAAACACAAAAGTACCTCCCTTCTTAACTGCTTCCACAAACCTTATATTGTGTATCACTAAGAAACCATGTTCAAATATTCTGATACCTTGGAATACTTTTCACTAATATAAAAAAAATATACATATATATAAAAAAAAACGTCCTTAAATTAGATCTAGGTGTAGTAGCCTCTAGTGTGTGATAGAAGTGAGAGTAGGAAAATTGTAGTTAAGCTCAGGGCTAAGCCTGAGCTATGGAATCTGGGTCAGGGTTTACTAAGGATCAGGGCTGGGTGACTCATTCTGGCAGCTCGCTGGTGCCTCCCACTGATCTGAATGGTTGGAGAATCTTCTAGAATTAGAGGGTGAAAGTTAGGAGCTGCCTTGAATATTTTTGTAGCCTCAGCCAATCCTCAGAGGTGGGCTGGCAGGGGGCTGAGACCACTCCATAAGTAAACATGAGCCATGCCAGCAAGAGCAGTTTGGTGGAAGATGGAGATGCAGTGTTAAGGAGGCTTTTGGTGGCCCTTAGGGGTGCCCTCTAGTCTAGGGGAGTGTCCTGGCTTGTGCCCAGGCTCAGGTGCTGGAAGGATCCTACCAAAACACACAGGAGGAAGCCCTTCCTGGAGGCACAGGAGCAATAGAGGACAGAGTGACTAGATCAACACTGTGGTAACATGTGGTCAGTCTCCTTTGAAGACAGCACTCTTGGGTCTTCTGCCTCTCCCCTGAGAGTCAGCCGGGTGGGCTGGTGAAGAGTTAGCTGGGTGGACTGATGAAGAGACTGGTGTGAAGAGTTAACCTGGAGGGCTAGTGAAAGGGGCAGCTGCAGCCAGGTGGGTTGGCAGTGCCTGAAGGAGTGGAACTTGGATCAGTGACCACAGAGGAGAAGTTAAAAGCTGTTTCACTGCAACTGTGCTACATAAAGAGGGGTTTTAAGTTCCTGCCTGTAAAAGGGCTATTGCTAATCTGACTGAAAGTCTGTCAGATGATTCTAGTTATTCAGCTGGAGCAAACATGTGTGTGCAGAAGGAAAGTGAAAGAGACTGTATATATGTGTATATAGGAAGATGTCCCCAAAGTTTTGCTGAAAGTTTTGCTGAAGTCAAGTGGGCATCGCATAACCTCCCGTCCCTATCCTAGTTATTAGCCCTCTAATAAAAAAACAAAAACAAAGCTATGTCATGAACTGTTCTCTGACTCTGGGTGCTGTAAAATTGTGGAGTGCCTGGCTGTGAAGGAGTGGGGGATTCAAGTTCATCAGCAGTCTGTACGTGGGTGTGCTACATAGGTCTAAGGGAAATAATGGAGAATTCCTATCAAATAGTTATTGGAATTTTCCTTTCTCGATGGACTCCATGGCAGCAATGTGTGGGTTTAGACAAACAGACAGATTTCTCACCGCTCCAGGTGAGCCCCGTGTGCAATCAAGGGTTGTTGAACCACCAAGGTGCTGGCAATGCTAATGATAGCAAACAGAAGGACGAAAACTGGACAGCCGCACTCTGAAATCACTTAAAAGAAGTTGTCTTTTATTTTTCAACTGTACACACAGTCACTGCAACCAACAATATACAGTGTGGCCGACGCGTTTCGCACTTAGTCAGTGCTTAGTCCATGACTAAGCACTGACTGTAAGTGCGAAACGCGTCGGCCACACTGTATATTGTTGGTTGCAGTGACTGTGTGTACAGTTGAAAAATAAAAGACAACTTCTTTTAAGTGATTTCAGAGTGCGGCTGTCCAGTTTTCGTCCTTCTGTTTGCTAATGTGTGGGTTTAGTCCCAGTCAACTGCCGTGTTCGATAACTAGCCTACTCCAGCCACTGGGAGGGATGGAGTCCATCAGGAAAGGAAAATTACAGGAATTTTTTTTAATAGGAATTTTCCATTTTCCTGACAGACTCCATGGCAGCAACGTGTGGGAAATAACTCACCACACACACCCGGGTGGGCAAAATACTGAACAAAGATTAAATCAACAACGTCAACCGACAGTACTTTCAAACCAAAATTAACAGAAGACAGAGCAGCTGGTTTAACATAATAATAAGACATAAATGTATGGATTGATGACCAGAAAGCCGCCCTGCAGATCACTTCAGGCACGACATGGCGCGAGGCTGCGCATTAAGTTGAGACATTTCTGGTTGTCTATTACCGTTTCAGGAGAAGCCAAGCCCTTCTCTTTAGAGGCTCATTGGATAGCTTAGACAACCCATGCAGCAATAGATCTGATGGGAGCTCCCCTGTTTTTCTCATGAAAAAGGACAAAGAGATAACCAGACTGTCGAAAGGAAGTCATAGCCTCCAGGTATTGTTTCAAGGAGACTCCCACATCGAGGGGATGCAATTCTAGACTGGCTGATTTAAAGGTAGGAAGCGTGATTTCCTGATTCTCATGAAAAATTGAGGTGACCTTGGGGTTAGCCTGCCCCTAGCAACGGGATTAGAACCACTCTATCTAGGGAGAAGGTTAAAAAGGGCTCTTTTGATCCTTAAATCTGGATTTTGGAAATCCTTTTTGCCAAAGTGATAGCTACCAGGAAGGCAGTTTTCAGAGCAAGTTCTCTGATCGAGAGTAGTTTGTCGAGTTGCCAGAAAGAAAAATTCAAGGACTAGTGGGAGGTCCCATTTGGGGAACCTAGGCTTCCTCTGCGGTCTGAGCCTAACTGCTCCCTTGAAGAATTGCTGAACCAGGGCTGCCTGGCCCATGACACCCAAGTGAAGGCTGAGATCGCTGACACCTGTACACGGAGTGAACTGACAGACAAGGAGATATCCAGTCCTGACTGCAGAAAGCTTAAAGTGTCCTGAACTCCTGGGGCACTACATGAGTTAGATCTGGAGGACGTGAGGCTTGTGAATTTAGCCCATATCCTTTCGTACACCCGGTTGGTGCTTCTTTGTGCACTGAAGAGTGTGGGAATGACCACTTTGGGGCACCCAGTGCCTCTAGCATTCCCCTTTCAAGAACCAGGCCTTTAGGCAAAGGTGAGCTGGGCAGGGGTGTCGTTTTGTGCTATCACCTCCGCTTCTTACGACTTGAGTCTCCACAGGAACTGGAGGATAATGGGGGTTGTTGGAAAGGCATAAGCTCTGCAGAACCACCATTGCTCCGTCAGGGTGTCTATCCCATAGGTCTGAGGGTCCCAGAACCTCGAATATTGCCTCGCCAGTTTTTGTTGCATTGATAGGCAAAATTGGTCCACTCCTGGGGAGATCACCAAGGTTAGGATCCATCTGAACACCTCCTCTTGGTGATACCACTCGTTGTTGTCTCAAAGGACTCGAGAGAGGAAGTCTGCCTTGACAGTCTGGATCCCGGGTACATATGTTGCTGTCATGTTGACCAGGTTCCTCTGATCCCAGGTCATAATTGGTTCCTCCTCTTGAAGCAGGGACAGGCTTTGAGTACCCCCCTTGTCTCCTTATGTAGGCTGTTGCCGTCATGTTGTCTAGTCTGATTAACACACAGGCCCTTGTTATCAGATGGTGAAACGGCAGAAGTGCCTGGAATGCTGCCTGTAGCTCTAGGATGTTCGACACTTTTCCTCGAAAAGAAAGTCCCAGCAGCCCTGAGCCACCTCTGCCAGACCGTGAGCGCCGCAGCCCCTGTTGCTGGCATCTGACGTTATTGTGACCCATGTTACAGGAAGGATGGAGTGACAATTACATAGGTTTTTCCGCTGGAGCCACCAAGGAAGGGAGCCCTTTATGGCCAACGTAATGCGAATACGCTGGACTTTGCTGCCTGACCATTGACAAAGAAAGCCTTTTTGGAAAGCTCTTCCACTGTGCCCACTTCACCATCAGTATCGTGGCCACCATGGTGCCGATGATTCTCAAACACCGGAGGACATGGCGATGAGAAGAAGAGAGAGCTGGACGAATCCTGTCTCAAGTGTCTCAACTGTGTTGAAGTGAGCTCTGAGGAACACAAGAGACTGATGGTTCCAACTGACTCTTCCCTAAGTTCAGGAGCCACCCGAATTCCTGAAAAGTGGAGATGACCTGACCCCTGTGTTCTAAGAGTAGATCTTTGTTTTGAGCCAGCAGGAGGAGATTGTCCAAGTAATGTTGGAGACAGATCCCTGGTTCTTAACAGAGCCACAACAGCCAACAAGACTTTTGAAAAGGCTTGTGGAGATGTTGACAGCCCAAAGGGAAGGCACGTGAACTGTAAATGAAGCCAACCTACGGAGAAGCAGAGAAACTGTTGAAAATCTGCGGCCACAGGAACATGAAAATAAACGTCCTTGAGATCTATGGAGACCTGATTGGATCGACTGCTGGATTGTGGACAGCGTCGTCATTTTGAACCTTTCTTTTTTGAAAAAACAGTTCAGGTGGGTCAGATCTATGGAGGGCCTCCATGCACCATTCTTCTTTTTGACCATGAAGGGAGAAGAGTAAATTCCCATGCCTCGCTGGTTGTCTGGGACAGGGATAGCAGCGCCTTATTCCAATAAAGATTCTATGTAGGCTAGTAGAATCAGCCTTTATTCTTCTGAGGCCGGAAGAGAGGTGGAGACATAACTGAGTCTGGGAGCACTGCTGAAGGCCCGGAAATGGCCTAAAGAGACCGTCTTGATGCTCCAGAAGTCTTGGATTAAGGCCGCCCAGACGTTCAGAAAGTGGAGAAGCCAAGCTCCCACTTGGCCTATCTGAGCGGGCCAAATCTCAAAAGGACTTGGTCGGTTCCCTCTCTCCCATCGAAACGCTCTTGGTGAATTTCTATAGGACGACTGCCTTGACCTCCAGGATTTTAAGAATTCACAGCCCGGCCTGTGACTACATGCTTTCCTAGTACATTCCTGGTTCTGTTTCCTTCGGAATGTTCTTATCTGGCCTGGCAAATGTCGGTTCTGAGGGAGGAACCCTGACTTACCTCCGGTGTCCCGGGTTATGGCATAATCCAATTTGTTGCCAAAAAGACCCATCAAAAGGAATTTGACACCATACCTGTTTAGATGCCGAGTCAGCCAGCCATAGGCGGAGTCACAGGGCATGCTTAGCGGCGACGGCTGAAAGCATAAACCGGGCCACCAGACAGATTATATCAATAGAGGCCTCACCCAGAAAGGCAGATGATAATCTCAGCTCCTGGATGGGCGAACTCCTGGCCAGTTCTTCCGAGACGTTCCAAAGTGTCTCATCCACATTATCTGTCCAGATTTCCATGGCTTTTGACATTACAGCCAGAGCTAAATCTGGCTTGCAGGCCATACCTGACCAGGTAGGTATGGGTCACATGTCTGACCAGCCTTATCATGGCTGCATCCACCAGCGGAGCCAAATCAAAATGCTTGACCTCTTCCTCTTTGAAGGAATAAGGCCTCATCAATTTGACAGCATGGAGTTCTTTTTCTCCACCTTGCCCCACTCATCTGTGATGACTTTGTTTAGTTGACATGTTCCTTCTTCAATTGTTTGAAGTATTTCCTTTGCATGGAAGGGGCGGCCACTGGCTCTTCCCAATTTAAAGCTTCTCTGATGGCTTTAACCCAGGGAGACAGCAGAGCAAAATCAAACCTACACAGGGTTTTCCTCTTCTGAGTCACTATCTGAGGGAGCAGCCAGTGGGTGGCTTAGCAGAGAGCACTCCCATGTGTCCCTGGTGAGGCACAAAAACTGCTGGCAAAAATAACAAGGAAAGATTTCACCGCTCCCACCACCATCATCTCCTAGGCCGAGGTAAGATGAATAAGCCAGAATTGGAAGGTGATAGGGCAACACGCTAGTAGCTGGGTTATCTGACCAATGCACAGCATGCCTGGCAGTGGCTGGGCCTCTAGCTTCTTCCAACATCTCTTCCATGCGCCCACTCCATACCCCGGTAGTAGCATATAGAGCTTATAGGAGTATTGTGACTCTTCTTCACCAGGGTCGCAGGTCAGCCAATCCTGATGGGAGGAGAATCTTCAAGTAGGAAGACCATCAACTAGGTCCTACGGAGGAGGACAAAAAAAGAGAATGGCCACTGGCTGGGAGCAAAGATTTATGGGAGTAGAGTCCTATAGGGCAGTGTTTTTCAACTCCAGTCCTCAAGGCACACCAACAGGTCATGTTTTCAGGCCTTCAATTATTTTGCACAGGTGATTTGATCAGTTTCACTGCCTTAATAATCACCACAGCCATTTCACCTGAGGGAAATCCTGAAAACCTGACCTGTTAGTGTGCACAACACCATTTATTTACACTAAATGGTACATTGAAGCAAATCTGAACAATTCTTTAAGTAGACTAAAGCCTAGTACACACCACTATTTTTTTTTTTTATTAAACTGACAGCTCCATTCAGGGCAGCTGCACTACTTCTACCAACTTCTGTTGAACTGGTTGTCATACACACAGGTCGCATGTCAGATGTTTTTTATTGAAACGTCCAATGTCACTTGACATTCGGACCGTGTGTACTAGACTTAAGGATTCAACCGATTCCTAGAAATCACAATTCTTCTCCATCATGCGTCTGTGGAGACTCTAAGGGCCAGATTCAGAGAGAATTGCCCTGGCGCAGAGTATCAGAGATACACTACGCCGCCGTATTTTACCTGGCTCTAAGACGAATCCAGGAAGATTTCGGCCCGTAAGGTAAGGCGGCATAGTGTATTTCTCACGGCGGAATCGAACTACGCGATTAGGGGGGCGTGAATCATTTAAATTAGGCGCGTCCCCGCGGCGATCGAACTGTGCATGCTCCGTTGAGAAATTTCCCGCCGTGCATTGCGCGAAATTACGTCATAACATCATTTTTTTTAGTAGCGTCATTTACGTACATTCCTATTCCCGGGCGACTTACGCAAAAAAAAAAAATTGAAATTCGACGCGGGAACGACGGCCATACTTAACATGGCCCGTCTAACTATAGACCGGATAATAGCAGCTTTAACTTTACGCAGGAAAAAGCCGACTAGGGACGACGTTAGAGAATGCGACGGCCGATCGTAACTTCGTGGATCACCGGAAAAAGCTAATTTGCATACCCTGACGCAGATAACGACGCAAACTTCACCCAGCGGCCGCAAAAAGATTGCAGCGTAGATCGGAAGGCGTACGAAGACGTAAGCCTGTCGGATCGAAGCCGTCGTATCATGGTTTGAGGATTCAAACTAATGATAGCAGGCGGGAAATCAGGAGATAGACCGGCGTAATGGCTCTGGGTCCTGCCCCAGGGGAGTGTTTGGGGACCCGGGTCCTGCCCCAGGGGAGTGTTTGGGGACCCGGGTCCTGCCCCAGGGGACATGTATCAATGCAAAAAAAAGTTTTAAAAACTGCAGTTTTTTTGGCAGCAGTGATTTTAATAATTCCTTTAAGTGAAACAATAAAAGTGAAATATTCCTTTAAATTAGGTACCTAGGGGGGGGTGTATAGTATGCCTGTAAAGTAGCGCTTGTTTCCCATGCTTATAACTGTCCCGGCACAAAGTGTCATTTCTGAAGGAAAAAAAGTAATTTAAAATAACTCGCAGCTATAATGAATTGTTGGCTCCCGGCAATACAGAGAAAAGTCATTCATAAAAAAAAAAAAATGTGTGGGGGTCCACCTGAAGGGTCTGGAATCGATATTTGACGCAGGGTTCCCCTTAATATTCATACCAGACCCGAAGGGCCTGGTAATTGAATTTGGGGGGACCCCCACGCATTCTTTTTTTATGAATGACCTTTCTCTGTATCGCTGGTATCCGACAATTCATTATAGCCACGAGTGATTTTAAATTACCTTTTTCCTTCAGAAATTACATTTTGTGCAGGGACAGTTCTAAGCACAGGAAAAAAGAGCTACTTTACAGGCATACTATACACCCCCCTAGGTACGAAATTTAAGGGAATATTTCAATTTTACTGTTTCACTTTAAGCATTATTAAAATCACCGCTCCTGAAAAAACTGCCATTTTTTTCAACTTTGTTTGCATTGATACATGTCCCCTGGGACAGGACCCAGGTCCCCAAACACTCCCCTGGGGCAGGACCCAGGTCCCCAAACACTTTTTAGGACAATAACTTGCATATTAGCCTTTAAAATTAGTACTTTCGATTTCAAACGTTCGAGTCCCATAGACTTTAACAGGGTTCTAAAGTTCACACAAACTTTTGGTCTGTTCGCAGGTTCTGATGCAAACCGAACCCAGGGGTGTTCGGGTCATTCCTAGTTATGTTGTCAGTTAAATGCAAATTACTCATACATGCTTCCACTATTATTGAAACATTTATCAATTGTTACCTATTTAAATACTGTATATGTTATTGAGATTAAAACAGCAAGATGTTGTTAGGTACAAAGACATAATATCAATGCAGTAAAACAGATACATTGTTAAAGGGTTAGATATAAGCTTTGTAAATGTACCTCCTCATGTTGTGCCTTAAATCTGATATCCTATTTTTATTTTATTTATTCTTTTATTTTAATTTTATTTTCTGTTATTATTTTTGTTTGATGTTTTGTAAATTGGAAATTTCTAATAATAATACAAAAAAGGATGCACTATGATGTATAAGTAAACAGAGAAATCGTCAATTCATTTAACCACTTAAGTGCCGAGCCTATTTTTCAGATTCGGTGTTTACGAGACTAAAACAGTTTTTTTTGCTATAATTATTATTTCTAACACCCTAGAGAATAAAATGGCAGTCATTGCAATACTTTTTGTCACACCGTATTTGCGCAGCGGTCTTACAAGCGCACTTTTTTTTGTGGAAAAAATTCACTTTTTTTTTATTAAAAAATAAGACAACAATACATTTGGCCCAATTTTTTTACATATTGTGAAAGATAATGTTACGCTGAGTAAATGATACCCAACATGTCACGCTTAAAAATTTCGCTAGGCGACCTTTAAAAAATTCTATAGTTTGCATTTTTTGAGTTACAGAGGAGGTCTAGGGCTAGAATTATTGCTCTTGCTCTAGCGATCGTGGCGATACCTCACTTCTGTGGTTTGAACACCGTTTTCATATGCGGGCGCTACTCACGTATGCGTTCGCTTCTGTGCGTGAGCTCGTCGGGACGGGGTGCTTTAAAAACATTTTTTGGGGGTTTTCGTATTTATTTTTATTTATTTTTATAATTTTTAACACTGAAATATATTTTTTTTTAAATTATCACTTTTATTCCTATTACAAGGAATGTAAACATCCCTTGTAATAGTAAAAAGCATGACAGGTCCTCTTAAATATGAGATCTGGGGTCAAAAAGAGCTCAGATCTCATATTTAGGCTTAAATGGAAAAAAAAAATGTGTCTTTTGAAAAAAGGTAAACAAAAAAATGTCTCTTTAAAGGGGTTTTAAAGACAAAAATGTTTTCCTCTTAAATTAAAGTCGGACAGTATCTGATAAAGTAAAAAGTAATGTTTTGCATTATAACTAGTTTGATACCTGTTGAAATCGAGCTGTTTTATTCACCTCCGTCACTCCTGAATCGTTATTCTCACTGACTTCCTGGTTTGCAGTGCTCGTTCATTCTTGCTACATCACGGCCTAATGGGAACTACAGTTTCCATTTGGCTTAGCCTCCATGCCTGTGAGGGATAAGAGAGCATCTTCACGCAGGGCTGTAGTCATAGGGAGGGGGTGAGCACATTCTGCTTTCCACCATGCCAAACAATTCAGGTGCTGGTGGAAAGCAAGAAGAGGAGAGATAGGAAATGGCATTTTCAAACCTGGATTACTGTATTTTGGAGGTCAAAAGGAAAAACGAGGTAAGTGATATTTAAATGCTCTAGCTTACAGCAATCAATTGATCTAATAAAAAACGTACCTTTAGAGTTCCTTTAAGACGCTGGGCGGGACTGACGTTTTGATGTCACTTCCGCCCAGCAGAGCAATGGGGATGGGTGGGGGCCATGTTGCCCTCACTCGCATCCCCACACAGAAGCCAAGCGGACCCGATCGCCTCCGCCGCTACCGACGGCTACGGTAAGCGGTGGAGGGCGCGGGAGCCCCTCTATTCCGCCACCAATAACGCCGATCTCGTGGCGAATCCGCCGCGGAGACCGCCCGTTATCTTTGACAGGCCCGCCCACTGAAGAGATGGATATCTCGGTTGTGGCAGCAGCTGTTGCCTTTACCGAGATATCCATTTTTAAAAATAGGACATATATATATATATATATACAGTGGGCGGGCGTTAAGCGGTTAAAAGGTGCTAAATTCTGACATTCAGTAATCTAATTTAACATAATTCTAAAGAATTACGAAAGAAAATGTACCAAGCGGGGATTTAAGTTGTACAAGTAAATTTGAAGTTTGACAAAAATTGCTGCATTTTTTTTGCAGGGTCATACTGGAAATGACAGTAGAAATTCATGAATAGGAGACCAGGCACTGGGTGAAGAACTGGGACAAGCCCCCTGGGTTCTAGCAATGTCCTGTTTAATTTCCAAAACATATTTAAATCACTTTTAACCAGCAGGTCAGTTATTTTAGTGTATAACACTAGAGAGGAGAAGATGAATGCACAGCAAGAGGCTATTGAATGCAGGGCTCAAGTCCTGCGGGAACGCATGGTAATGGAGTTCCTGCACTTTTTCACAGCAGGAACTCAGTTCCCTTTGCAGGACTAGAGCAGCCGAGCCACCCGAGCCAATCCTTCACTAAGCGGCGATGCCCAGCTCGAGTCACTGTCAGGGGCAGGCGAACCATAGTAATCCTTTATGTTACTGTCAGCTTTCTGTATATGGATTCATCGGGTAGTGTGCGGGTATTCAGTCACTTCCTCGATGCCACAATGTCTCCTGGGAGGTTTTGTCATTGTTCCCAGAAGACATTGCGGTGGTCTGCCCCGAGTAATTATGCATATGAGCGTATCATTTTTTATTTTTTTTTGATGGGGGAGTGGATCTTGGGTAGGAGTTCCCACACTTTTTTCCCCAAGGACTTGACCCCTGATTGAATGTCTCCTGCTATATCTGTCTTCTAAAAATGTACCAATAACAATGACTCCCATGACAGGATTATCAGGAATTATTTTAAACAATCCCCCAAATTTTAAAATATTGAAACTATTTTTGAAATGACTTAATAAATAACTGAATTTAATAACTGAAGATTTTAGTGTGTAGTAGTAATATTGGACTGTTCATATGACTATAAAACACACTGGTATTCAGAAATTCATAAAACTTTTTTGTCCGTAAAAAACTTTTTAAAGGAATAAGTAATAAATCCCCTGATAGCTGAATTATTGGTTGTCCCCCTTAAAGCCTTCAGATCAAAATGCTGAACTCTCTTGACAGGTGTGAAAAATTTTCTGTGTGTCCTTTGTGAAGAAATCAATCTTGAAGGCGGTCTAGTTAAAGTCCTTAGACAACATGCTGTTTCAGGATTTATTCAGATTCTTGGAAACACAGTCAGCTTAACTTCAAGTTAGACTTGTGATCTGCAAAAGGTTATAAAGTTTAAGAGTAACGGTTTTGCCATTTTGGATGTCATTCCATTATTGGTTTTGTAATTCTGCAGGTGTTGCTGGCTTACTATGCTGAACCATTCTGCTTCATTTTTTTTATTTTATTTTTTATCTCGCTGTCTAAATCCTTGAATAAACCTGATACATTGCTATTGACCCAGAGAACTCAGCTATGTGTCAACTCAGATGTAGAATTTTATTGAAGTAACTGCATAATGTTTCATGTTTTCCTAAGTTTTAACAAAGGCAGAATGTACTTTGTGAAACAAAGAAGACTGTAAAAGCCTCCAGTCTTATTATTGTGGAAATGTTACTAGTGCTTTTTCCATTTTTCTTATTTATGTTTCCATGTCATAGGTAGCAACATTCTGATTATAACACTGAAGAAGTATAAATATGCATTATACACATACTGGTTTGAAAACAATAAAACCACCAAGCAATTTTGTAACTTCATTGAATTAGAACTTTGTTTAATTGTACAACTGAGCTCCAGTTGTAACAATAGCTTTAGCAGTCTGATTTCCAACTGCTTGTGTGGTTTGTTGCCAAGTTGCCAACCATTGCATGGTTATACTTGTAATGCGAGTAACGTTCGCTGATTCTATGTCTTTTTTTGTTCCCAAATGTGGGCCCAGAATGCACACAGTTTTCAGCAGCAAACATTTGTAAATCCCGACACTCATCGAATCTGAATATCTTAATTTAAAAACACAAATACAATTTATCCTTCCCCTGTCTGAACACTTGATGCCTTACCTAAAGCCTTAAATAATTCCTTAAAGGGTTAGTTCAACTTTACCAAAAAAACTTTCTATGCAGATGCAGCTTTGGCTTAAGTTGGAGTGTTACTAAACTCACAACAGTAAAGACAGTCTGTATATGCAAAGAAGCATGCTTGGTATACTCACTGTGGAACCTAAGGGGTTAATCATGTGCAAAGTATCAAACAGCAATAGGCTGTTTGATCCTGTTTTCTCATATCCCCCTTCTTCACTGTCTCCCAACCATTGTCTGTTAGTACATAGTCTTGGGGGCAAGCTGCACATGCTCAGTTTGGTGTGTATTGCTAGAGAGTATTTTTTCTTGGGGAAGTGCATGTGATCAGCACAGGGCCAATTAACACTGTCCAGACATAGGGTCAGCGCTCCTGCAGCCTCTTAGGACAGTCAGGGGAGAATGAAAACTCCTCTTACAATCTGTAACCAGACACTGATAGAAGTCACAAGACTGCTCTAACTTCTGATGAGAAAAAGTATTTAGCAATTTATATTTACAAATATGATTGCCTTTCCATGTTCAGTGTACTGTGGGAGACCAGATATAGTGAATGCAGGGTCCTGGATTTAGTAAAACTTTAAATAATGCCCTGTCTATAGGTGGACACCACATACTTACCTTCTGAAACCTGACTGGAATACTCCCAGGACATTGCTAGGACTTTGATAAGAGAGACCTAGTCATTGCTGTTCGCTTCACAGAGATATCTCAAACACTGAGCTCAGAGTTATTGCATCAGGGGAGAGAAACAGCATGGGAGGGGTGTTGAATCAGAGAAAGAGCTTACTCCTGTGATGTGGAAGTGAACAGTAATGACTAGGCCTCTCTTAGGAACATCTTATGCCTCGTACACACAGCCTTACTTTCTGAAAAAAAAATTCAGACAAGTTTTTTTTCTAGGAAAGTCTGGCCATGTGTAGCCTCCATCTGACTTTTTTTGTCGGAAGTCCAACGGGTGTTAGATAGAGAACCCGTTCTCTTTATTTCCGTAGGACTTCCGACAGACTCACGGCAGACTTTTGCATGGTCAAAAGTCCAACCGTGTGTACAAGGCATAAGAAGTATTCAAGTCAGGCTTCATGGGTACATATATGGCCTAAACTTCTATAGCAAGGGCATTATTCAACTCTAGTCAGAGTCTCACAATTTGTTTTATACTACAGACGCCCCTTACCTGTATATGCATTTTTTTGGTAAAGGTGAACTAACACTTTAAGTCTTGTAAGGATTTGCTGCCTTCCACTGTTATCTGATAATAACACAGTGGTAGCAGCCCCTCTTACAGGCTTCTGCGGCTAACTTTAGAAGTACACAATGCACTCTTAGATTGTCTAGACAATACTTCCTCTAAAGGACTACTACCACTGTGTATTAACTTTCTGGGAAAAGTTATAAGTAGCGTTGAGTGCCATTTACAGAATGGCTTTCTTACCTATCACTTACCTATCTGAATAAGTATAAGAAAAAAACAAGTTGCGCTAAACATTGAAAAACAATTAGTGTGACTAAATTTAAACGTGTATCATGTGATCAATGGAATTTATCCCATTATCTGAATAAGTGGCATAGAATTTGATGTCTCTGCCAACTCCAGATGCCCAGTTATATCTATGGTCCAAACTCCTGTTTACATACAGGCTCCTTATTTCTTTCTAGTAGCATCCAGGCTGTGAGACTCTCATTTATTTCCTACTACAATACTATACTTGCCAGAGAAAAAGTATAGAAGCTCCAGCTGTGTTGAAAGTTATCGTGGTCCTTTGGCCCAATATTTCCAACTCAAGCGGCTGTTACTGGAGATATCAAGTTTGCAACTGTATACAATTACAGTAAATTTTTTGTATACTATTTTATTATCTTTATGTAAATTGTTATAAATAAAATTTGTTTTTACCAGTGGTGCCTATAAAGTCCATGTTTCCTTCTCCAATACGTCAATACATATTGCCTCGTGATAAGGATGCCGCACTGTGTTACTCAATAATGTACACCCACATTACCATCCTGTGTTGTGGGCTTAGCCCTTAATATATATCACAGTTGTATCATTTTGTATTAACACTTCCTGTCTCCTTAGGCTAGCTTTGAAAAACCACAGAGGGAGGAAGTTTAGAGAAAGAAAGTCTCAGCCACATGTCCCTTACATGCTAATAAATCCAGACCAGAAGATTATTATTATTATTAAGACTATTATGCAAGTATTCTTATTACTGGTAGTTATTATTCTAATAGTTTAACTGCAGCTATTCATAGCTTCTTGAGTGTATATCTAAATCCTTGTGGTAGAGGTATCTCTGTCCTATTGTTCTTATCTCACATGCACAGTGCCAGATAGCTAGGTCGGTGCTACTGTATATGTGTAGTGGTCATATTCCAGTATATTAGTAGATGAACCTGTTTATTGCAATAGTGTTTATATGCAGCTCCTGGTATTTGGGTTAACCCTGTCTCCTCTGGTGTTGGATTCTATGGCTAGTTTTAGATTAGGGCTTGAAAACCAACATAGGCTAAATTCAAGGTAGGGATCTGATGGCCACTCTAGGCTGACTTTATGTTCTAGTGCCTCACTACAGTTTCTGCATGTGAGAAGCTGCATTCCAGGCTGTTGAGACAACAGCTGTTGGATCTTCTCATTACCGCTGATCTTCATGTCTCTGATAACAAGACCAGCGCTGAACCATGATCATCCTCAGGGGCCCCTGAAACTGGACTTTGATGCAACATTCATTCGGAGGTGTCTCTATTATTAACACAAGTATATGTGCACAATTCCACCAGGACTCTTGTTGGGCCCATTGCTGATAATACCTGTTTGTACATTGGATGTGTGTGTTATTATTATTCTTCCCTTATATAAAGCTTGTATTATTTAATATTAGCATGCATTTATATGCTTATGGTTATTGTTATATGCTGGTTTTAATTATTTTGATTAGATTACTGATTCATTTTCCAGGAAGGGAATCCTTTCTGTTTATATTGATCCTGTCCTAGGGGGAGGCACTGACAACTTTATTTAAAAAAAATCTTCTTACCAAAAGCTCTCTTTTTCTTATTTACCTACAGGTTTAGTGCAATATCCTGTTTTAGGAATGGCCATTTCTGATATTCCCCTCCCCCTGAAGAGTGCTACATTATTTCCCCCCAACATTCAACCTTTGACATTTTTTAATACACTTCAGCATACCTGTTTTTAGATGTGGTGGTTGCATTTGTGTTTTTCTTTCTTTTTGTGAGGCTTTTTATTTTGAACTGGTGATCCTGCCAGTTATGCCCTTCCTGCCTTATAGTACTCATTTACTGTTCTGTATCTATGGAGGAGCAGTTTTATCATGGTAGGCTTCTTGCTCCTGATACAGAGTTCAGAACACCTTTCCTCATCTTTAGTGCAAGGTGTTTTGTGTTCAGACAGGTAAAACAAAGGCAGAATGCACAGGAAGATATTAGCTCATAAGATTTCTGGCATGATTAACAGGTGTTTTGCACTTACATGTAGAGATAACAAAATTATTCAATGGCATAGTTAACAAACCAACAGGGAACACATAAGAGGAGTTAAAGTAGGTAATTGTAAAATCTCCTTTTTTTCTTCTATAAAAATAACAAACATGTTATACTTACCTCCACTGTGTAGTGGATTTTCACAGAGCAGCCTGGATCCTCCTCTTCTTGGGTCCCTCTTCTGTGATACTGGTCCCTCCCTCCTGTTGAGTGCCCCCACAATAAGCAGCTTGCTATGAGACACAGATATGCAGTAGGATAAAATAAAAAAACTTCTGACTTTACAACCCCTTGCATTGTTATTTTTTGCATACACTTTAACTCTTAACCCCTAAACCTAAGAATAACCTTAACATTTCACTTAGCATTTACAGTGAGCCCTTAACATTTACCACCCTCTATAGACACCTATGCACTTATACAGTCTATCCAAGCTGGTTCTTCCTGGTTCCTGTTTTGCCATGATGTTTCCTGTGTCATCTGGCCATTAGAGGAGCTTACACTAGCATTCTACACCTGAAGTGCTTTTGTTTATTGGGACCTAGTACCTGACTACCTGCTGGTACAATTTTAAAACTGCAGCTTTCAATTTGATTATATGTGTTGTTTCTCCATCCATGCTCATTGGCAAACCTGGGAGAGGCCCCCCCCTTCCCCACCGCTGAATATTTTGTTGAATTTACCAACCGGACAGATTTCCCCCGCTGGTTGTCCTGTAGAGTACCTATCGGAATATGGTTTTAAAGCACTTGTATGTAAGTGCATTACTTTCTTTTTTTCTTATTACATACATACTACACTTAGAGAATGGCACTTGCTCACTTGCGATTATTATTTGTTATTTTCTTGAAGATTAGCACTGAGTTTATATTTAGGTCCACCTGAAAAACTGAAAGGAACCTAAAACTGAAATAACACTGTGGCTCTAACACTGGCTTTTCTTTTTTTACTTTCTTCACTGGGTCTAACATGTAGCAGAATTTTGAAAAAAAAATCACCAGAATACATTGAGTCAGGAAGAAATTATACGATTTTCTACATCCTAGCCAGTTATCAGGGAACATTCACAAATGTGTTTGTCTTGCAGTTCAAGCATTGTAAGTTAGAAGACCTATGAGTAATCTTGACCCATCTAGACATATTTAGATGTCTCATCTGCATATAATGTACAGATGGAGATGAAAGAACCCTTAAAAACTTGCCCTGTCACTGATTGACAATTATGCAAACTGAGCTAATCTGGGTGGAATACTAACATGTAGCAATCTGGTCATTCATCTGTTCCCAATATAACCTAAGAATGAAAATGAGAAACATTTCAAAAATTGATCTGTCTTATACATTCAGTTGTGTGAAGTGTGGTGACCTGGGTTAAATTCTATTCCTCCTGGTATGGTTCTCTCATTGTTGCACATGACCATTATGATTCACAAAGGATTAGCACAGTAACGTAAAGTCATTTAAAGTTGAAATCCAGGCAGAGCTGTCTTATCTGCCAAAAAATTTGCATTTTGTTCTGTCCATCCACTCTTGAGATTTACGCAACCCTACAACATAGCACAGATGGCCTGGAGACCTGGTAGATTTGTCTTAAAGAGTATTTCCACTTTTGCAGCCAAATGTGGATAACACTTAACATATGTTTGTTACATGTTAGGTCGCGTACACACGATCAGACCGGTCTGATGAGAATGGTCCGACGGACCGTTTTCATCGGGTCACCGCTGAAGTGGCCTGATGGTCTGATGTGCGTACACACCATCAGTCCAAAATCCGATCGGGTCAGAACGCGGTAACGTAAAACACAACGACGCGCTGAAAAAAACGAAGTTCAATGTTTCCAAGTATGCGTCGATTTGATTCTGAGCATGCGCGGGTTTTTGGTCTGATGCTTTTGCGTACTAACCATCGATTTGGTCCGATGGTCAGGCGATTTTAAAGCAAGTTTTAAAACTTTCGTGTGTCGTGTAAGCGGCCTTACATTCACATAACATAACTTAAACAAAAAACATAAAAAAATGCAGCTTACCTTTTTTAGATATTCTTTTCTGGAACCTTCAGCAAGAAAAAATCCCACTGTTATTTTTTTTTTGCTTTTGGTGGGTCTGGGCAGCTTTGTTTGCAAAATTATCATTATCCATTGTAATTAGATTTGAACACTGTCCTAAAAAAGACTCAAGGTGTAGAGGCTGGGCTTCTTCCATTGTATGTTAATGAGGATAGACTGTATGTGTGACACACTCTGACATTGTTCAGAAAACCTTGCAGTCAGCCATGACACCATCTCCTGAGAAACATTTAATAATAATAATAATAATAATAATAATAATAATAGGAGACAAGAGAGAAAAGATAACTTGGGCCAGCTATGTTCAAGAGTAGGGATGAGCCGAACACCCCTGGGTTCGGTTCGCACCAGAACCTGCGAACAGACCAAAAGTTTGTGTGAACTTTAGAACCCTGTGAAAGTCTATGGGACTCGAACGTTTGAAATCTAAAGTACTAATTTTAAAGGCTAATATGCAAGCTATTGTCCTAAAAAGTGTTTGGGGACCCGGGTCCTGCCCCAGGGGACATGTATCAATGCAAAAAAAGTTTTAAAAAACAGAAGTTTTTTCAGGAGCAGTGATTTTAATAATGCTTAAAGTAAAACAATAAAATTGAAATATTCCTTTAAATTTCGTACCTAGGGGGGTGTATAGTATGCCTGTAAAGTAGCGCTTGTTTCCTGTGCTTAGAACTGTCCCTGCACAAAATGTAATTTCTGAAGGAAAAAAGTCATTTAAAATCACTCACTTTAGGGTTTGGTATGGATATTAAGGGGAACCCTGCGTCAAATTAAAAAAAATTATGTGGGGTTCCCCCCAAATATCCATTCCAGACCCTTCTTTTTTTTATGAATGACTTTTCTCTGTATTGCCGGAAGCCGACAATTCATTATAGCCGCGAGTGATTTTAAATTACTTTTTTTTCTTCAGAAATGACACTTTGTGCAGGGACAGTTCTAAGCATGGGATACAAGCGCTACTTTACAGGCATACTATACACCCCCCTAGGGACGAAATTTAAAGGAATATTTTACTTTTATTGTTTCACTTAAAGGAATTATTAAAATCATTGCTGCCAAAAAAACTGCAGTTTTTAAAACTTTTTTTTGCATTGATACATGTCCCCTGGGGAAGGACCCAGGTCCCCAAACACTTTTTATTACAATAACTTGCATATTAGCCTTTAAAATTAGCACTTTAGATTTCAAACGTTCGAGTCCCATAGACTTTAACAGGGTTCTAAAGTTCACACGAACTTGCCGCGAACACCCCAAATAGTTCGCTGTTCGGCGAACAGGCAATGTTCGAGTCGAACATGAGTTCTACTCGAACTCGAAGCTCATCCCTATTCAAGAGCATAGCTCACTCTATAAAAATAGGAGACAAGAGAGGAAAGCACAACTAAGGGCCAGATTCAGGTAGATGAGAGTATCTTTCCTCTGGAGTAACGCTTCTCATTTACGTTACTCTGAAGACCCTTTCAGCGCAAGTCCTGTAATTCACATAGCAGTTGCGCGTAAACTTGCGCCAGAGTAACGATAATGCGCTGGCGTAACCCGACGCAAGTGGAAGTGGGTGTGATCATATGTAAATGATGGGCGGAGCCCAGCGCAGAGGCTTACGTTCAGCGCATCATCCACGGAGCATGCGCAGTGAGTGCGGCTCCACTCGCCCCCTTGTGCGCATGCTCACAACTTCCGTCGGCACCACTTCCTGGGAAACGTCAGCGCAATGCGTTCCGCTGGGCGCTTAAAAGCGCTGGCGGAAACGCCATTCCGGCGCAAAAGTAGTTCCGTTTCCCCCCACCCCAGGGAAGATACTTTTGCACTGTAATGGCTGCTCCCGCTACCCCCAGAGAGAGGAGGAACCTCAACTTTAATTCCCAGGAGGTCTCAGTGATTATCTCGGCTATGGAGACGGATAATGAATTTCTCCATGGCAAAAAAAGCCGGAAGACCAGCCGGGAGAGGAAGCAGGGCATCCTGGAGTCGATTGCTGCCAGGGTCAATGTCCTGGGCTACTCCACCCGGACTGCTGGGGACATACAAAAGAAAATAAATGACCTGCGGCGCAAGGTGAGGGACAAGGTGGCCTCCATCAGGAGGTATGAGAGGGGCACAGGTGGTGGTCCCCCATGTCCTGTCACCCTGACCGCAGAGGAGGAGGTGGTTGCTCGCTGCCTGGAGAGGGAGCAGGTGGAGGGGGTCGCAGGCTATGACTCCGTGGAGGAAGGCACAAGGACAGGTAAGTGTTTTATAATCCCCTATTTGTTGTTTTGCATTTGGGGGGGGGGGGAACATGTGCCAAGTGTGTCGGACCACCAACATGTGTCTGCTTTGTGTCATCCACAGATGACGGAGCTGGGCCATCATCTGTCAGCCTGCATTCCACCCCATCCCCCCCACGCCATCATGTGCCCGAGCCACTGGGTGGTGAAGAGGTTGTGGAGGAGGAGAGTGGCCACACCACACCTGCCGAGGTGGTTGTGGAGGATCCTGCTGTGGCAGAGCAGGACTTTTCTTTGGTTTTGTCTGTCTCCTCCCCTTCTCCTGGCCCGTCTGTCGTCCCCTCCCCCATCCTTGGAAGCCCCTCAAGGGCGACACCTTCCACCCGAGGACATCCATCTTCTGGCCCCAGGAAGGCGACCCAGAAGACCAGGGGGGTGTCTGATGGTGTCCAGGACCAGTTGGCGAGGGATCACGCCAGGCAGACGGAACAGATGGGGGCCATAGCGGTGCACTTGGAGAAAGTGGCTGACAGCCTGGGCTCCGTTGCCAACCTCAGCAACGCAGTGCAGGATGTCAGCTCTAATTGCGCTGCAGTGGTCACCACTTTGGGGGAGGTGCAGGGGGATATCCAGCACCTTACTGCAGCCGTCCAGGCCAACACTGCTGCCATCCATGGGAACAGTGCTGCCATCCGGGAGCAGGGGAGGCTGAGTCGGCGGGCCCAGCATTACCAGGTGACCCGTCAGCTCCGGATGCAGGCCCAGACGAACAATTACCTTGGACGGATAGCCAGGGCCTTGGAGGGCACGCAGGCCACACCTGCCAGGAGTGGCCCACCTGGGGATCAGCCACCTCCAGATGCCCCCCCACCCCCACCCACTCCATCCAGGCAGCTGCGGAGCCAGAGAGGGGCCCCCAGAAGAAGCCCCCGGCATCCCCGATGAGGCCTTGTTTTTTTTCTTGTTTTATATTATTGTTTTTCACATACTCAGGTCATGAGTTTATTTATTATTTTTCTCAGGTTATGAGATTTTTTTTCGTTTAATGATCAGGATATGATATTTATAATTTATTTTTGTACTGCACACGGTCAGGAGTGCAGGGGACAGTGTGAATGGTGTGTGAATGTGAGAGGGTGGCACTCCTGAAAGTAAGGGGTGTCACCCTCGGCCGTGGTGGTGAAGTGAACCCCACGGCTGAATGAATGATGTGTGAAAGGTGTGTGAATGGACAGTGACATCATTGGGGCCTTGACGCTGGCGTTACTGCTCCCAACTCCTACATGCTGGACTTGGGCTAATCCAATGCGATGTGCATGTGGTGTGTGTGATCTAGGGACATCAGTGGTGTACATGCGTGCATTGTCTGTGTGATTAATGTTTTGGTTTAGTGTCCAAAGATGCCTTCGGCGAGGACCCTCCTGACTGCTCTTCCATCAGCAGACTGGGTGTCCTCTGGCAGGTGGGGACTGTGTGGGTCGGGGGTCAGGTCATCACGTATGTCAATATGCAGGCCTTTTTTCATAGCAAAGTTATGTAGTATGCAACATGCACCGATGATCTGACACACAAAGGTAGGGGAATACAATAGGGCCCCCCCAGACTTATCCAAGCATCGGAAACGGGACTTCAGGAGCCCAAATGTTTGCTCAACCACTGCACGGGTTTTGATGTGTGCTTCATTGTATTTTCTCTCTCCTCTGGTTTGGGGGTTCCGGAAAGGAGTCATTAGATGGGGTCCCAATGCATATGCAGAGTCACCTGTAAGGTAAAAGACAGGAGAATGTTAGTCATGCATGTGCGATTTCTGTTGTGCATCACGGGAGGGGATAGTCATGCCTGACTCCCTTGTCACTCACCAACCAGCCAGCTGTCCCCATACATATTCTGGTTAAATTCTGCTGGGATGGGGCTCTGACGGTATATGAAACTGTCATGGCTGGACCCGGGGTGTTTGGCACGGACGTGCCATATGAGGCGTTGGGCATCGGCTATCACCTGTACGTTGATGGAATGCCAATGCTTCCGATTGCGGTATATGTGCTCTGTGGCACTGGGGGGCTGTAGGGCCACATGTGTGCAATCAATGGCCCCCACAGTGCGTGGGAATCTGGCAATGTTGTAGAAATCTGTCATTGCCTTCTGCCGCAGGTCCTCAGTGGTGGGTCTGATGAACTGGTTGGACATGCGTCTGAGGATTGCAGGGACAACCTGGTGCACACATCTGCTTATGGAGGACTGTGACATCCCAGCCACCACTCCACTTGTACGCTGGAATGATCCACTTGCAAGGAAATGGAGTGTTGCCAGGACCTTCACCAGTGGCTGCACTGCTTGTGATCGGTGTGTTGGGCTGGTGATGTCATCCTGCAGGGTTGTGGTTAGTTCAAGTATTGCATCAGGGCTGAATCTGAAGAGGCGATACACCTCCTCCTCCCCATGCCAAAGAGGTTCATACGAGTGCGGTATATCCTCTCACGTGCCCGCCTTCTTGGTTCCAGGGGACCCATCAGTAGTTCTAGGACCACAATTGCCCCTGGCATGTTGTCCTTGCAAGTGGGGGTGCTCAGCTAGCTCCTATCGTCGGTAACGCTGCTGTAGCTGCTCTCCTGCTGACCTGTGACCGTCTGGAGTAAAGATAAAGCAGCCTTTTGTAGAAATAACTTTGCGCCGGACGGACCAGATACGCGCGGCGCATGTAGCCAGCGTATGGTGCTAATCCGTTCGTGAATTGTGAAAAATCCCTCATTTGCATATTTGCAGGGGAAATCAATGGGCGCGACTGATGCGCCCAGCGAAAATAAACGCTGACGATACTCTGGCGTCGGAACGTTCCGCCGGTCGCAAATGAGCCGTTATTGGGCGCATCTAGTTTGGTGGGTACGGGCACATAGAAACGTCGGCGCATCAGCACAGTTACGCGGCGCATATCGAAATACTCCAGCGCAAGTGTTCGTGAATCTGGCCCTAAGTGTAGTAGATCAAGTTGCATTTTAGTTGCCCCCATAATGGGCTACTTACAAGATAAATATGCACAGATCATAATTATTATTTTTAATATTAGACTAATTATTATTACACAGAGTGGATAATAGGTGCAGAGGCATAGAAGCACAAGGTAATTATAAGTCTAAACTAATCAATGGAAAGTCCAGCTTTGTGTAAAAGCATAGCTCATTCTGTAAATATAGGAGACGAGACAAAAGAGAAAAGCGCCCCTAATTTTATAATGGGCTACTCACAGGATAAGGATCATAAATAGGCTCATCTGGTATGGTGGACACTGGGTGCTGTGTCAGTTTGTTTTCTAGAGCATTGCAGCCGCATATTGGAGACCTGAGCTGGAAGGAGGCTGGAGACCCTGGGTTCCAGGTGGAACACAGCATAAAGCGCAGCATGGCAGGAGCGGTTTGAACGTGCAGATGTCACAGATCCAATGCGTTTAGAGCATGCACATCCGGCTTCCAGCCCCAGAAGATCTCCACCACACCACTGCAGCGCTACAGAAAACAGACTGACACAGCACCCAGTGTCCACCATACAGTACCAGATGAGCCTATTTATGATCCTTATCCTGTGAGTAGCCCATTATAGACTTAGTGGCGCTTTTCTCTTTTGTCTCGTCTCCTATATTTACAGAATGAGCTATGCTCTTACACAAAGCTGGACTTTCCATTGACTAGTTTAGACTTATAATTACCTTGTGCTTCTATGCCTCTGCGCCTATTATCGACTCTGTGTAATAATAATAATAATAATAATAATAATAATAATAATTAGTCTAATATTTAAAATAATAATTATGATCTGTGCATTTTTTTCTCAAATATGACTGCTAAAGTGGAAATACACTTTAAGCAATACAACTAGGTCACCTCCCTAAACCCCACCTGTGACTGGACAATAAACGAGTAGCAAGAAACTGATGAGTTTCTATATCTGCTCCTCTCAACATGCTGTTTGTTAATTTAGAACACCTGATCAACCCAATACTATTCCTGCTCTTCTAGAGTGCTGATGTACACAGTATTGACACAAGTCATTTTCAGGGATTTATTGCATTTTAAACATATTTAATGTTTTTTTTAGTAAATACTTTTTTTAAAAGCCCAGTCCAGCTGTTAAGAAATTACAGTTCTGGTAGAGCAAGTGGACCTTCACCCCCAAAAACAAATTATTTGCACCTGGTTCCAGCCCCCTTTCTATTCCACAGTGGAATAGTTATTCTTTCATTGCTTTTTACTTTTTCTGTGTTGCAGGACAGCATTTTTTCCTTTCTCATCTAGGTGAGAATGATGTTGCTCCTGAGCCACAAGTGAATAGATCTCCTGAAGGGCTCTTTCTGGCCTTCAGTACCTGGCAGACACCCATGTCATATCTGTGAATTTGCGGGTTATTATGTATGCATGGGAAATGGCGACACAATTAAGGAGGTATAAGACCTGTCTGCAATTGACATGGATCCTTCAGCATGGTGCAGCTTTGCCACAGGGCTTTGCTTGGTTCCGAAGTCCAAGCAGGGCTCTTTGGCACATTTGGGCATGCTCCAGACCACCAAAGACTGAGGTAATAGCAAGTGGGACAGGGCCAGCAGTAAGGAGACTGAAGTTCCATTTTGACATCAAGCAACATACTGTAGATGGGTAGAGCCAAATGAAAACATAGCTTCATTCATATAGGCAAAACAAACTGGAGAATATTTAGAAATGTTTTTTACATAAAATTTGCCTAGGATTCACACATTTTTCAAATGAATCCAATTAGAAAAAAGGTGTTAACTTGAGTGGAAGTTGTGTAACCCCTTTAATATAACCCTTGTTTAGGTCCCAATTATTAAAGTGGAGTTCCACCCAAAAATGGAACTTCTATTTTAAATAAAGGTGACTCACATTTTTTTTTGGGGGGGGGGTGGGAAGCTTCTTTTTAGAGGGTTCCAGCTCTCGCTTCCTCCCTAGGTCGACCAGAAGTAAGTCACCTCTCCCTCCTCCCTCTCTGCAATCATCTGGGACACATCACAGGACCCAGATGATTGCTCCGCCAATCACTGTACACAGCACGGCTCACGCATGCACAGTGCATGCCCGGCTGTGAAGCCACAGTCGGATGCCCACAGTGACCTTTAATTAAAGGGGTTGTAAAGGTTCATTTTTTATTTTCTAAATAGGTTCCTTTAAGCTAGTGCATTTTGGGTTCACTTACCTTTTCCTTCAATTTCCCTTCTAAATGTTTTTTTCTTTGTTTTCTTTGTCTGAATTTATGACTTCCTGTTCCTCCTCGGTAAGGTGTTCAGTAAGCTGTTTTAAATGACTTTCCACCGCTCAGATGATGGTGGAAAGCTTACTGAGGAGAAACAGGAAGTAAGAAATTCAAACAAAGAAAAACAACATTTAGAAGGGAAATCAAAAGAAAAGGTAAGTGAACCAACAATGCACTAGCTTAAAGGAACCAATTTAGAAAATAAAAGACAAACCTTTACAACCCCTTTAAAGTGGATGTAAACCCAAAAATATATATATATATATATTTTGATGTCACAATGTAGAGTATAAGATTTCCTATCATCTGTGCCCAGTCTTGCCAAACAGAGTTAATCCAGATCTGAGCAATCCTCTTTTAAAGTTCAGTGCAAATTAACAGAATTCCAGATAAAAACCTGCCAAATTATAAAGTCTGTTTCTCTGTTATTGCTTTCAGTAACAGGTTATTTACATATCTAGCTTGGACATGTTTATCATAACAAGAGGTGATCCAAAGTTCATTGTATATTACTAGGATGTGTTATGATGTTATATCACCTCATGTTATGATAAACAAAACATATGATAAACATGTCCTAGCTATATATGTAAATAACCTCTCACTCAAAGCAAGAAGAGAGAAAACTGACTTTTTTATTTAGGCAGGGTTTTATCTGGAAGGCTGTTCATTTTCACTGAACATAAAAGAGGATTTCTCAGATCTGGATTAACTCTGTGTGGCAAGACTGGGCACAGATGATAGGAAATCTTATACTCTACATTGTAAAATAATTCAACTCATGTAAGGTGGCATGTAGTTGCCATCATCCCTTTAACATGTTAAACAATTGAAATAACCTCAAAGGATTGGGATTGTATAGGCAACAAATAATAATTCCAAAATTAAAAAAAAAGATACAAATTTATTACAAAAATATATAAATATTACAATACAAATTGAATAAAAGAAATACTGTTGAACATGTATAGTTTATATAATGTAAATACTGTCCGTCATGAACTGCCATCACCAGATGTTTTTATGGCAGATTGAAGCGGATAACCGACGAGTTTTCGAATGAAAGAAAACATTCTTCATCAGGGTATGTAATAGTATCACATCTATAACAGATCAAAATATCAATATTAAACATATGAGTGAGGAGGACAGTACCACATCCGATACATCGCGAATAGCATAGCCCACAAAATTTATCAGCACAGGTTCATAAACAATTCTGTATATATGTACATACATACAACAATAATAATACATCATGATGTGCACTGTCCCAGAAGTCGATCTGCAAAAAATGCACAAACCATTAACAAAAAATCAAATAATCAAATGAAATGTTGTGTACAACAAAACATCCTAATAACAAAAGTAACAAGAAAAAAAGGAAGGCCAGGGGGGACGTTTGGTGTCATTCCCTCTCCACCCTGTGGAGATTGAGGAGGCAAATCTTTATTGCTGTAATGGATGGACCTGTGGCTGAATAGGGACCATTTCAACAGGCCTTGCATCTATTTGGGAGAACCTTGATCCTCTGTCTCGGTGGTAAGTATGGTTTGGGGGATAATTTTTACTCCCTTTTCATATGTTTATACCACCTCTACATGATAATCATTGTGCATTTCTTCTTCCCCTCTCTTGCTTGGTTTGTTTTCTTGTTCTTTGTCCTCCTCTCTATCTTTTTTTCCCCTTTTGTAGTGGTGGTGAGGATTTCTTAAACACCAATCTTTGAATCCATTGATTCAGTCCACCCCATGGGTGGCAGGGATGAGGAGATTTATTTTTGTGCATTGCATGCAGTGTGGAGGCACCCGCATCTGATGACGCCGTGAAGTGCATGACCTTTCAAGCCCAGACTTTTTAGACAAAAGTAAGTTTCACTATACACAATTTCATGTGGGATGGTGATGGTATTATGTTTAATATTGATATTTTGATCTGTTATAGATGTGAGGCCTCGTACACACGATGAGATCTGTCCGCTCAAACTTGTCCGACGGACAGTTTAGAGCGGACATGTCTCATCGGATTTTGGTCCGATGGCGTGTAGACACCATCGGATCAAAATCCCCGCCGGCAGACAGCGTGGTGACGCGGCGGTGACGTTGACGCCGCCACGTCACCGCTACGTCACCGCACCAGGAAGTAAACACTTCCGCGCGCATGCGTCGGATCCATTCACAGGATACGACGCATGTGCGCGAAGATATGTCCGCTGGTTTGCCGTACTAACCAGCGGACATATCCGACGGACAGGTTTGTAGCTGACAAATTTCAAAGCATGCTTTGAAATTTGTCCGATGGACAAACCTGTCCGCTAGCCCGTACACACGATCGGATTTGTCTGCTGAAACGGTCCATCGGACCGTTTTCAGCGGACAAATTTGATCGTGTGTACGCGGCCTGATACTATTACATACCCTGATGAAGAATGTTTTCTTTCATTCGAAAACGCGTCGGTTATCCGCTTCAATCTGCCATAAAAACATCTGGTGATGGCAGTTCATGACGGACAGTATTTACATTATATAAACTATACATGTTCAACAGTATTTCTTTTATTCAATTTGTATTGTAATATTTATATATTTTTGTAGTAAATTTGTATCTTTTTTCAATTTTGGAATTATTATTTGTTGCCTATACAATCCCAATCCTTTGAGGTTATTTCAATTGTTATACTCTACATTGTGACATCCACTTTAAGTTTTTTGTAAATATATCAACATTTTTTTTAAGAAGCCATATATAGGTATTTTGTTCCATTTCAATTCATAGGCTGTTACTGTACTGTCTGCCACAACTGATACAGTATGTATGCAGTATTTCATCTCTGCAGAATAACAAGAACATATTTCTGTACATTCTGCATCCTTGACTTGCATTTTAGATTGAAACATACATATTACATAACTGCAGAGTGTGCAATCAATGTAAAACCTTGGCTTAAAATAAAGCTTGTAATAAAGGCAGCTTGCAGCAAATGTGCTAATTTAGGTGAATGTATAAAAGCAATTTGTATGCATTTAAAAAGATGACTTGGGCCTGGAATGGTTAATGCTGTATCAGAGTTTCAGCCCACAAGCTTGCCAAAAAGGTATTCATTAGTCTTTTAAACTGTGTCAGCAACTGCTGATGCTACCTCCTAAAAGGGTGAGATAAGAGTGGAGTAAATATAATTTAATGCTCTCTGGGGCTTCACTCCCCTACTGCGTGATCATTATTATAACCGCGCCATTGTGAGCGATCTGCACAAACCACACTCTGTGCATTCAGTAACAATATGTACACATTAGCAGGCCATTGATGAGGATTCTGTCATGCTCAGGTTAGTATGCACGGCTGGCTTCTGGCTTGCACAGATGCTGCAGGGACACAGAATTGTTTCTTGCTTTGTTGCAAAGGAAAACAGCAAATTTATGGGCAGCAAGAACATTTTTTCTTCTGTCCCTGCACTGCTGGAACGTTGTATCAATAAAAGGGAAACATGAGCTGCTAGCAAATGCAATATGTCCATTTGTTGATGGGTGTAAATACAACAGATGTACAGCATTTGCTGCAATCATTCCAGCCAGGCAAACCTTGGAAAAATAGTGATCAGGTTTATTGTTTGAGCTGAAAAGGCTTGACACTGTTATAAGCAATATACATTGAGCTAGCGGCTGCATTCCTAACATTACTGTGACCCTCTAGCCTATACAAAGCCTTCCATTAATTTTATTGGGAAACAGGTAATTGGTAGAAGCCTTAATAATGATAAAATAAAATGAAAATGACAAGAAAAATTGGAACATTAAAAGGTCTAGGATGTCCCTGGGGAACTAGAATAATTCCATGATGTTAACTCATTCTCAATTAGAGCTGTGGTATCCCTACAGGAGGCTCAGAGAGTGTAACTGGCCCCTGGTGACATAGGGCCCAGGCATAGTAGTCACTCCTGATAATTGAATGGCTGTGTGCTCATATAACTTATGGTCCAGAGAAAAGTAGCATTCTGGTGTCACATTCATTCTCTACACGGTTATATGCTGTTTTAACATCTAGCAAGCCACGTAAGGCTTATTGCTAAGAAAAACTGGGTCCAGTGTTACTGAATATCAATAGCACCTTCCAGCTTTGAATGTGAAAAAGAGAGATAATTGTTAAAGGGGCAGAATGCTAAAAGTGGGCTTGGTGAGCAAAAAGTGAGCATGGACAGCACAAAGTCAGCATGGCCATATGGGTATGGTTTAAGGCTTGGTTTACACCTATGCAGGATGCAATTTGCATATTCCAGGTGCATTTTGCGTTTTTCAATACACGTTTTTAATCCATTTAAATGGAACCAAAAACCAGAAAAAAGTCACTAACTCTTTCCATAAAATGCACAGATGTGAACGTCACCCATAGAAAACAATGTTAAATGGACTGTCGTGTGTTTCTGCAAAATTGAAAATGCACTAAAAAAATGCATACAGTGTTTCTCTGAAAATTAGACCTAGCGTTATTTTCCAGGAGAGCTGCAATATAAGCCATACCCTGAAAATAAGCCCTAGTTTACAATGCTTGTAAAATCCTATAATATGATGTACAATGTGTGTGTTCCTGTAATATAATTGTGGGGAAGAGAGCTGCGGCGGGTCACAGAAGCACAGAGCAGCGCTATAACGAAGGTATTCGGCACAATTATATTACAGAAACACACACATTGTACATTATATACTACTGTAATAGAGTGGATTGTAGGATTTTACAAGCATTTTAACTCAGTTCACACTGGGGATTCCTGTAAGGCAGGGAGAGAGAAGGGGAGAGAAGACAGCTCATTACATGGTAAGATCTACCCAGAAAATAAGCCCTACTGGTTTTTTTTTGCCAAAATTAATATAAGGCTGCGTACACACGATCGAATATATCTGCTGAAACTGGTCCACAGACCAGTTTCAGCGGACAGATTCGATTGTGTGTACAGGCTAGCAGACAGGTTTCCAGCAGACAAAAGTTTTAAAGCATGCTTTAAAACTTGTCTGCTGGAAAGCCGTCTGTCGGATATGTCCGCTGGTTAGTACGCCTAACCAGCGGACCGAAATCTCCCGCATACGTCGAATGGACTCGACGCATGTGTGGAAGTATTTTACTTCCTGGTTTAGTGATGTGGCGGTGTCAACGTCACCGCCACGTCACCGCGCTGTCTATCCGCGGGGATTTTGGTTTGATCGTGTGTACACAGATCAAACCAAAACATCCCAGGAGACATGTCCGATGAAAACGGTCTGTCGGACCGTTTTCATCGGATATGTCTCCTCGTGTGTACGCGGCCTAAGACTCAGGCTTATTTTTGGGGAAACACGGTAGGTGTGAACCAGGACTTAAGATATACTTGCAGCAGTTTTAAATCCAGCCTGGCACTGGAGGATTCATCATAAAAACGACATAAACACAGCCAAAAATGTTTTGTTTATCAGAAAACTTTTAATACTTATATATATATATATATATATATATATATATATATATATATATATATATATATGTGTTTAGCTAGCAACACGTTTTAATCTGTACAGTCTATTTAACTGCTTGCCGACCAGCCGCCGCAGTTATACGGTGGCAGGTCGGCTCTGCTGGGCGAGATCACGTAGCTATATGTCATCTCGCCAAGCAGCCATTAGGGGCGCGCGCCTCTGGAGGCTTGCACGTGTGCCCCCCACTCGCCCCTAACTCCCACGCGCGTGATGGGCACACACGATCGCTCGTTACAGAGCGAGAACCGGGAGCTGTGTCAGGGGAGAAATGCCTGACCGTCTGTTCATACAATGTATGAACAGCGATCAGTCATTTTCCCTAGTGAGTCCATCCCTCCCCCTACAGTTAGAACACACCCAGGGAACATACTTAACCCCTTCCTCGCCCTTAGTGTTAACCCCTTCCCTGCCAGTGGCATTTTTATAGTAATCAATGCATTTTTATAGCACTAATCGCTATAAAAATGCCAACGGTCCCAAAAATGTGTCAAAAGTGTCCGAAGTGTCCGCCATAATGTCGCAGTACCGAAAAAAATCGCTGATCTAGTATTACTAGTAAAAAAAAATATTAATAAAAATGCCATAAAACTATCCCCTATTTTGTAAACGCTATAACTTTTGCGCAAACCAATCAATAAACCCTTTTTGCAATTTTTTTTTTTACGAAAAATATGTAGAAGAATACGTATCGGTCTAAACTGAGGAAAAAAAATATATTTTTATATATTTTTGGGGATATTTATTATGGTAAAAAAATAAAAAAATTGTCGCTCTATTTTTGTTTATAGCGCAAAAACTAAAAACTATATGTGGGAAAAAAAGGCGCCAATTTTGTTTGGGAGCCACCTCGCACAACCGCGCAATTGTCAGTTAAAGCAACGCAGTGCTGAATCGCAAAAATGCTTTGACCAGCAATATGGTCTGGGGCTGAAGTGGTTAAAGTCTGGCAAACCTACAGGTTTTGTAGAGAATACAGTTATAAACACCAACTGCACTGTATTATATTGTATACAGTGCAGGGGTAAGGATTATAATGTACAATATTTTGTATACAGTGCAGGAGTATAATATACAACATAGCCTATACAATGCAGGGGTCAGAAATATAATATACAACAGAGCCTATACAGTGTAGGGGTCAGAACTATCATCTACAACATAGCACAATTAGGGGAGGGCTCCAGAGTACAATGTACAACATAGCATATAAAATGCAGGGCTCAAGCAAATAACATAACGTTTACAGTGCAGAGTTTATGAGAATAATGTCAAATATAGTATATTCAGTTTAGGGGTAGGAGGTATAACATTCAACATGGTGAATGCAGTGCATAGATCAGGATTATGTAAAATACAACAAAGTGTACAGAGTGAAGTTCTCAGGGATATTTTGCTCCTTACCACGGGTCACTAAGAGAAAACATATGTAGTCCACTTTTGGGGGATTATGAGAAATGGGCCTCCACAAACAGGATATTATCATAAACCTGTAGGTAGGTAAGAAGAGAACCAGAACTTTCACTAAATGGAAGAGAGGGTTTAATAATAAAGTTGGCAGTGCCTTCACCTAGGACAGGGCCTCTGTGAACAGCAGAGGAAGCAGCCAAACTATTTCAACCAGCATATAACATAAACCATAAGCGTATAGATGCACATCAGTATGGAAATAATATGAGCTTTATAGAAATAAAAGGTTCATAACTGTACATACATCCAATGTACAACCAGGTGTTACCAGCAAAGGGCCTAACAAAAGTCATGGTGGAATTGTGCATGTTTACACAAGCATGTCAATATTGCAAAATGTAGCAGCAGAGTTCATTTGCAGGGGCTCCTAAACATGATTATGATGCAGTGTCTGAATTAGTATTAGAGACATGAAGACAAGATCACTAGTGATAGGGAGTGCCTCTAACCGTTGTCCAACCAGCCTGGAATGCAACTTCTCAGCAGAAGAAACAGTGGTGTGGTACCAGATTCAGACTACTCTGCCTTAGTCCCTAGTACAGTCTAATCAGTCATGCAACCGGACCTCTAACTACCAGAATATAAGATGTATACGACACAAGTCTATGTACATAAAATATAACAAAAATATACACGTAAGTAAAAAAAAGTCCTTAGTCCATATAGGCAAAGTTCCAATACTCAAAGCAGCACCCCAATCAATCGTCACAGAGAGCATGATACTCCCTGACACAGTCATGATGACGAAACGCATCAAGAGGCATCATCTTACAGTGACCAGAAGTGACGTGTGTGTGTTTTTGATTTGATTACATTATTAAATAAAATGTTATATAATTATTTTTGATAATTATTTATAGTTTTTTATTATAATATAATGTATGATTTCGTCTTTCAAACTTTATCATACTCGGGATATCTACTAGACTCTTGTTTGGACAGATTTAAGTGAGTTATTGCTAAGAATTACAGGACTACGACATAAAACACCACATTTCTTTGCAAAACAATGTACCGCCTTGAGATTCAAAAAATCTGACGACATCATACCGCCAGGGAGGTTAAGCAGAGCATTGAGAGGACAAAGATGATAGATGTCAGGCTGAAAACAGTACTGCAGGCATGACATGCATAGGCAAGCCATCCTTTTGTTCCCAATATAGAGAACTATAATCTTACCTCGCTATCAGGGGTTAACAGCCTTGGTTAGCACAGTTAGGCCAAAATGGGAAGCAGGGCAATATGGAGGACGCTAGAAGGACCACTAGATATTTAGGGCCAGATTCAGAAAGATTTGCCTTAGTTTTCGTGGGCGTAGCGTATCTCATATACACTACGCCTCCGTAACTCACAGAGGCAGCTACCGTATTCAGAAAGAATTTGCGCCGTAAGTTACGGTGGCGTAGTGTAAATGTCCTGGCGTAAGCGCGCGTAGTTCAAAGTAGCCAGGCAGTGGGCGTGTTGTAGTAAAATGAGCCGTGACCCCATGCAAATGAGGGTCCGAACGAACGTCGCAAATACTCAATGCTTTCGACGTAAACGTAACTTACGCACAGCCCTATTCACATACGACTTACGTAAACGACATACAATTCGACGCTGTTCCAAAGTGCATACTTAACATTGGCTGCGGCTCATATAGCAGGGGTAACTTTACGCCGGTCGAACGCCTTACGTAAACGACGTATATCAATACGCCGGGCACAACTACGCTTGTGAATCGGCGTATCTAGCTCATTTGCATATTTTTAATGGGAACGCCGAATGCGTCCAGCGTAACTATGCGCCCACGATACGCTAGTGTAGGCAAGTTACGTCGGACGGCTGAAGCCATGTTTTTCGCCGTATCTTGCTTTATGAATCGGTGAAAAGATGCGACGGCGCACATTTGAAATTACGGCGGCGTATCAGGCGATACGCCGGCGTACTTTCTTTCTGAATCTGGCCCTTAGTCTATATTTTCAGGTAAAATCCTTCCCACAACTAACCTACGGTGTCTGTCTTATACCTATATGATCCTAAATTGGTCCTGTCGGACACATTTAGATATGGTCATTGTGGATGCATGACAGGATATTAGTGGTGATTCTATATTTAATGAGGATGTTAAATATTTTTTATCAAGAGTGTAAGAGTCAATGGTGAGGTCAAATCTTGCAATTGTTTATAAGGGAAAAAAACAAGACTGGGAAGTAAAAGTAATTAATGGCAAGCTTTCTCAAGGTGACACAGTGGAAGACACTGAACTTATTGCTAAGACTCTCTAAGTACCTGTGCTGTTTTATATTATTTTATTTATGTTCTTATCAGTATCTTCCATCATCCAGTGGTCCACATGAAAAAATGCCTTAAAGCTTACCTCAACAGGACTGCTTATGAATGAAGGAACAGCAAACACTCTTTTGTTCTTTCTAAATGCTTTCATCAGAAAAGTCTTTTGTGTTCAAGATATTAAGCAGAAAGCATTACCACTTTGCATTCAATTATAACCAGGTGGAGATATGCAATTTATTTATTTTTTTGAGATATGAGTACTTTATAACAAATACTTGTTTGTATGTAAAGATAGAGAGAGAGAAAACGAGAGAGTGAGAGAGCAAAAGAGAGCGAGAGAGAGGTACCCTTATAATCCTTCTAATAAGCCGAGAAAGGGACCATTAGTGTAATGTGAATTTTAAGTGCCACGATTTTTACTAAAAATGTGGCAGTGTTACCTTGCTCTAACTGGCCAGGTACATTATTCTTGAAGCATGTCAGTGACCTACATATGGCCAATTTGGAGGTAATGTGTTAATGTAGTTTTTACTCATTTGGAATCCATCACCTTGACCTTTCTACATGTCCTCTCCACACTCCTACTTCACGTCTCTACATTTTTTTTCTGGAATATGATAAAATGATAGCTGAAATGTGAAAAAAATAAAATAAAAAGGTTTTTGGGATAGTAAAGCATGTTATTACAGCACTTAAACATGTTATTATAGCAAAGCCGTAAATATCTCCTAAGGCTTACTACGTGATCATTAGTATAACAGTGTTACACAGTTGTACAATAAACACTGTTTCAAACTTTAGTATATCAGTGTGCAATCAACTGCATTTTGACAGCATTTTATTGTCCTCAGGGCAGCATGCTTGAAATTGGTACATCCCTAATCATCTGTTTACAACTGGATTGTGCATTTATCTGTTGTTCTCAGCAGTCTTCACTCTTAGCCAGGTTTTGCTGTTGTATTAATTATGAGACATTTCTGTGTTTATTTAATGCAATGTAACATGCATCAGTAACCTAAATATACATAGCTTGCTTTTGTTCAAAAAGAAGGTGCACAACTCAATATGCTTTTCAAAGTGTAGAAATCAAAAGAACCAATCAGCAGTGATTTAACTGTGCAGTGATCTAAAACTTGATTGGTTGCAATGGGATACTGTTCTTTCCGTCATTTTCTTGAATAAGCAAATAGCGACAGACTATAAATGAGATGAGTATTTATATAAGCAGACCACAGGAATAAAACTATATAAATAGTGCATAGCCAATTATTTTATCCCCTAGCCTTCTACCCATGGGCATCAGACACTGTGACCTTATTTGGAAAGTCCAGTGGTTCCCAGGCAACTGTATGTTCATATATCATGATAACAATAGCTAATGTTAAAGAGATTGTCAATATTCACGTTTTCTTCTCTATTTGACACTCCTAAAATACTTCTAGTCTTATTTCTAGAAGTGTCAAATGGTCGGGAAGGTGTCAGAGGGTCCAATTTACACTTAGGATGAAAGAAAGGATGGTAGTGCTGTATCAGAACTCACATGTCCTCTTTAATTGTCCAACAGCTGGTAAGAAAAGGTAAATTCCCACTTGACTGGGTGATATAAGGGAAAACATGATGCTACCATTGCTGAAATTTTTATAAAGCTGGCTGAATGAGCAGGGAAACATGCTCAGCATATAAATCAGCTGTCAACTAATACCTATAAACACATTGCAACCAGGAGATAAAAATCTGTAGCTTTGAAAAATAAATAGTAATAGAAATGTCATGGGTGTTAACAAGCTGGTAGCAAAATGGCTTGATTACACTAGAGAGCATGCATTAAAGCTGAACTCCAGACAGGCTTCAAAGAGAAAAATTAATGCAGCTCTACATTCATTAATAAATAAGTAAATCTATTTTTTCAATGCAGTTGATGTAAGCACCTGTATTTGACTTGCAATTAACCTTTTACAATCCTCTGCATGACAGTGCTTAGACTGGAAGTGGGAGGGGCAGGAACTGGAGCCAATCAGGTGTGCTGTGTGTAAATATGTTGTGAGAAACATGCGGAAAAGAGAGAGCAGAGGAACAACTTCATCAGTCTTGAGAAAAAGAAGAAATGGCTGCACATCCAAAATTTCCAAAAAATTCCTTTTACTGGTGACGGTCAAAATGCAACGGGAACACCAGGTGTTAGTCACGTAAACGCGTTTCACACATCTGATCTGCGCTTAATTAAGCACAGATCAGATGTGTGAAATGCGTCTACAGTACGTAACTAACACCTGGTGTCCCTGGTGCATTTTGCAATAAAAGGCATTGTTGGAAACATTGGCTGTGCAACTATTTCTTCTTTTTCTCAAGTTTTTACAGAGGCGGGCCGGGACAGCACTCCTACTTGGTCCCAATCAAGGTATTGCACACACCTGGAGCAGCGGATTCCTTTTCTTTTGAACCTCATCACTCTGTGGCTAATGTAATACAGTCCAGTCTTGCACAGTTGCCCATACCTCGCAGCTTTCTGAAATGGGAATGAGGGACACCTATTGGCAAAAGTATGTCGGCGTGCCCTGCCATGCCCCCTTAGAGCAGAATTGTGCAAAAAAAAAAAAACACAAGTGCCCTTTTTATCACTATTATCCCTTTATTATGGCTTTTGAAATTTAGGAATGCATCAATTTAGAAATTAGATGAAAAGTCCAGCACTGGGAAACACTTTTTGAAAGATAAAAAGTGCATTTTATATACTATATAGATCAGACCAAAATGAGAGACAAATGTGGAGAAAGGGGGACTTTGTTCCAAATCAGTGACAGTCCCTTGAAATCAGGGACAGTTGGGAGCTATGCAGTTGCCCCTCTTCAGTACTGGAAATGCTTATTCTGATTTTACTGCATACTGTGGTCTATTTACAATGTGCATTAGAATCTGCAGCGATATGGCTAATTTCCTGTCTAGAGTATGTCCACCATTATCTAAGCCTTTTCTTCCCCAGTCTTCCTGTCCCACCCTTTTAATTATTTGAATTTTATTTCTTTCATTCATGGAGTCTCAAAATCACATGTGGGTGTTACCTAGAGCAGTCTACATAGGAATGCCCTCGCCTCCAGCCTGACACCCACCCATGAAGGCATTTAATATCTGCATAGCCACTCCCATGAGTCATCCCAGCACTTGCATCAGGCCCGCTTGAGATGTAAGACAAGAAAGGGTGCTGTAATGTTTTAGGAAGATATGTATAGCACCCTGCCAGCCCCAGCCATTAAGTACAATCTGCCTGCTGTGCATAGAGAAGCAGAGAGACTGTAAGGCAGCACCGATGAGGAGGCACCAATGAGATGGCACTGATGAGGTGGCACTGATGGGCACTGAAATGGGCACTGATAGGGGGCACTGATATGTGGCACTGATATGTGGCACTGATGGGCATTGTTAGGCAGCACTGATTGGGCACTCATAGGTGGCACTGGTGGGCACTGATGGGCACTGATAGGCGACACTGATGGGCACTGATGGGCACTGATAGGCGACACTGATGGGCACTGAAAGGCTGCACTGTTGGGTACTTATGAGTGGCACTGATACACAGCACTGATAGGCACTTAAAGGTGGCACTGATGGGCACTGATAGCTGGCACTGACAGATTTTACTGATAGGCATCACTGGTGGCACTGGCAGGCATTGTAGATGGGCACTGATTGGCAGTTACTTGGGCACTGAATGGCATATCCCTGGTAGTCTAGGGTGGCATCCCTGGTGGTCCAGTGTAGTGGCCATCCCTGGTGGTCCTGGCGGCCTCCTGGTAGTCCTGAGTGCCATTCGAGGGGGGCTGTGCTGATAAACAATCAGCACAGACCCCCCTGTCAGGAGAGCAGCCATCTTTCTGTTTACATCGTAATCAGCCGTGAATGGACATGGCTGATAACGTGGTAAAGAGTCAATTTTATAAGATATTTTTCACACACTGCATGATGGGCATACCTAGAATTACAACCCAAAACACATTCTACTACTCCTTCTATGGCGATGAGACTTTTTCATTGTTTGGAATAATTATGTACCTTGTATGCTAGCGCGCATGCGTCAAAGTCTTATCGAGCATGCGCGGGTTTACCTCGGACAGGTAAACATACAGACAAACGGTTTTCTCGGCAGGAAACACACTGCCAGGAATCCCGATGGGAAAATAGAGAGCAGGTTCTCTATTTTTCCTGGGCAGTTTTCCTTACGGGAAACTGCTAGGGTGCATACACACGGCCGGGATTCCCGGCCAAATGCTCTCCTGCCAGTTTTCCTGCCGGGAAAAGCAGTCGTGTGTACGAGGCTTAAGGCAAAAAAGCTGTCCAAACCTGCCTGGCTTTATGTGAAAAAGTAATTGCCTTTAGGAGGCAATTACTTTTTTGCAGTTGTTGCTGCCAAGGGTGGCACAACCAGTTATTAGGTTTAGGACCTAATAACTGGTTGTGCCACCCTTGGCAGCAACAACTGCAATCAAGCATTTGTGATAACTGGCAATGAGTTTCACATTGCTGTGGAGAAATTTAGGCCCACTCTTCTTTGCAGAATTGTTTTATTCAGCCACATTGGAGTTTTTTTTTGTCAGATTATGGCATGATGTATGGCTTTTTGTGATCTGTTATGCCCTTTACACACGATCGGTTCGTCTGATGAAAACAGACTGATGGACCGTTTTCATCGGACAAACCGATCGTGTTTGGGCCCCATCTGTTTTTTTCCCATCAGTGAAAAAAAAAAATAGAACCTGTTTTAAATTTTTGTATGGTTAAAAAAAACGATAGAAAAAAAACCATCGTCTGTGGGGAAATCCATCGGTCAAAAATCCATGCATGCTCAGAATCAAGTCGACGCATGCTCGAAAGCATTGAACTTCATTTTTCTCTGCACGTCGTTGTGTTTTACGTCACCACGATTTTTAACCAATGGTGTGTAGGCAAGACTGATGAAAGTCAGCTTTATCGGATATCTGATGAAAAAATACATTGGTTTGTTTTCATCAGACGAACCGATCGTGTGTACAGGGCATTAGCGTGCTTCACTTTGTCAGACAGATTCTATTTATGTGATTTCTTGATTCAACAGGTCTGGCAGTATTCAGGCCTGGGTGTGGCAAGTGAAATTTAACTCAGCTTTCCAAAAAAGTGTGGTTAATCACAGTTCATTCATGATTCAGCATGGGAGGGGACGATTACTTCACATAGGGCCAGGCAGGTTTGAACAGATTTTTCCCCCTTAATAAATGAAATAATCATTAAAAAATTGTATCTTGGATTTACTCGGGTTATCTTTGTGTATTAATAAAATGTGTTTGATGATCTGAATCATTTAAGTGTGAGAAATATGCAAAAAAAAAAAAAATTTAAAACCAGGAAGGGGGCAAATACTTTTTTTTTTTTCTTCAATCTTTTTTTATTGAATTTAGCAAAAGCATACAAGTTGCATCAGATAACAGGAAAGAGTACTGTATATAATACATAAAAGATCAACCGCGTAAGTAACATAACAATGTGCAAGGTAGACGTTAACATGTAGGACCTAGTGGCGTGCAAGCCTGGGGGGTACATGGGGAGCAAATGCATTGCGCAATATTAGTGTACTCTCTCCTGGGGGGCCACCCCTTGTTGGGAGCACTTTTGTGGCCCGGCAGGAGAGAGCACTTACCATTTATGTACCTCCAAATACGTAAGGTATCAAATTCACGCTGAAAGTTAACACAGAACAAGAAGAGCAGTAAGTAATTCACATCATAGGGACAGATCTGGGGTTGGATGCCCATGGAAGCCAGGCCTTCCTAATCTTATTAGTCTGGCCTGTATTGACCGCCATGATGCACTCATAGGAGAAGTGCAGGTTAACCAGATCTATCACTTGGGCAACTACTGGGGGCTCCTCCGAGCGCCACCTCCGAGTTATGCACAATCTGGACGCCAATAGAATATGGGATGCTACACATCTGGAAGGGGAAGGTATGTTATCTATTGTTAGACTTAACAATGCCAATTCAGGGGTAGGAGCTATCATAATACCAAGAGTAGTGGACAGGAGATGGAAAACATCGGTCCAAAATGACTGGAGCTTTTGGCATGTCCAAAGAATATGGAGGAGGTCACCATTGATGGAGGTGCAACGCCAACATAGATTGGAGGTCTTGGGGTCAAAAACAGCTATTCTGGCTGGGGTCATGTACCAACGGAGTGTAATTTTTTGTGTGAGTTCCCATAGGGCGGAGCATTTAGTGAATTTATAGGAGGCATCTAGGGCGGAGGACCATTGGTCTGTGGAGAAAGAGCAAGAAAGTTCGGATTCCCAGCAAATGTGAGCAGGTAGTTTGGTGAATATTAATTTGTGTTGGAGGGCATTATAGAAATGGGATATGCCTTTAGTTTTAGGTTTCTCAGCTGAGAGGAATTTCCACGTCTTAGACGGAACGATATAGAGAGGGAGAGGGACTGTTTTCAGGCAGTGGGATATTCTCAGGTAAGTAAAGGATTCCGAGGGAGGGAGCTGGAACTCTAGCTGGAGCTGTGTGAAAGGTTTGAGGAGGTTACCTTGTAGGATGTCTTGCACGAGGTGTATACCTCTCGTGCGCCATCTGGAAACGGATAGGTCTGGAGATAAAAATTGAAGGGACTCTAACGGAATTTGGGATGTAGGAGAGGCGGGGTCAGTATTAGTTCGGGCGGTAAATTTGCCCCAGGCCAACGCTGTGGCTTTCATGGTTGGTGGAAGGGATGAGGGAACCCCTGAAGTTAATGGCACGCTCAGTATCCAAGCCTTCAAGTTTTTGAGGTGGAGAGAGGAGAGTTCTATTTGCCCCCAAGGAGTATTAGGACAGGGTTGGAACCAATCCGCCAATTGGGCAAGAATGGAGGCCAGGTAATAGTCACTGAAATCAATTGAGCCGACACCTCCCGAGAATTTATTCTTGATGAGGTTAGAGTGGGCACATCTGGGTTTTTTACCTTTCCACAAGAGGGCATTAAGAATCGTTTGAAGGGACTTAAAGTATGATAGAGGGATCGGGATAGGCAATGTCCTAAAGAAGTAGAGAACCTGTGGGAGACACATCATTTTAAAGGCCGCTAATCTACCAGACCAGGAGAGTTCATGTTTTGCTATTTGTAAAGAGTCCTGACGTAATTTGTGGAGCAGTGGGAGGAAGTTGGATGAGAACAATAGCTTCGTAGATCTGGTTAGCTTGATGCCCAGGTAGGAGATTTCCCTCTCCGCCCATTGGAAGTCATATTGCATTTGCAGTAAATTCTTAGTAGTAGCATCTAAGTGTAAGTCTAGAATAAACGATTTAGTCGTATTGACCTTATAGTAGGACACTTTACTAAACCAGGTAAGCAATCTATGTACCTCTGCCAGGGAGGAAGCGGGGTCCGTGAGGATCAGTATGACATCGTCAGCGAACAAGCTGATCTTGTGTATCGTTCGATCAATATGAATGCCCGATATTGATGGGAGGGTTCGGACCTGGGATGCAAGGGGTTCCATCAACAGATTAAAAATGAGGGGGGACAGGGGGCAGCCCTGCCGGGTACCATTAGATATATTAAAGGGGCGGGACAACATGTCCTCGGCGAAAACTTGAGCTGAAGGGGTCGAGTACAGTGCCATAATGGCATCGAAGATATGCCCCGTAAATCCAAATTTCTGCAACACTGAGGCTAGGTAAGTCCAGTGGACCCTATCGAACGCCTTCTCTGCATCTAAAGATAGAAGCAGAGAAGGCGTTCCCGTGGATTCTGCAAAGTGAATCAAATCAATCAGTCGTCTAGTAGCGTCGGACGCTTGTCGACCCGTAGTAAATCCTGACTGGTCCCTGTGGATGAGAGAGGGCATAATGTCTAGAAGTCTCAGTGCGATAACTTTAGAATATATTTTGACATCTAAATTAAGGAGTGAGATTGGGCGAAAATTTTGGGCAACGGACGGGTCCTTCCCTGGCTTTGGTATAGTAACAATTAGTGCCTTAAGCATTTCTGAATCAAAACAAGAAGAGGAGGCAGCGCGGTTGAATACTGCTACTAGGTGGTGTACTAGGTGTTCGGAGTATTGTTTATAGTACTCCCCGGAATAACCATCAGGGCCGGGGGCTTTATTCATGGGGAGGGCTTGTATTGCTTTATGTATCTCTTGTTCCGAGAAAGGGGCATTCAGTGCTCGAAGTTGGTCATGGGTGATAGAGGGGAGGCTTGCTTTGTCTAGGAAGGCGTTAATGTCCTCTTGAGTGGGTTGTGGCGTTAGGGGGTCTCTTTTCAAGTTGTACAAGTCTCCATAGTAGTCACTAAAGGCGTTGGCAATGTCTTGGGGGTTAGTCAATAGGGATTGGGTGTGGGGGTGGGATAAGTGGTGAATTTTGGATTTAACCCTCTTGCCTTTTAGGCGCTGAGCAAGGCGCTTACCTGCCTTATTAGAGGTGGAGTACATGGTAGCCCGTAGCTTCCGATGTAAATAGTCGTGAGATTGGAGCAACAGAGAACGGAGTTCTTGTCGCAGGGTGAAAAGTTGGTCAGAGATAGGTAGGGTAGGGGAAGATTTGTGAAGCGAGTCAAGGTCCTGAATCTTGGTTGTGATGTCCTCTATGCGCTGCGTCCTCTTTTTTTTATGAACAGCGGATAATTTCATTAAAATACCTTGCATAAATGCCTTGTGAGCTCTCCACACTACCACAGGGTCTGCCACTGAACCCAAATTGAGTTCAAAAAATTCTTTGATATGGTCAGCGATAACCGAAGAGTACTCCTTGTGTTGTAGTATAAAATTATTCACTCTCCATAAGAACGAACTATGTTTTTTGCGTGTATCGCCTATGCAGATTGAGATTGGGGAGTGGTCTGACCAGGTGGCAGTGTGGATTACCGAGGCTGTCACATTTTGTAATAACCATTTGTCCACCAATATCAAATCAATGCGCGAGTAAGATTTAAAACGGGGGGAATAATAGGTGTAGTCCCTCTCTGATCCATGGTGGCACCTCCAGACATCATAGAGATCGCTCATAGCCAAGAGGTGCTGTAATGGGGACGGTCTCCGTTTGGTGGGTGAAGTGGAGTCTAGGGATATGTTCGGGGCCAGATTAAAGTCTCCGCAGATTATGAGTTGACCTCTCTTGAGAGGGTAAGCTGTTCTCAGGACTTTCCGTAGGAAACGAATTTGGTGCACATTTGGGGCATAAACATTAATCAGTGTGTAGATTTGACCATCAATTGAGCACACAAGAATTATGAAGCGACCCTCGGGGTCAATACACAGTTCTAGTTGTTGGAAGTCCAGTGAGTCCCTGATCGCAATCATAACACCCCTGGTTTTAGAGGAGTGCGAGGCTTGGTAGATATGTGGGAAGCTGCTATGCGTGCATAGCTTCCAGTCATCCTGAAGTAGGTGGGTCTCCTGTATAAAGACCAGATCGCTCTGAAGATCTTTAACTGTCTTCCAGAGTGAGTGTCTTTTAACTGGGTGGTTCAACCCATTAACGTTTAGTAAGAGAAGCGAGAGTGGCATTGTGACGTCTGGTGTATTGATGTGCGGCAAAAACTTACAGTCAGACGTATCACACAGATATCCAGGCACGGAGGGACAGCCTGTAGTGGTCGCCCGGAGGAGGCCTCAAGGAGACCTGCAGTATTGTCAGTGGAGCTGTGAAACAAAACAATGTGTCAGAATACTGTTAGAGTTTATGACATCTAGGGGTATGTAGTAGCCAAAGGAGCCGTAGGTAATCAAAAAATGCACACTGTCAGGTGAGATCGGGTATGTAGCAAGTTGATCTATAAACCAAAAACCAGAAAAAAGGAAAAAAAAAGGAGAAAACGATGTCAGAAGATGTATCGCCCTGGCGGTACACCAATACAGAGGGCGAGAAAATTGCTCAAAAATAAAACCTCTACTCGGGGTTCACGAGAGTCCAAACACGGGCGAACAGCAGCAAGAAGAACAAGAAATAGCGTCCGAAAGCGATCATCAAAGCCCAGGGGAACGGGTAGGACAATGTAATAAGCCTGTAGGATAATCTATACAGCCACATTAGGACATCTCAACGGAGGGCATCTCTGGTGCATTTTGGGTCGTGGTTTTGTTGGCCCTCTGGGGAAGGGGAGCAGGTGCATCTGTAATAATACCCCAGGCACGGAGCAATTTGAGGCCCTTCTCTAGATCTTTGATCGTGTAGGATTTATCCTCTTTGGTGATAAGTAGTGTTGCCGGGTATCTCCACTTGTATTGTATTTTGTGGTTTAGCAGACCCTTGGTCACCGGGTTGAGTTGTCTGCGAAGTTGCAAGGTATACTTGGAGAGGTCAGGGAGAAGTTGCACGTCAGTGAAAGGAGACGGGAGGGGTTTCCTGGATTTGAGGTTCATCATCAGAGTTTCTTTAATGTGAAAGAAATGTACTCTCATCAGAATGTCTCTAGGGATTGAAGCGGCTAAGTGGGATGGTTTAGCAATTCTGTGAATTCTATCGATCAGGAGGTCTCTGGGGGAAGCCTCAGGTAGAATCAGGTGCATGAGTTCTCTCGCATATTTAGACAGATCAGCAGGCAAGATAGATTCAGGTACACCTCTTATTTTGATATTATTTCTACGAGATCTGTCCTCGAGGTCTGCTAGCTTAGAACGCATCCATGCCTGATCCTCTTTAATGCCTTCACACATATCTATGACCCCATTTACCGTGGAGGCGCAATCAGACAAATTTTCTTCTATGTGTGTCACTCTATTGTCTAGGGAGTGAATATCTGCAGTAACTCTGTGGAACATAGATGAGAGGTCACACATCAGTGAGGTTTGTAGGGACAACAGCATGTCCTTTAAAGTGGAATCGAGTACAGGCTGGCCCGAGGTAGGGAATGACGCCATAGAGGAATGCAAGGCCTGGTTCGACGTGAGGGGATTGTAAGCCGGGGCCTCGATTTCTGCGCGCGCTGCGCGACGTGACGGCGTATCCAGCCGCATTTTCGCTTTTGCCGGGCTGCTTGTGAGCGGGTCACCTCCGTAGGGGTGATCCAGTAGCTCGGGGGACACTGGGGAGGATAGTTCTGTCACAGGTAGATCTGTGTTCGAGCGCCGCGGCGCAGCATGGTCGGCGCCATCTTGGGAAGCACTAACCTTCTCTGCTGGCTTGAAGGCAAAGGCCGTGAGTTTTTGAGGTTTGTAGTCCGAAAACCTCTTCCGCGATGCTACCTCCATGATCCTGGGGTTTCACTGCGGTGATGTGGCCGTGTAGCAGGAGTCTAAGCAGGCTGTCGTCGTGGTAGTTTTCCCCTGGGTAGACGAGCGAGGTGATCAGGCTGCTGCTTCCATCGCCGGTCGGCCACGCCCCCCGGGGGCAAATACTTGTTCACATAACTGTATGTATTGTAATAGGCACCTCTATACAAGTGATCAGAGAACATAGCATTACCCATAGCAGTCCCTGTTCTTATAAGCCAAGCAAGCCTACTGGTATGTGGCTACCTCCAGGAAGAGGTATGTGGCTGATCAGGAAGTACAGGAGCCTTAAGAAACTAAGAATAAAGTTCTAGGAGCACAGTCCAGGTCTAGTATGGATTTTTTTTTTTTTTTTGGGGGGGGGGGGGGTGGTCTTGTGGTATTGTTCTTGTTTTTTGTGGGGGGGGGGGGACCTTATAAAAAAAAAATGTAACTGCATGCCGCTTTTTTGCATACACAATTGGGGATTCCCAGCTATGTAAGTGAATAAAGCGAATAAAGTGAATAAAGCTTGTTAAGTGTCCTTAACAACTATTTACAGTGTAAACCAGTCATTTATAATAGAAGAAGTAATACCACTATTATAGATGACATTCAGCTCCCTACAAATGCACAAATGTTAGGGTGTTCATCTAACTCAGGGGTGCCCAACCAGCGGCCCGTTGACCACATGTGGCCCCACGGAGCCCTCTTATGTGGCCCGCGATCTCCTGCTCTGTGATGGAATAAAATATAATAGAATACTGTTATCAAAGGTAAGTTTATTACTAAAGTAGAGTAGAGTAGTAGAGTGGGCTCTATAGAGCCAAGTGGACTGCCATCCACCCACTCCGCTCATTGTGGCCTGCGACCGGTTAACAAGTCGCTTAAGTGGCCCTTGTTCTTCAAAAAGTTGGGCACCCCTGATTTAACTGCTCAAACAGCCAAAGTGTCCATAAGAGCTGGTTAGAAGCTGTGTACATTGCAGGAAGTTCTGGTGGCTCATTTAGATAGCTAAGTGTACTGAATAGAAGCTGTTCTACAGTCTGAGTGGTACAGAGTACCGGTCTGGTGTGAGGGCATTTGGTCTTTTTGGGTAACCTGTGTCCCAATCCCTCTCTTCCTAAGTTGATTGGTCCTAAAATGAACTCTGCCCCAAGATGAAATGCTAGCCCATCAAGCACATGAATAGTTTTTATTGCCCCACAACACAAAAAAGTATATATTTTTTTTACATTTCCTTCTTTTATTATCATTATACTACTGAAATGTAATGATTGTATTTCTTTCAAACTGAAATAGAGACAGCAAGAATCTTTTTTACTGTTACCTAATACATGCAGAATAACAAGCTTTGTTTCGACACCATACCAGAAATCTAAAAATAAAATTATAAAGATTTTTAGAGCTCAGGTTTTATTTAAACAAAGGAAGAATAAGTTAGAAATTATCTAATAATGTCTCTTTCATAATTTCACTTTTATTTCAATTTTGATACTTGGCAACTAATTGTCTTCATCTAATAGCCACCGTATCAGTATGTTACAAAGGCTTTGTCATCCTAAAGATGTCAATATACGTTGATGCCAGTAGACATGGGGGTTGATTTACTAAAACTGGAGAGTGCAAAAACTTCCCCAGCACATGCCGACCACCGCAACCCAGTGATTGGCTCTGATCTTCCCCAGCACATGCCAATCACTGGGTTCCGGCCAGTAATTGACTGCTGGCACCCAATGATTGGCTCTGATCTTCCCCCAAAACATGTGGATCACCTGCTCCGAGCTCCTGAGCAGCTGAATAAGGGACTATCTAACATCCAACAATGGATGGACACAAAAAGACTAGGTCTCAACGCCGACAAGACGGAGCTTTTGCTGATCGGCCCACAGGCCAACTCTACCTTTTTACCTGCCTGGCCATCCTCGTTTGGCCCTGCCCCAACTCCAGCTAAGCAGGTTAAAAATCTGGGTATAATTTTTGATGCTGAACTAAGCTTCGTACCTCACGTAAAATATTGCATAAAATCAGCCAACTATCATCTGCAATTATTACGGAAAATTAAGAATCTCTTCACCCAGCACGACCGAATGATCTTAGTTCATGGACTTATCCACTCTAGGTTAGATTGTTCTAACGTTTTCTTTCTAGGGCTCCCACAGAAGTGGTTAAAACGATTGCAGATTACACAGAATCATGCTGCAAGACTAGTCACAAACTGCCCAAGGCGGAATCACATCTCCCCGGTGCTTAAGAATCTACACTGGCTCCTGATAGTAAAACGGGTTGAGTTCAAGGCACTCTGTCTGGTGTTTCGGGCCTATTGGCAACTAGGTCCGTTGTACTTATCGCACATGACACAACACTACTGTCCACCCAGAGAGCTTCGTTCGAGTGACGCCTTGTTAGCTATTATTCAATCTAGCCGATCAGCTTCAAAAGGTGGCCGCCGGCTCCAAACACTGGGGAATTCTCTTTGGAATGAGCTCCCTCATCAGCTCCGAGCATCCTCCTCCTTGATGGCCTTCCGTAAGGGCTTGAAAACACTTCTTTTTTCACAAGCCTACAGATAGTGACTCGGCCTTCCAAGCCGTTAGCAGGACGCTGCCTTAATTCCAGGCTGCGGTCCATGGTTAGGGAGGTGTGATAGGCTTTTTGTGCCCGGATACCCCCCCTTCTTTTAAATCTCTGTTTATTTCTTGTCTGCTTCCCGCTTTTACTTTAGATGTCCTAGTTTCTTCTTTTTGCTCCTGGGAACTGGATACCCCCAGCTTGTTGCTAAGGGCTTAGACGCGAGTTTCACAACTCACATTCGGCGCCCTATAAGTATTTATTCCAATCCAATCCAATCCAATGATTGACCACCGAAACCTAGTGATTGGCTTTTATCCTTCCAAAGCACATGCTGATCACCGGGCCCTGGCCAATGATTGACTTCCAGCACCCAGTGATTGGCTCTGATCTTCCCCAACACATGCCGACCACCAGCACCCAGTGATTGGCTCTGATCTTCCCCAGCACATCACTGGGTCCTGGCCAATGAGTGACCAATGACACCCAATGATTGGCTCTGATCTTCCCTGGCACATGCCGATCACTGCGTCCCAGCCAATGATTGACTGCCAGCACCCAGTGATTGGCCCTGCTCTTCCCCCAGCACATCCTCTTCACCAGGTCCTGGCAAATGATTGGCGGTGATCTTCTCCAAACGCAGCTCTTTGAGTGTAAACACAGAGCTGTGTTCAGTGACGGATCTCCCGGCTAAGCAACAGCTAGATCCCCAGTAAAAGCAGCACAATTAACCCTTTGATCGCCCTAGATGTTACCCCCCCTCCTAGCCAGTATTAGTATAGTGACCGTGCATATTGGCATTGTTGATAGTGGCAGTTCCCCCTTCAGCAAGGGGGGGGGCACAATATGTCTATTTACCAAACTGGAATTCCATGTGAAAATCCTGGTGGAGATCAGTGACTTATAATGCGACCGCCATTGTGCGGCGGAAGAAGTAATACTCCAGTATATATCCCATAGTTTTGTAGACAAACCAATCAATATACAATTATTGGGGATTTTACCAAAGACATGGAGCACAATACACTTTAGCCAAAATTTGAGGCAATGTGTTTATTTTTATTTTTGGATATGATTTATAGAAATTGCTTCAAAATTTTCTTTTATATTGTTTTATGTCACAAAAAATAAAAAAAGTGGGATTTAAATCCCACTAAAAGGTGCTATTTGTGGGGAAAAAAACTAATATGAATTTTATTCTTAATATTTTTATTCAGAAAATTTTGAACAAGTACAAAATCTGGATTTTCTGTTGGAGCAAAGAGTAAAAAAATTGTATAAAGTTTTATTTGAGTACATGTGTAGCTAGAAGAATTAGAGGTTGGCCGATATATCGGCCAATATTTTGCCTTTTTAAAGATATCAGCATCGGCCTATTATTAAAAGTGGGCCGATTGTCTGGGATCTGAGGTAGGGGTGTGCTGGGTGGAATTCTTCCGCCTGCCTGCCCGCTCACTCGCTCGCCCGCTCGCTGCTATCTGCTGACCTTTTTTTTTTTCTTAGTTTAGGAAGTCAGCAGCCAACCAGCGGGCCGGTAACAGCCAATGGGCGGCCGCCGCTGCCGACATCCTCCACTCTGAAAAAAAACATCCCCCGATGTGCTGCGCGCCCTGCCTCTGCCTACAAACCCCAGAATACAACCCCAGAATGTAACTGCTGGCCCGCGCTGCATTCTGGGGTTTGTAGGCAGAGGCAGGGCGCGCAACACGTCGGGGGACGTTTTTTCTTTCAGAGTGGAGGATGTCGGCAGCGGCGGCAGGGGTCGCCGATTGGCTGTTACCGGCCCGCTCTGCATTCTGGGGATTGAGGGCAGAGGCGGGGCAGCACGTCAGGGCCAGGGCTACCCTAAACAATTATCTCCTCCCCACCTCTCCACCTAGGTTTTTTTGAGATGAAGGGAAAAAAGAAATCTGCCTAAAATATCGGCCGCAAAAATCGGCAACACATATCGGCCATCGACCGCCACGATTTCCAAATATCGGCATCGACCAGAGAAAAACCCATATCTGTTACCTCTAGTATGGGGTATTATGTATTGGTATATGGGGTATTATGTATTGGTATATGGGGTATTATGTGTGAGACTGAAGATAAGATTAGGGGGGAGTATGTAGAAGTGACGTATCTGGGTGACGTCCCTGACTCTGGAGGTCACTATCAGGCCTTTGGAGATCTGGGATGCCGCTACATAGGGATTGTGTCTACAGAAACTAATAGAGAGCATAGAGAAGACTGTCAAATGTCACTGATACCTAAAAATAGGGTTCAACCTTTGGCACAAATCACTTTCACCTAAACTGAATCTGGAAAATAAATTCAAGTCTTTCTGGTGCTAGACTGAGCGGTCTCCCAATATATTCAGTCCTGTCCTGTAGGGTTTTAGTGCATGGGAAAAGCACAGCTTCACTTTAAGGAGACAGGCACATCTAGGGTACATGTTTAGCTGTTTTTAGTGTTGTTGCTGTTGTCTGTATTAGTTTTCCTCCGTCTATATACTTATGCATGCAGTTTGATCTGTATTCTCTTATGAAGCCATCGATAAAAGAGTTATATCATACCTTTTATTTCACCAGGTATCCAGAACGAACATCTTCAAACATCCTGACAAGCCTCTAATGGAATGCTACAAACCGTTTTTTGTCAGTGTACTGTAGCATACAATCTTATGCAATGATTTGCTAGAATCTGCATTCTGAATACATTGGAGATAAAATCTAGAAAGTAGCAGAGAAAACATTTATACTTATACAGTAGCAGAAGGGCATAGTGGACTTGGCCTAAAGCAATAACCTTAGAAAATCCAGTTTACTCAGTTAATAGACCTCAGGCATTTTAGAACACACGCAGCACGTTCTGACACAGCTAAATTGACAACCTCTTCCACTCCAAATCACAGCATGGATGCTCAACTGCTTGCTCAGTAACAAAGTGTGTTCCCAGTGATGTGGTTTGAAGACAAACTGTCTATTACCCTTATGCTTACTTCATACTGATGCATTGCCGTAACATGTGGTAAAACACATGTTTTTATGTGCATTACCACAATGCACAGTAAGGCACAATGTTTGTTCATTTCTTACCATGCATTGACAGCCTGTCCTAAAGGGCTGCCTAAACACAACACAGGTAAAAGTGCATAGTACAATATGTCTATTTACCAAACTGGAATTCCATGTGAAAATCCTGGTGGAGATCAGTGACTTATAATGCGACCGCCATTGTGCGGCGGAAGAAGTAATACTCCAGAATATATCCCATAGTTTTGTAGACAAACCAATCAATATACAATTATTGGGGATTTTACCAAAGACATGGAGCACAATACACTTTAGCCAAAATTTGAGGCAATGTGTTTATTTTTATTTTTGGATATGATTTATAGAAATTGCTTCAAAATTTTCTTTTATATCGTTTTATGTCACAAAAAATAAAAAAAGTGGGATTTAAATCCCACTAAAAGGTGCTATTTGTGGGAAAAAAAACTAATATGAATTTTATTCTTAATATTTTTATTCAGAAAATTTTGAACAAGTACAAAATCTGGATTTTCTGTTGGAGCAAAGAGTAAAAAAATTGTATAAAGTTTTATTTGAGTACATGTGTAGCTAGAAGAATTAGAGGTTGGCCGATATATCGGCCAATATTTTGCCTTTTTAAAGATATCAGCATCGGCCTATTATTAAAAGTGGGCCGATTGTCTGGGATCTGAGGTAGGGGTGTGCTGGGTGGAATTCTTCCGCCTGCCTGCCCGTTCACTCGCTCGCCCGCTCGCTGCTATCTGCTGACCTTTTTTTTTTCTTAGTTTAGGAAGTCAGCAGCCAACCAGCGGGCCGGTAACAGCCAATGGGCGGCCGCCGCTGCCGACATCCTCCACTCTGAAAAAAAACATCCCCCGATGTGCTGCGCGCCCTGCCTCTGCCTACAAACCCCAGAATACAACCCCAGAATGTAACTGCTGGCCCGCGCTGCATTCTGGGGTTTGTAGGCAGAGGCAGGGCGCGCAACACGTCGGGGGACGTTTTTTCTTTCAGAGTGGAGGATGTCGGCAGCGGCGGCAGGGGTCGCCGATTGGCTGTTACCGGCCCGCTCTGCATTCTGGGGATTGAGGGCAGAGGCGGGGCAGCACGTCAGGGCCAGGGCTACCCTAAACAATTATCTCCTCCCCACCTCTCCACCTAGGTTTTTTTGAGATGAAGGGAAAAAAGAAATCTGCCTAAAATATCGGCCGCAAAAATCGGCAACACATATCGGCCATCGACCGCCACGATTTCCAAATATCGGCATCGACCAGAGAAAAACCCATATCTGTTACCTCTAGTATGGGGTATTATGTATTGGTATATGGGGTATTATGTATTGGTATATGGGGTATTATGTGTGAGACTGAAGATAAGATTAGGGGGGAGTATGTAGAAGTGACGTATCTGGGTGACGTCCCTGACTCTGGAGGTCACTATCAGGCCTTTGGAGATCTGGGATGCCGCTACATAGGGATTGTGTCTACAGAAACTAATAGAGAGCATAGAGAAGACTGTCAAATGTCACTGATACCTAAAAATAGGGTTCAACCTTTGGCACAAATCACTTTCACCTAAACTGAATCTGGAAAATAAATTCAAGTCTTTCTGGTGCTAGACTGAGCGGTCTCCCAATATATTCAGTCCTGTCCTGTAGGGTTTTAGTGCATGGGAAAAGCACAGCTTCACTTTAAGGAGACAGGCACATCTAGGGTACATGTTTAGCTGTTTTTAGTGTTGTTGCTGTTGTCTGTATTAGTTTTCCTCCGTCTATATACTTATGCATGCAGTTTGATCTGTATTCTCTTATGAAGCCATCGATAAAAGAGTTATATCATACCTTTTATTTCACCAGGTATCCAGAACGAACATCTTCAAACATCCTGACAAGCCTCTAATGGAATGCTACAAACCGTTTTTTGTCAGTGTACTGTAGCATACAATCTTATGCAATGATTTGCTAGAATCTGCATTCTGAATACATTGGAGATAAAATCTAGAAAGTAGCAGAGAAAACATTTATACTTATACAGTAGCAGAAGGGCATAGTGGACTTGGCCTAAAGCAATAACCTTAGAAAATCCAGTTTACTCAGTTAATAGACCTCAGGCATTTTAGAACACACGCAGCACGTTCTGACACAGCTAAATTGACAACCTCTTCCACTCCAAATCACAGCATGGATGCTCAACTGCTTGCTCAGTAACAAAGTGTGTTCCCAGTGATGTGGTTTGAAGACAAACTGTCTATTACCCTTATGCTTACTTCATACTGATGCATTGCCGTAACATGTGGTAAAACACATGTTTTTATGTGCATTACCACAATGCACAGTAAGGCACAATGTTTGTTCATTTCTTACCATGCATTGACAGCCTGTCCTAAAGGGCTGCCTAAACACAACACAGGTAAAAGTGCATAGTACTATATGTGTGTTAACCCCAACAGATCTGTATAGTATGAAGGTACCCTCAAAGTCAGACTCCGTAGATCAGTTTTATGCATGGCAAAGATTTTAACAAACCTCATTGCTGATTCTTGTTTGCTATTCCTTCATAGCTAGCTGCAGATTGCAAAATAACAATTTATAATTATTTATTTATTTGTTGTTATTTGTTGATAAAGTAATAAAATGTAAAGCCAAAAAAAAAAAATGTTTTATATACAGTATATATAAACACTTTTGAAGTCACAGGTCAATCCCTATTCTCTTCTGCCAATGGCAACTGGTCCTTACTACTGCCAAGAACAGCTCTAACTTACTGACACATATGAACTGTGTGGTGCAGTAATACACTGTGCCCAGGCTGCGTAATGACATCCCCCCAGGAGTTCACTGTTTAGCGCACATGTGTTATTATGCTCAAGCTGTTCATAGCAGCAGTAAGGACCAAATGGCATTACCAGAAAAGAATAAGGAGAACCTGTGATGTCAAAAGACCAGACCCTTATAAAGAAATCTGTCTGTTTTTTTTTTGTACATATACAGTATATATACTGCATATGTAGTGCTACCCCCTTAGGGGCCACTGGTGAATGTGGTTAGTTCCCACCCTGCATAGCCAGTCACTCCAATTTCCAAACACACAGAGTGAAGGAGAAGTTCTTTCACTTAGTTTTTTTTGTGTGTTTTATTAGGGGAATTATTATTATTATTATTATTATTATTATAATACAGGATTTATATAGTGCCAACAGTTTGCGCAGCGCTTAACAAAAAGAAGGCAGAAATTACAGTTACATTACAATTTGGTACAAGAGGAATCAGAGGACCCTGCTCGTTAGAACTTACAATCTAGGAGGGAGGGTCAATTGATACAAAAGGTAATACCTATGGGGGATGAGCTGATGGAGAAAATAAAACAGTGTATTAGTTAGAAGCAGGATAAGCTTCTTTAAAGATAAGGGTTTTCAGGGATCATCTAAAGATGGATAGATTAGGGGACAGATTGGGGTAGGAAGTTCCAAAGGATGGGAGAAGCTCTGGAGAAATCCTGAAGGCAAGCATGGGAGGAGGTGACAAATGAGCTAGAGAGCAGGAGGTCTTGGGAGGACTGAAGAGAGTGGCTTGGTTGGTACTTTGAGACTAGGTTAGTGATGTAGCTAGGTTCAGAGTTGTGGGTGGCTTTGTAAATTATGGTTAGTACTTTGAATTTTATATGTTGGGTGAGTGGAAGCCAGTGCAGGGATTGGCAGAGAGGGGTGGAGGACACTGAACGGTTGGTAAGGTGGATGAGTCTTGCAGCAGCATTCATTACGAACTGAAAGGGGGGGGTATTGTATGTAAAGGTAATCCAATGAGGAGTTGCAGTAGTCATGGCGAGAGATAACCAGGGAGTGAATTAGAAGCTTGGTGGTGTCATTGGTTAAAGAGGGGCGTATTCTAGAGTTGTTGCAGAGGCTAAGGTGGCATGGTTTGGACAGGGATTGGATGTGGGTCTGAAAGGACAGTTCAGAGTCCAGGGTTACCCCTAGCACCCTGGCAAGTGGGGACGGACTCATAGTTGTGCCATTGATCTTGTTAGGGGAAGGGACACACGGGGGAGGAAATATTATGAGCTCGGTTTTAGATAGATTCACTTTGAGGAACTGGTGTGACATCCAGGCTGATATGACTGTTAGTAAATCAATGATGTGTGAGGAGACTGATGGGGCGAGCTGAGGGGTAGAGAGATGGATTTGGGTGTCATCGGCATATAAATTGTAGCGGAAGCCATGGTAGGCTATCAGCTGACCCAGGGAGGACATATAGATTGAGAATAGTAGAGGTCCAAGGACAGAACTTTGGATAACCCCAAAGGTAAGCAGTGTTGGAAAGGAGGAAGTGGAATTGTAATTGATACAGAAGGTGCGGTGAGATAGGTAAGGTTCAAACCAACAAAAAACACAACCATGGATAACAAGCAAATTAAGTTTTTTGAGGAGGAGGGGGTGTATCAAAGGCAGTGGAGAGGTACAAGAGTTAGGCTCCTTACACATGGAGCGGTCCGTTTTTCGGTCCGCTCCGTGTGTCCGTCAGCTCAGCGGGGGGTCTCCGCTCAGCTGTCGGCGGACGGGGCGGTCCCCGCACACTGTGCAGGGACCGCCCTGTCTCTCCTCCGCTCTCCCCTATGGGGAGTCGGATGGAAACGGACCGTCTGTCCGTTTGCATCCGATCCATTTGGCCGGACGGAAGAAACATAGGACATTCTTCCGTCCGCAAAAACGGATGCGGATCTGGCAGACGTTAGCGGATGCATCATCCGCTAACGGATCCGCTCCCATAGGGGCCCATTACAAGTCCGTAAACGGACTTGTAATGAGCGGACGAACGGTCCGCTAGTGTGAAAGGACCCTAAGAGATAATGACTGTTGGTTTTAGCTGTTAGTAAGTAATCTGTGAGTTTTAGGAGAGCAGTTTCTGTGGAGTGCTGTAGAATAAAATTTGGATGGGGATGAGTTACATATGGGATGCCCACTTAATTGACGAAATATACATAGGGACTGAACTACAGCATCTCACAAAAGGGAGTACACCCCTCACATTTTTGTAAATATTTTTTATATCTTTTCAAAAAAACTCAAAACACAGTCATTAATGTCTAAACCGCTGGCAACAAAAGTGAGTAAACACCTAAGTGAAAATTTCCAAATTGGGCCCAAAGTGTCAATATTTTGTGTGGCCACCATCATTTTTCAGCACTGCCCTAACCCTCTTGGGTTTGGAGTTCACCAGAGCTTCACAGGTTGCCACTGGAGCTGGTGAATGTTAGAGACTTTGCGCTCCTCCGCCTTCTCTTTGAAGATGCTCTGCTTCAGTATGTCACAGAACATGTTTGCATTTGTGGTTCCCTAATAAACTGTAGCTCCCCGGTGTCGGCAGCACTCATGCAGCCCCAGACCATGACACTCCCACCACCATGCTTGACTGTAGGCAAGACACACTTGTCTTTTTACTGCTTACCTGGTTGTTGCCATACACGATTGACACCATCTGAACTAAATAAGTTTATCTTGGTCTCATCAGACCACAGGGAATGGTTCCGGTAATCCATGTCCTTAGTCTGTTTGTCTTCAGCAAACTGCAGGTTTTCTTGTGCGTCATCTTTAGAAGAGGATTCCTTCTGGGATAACAGCCATGAAGACCAATGTGATGCAGTGTGCGGCATATGGTCTGAGCATTGACAGGCTGACCTTCCACCCCTTCAACCACTGCAGAAATGCTGGTAGCACTCATATGTCTATTTCCCAAAGACAACTTCTGTATATGACGCTGAGCATGTGCACTCAACTTCTTTGGACGACCATGGTGAGGCCGATTCTGAGTGGAACCTGTCCTGGTAAACCACTGTATGGTCTGGGCCACCGTGCTGCAGCTCAGTTTCACGGTCTTGGCAATCTTATTATAGCCTAGACCCTGCCAATCCAAGTTGGGGATTGGTCAAGGCTCTCAGAATACTCCAGGCAGCTCCACCTTACCTCCCCTCCCATTCTTCTAGAAGGTCCCAGAACATTCAAAAAATAGGGGGAAGGTTTCAGTAATGCTGCCTGTGAGTCATCCAGCTCTTGTTGGATTCCTGCCCAACCCAGGACAAAACAGACAGGCTTGGCTGAAATTTGTTTAGGAGGTACCATTGTTACCTCTTAAAACCTGTTTTTTTTTTTTTTTTTACTTTTTTAAATTGGCAAACAGCTTATGGTGTGGTCCCATTGATCTCAATGTGCAAGTTTGACAGACGGTGCCACCTGTCAAACTCTGCAGTCTATATTAAAAATGCTGCAGCCTCAAAACAAAACCATTGTAGCCATGGCATGTGTACAGCCCTGTTTAAATGTAATGTTTAAAAATTGCTAATGTCAAAATAATAAACAGTACACTTATCAGAGGAGACATTTTAATCAGGTGGAAGGCCTAAAGTTTCAGTTAAATAAGTAAATGCCAAGAGTTGCTAATACAAGTTAATTGGAAAGTTAGAGAATAAAAAAATTACTAAAGGACATTTGCATATGGCATATCAAAAGACAAATAAAAAAGGCATTTAGTATAATTAAGGCAAAGGTAAAAAATATAACAGCTTGCGTAGCAATTATTTTTGTTTTATCAATTTTTTGTTTTATAAACATGTAGTTTTCCTCTAAGCGTTTCCTGATATTCGATGTAAAACTTGCCGTACATGGAAAGTGTTGGGTGAATGCCAGTACCATATCAAATATCCAGGAATCAAGCTAGCATTGCTTTTGAAGCTTTCACACTAAAAAGAGAACAATCACAGTTGATGTCAAAGGTTTTGTAGCATGATAAAAAGTTTGTTTCTCTATCTGCATTTAGGATTAAAAACCATTCTATGCACTTTTTTACTATCTGTAGCTGATTCTGTATACTGCATAGCATCAAGCTAAACTTACAGGCACTAAGGTACGGTATGTAATATTTAATAATATAATTTGTTGATAGTTATCCGTGCACGTTTGTTGCACCGGCATTCATTGAAATCTATTAGTAAATCGGGAATTTGTTTTTTTATCAGAATCTTCACATTTGTTAAAGCATTCATATAAACATTTCTACATACCTACCTACCAGGGAACTGAACTGATCAGGATTCAGTTATGTACATTCAATATTTCAGAAAATTGGTTTTGTTTAAACTTGGATTCATTCATTAAAGCGGGGGTTCCGCGGGTATTCGTTTTTTTTTTTTTTTTTACATGCTTCTGGCGCTCTTACCTTGGTTAATCTGCTACTCATGTGTCCTAATATTAGAGCCGCCAGCATCGTCATTCTGCCGCACAAGATGTTTTTTTTTTAAATCCGTCCGGGATACAGTGAATTTACACCTGAATTCCCTTAGTTAAAATGGCGAATTAGTATCCGAAAATACCGCCAAGAGGAGAGATTACATCACTTCCCCCTTCCTGTGTTTACACAGGCAGAGGAAGTGACACGCGGGGAGCGATCCGGAGGGGGCGGACAAAAACGAACAGCCGCCCCCTCATCCCGGTTCGCTCGGACAGCCACGGGGACCGCCACAAGTACCGAGGGGGTCCCGATTGGACCCCCGACCTACGTCTAGGCAGGGACGTACAGGTACGCCAATGTGCCTGTACGTGCCATTCTGCCAATGTATATGTACATGCGGCGGTCCTTAACCCCTTCCATACAGGGAATTTTCACCCCCTTCCTGCCCAGACCAATTTTTAGTGACAATTGCGCGGTCATGCAACACTGTACCCAAATTAAATCATTATGTTTTTTCCGCACACAAATAGAGCTTTCTTTCAGTGGTAATTGATCATCTCTGCGTTTTTTATTTTTTGCGCTATAAACAAAAGAAGAGCGACAATTTAAAAAAAACACAATATTTTTAACTTTTTTATTTAATACATATCACAATTTTTTTTTACTTTATTTTTCTCAGTTTAGACCGATACGTATTCTTGTACGTATTTTTGGTAAAAAAACACGCAATAATCGTGTATTGATTGGTTTGCGCAAAAGTTATAGCGTTTAAAAAATAGGTGATAGATTTTTGGCATTTTTTTTTTTTTACTAGTGGCGGCAATCTGCGTTTTTTTTTTTGTGACCGTGACATTGCGGAGGACATATCGGAAACTTTTGACACGTTTTTGGGACCATTCACATTTACACAGCGATTAGTGATATAAAACTGCACTGATTACTGTGTAAATGTGACTGGCAGGGAAGGGGTTAACACTAGGGGGCGCTGAAGGGGTTAAAATGTTTCCTAAAGTATGTTCTAACTGTAGGGGGAGGGGGACTCGCAGGGGGAGGAGACCGATGTGTGTTCCTCTGTACTGGGAACACACATCAGTCTCCTCACCGCTGACAGGAGGTGGATCTGTGTGTTTACACACACAGATCCACACTCCTGCCGTGATCAGCGGTAATCGCGGGTGCCCTAGAACGCCGTGAAGACAGGACATTGTGTGACGTCCAGTCTCATTGGCGAGGGGTTGTTCAAGACGTAAATCCCCTATGGCCCGGTATTGATGTGATTAAGGGGTTAATAAGGCTTACCTGTAGGTAAAATAAATATATCCTAAACCTGTAAGGTTTAGGAGATATTCACTTTGCATGCAGCCGATGATGTCAGTGGTGCATGTGCAGTGAAGGATCGGCAAAGTCTGCCGTATCGTGCCAGAACGGAGGGCTCCTGTGCATGCACGGGAGTGACGTCATCACGGCTTTGCCACTCACAGCGCCAGAGCCACAAACCTGGAAGAACCACCAAGGCAAAATGTTAGCTCCCTTGGGGGGTGACTGGGATGCATACTAGCTCATTATGGCTGTGCCTTATAGGTTTTTGTTTTGTTTTTTGTTTTGGATATACAATCACTTTAAGAAAAGGTCAAAACTATTGCATTCTGTCATCCGATAGAAACAAATGAATATGAATGAATTTGTTGTTTTAGTTAAAATTTATAATAAATTTGTTGAAATTCATTGATACTGTGATTAAGATACATCCAAATCTCTGAATAACGCAAATGTTGTCTGAATTTTGAATTAATAACAAAACAAATCGCACATGTGTAATACCTGGGAATAAAGAGTAGAATAGAGTCTGTTTGGATACTGGCAATACTAAACTTCAGATGGTATCCATGTTTTTTCTTTACTGACATACATAATGGACCATCAGCTAGCATAGTATTTTTGGTTGTGTAGAGCTTGGAAATAAAAATCTAGTGTAATAAATTCCTGAGAAAACGTACAGTGAGGGTAAAAAAGTATATGATCTCCTGCTGATTTTGTATGTTTGCCCACTGACAAAAAAATGATCAGTCTATCATTTTAATGGTAGGTTTATTTTAACAGTGAGAGGCAGAATAACAACTAAAATATCCAGAAAAACACATTTCAAAATAGATGATAGTTACATGATTTGCATTTTAATGAGTGAAATAAGTATTTGATTCCTTATCAATCAGCAAACTCTCTTAAAGTGAGTGCTCTTAATCTCAGCTTGTTTCCTGTATAAAAAAAACACCTGTCCACAAAAGCAATTAATCAGTCAGATTTCAATCTCTCCACCATGGTCAAGACCAAAGAGCTTGCTAGGGAAAGACACATATAGTCAGAGACTGAAAAGCTGCACACACCAAGATTGAATGATAAAGAAAAAGGAAGGTTTCCCCATGGGGCTTTGGACTGCAAAATATAAGATGTAAGATAGTAATCAGTAAAACATAATGTATTAGATAATTGTCAATGTCATACAGGTTAAATTCAGTATCATATAAAAGAGGACCTTGTATAGGGTCTGGTGATATAGTAAAAATTCCACAATGTTAAAGAACAATTGTACATAGGTTTACAATATGCTGCGTAGTCTGCGTGCCCCAACGCGTTTCGACCTGTATGTGGTCTCTTCAGGGGGATACTTGATTCTATAAAAATACACATTGTATATGCTACCAAGTCATGTTTTTCCAAGGGGTCAAATACTTATTCACTCATTAAAATGCAAATCAATTTATAACTTTTTTAAATGCGTTTTTCTGTATTTTTAAAAAAGAACTACCATTAAACTTATAGACTGATAATTTCTTTGTTAGTGGGCAAATGTACAAAATCAGAAGGGGATCAAATACTTTTTTCCCTTATTGTACGATATATGTATATTCCATTCAGGTGAATACATCCAAAAAAATCACAAATTGGAAGCTTATTATGAGCTCCATTGAAGTTCAGAGAGGCAAATCTTGAAAAATTCTCTCCATGCCCAAGGCTAGATAGAACGCAATGGATTTTTAATACCCTCCGGCATGGAGATGCCCTTTTCATTAGGCTTAAAGTGAAACAATAAAAATGCAAAGAACATGTTTGGGAAAATGCCTTATGGGATTAAAGAACACTAAAGTTTATACCTGACCCTTATCTTTGATCTTGCAAGAAACAAAAAAAATAAAAATAAGGAAGGGGTCTCCCAAATTCCCTAAACATCTGCCTGGCTGGTCAGTTCAAAGGGGCAGCAAGAAGGCATTTCCCCTGTTGAAACATACAAGTCCACATGCCCTCAGCATGGGGGAGGTACAGAGCTAGAGGGGTCACCCTGGCAAAGCACTTTGACCCCATGGATCATACATAGTAGTGTTTATTTCTACCGCTACTATGTAACTGCTTCTGCTGTCAACAGCAGTCAGCAGCAGAAGCAGTCTTTAGCAACCAGTGACATCACCCAGCCTAATTATTTTGCTGGCTGGGAATATCCAGCCATATAAACAAACAATGACAATGACCAAATATGGCCATGGCCTAATATCTGTGACTGTCCGGAGTCCTGCATGCGCATGGGAGTCGGCAGTCACGGCATGACCCTTTTAGAAACGGCACGATCGCCGTTTCTAAAATGCGCCTGCGCCGTAGACATAGGTGTACGACTCTATTGTAAATATCTCCCAAACCGTGCAGGTTTAGGAGATATTTCCAGCACCTACAGTTAAGCCTTAATCTAGGCTTACCTTTAGGTAAATGTGCTTGTACAGGGTGTACAACCACTTTAACTGGACAAGCTGATTGGTTACAATGGAAATGATGATTGAATAGTAGAGAGAGTCCCAGAAGTGAAGTTCTGCGGGTCATCAAAGGAGGTGTAAATGGAAAGTATAAGTAGGCTTGATTCACCAGTAGAGACACCCAAAGTGAAGATGTAGTCTCCTTACCGACTATACTGACCACTATGCTGGTCACTCTGAGCCCGGGGGTTTAGGGTCTCCCTCCTGACCATCTGTATAATGTCTGGATGATTCTAGATTGACTCTCTCCATAAATGGAAAATATAAAGAGAAAAAAAAGGGATTTTTAATAACAGCTTACCTGTAAAATCCTTTTCTTGGAGTACATCACGGGACACAGAGCGCATAGCCATTACATATGGGTTATATGGAGTACCTTCAGGTGTGGACACTGGTGTAATCAACTTCACAGGAAGTTCCTCCCTATATAACCCCCTCCCACTGAGAGTGCTTTAGTTTTGTAGCAAGCAATTTCTCTGAGGTTACACAATGTTCCCACAAAGAGGGGTGGGAGCTCTGTGTCCCGTGATGTACTCCAAGAAAAGGATTTTACAGGTAAGCTGTTATTAAAAATCCCTTTTTCTTGATCGTACATCACGGGACACAGAGCGCATAGCCATTACATATGGGATGTCCCAAAGCAATGCTCTATGAAGGGAGGGAGACCGTAAGGCAAAAAATAGCCAAACAGAAACTATATCAGGAGGTAAAATAGCTCCACCAACAGAAAAAGGGGGCGTGAACCGGGCCAGAGGATTCTATACTGCTGCCCGTAGGACCGCCTGCCCAAATGCTGCGTCCGCAGCCTTTGTGACGTCCAACTTATAAAATTTAGTAAACGTATGTACGGAAGACCAGGTTGCCGCTTTGCAAACCTGTGCCATAGAGATCTGATGGTGTGCCGCCCAAGAGGCACTCATGGCCCTCGTAGAATGGGCTTTAACTGATAAGGGAGGTGGAACGCGCTTCAGACCATAGGCCTGAAAAATCAGCTGCTTAATCCACCTAGCCAAGGAAGACTTGGCAGCCGGCTGACCCTTCTTGGGGCCATCCGGAAGAATGAAAAGCACATCTGTTTTCCTAATCTTTTCTGTAGCCTTGAGATAAACCCTCATGGCTCGGACCACATCCAAAGTATGAAGCAATCTTTCCTCTCTGGACTGGGGAGTAGGAAAGAAGGATGGTAGGACTAGGTCCTGATTCAAGTGAAAACTGGATATGACCTTAGGAAGGAAAGAAGGCTGAGGCCGCAGAACCACTCTGTCCTTATGCAGAATAAGGTACGGTTCCCTGCAAGACAAGGCTGCCAGCTCGGAGACCCTTCTGGCCGAAGCCATAGCCACCAAGAAAACCAACTTTCGGGTTAGCAGCACAAGAGGGATTTCTGTCAGAGGTTCAAACGGCTGCTTTTGTAAAGCTGACAAGACCAGATTTAAATTCCAGGGGCAGAGGGGAGCTCTAATAGGGGGATTTACATGCAAGACCCCCTGCAAAAAGGTTTTTACAAGCGAATGTGTGGCCAAAGGCCTTTGAAACCATATCGATAAGGCAGACACCTGCCCCTTTAGAGTACTAAGAGCCAACCCCTTGTCAACGCCAACCTGGAGGAATCGCAAGATCCTGTCAATAAAAAACTTGCGAGGATGCCCTCCTTGAGACTCGCACCACTCCACATAGGTTCTCCAGACTCTGTAATAGATATTTCTAGAGACTGGCTTTCTAGCTTGAATTAACGTAGATATGACTTGGGCCGAGAGGCCTCTGCCCTTAAGAATTAGAGATTCAGCCGCCAAGCCATCAAATTTAGCTGCTGTGAAGCAGGGTGGTAGATCGGGCCCTGAGACAGCAGATCTGGGCGCAGGGGGAGTGGCCACGGTGCCCTTACTGACATCCTCACGATGAGTGCGTACCAAGCCCTTCTGGGCCAGGCTGGGGCCACCAGGATCACCGGCCTGCGCTCCACCCTGATCCTTCGTAGAAGGCGGGGAATCATCTGTAGTGGAGGGAACGCATACAGGAGAGAAAACTGGTGCCAGGGGCAAACCAACGCATCGGTCCCGTAGGCCGAGGGGTCCCTGGCTCGGGATACAAATTTGTCCAATTTCTTGTTGAATCTTGTTGCCATGATGTCCACATCGGGAACTCCGAATCTTTGGCAAATCTCTTGGAATACCTGGGGGTGAAGAGACCACTCTCCCGGGAGCAACTGTTGACGACTCAAAAAATCTGCTTGAGAATTGTCTATCCCTGGGATGAACACTGCTGAGATGCAGGGTACATGGGCTTCGGCCCATGCAAAAATTAGGTTTACTTCCCTTTGAGCCGCCAGGCTCTTTGTGCCCCCCTGGTGGTTTATGTATGCCACCGCCGTGGCATTGTCGGACTGTATCCTTACTGGCAGACCCTGCAGGGGGAGAGTCCAGGCGACCAGGGCCAACCGAACAGCTCTGATCTCTAGGACATTGATGGGAAGCAGACTTTCTGCCTCTGACCACTGTCCCTGCTGGGTCCGTTTTCCTAAGATTGCCCCCCAACCTGTTAGGCTGGCATCTGTGGTTACTATTTTCCACGAGATGGGGCAAAAGGTTTTCCCTTTTGATAATTTTTGAGGGATCAGCCACCAGTACAGGCTGTGCCTGACTTCTGGAGAAAGAACTAATGGACGGTCTAATGCCTGTATGGACTTGTTCCAAGCAGAGAGAATAGCTGCTTGCAGAATTCTGGTATGGATCTGGGCGTAGGGCGCTGCTTCGAAGGCGGCCACCATCTTCCCCAGCAGTCGCATGCATAGGCGAATAGTCGGCTTCTTTTTGCCTAAGACTATTTGAATCGTTTGAATCAACGACCTGATCTTCTCTTGAGGTAAAAATACCTTCTGGCATTCTGTATCTAACCGAAAGCCTAGATATTCCAACTGTCTTGTGGGATGTAACCTTGATTTTTCTTGGTTCACAATCCACCCGAACTCTTCTAGATGCCGCACTGTGCGGACTACTGCATGATTGAGGTTGGAAGCTGAACTGTCGATAACCAGGAGATCGTCCAGGTATGCTAGGACCAAGATGCCTTCTGTCCTTAGGACGGCTAGTACCGGGGCTAACACCTTTGTGAATACCCGTGGAGCTGTTGCCAACCCGAAAGGGAGGGCTACGAACTGATAATGACTTTGGTTTATCGTAAAACGAAGAAACTTGTGATGTGCTGGGTAAATTGGCACATGCAGATATGCATCCTTTATGTCTATAGATGCTAGGAAGTCGCCCTGATGCAGGCTGGTTGTCACTGAACGTATGGAGTCCATACGGAAGGTCTGAATCCTTAGAAAGCGATTTAGGCGTTTGAGGTCTAATATAGGCCTGACGTCGCCATTGGGTTTTGGTATAACAAAAAGGTTGGAGTAGAATCCCAGACCCCTTTCTTGGGTTGGTACTTCTACAATTACTCCTTGGAGCAAGAGGCGATCCAACGCCTTTACGAGAGAGGCCCTCTTTAACGGGTCGCTTGGAAGACTTGACCCCTGAAAATGAGGAGGGGGGATTTCTCGAAACTCTAGTTTGTAGCCTGAGGCTACTACGGACCGAACCCAAGAGTCGGGAATTCTGGCCTTCCAGACTTCGGAGAAAAACTGAAGTCTTCCCCCACCCAAGAGAGTGGGGGCGCCCCTTCATGAATCTGATTTGATGACTGGTTTAGCCGGCTTGCGAGACCAGGGCCTCTTGTTTGCCGCGGCTTGTCCCTGTGGGCGGCTATTAACTGTTGAACGCCCGGGAGGCCGTCGATACTGACGGGAAGTCGAAGGGGCCGAGCCTGCAATGGCCTGTCGTTTAAACGTGGGCCCACGCGGTCTTTTCTTGACCGGTAAGGAAGTACTTTTTCCACTTGATATGGTGTGGATATATTTATCTAGGTCTTCCCCGAATAGTCTTCCCCCATGAAAGGGAAACCCTGCTAGAAGCTTTTTGCAGGGTGCCTCTGCTGACCAGTTCTTTAGCCACAAAAGACGACGCATGTGAACCATCAGTAGAGATAAACGGGATGCCTGTTGGATGGAGTCCTTAATAGCATCTACTGCAAAGCAGAGAGCCCTAGGGAATTCTGCTAATTCATGAGTATGCTGAGCCGGCATGTCCTTCAATATATGCTTTGCCTGATCCTTCAAGGCCTGACAAACACCAATGGCTGCTACTGCTGGCTGAACCATGGCACCTACTGAGGTAAAAGCTGCTTTCAGTAGGGTCTCGAATTTCTTGTCGACCGGATCCTTGAACATATGGACATTTTCAACCGGACAAGTCAGGGATTTATTCACGCAGGAAATGGCTGCGTCCACTGTAGGGAGAGCCCATTTCTTTACATATTCCTCTTCCATAGGGTAGAGAATAGAGAATCTTTTAGGAGGGACAAAGATTCTATCAGGTCGAGCCCAATCTTGGTAAATCACGTTCCGCAGAAGGGGGTGCATTGGAAAGGATGCACCAGTTAATGGGGCCTTTAAAGAACCCAATGAGGATACCTCCGGGGCTACTAGTTCTGGCACTGGAAGTTTAAAGGCAGTGCGAACCATATCTGTCAAAGACTGGATCCACAGGCCCTCCGCTTGAGAGGCCGAAAAATATTCATCTATAGTGGAATTTTCCCTGTCTGAACCGTCGGGACTTGGGTCTGCCTGATCCCCTTGTGGGTCCCGTTCCTCTGAAGAGGAGACCTCCGCATCTGAAAACCCCACACTGGGTGAAGGGGATCTAGCCCGCTTGCTACTTGGGCAAGGACGGGAAAACAACGCAGTTAACCTTTTCTCTAGCCCACACATGGTGGCTGCTAGCATTTCTTCCGTCACGTAAACGGGAATGGGTGGATCGGGGGCCGCCTCTGCCCCCAGCACCCCCAATGGCTCTTGTACTATGCCACTCGGTGTCCTGACTGGCGAGGGTGGGGCCGTAGAAGCCTGGCCCAAATCCTCTGACCCCGATGGAGACCCCTTTTGCTTTTTGGTACCTTTAGCAGCCTTGGCTGGTCCAGATCCCTTTGGAGCCATTGTACAACCTTGGGTCACCCCTATAGCCAACACCTGACTGTTGTAGCTAGGAATAACCAATATGAGGGCAGGTATGAGAGAAAATGAAAAAGAACTAATTTCTCTCTTTTTCTTTTATATTTCTCTTTTTTTTTTTTTTTTTTTTCAAAAAAATCTTTTTTACCCGCCTGGGAGGTGGCAATACCGAGGAAGCCTGTGAGTATTGACACACCAATGCCCGTTAGCCGGAGTCCAAGGTAGACTCAGATACTGCTGGATCTAAGGCTGAGTCCCTTTAAGCAAAAAAAACCCTTTTTTTTTTTTTTTTTTTTTTTTTTTTTTTTTTTTTTTTTTTTCTGGTCTATAGTGGACCTAAGTCCTAGACCTGAAGATCCACTAAACCGCCACTAGGTGTCCCTGTGTGGCCAAAAGACCCAGCTGCACGCTCTGTATCCTTTCTTCCTCTGCCTCCAGGAGGGAAAGACCAGCCAGAGAAAAGTTTTTCCTTTATACAGACCCTGACGCTGCTGGCCCGCCCCCCCGACGCACGCCGACGCTATAAAAGGCGGCGTGCACGCGCGCGCGTATGCGCGCGCACACACGCGCGCATGATCGCGCGCACGATCGCGCGCACGATCGCGCGCACCACGCCGAACCCACATGGAGGAAGCAGAGCAGAGGAACAACATGGACCAGCGTTATGCAGCACCAACAGACACCAGGTAAGCACTAATCTTATTGTAGTGCACACACAGCGAGGAAGCTGTCCCCATGGGCTTCCTAAGAAACAGGAGTTTTAACCAGCAATTTCCTCTTTAAAACATGTGGGGTTGCAGTATCAGTGTTAACAGGCAGACCTGGGGTGAGTAGCAAATATATAACTTACACAAGTATACATATATCTACATGTTATCTGGGTAAACATTAGAATCCCATCCTGCCTCAACAGACATAGTGGAGATAGTGGCTGATGCACAAGCATACCATTAGCCAACCCAGAACCCCCAGGGGGATACCTACTGTCGAACCAAGTCCCGCAGGTTCCCTCTTACCTGCTCCACGCCGCAGGGTATTGCAAAATGCAAGAGGCCCAGCCTTCCCCCATCTCCGTGGGTATTGTCTTGGACCTTCAGGGACCGGGGTCCTGTGTTAAGGAACCCACACCCCTGGACCTATATAGCATCCTGGCATCAGTAACTTTTAGTTCTTGGAAGAGACTAAAGCACTGGAGCCCAGAATCCAGCCCTCCAAGGAGAGGCATTATAGGCAAAACCCCACTCCAGCAGGGCCCGGGTACCGTACATCTTGGCTCTGAAGCACTTCGGACGGATCCGGCTAGCTATCCTGGGTCCCGAGACCTCCGAGGGACAGCTAGACGTGACCAACACCTAAGACACTGGCGGAAAAACTAAAGCACTCTCAGTGGGAGGGGGTTATATAGGGAGGAACTTCCTGTGAAGTTGATTACACCAGTGTCCACACCTGAAGGTACTCCATATAACCCATATGTAATGGCTATGCGCTCTGTGTCCCGTGATGTACGATCAAGAAAGGACCATAGCGTGATACCAGAGAATACAAAAGGATTTATTGTATTAAAAACTGTTTGCACTCACATTTACGAAGTGAACAGTCAGCGGTGTATAATGTAATGAAGCCGGCGGCTGCGCGTCCCCTCCTGCTCGTGTTCGTTCAGGGTTTCCTCTCGGAATAGCGTGATGTCGTCGGTGCCGCAAGCCACGCCTACGCGTTTCGTCACCACGGACGTCGTCTGGGTTTGACGCAGCCAATCCCAGACGACGTCCGTGGTGACAAAACGCGTAGGCGTGGCTTGCGGCACCGACGACATCACGCTATTCCGAGAGGAAACCCTGAACGAACACGAGCAGGAGGGGACGCGCAGCCGCCGGCTTCATTACATTATACATTGCTGACTGTTCACTTCGTAAATGTGAGTGCAAACAGTTTTTAATACAATAAATCCTTTTGTATTCTCTGGTATCACGCTATGGTCCTTTTTTCTCTTTATATTTTCCATTTATGGAGAGAGTCAATCTAGAATCATCCAGACATTATACAGATGGTCAGGAGGGAGACCCTAAACCCCCGGGCTCAGAGTAACCAGCATAGTGGTCAGTATAGTCGGTAAGGAGACTACATCTTCACTTTGGGTGTCTCTACTGGTGAATCAAGCCTACTTATACTTTCCATTTACACCTCCTTTGATGACCCGCAGAACTTCACTTCTGGGACTCTCTCTACTATTCAATCATCATTTCCCTTGTGGACATTTAAATGGAATAAGATCTTTTTTGTTATGTTTTTTACACAGTATTGGTGCATATGATCAGTGTGGGATTGTTTTTTAATATATCTCTATCTACACATCTTGGTTATATTTTTCACAGTCTGGTGTAATATTATAATGTGTGAATATCCTTGCTTATAAGCTTTTTTCATACGTCCTGGTTGGTTTTCTATGGCGTTACTCAGTTTTAATACACTGCAGTTATACGTTTGTCCATCCAGTCTTCATTTTTATCCAGCGCCGTATCTTTTTCTTTTTTCTATGTTTTAATTTTTGTATCACAAATTTTTGATACTGGCTGCTTTTATACAGTCTCATACTTGTACATGTCAATTTATTATTTTGGATTTTTTTATTAAGCGCAGTGTTTCCCTTGTGGTTTTTCTTTCCGTGATTGGTTACAATGCCCAAGATTTGGTGTTCACCAGTTTAAGTAGCTCTCCTACAATGTATAAGGAAAACTTTCTTTGTTTCATACAGAACTTTGTGTAAAATTAAGGACTAAAGATAATCAACCTACTTATCTGTAAAGTAATATTTAAACTTAAGTTGTCATCCCATGCATACTGTATATGCTAAAGGAACATCGATTCTGACTCAGCTAGCTTTAGGTAAATGATGCTGTTCAGTGTTGCATAGAATACTTTTTTTAAACAGCCAGTTAGATGTTATTTCGCACAAATTTTTCATGGTTATATGGTCTAAAACTGCTCTTTAGTGCTGCCTGTCCATGGATAAGTTATAAAAGCTTGTTTGGAGGCCAAAGAATGGATTCTAAAGTCTCTAGCATTAGAATTATACGCTTGACATTCTAGATAATTGCAAAGCTTTTGGAATAAAAAATTAATAGTGCCAGTTGCGCTGCCTATACCCATTAGGTGTGCTGACTTGAGCTTCTGCATCACTTGCTCAAACTAGCTAATCGTCCTACCTTTACATGAAATTATCCTGCTGCTTACACTGCCTTCATGAATTTATCTTCGTTCCTGCTGTTGCTCAGGCGGTGAAGACACATTGATGATATACAGGAAATAATGCTGATGCCTAGCCAGACTTGCTATAAACCCTGAGATCTATTTAAAGAGATACTGTCATTATATTTATGCATGATTCAAATGCTGCTCACAATCATCTTTAATACTTTTAGGGCTCATATATATACAGGAATGGAAATATTTTTTATCTTGACTTTTATATTCCCAGAATAAATGACTTGTGTTTAGAGATACTGCCTACACTAACTTTATGTTTACAGAAATGTTCTTGTATTGTTCTCAGTATCTCTGTGCTCTTCATTTTACTAAAGTTAACAAAATGTCTTAAAAAGCAACTTAAATGCTTTTGAGTACATTTTATTTTAAAGGAGTTGTAAAGGCAAAAGCTTTTTTATCTTAATGCAATCTATGCATTAGGATGAAAACCTTCTGTGTACAGAAGCCTCCCCAGAAGCTTCTAAATAGTTACCTGAGCCCCATTTCTCTCCAGCGATGTCCACGAGTGTCTTAGCCATCTGGGACTCTCCTCTTGATTGGCTGAGACACAGCAGGGGTGCCATTGGCTCCCGTGGCTGCCAATCAAAGTCAGTTAGCCAATCAGAGGATAGAGGGGGTGGGGCAGTGTCAGGGGCTCAGTGCCTGAATGAAGAGAGCGAAAGCACAAGTCCTTCCCTTTGAGTCTCACTGCGGGCATGGTAAATATCTGATGAGGAATGAGTTAAAGTAGTTGTAAATAGGGTTGAGTGAAACCGAACTGTAAAAACTGTTTTTTTTTTTTTACCCAAACCTGAACAATTTGCTGTAAGTTCGGGTTCGGAGTTCGGCTATGTAACGGCGCGCTGCACGGCAGCCAATCACCATTTGTTTTACTTGTGTGACCTAGAAGCCATCACAGCCATGCCTACTAATGGCATGGCTGTGATTGGCCAGTGCAGCATGTGACTGAGCATGTGACCCAGCCTCTACATTAGCTAGGAGGCACACAGCACAGCTCATCACTCTGCTTTAGCTAGGGTAGGGAAAGGCTGCTGCTGCTGCTGTTCTCAGGGACAGATTTAGATAGGATTGTGCTGCTTCAGAAATCGAATTACAATACTCAGCGATCTACATAGCATTAGCTACTGTAGGGAAATATTCCTGATGTTCTTATAGGGAGAGAATTAGATAGGAGTCTGTCCTACTTCACAAATCTAATTGCAGCTGCACTGCATATTTTCCTGTCAGATACTCTGCATTAGATAATTTAGGGTGAAGGTTCCTGATTGTGCTTATAGACAGAGAAATATATAGGAGTCAGTCCTACTTCACAAACCTAATTTCAGCTGCATTGCATATGTTCCTGACAGATACTCTGCATATTGCACCAGCACTGCATATGTTCCTGTTACATACTCTGAATTAGCTACTGTAGGGAAAGGTTCCTGATTGTGCTCTTAGGGAGAAAATTAGTTAGGAGTCAGTCCTACTTCACAAATCTAATTGCACCAGAATAGTGTCCCATCATTGGTGTCATTGGCAGGAATAGTGTCCCATCATCTGTGTCAGTGGGAGAAATAGTGCCCCATCATTGGTATCATTGGGAGGAATAGTGTCCCATCATTTGTGTCAGTGGGAGAAATAGTGCCTCATCATTGTTATCATTGGGAGGAATAGTGTCCCATCATGTGTGTCAGTGGGAGAAATAGTGCCCCATCATTGGTATCATTGGGAGGAATAGTGCCCCATAATTTGTGTCAGTGGGAGAAATAGTGCCCCATCATTGGTATCATTGGGAGGAATAGTGCCCCATCATCTGTGTCAGTGGGAGAAATAGTGCCCCATAATTGGTATCATTGGGAGGAATAGTGCCCCATCATGTGTGCCAGTGGGAGAAATAGTGACCCATCATTGGTATCATTGGGAGGAATAGTGTCCCATCATTTGTGTCAGTGGGAGAAATAGTCCCGCATCATTGGTATCAGTGAGAGGAATAGTGTCCCATCATTGGGGAAGGTTCCTGCTTGTCAAGATTTTTATTTTTATTTGTATGTATTTTATGTTATTTTAAGTTATTTCCCTATCCACATTTGATTGCAGAGTACTTGCCATGCTCTTACCAACATTTTCCTGCCATTTGCAGCCCTCTAGCCCTTTCCCTTCATTTTTTAAACATATTTTAGTGGTCAAAAATGTGGGTCCCCATTGACTTCAATGGGGTTTGGGTTCGGGTCAAGTTCGGGTCCCGAACCCAGACTTTTTTCTGAAGTTCGGCCGAACCCGCCAAACACAAACATCCAGGTGTCCACTCAACTCTAGTTGTAAACTCTCTCATATACCCAGTGATGTGATTAGCCTCAGATGATACACAGAGATGAAACATATCCTCCTACATAAGTTTTACATAAGTTTTACATGTTTATCTGCAGTCTTTTCTTGCTGTGGCAAGGAGAAACAAGAAATTATAAAAAAGAGCCACAAGCTCAAAATGCTGTCTGTCTGTAAAATAAAATGTTTGCAATGCAGAGCATACTCATGTAAGCAGCAAAAGAGTCCCTGAGCCGATGAAAGACATATTAGACTAGATTAGAGGGGACCAGTCTAATTAGTCAGAGCTCCCTTCCCAGGAAACAGATTACTGCAGGAGCAGCCCATATGTGAATATAGGCATGCCAACATGTAAATATTTGGTCTGAGCTGTAACAAGCTGAGCGTCTAAGCAAACCAAATAGCCGGGAGGCTATTCTTTTTTAATTTTCTTAAAAAAGTATGTACTATAGCCTTTGTTTGCCTATATATATGGTAGTTTATGCCAGATTTTTGGAGAATCAGACACACTGATTGTTCAGGTGTGGGCTGGCTTCAGAAGGGGTTGGAGCTCAGGGCTCCACCAAACAGATAGGAGGTCTGTGCATGGGAGTCAGGAGGACTCCAATCCTCTCCAGGAGTTAGCGAGGCTGCATTGGGCAGCCAGAACGTGCATGTCTGCAGGAGTCAGTGATAGAGCAGCAAGGAGTTGATTGTGGGTAAGCTATGAGAGCGCTTGATTTTAAGGAACTCTCTGTATTGGTCTTAGGAGCAGACCTAAGGCTTAGGCTTGAGGCCTGAAGCAGCCGTGCGTCAAGAAAATAAGCCAGGAGGCTGAAGTATTCTGATTGTGCAAGTTACAGTAAAGATGAAACTTCCTGCATGGTCTACTGATGTCTTTTGTGATCTTTTCCATTCTTTTAACCACTTCAATACAATGCACTTATACATCTTCCTGCCCAGACCAATTTTCAGCTTTCAGTGCTGTCACATTTTGAATGACAATTGCACAATGAGGCGACGCTGTACCCAAACAAAACTTTTATCACATGTTTTCCCACAAATAGAGATTTCTTTTGGTGCTATTGGATCACCACTGGGGTTTTTATTTTGTGTGCTACAAATAAAAGAAGACTGAAACATTTTTCTTTGTTTCTGTTACAAAGCTTTGTAAATAAGTACGTTTGCACTGATTGGCACTAATGAGGTGGCACTGATAAGGTGGCACTGATGGGCACTGATGATGAGGCACGTATATGCAGAACTGATGGGCACTGCTAGGTGGCACTGATATGCAGCACTGATGGGTGGCACTGATAGGCACTTATAGGCAGGACTGATGGGCACTGATAGGTGGTACTTATGGGCACTGATAAGTGGCACTGGTGGGCACTGATAGGTGGCAATGATGGGCACTGATGGGTGGCACTGATATATGGCACTGTTAGGCAGCACTGATCGGGGGCACTAGCAGGCATTACTGATGGGCACAGTGCCATCTCTATTGGGCATCTTTTTGGCATACCCGATGGCCATCCCTGGTGGTCCTAGGTAGGCATCCCTGGTGGCCCTGGGTGGGCATCCTGGCTGGGGCTGCACTGATAATTAATCAGTGCAGACCCCCCTCTTCCTGTTTACACTGTGATCAGCTGTTATTGGACACAGCTGATCACGTGGTAAATAGCCTACATCAGAGGCTCTTTACCAGGATCAGAGATGCATTGTGTCAGACTGACACACCACACCGCCGATCGCCACGCTGCATGCCTCCTGTTAGCATGCTCTAGTGGCTTATCCTGCCAGATGTCATATGATGTTCAGTCAGTATAATTCAACCACTTTGAGCATGTCAGATTGCTATATGGTGGGCGAGAAGTGGTTAAATAAAAGTGGGCTACTATGCCCTTAAAAATAAGGACTGGTGCAACTCATTGAAACACACCTACTGCTTGAGGATAGATAGATAGATAGATAGATAGATAGATAGATAGATAGATAGATAGATAGATAGATAGATAGATAGATAGATAGATAGATAGATAGATAGACTCCAGCCATTGCTGGCTCTGCTGCTACTTTTATAGAGTGGAGCCTTCCTGGAATAGAAAGTTCACCAGGCATAAATAATGGGGAAAAATTAAAAAAATAGTGAAGCCACCACATTAAAGTGATTGCAAATGATCACCTCGTAAAAAATTTGGTTTAAAATAGAAATGAAAATGAACGGCAAAACTTTTGTGTATAGTAATAAAATAACATTATACGTGCCTTTTTTAATTTTTTATAAGTGATCACATTCCCTCTGTTCTCAGCTGCATAAGAGCAGGGGGAGGAAAAACAGCAGCACACTGGGCTTCCCAGAGAATGGCTGTGTAGAGGGGAGAGGACATGTCTGATCATTGGAATTGAGTTCCCAGCACAGCTGACCATGAAGTGTTCTCCTTCTTAAGACTTGTCTTTCATTTTGTCTAGCATACAAACGGCACACAATTGTCAGCCAACAAACACAAACGTAGTGACATACTAGACATACCACGTGTTTTTTCAGCTCTTGAGCGCCACCCTTTGGGCACCTTCTGCTAATGTTGTGTTTGGTGAGCAGAGTCTGCATGAACATTGCACAGGGGGTCAGAGGCTGCGTGGACATGGCACAGGGGGTCAGAGGCTGTGTGGACATGGCACAGGCTGTGTGTGTAGTGTTTTCCTATTGAATTGGCTCAGTTCTGCTCTAGCTGTCCTCCCTTCTTGGCTCAGGCTGTGATCAGCACAATACAAATCAGTTTCTGACTGACCTGGAGTGGAGTGGAAAGTGGATGGTCAGTCAGCACAGCAGTGATCTGTTCAGCACTCCGTTCCAGGCAGAGACAGTCTGACCGACCTCCTCCTGTCACTGTGGTAAGTTGCCGACGAGAATGGAGCACCTGTCTTTCAAAAATGGCGTCAGGCGGTGCCATCACTTCACTGCGCATGGCCCGCCCTGCCGAGCGCATACAAGTGTTCCCACGCTCGGAAGGCTTCGGAACAGCGCATGCGCAGTTGCATTGTCGACCCGCAGCCATCTTTTTTACGAGCCCGAAAACAGCCTGAAATTTACGGGCTGCCCCGTAAATTAACGGACGATTGGCAACACTGATTGGAAAGCTACGATATATTACATTTTTGTTTTTGGTTTAATACTACAATTATGTGGTTTGAGGGCTGGCTATTATGTTCCTTGCGCCCTTTGCTATGGAGCACCACAGTCTAGGACTATTACAGTACGCCTATACAAGACTTCTCATTGATTTTTATGCCGTGTACACACGATCATTTTTCGGGTTGTAAAAAACTTTGTTTTTTAAAAATGTAATTTAAAATGATCGTGTGTGGGCTTCAGAGCATTTTTTGGGTTCTGAAAAAAAAAAAATTCGAACATGCTCTATTTTTTAACAATGTTTTAAACTATGTCGTTTTTTGGGTTGTAAAAATGATCGTGTGTGGGCTTTAACGACGTGAAAAACCCACGCATTTTCAGAAGCAAGTTATAAGAGCGATCGTTCTGGTAAAACTACGGTTCGTAATGGAGTAAGCACATTCATCACGCTGTAACAGACAGAAAAGCGCGAATCGTCTTTTACAAACACAAAATCAGCAAAAGCAGCCCCAAGGGTGGTGTCATCCGCATGGAACTTCCCCTTTATAGTGCCGTCGTACGAGTTGTACGTCACGCGCTTTGCTAGAGCATTTTTTTTTCACGATTGTGTGTGGGTAACGTTGTTTTAATGATGAAGTTGGAAAAAAATTTGTTTTTTCGAGAGGCTGAAAAACGTATTTTTTTACAAGCCGAAAAAAGATCGTGTGTACGCGGCATTATGCCTCGTACAAACGACCATTTTTCTCGGCAGGAAAAAAATAACTTCTTCCCGACGTGATTACTCTCCAGCCTGACACACATTCATGCAAAAAAACATCCAACCAAAGTGCGGGGGCATACAACTCGTACAACGGGACTATAAAGGGGAATTTGCTTTCAAATGGCACCAACCTTTGGGCTGCATACTTGATTCTGGGCATGCACATTTTTTTTCCCCTTGGAAGAGCAAACACGCAACCGTTTTTCGCAACAAGAATTTTTTTTATGGGAAACACAATGAGAAAAAAGAGAGCTGGTTTCAATTTTTTGTGGGCAGTTTTTCTTTCGTCAAAAAAACTGCTAGGGAGCATACACACGACTGGTTTTCACAGCCAATATAAAACATGGCAGTTTTCTTGTCAGTTGTGTGTACAAGGCAATAGAATTTTAGGCAGTGAAAATACTGATCCCAACCATAGTAAAATCCAGAAAAGCTGAATTTTAGCCACAACAGAAAAAGCCTGTAAGATTTTCACAGTGAAAGTAAGACGACCATTGCTGGACATAAATAGCTAGATTCACATACATTGGCGCATCTTTATGCTGCCGTAGCGTATCTCTTTTACACTACGCTGACGCAACGCAGAGAGGGAAGCATGGAATTCACAAAGCAAATGCTCCCAACATTGCGCCGGCGTAGCATATAGTCGTAGGCGTAAGATAGCGTAAGTGGAAGTGGGCGTGATACATTTTAATGAAGCATGACCCCATGCAAATGATGGGCTGAGCTTCAGACAAGTACTTAAAATGAACTGTGCATGCGTCGTATCTTGGATGTATCCCAGTGCGCATGCTCACAATCATATCGAAACAACTGACTAAGATACGTCGAATCACTGCCTACGACGTGAATGTAACCTACGCCCAGCCCTATTCACGTACTACGTAAACTACATAAAATTTGACTGCGTTCGTTCCCTGGTCCATACCTTTGCGCCTCCAATATGGGGAATAACTTTACGCCAGATGTAAACCTTACGTAAATCACTTAAAACATACGTCGGGCGCAAGTACGTTTGTGAATCGGCGTGTCTCCCTCATTTGCATATTTGCATCGAAAATCAATGGGAGTGCCAAAAGCGTCCAGCGTAACTATGCGCCCACTATACGCCGGCCAGGCAAGATACTTCGGTCGAATGAAGCCTATTTTTCGACGTATCTAGCTTTGTGGGTCGGCGCATTGATACAACGGCGCACATTTGTACTTACGTCGGCGTATCTGGAGATACGTCGGCGTAAGTACTTTGTGAATCCGGGCCAAAGGCTCTACAAATGTTGGTTAGAAGTCTCCCGTAAGAGCTAAATGAATTATCTGCTGCTGGTCATAGAAGAAATTAAACTACAGATGGATGTGCCAGCTAAGAGTGATTTTTCTGTCTTCATGGTGATTATTAGCCAACGAATCCAGACTCCTCTAAAAGCATCCTTTTGTTTCCACGCTTACATTAATATATTTCTTTTGAATTGACATATCTGATTTTGAAATTCAATTGAAACGAAAACATTACCTCTTTATTAAGCATCAGTCTCTACAATGACCACAAAGCAACTGTTTTATTTTAGACATAAGGGCAATTTTATGCCGTAAGGACAGTTTTTCACTATACAGAAATGTATTATGATAGTAAATTATAATGCCATCTTGTCATCAAGTAAATACTGATGAGATGAAGTATCCCATTGCTCTAGCTATCTATGGGCCCCCTGAAATACATAAAGTGTTAAATCTTCTTAAATAAATCTACTGCCACCGTCAAATGAATAAATGGCAGAAGTGTACAGCAGACACGTTTAGTTCCTGGATCCCCAAGCCCATGTCATATTAATCAAATCTTAATTTTAAAACAGTAAACCCACAATGGCACCATTTTAACAGAGAAGTATGCTCATTGAAAATATTATTTAGGGGAGTTAAAGTAGTATTAAAGGCTTTTTTTTTTTTTAAATAACAAAAAATGTATACTTACGTTCTCTGTTCAATCAGAGGCGTTGCTAGGGGGGTGCAGGGGTGCGGTCCGCACCCAGGTGACACCGGCTAGAGGGGTGACACCATCCCGACTATGAGGATTTATTTTTTATTTTTTTTGTCATTTTTTTTGTCATTTTTGGGGGGGTGCAGACGTGTGTGGGGGGGGGGGTGCAGACATGCAGAGGGTGTGGAGGGTGTGGGGGGGTGCGGGGCAGCAGGGGGTGCAGACATGCGGTTCGTGCGGGCACCGCTAACACACCTCCCGCTGATCAGCGCTGAAGCCGCCGGCGCCTCCTCCTCTGTGTTTACCTTCAGTGAGGAGGAGGCGCCAGAGGAACACACACTGCTGCATGCGTATCTGCGGCCACGCTGTTCTGAGGTCTGAACGTGACATGTGCGGGGGGTGGACTCGGTTAGAGGGCTGCGACTGCCTTTGCTGATGGGAGGTGTGTGTGTGTACTAAGGGGGGATTCTGTACTGATGGGGGTCTGCAGTAAGGGTGGTGCGTATTCTGCGGGGGTCTCTGTACTAAGGGGGGTTTTTGTACTGATGGGGGTCTGCACTAGGGGGGGTATATACTGCAGGGTCTCTGTACTAAGGGGGGATTCTGTACTGATCGGGGTCTGCACTAAGGGGGTGTGTGTATACTCTGGGGGTCTCTGTACTTAGGGGGGATTCTGTACTGATGGGGTCTGCACTAAGGGTGGTGCATATTCTGCAGGGGTCTCTGTACTAAGGGGGGTTTCTGTACTGATGGGGTCTGCACTAAGGGGGGTGTGTATACTCCGGGGGTCTCTGTACTAAGGGGGGATTCTGTACTGATGGGGGTCTTCACTAAGGGGGTGTGTATACTGCGGGGGTCCCTGTACTAAGGGGGATTGTGTACTGATGGGGGGTCTGCACTAAGGGGGGTGTGTGTGTGTGTGTGTATACTGTGGGGGTCTGTACTAAGGGGGATTCTGTACTCATGGGGGTCTCCACTAAGGGGGGTGTATACTGTGGGGGTCTCTGTACTTAGGGGGGATTCTGTACTGATGGGGGTCTGCACTAAGGGGGGGTGTATACTGCAGGGTCTCTTACTAAGGGGGGTTTCTGTACTGATGGGGGTCTGCACTAAGGGGGGTGTGTATACTCCAGGGGTCTCTGTACTAAGGGGGATTCTGTACTGATGGGGGTCTTCGCTAAGGGGGTGTGTATACTGCGGGGGTCTCTGTACTAAGGGGGGATTGTGTACTGATGGGGGGATCTGCACTAAGGGGAGTGTGTGTGTATACTGTGGGGGTCTGTACTAAGGGGGATTCTGTACTGATGGGGGGTCTGCACTAAGGGGGGTATATACTGATTGAGGGGTCTGCACTAAGGGGGGTGTCTATACTGCGGGGGTCTGCACTAAGGGGGATTCTATACCGCGGAGCAACAGACGGACTGGACCAGCAGGCAGTGCGGTGTCATCCTGAAGGCGACGGCGACCTGTTGAGGGACACGTGAGCTACCCGGTGCACAGATTTGGAAGTTGGAACCAAGCGAGGAGGCCCACACCAGACACATCTGACTCGAATGGGGATCGGGAGCTGGCTGAAGTGGGAGCGGTATGTAATATAACAAAGACAAAGTGCACGTGATATGCTGCATTGTATTGTATTATTTTGTATTGTATTGTGCATTGTATAATACAGCAGCACAATGCTAAACACCAGCAGCTATGCTGGGGGGGGGGGGGGTGACACCATGTTTCACCGCACCAGGTGACGCCAACCCTAGTGACGCCACTGTGTTCAATGGTTTTGCACAGAGCAGCCCCGATCCTCCTCATCTAGGGCTGCTGGCCCCTCCCTCCTGCTAAGCTCTGTTTATGAATAGACATACAGAGCATTGGCTAGGAGGTAAGCTGTTTGGGTGCCCCCAGAGCAAGCTGCTTACTCTGGGGGCACTCAAGCAGCTTTCTTCCGAACCACCGCTCTACGTGTCCATTCACACACAGAGCTGTGGCTCAGAGCTGCCCCCTCTCTGCTTATTGACTCCCTGGCTGTGATTGACAGCAGCCAAATAAGGAGAGTCCCGAGAGAGCTGAGGCTCTCATGCACATCCCTCGATCAGGATAGGGCTCCGGTTAAGTATTGAGGGGGCTGCTCAACACAGAAGGTTTTTTACCTTCATGCATAGAGTGCATGAAGGTAAAAAAAAAAGCCTTGAGCCTTTAGAACCTCTTTGAGATAAAAGAGTATCTATACCCAAATATTTTCTTGTTATAGCTACAATTGGGATCGGTTAGAACCAGAGGCGTCGTTAGACCCTGGCTAGGGGGGCTGGAGCCCCGAATGGGTCCCCGAAAAGCCCCGAGTCCCAGGCATTGAAGACTCCATTATTAGCCCCGAGTGGCGAGCGCCGGGACGATCTGATCCCGACCCTTGCCAAATGTGGTCGAGTCCTGCCGAATCTACGAGTTCCCACACTCTGGAAAACTTCCGCACTGTCCTAGCTTTGCAACAGCACGGACAGTTCATGGCCGAATCTACGGAGGTGTGCTGTACCCGGCCCGCCCCTCAGGAAACACCTATCAGGATGAAACATGTGCCTGGGCAGTGTTGCTAAACTTCAGTAAGAAGAAGCTGTCGGGGCAGGGCGGGGCGGGATGGACGGACAGGCTGGCTGCACCTGTGAGTGTTCATTTCCCCACAAGACAAGCCAGCACACTCCCCCTTTTTGCAAAGACTGGACAGGAGAGGAGAGAGATATTGATTTGCTCATCCTCCTCCCGCCCCTCTCCTCTGTGTCTGCCCCACCCACACTCCAAACCATGGCTAGTACTGTGCACGAGAAAGTGGTGCTGTGGGCGGGAAAATGTAAGCAATGGAGGAGACAGATCCACCTGAGTATATGATTGCTATATCCACTGTCGGAGACTGCAGAGACCAGCCTTGGGGTAAGTGAGTTTTACAATACTACTGGCCTCTCCCCAGGGAGTGAATTTATGGGAGGGGTGGAAGGCTGCAGTCTCCTCATGCTGTGTAGAGGACTGGTGACAGCCCACTATGCTGGGACCTGTAGTACACTAGACTAGAGGGGACTGAAGAATGCATTCCCACTATGCTGGGACTTGTAGTGCCCTCTGTGGGGGGACTGAGGAATCTTCAGTACCCTCTAGTCTAGTGCACTACAGGTCCCAGCATAGTGGGAATGCATTCTTCAGTCCCATGTAGACTAGGGCACTACAAGTCCCAGCATAGTGGGAATGCATTCTCCAGTCCCCTCTAGTCTAGTGTACTACAGGTCCCAGCATAGTGGGAATGCATTCTCCAGTCCCCTCTAGTCTAGTGCACTACAGGTCCCAGCATAGTGGGAATGCATTCTCCAGTCCCCTTTAGTCTAGTGCACTACAGGTCCCAGCATAGTGGGAATGCATTCTCCAGTCCCCTCTAGTCTAGTGCACTACAGGTCCCAGCATAGTGGGAATGCATTCTCCAGTCCCCTCTAGTCTAGTGCACTACAGGTCCCAGCATAGTGGGAATGCATTCTCCAGTCCCCTCTAGTCTAGTGCACTACAGGTCCCAGCATAGTGGGAATGCATTCTCCAGTCCTCTCTAGTCTAGTGCACTACAGGTCCCAGCATAGTGGGAATGCATTCTCCAGTCCTCTCTAGTCTAGTGCACTACAGGTCCCAGCATAGTGGGAATGCATTATTCAGTCCCCTCTAGTCTAGTCTGCACTACAAGTCCCAGCATAGTGGGAATGCATTCTCCAGTCCCCTTTAGTCTAGTGCACTACAGGTCCCAGCATAGTGGGAATGCATTCTCCAGTCCCCTCTAGTCTAGTGCACTACAGGTCCCAGCATAGTGGGAATGCATTATTCAGTCCCCTCTAGTCTAGTCTGCACTACAGGTCCCAGCATAGTGGGAATGCATTATTCAGTCCCCTCTAGTCTAGTGCACTACAGGTCCCAGCATAGTGGGAATGCATTCTCCAGTCCCCTCTAGTCTAGTGTACTACAGGTCCCAGCATAGTGGGAATGATGCATTCTTCAGTCCCCTCTAGTCTAGTGCACTACAGGTCCCAGCATAGTGGGAATGCATTCTCCAGTCCCCTCTAGTCTAGTGTACTACAGGTCCCAGCATAGTGGGAATGATGCATTCTTCAGTCCCCTCTAGTCTAGTGCACGACAGGTCCCAGCATAGTGGGAATGCATTCTCCAGTCCCCTCTAGTCTAGTGTACTACAGGTCCCAGCATAGTGGGAATGATGCATTCTTCAGTCCCCTCTAGTCTAGGGCACTACAAGTCCCAGCATAGTGGGAATGCATTCTCCAGTTCCCTCTAGTCTAGTGTACTACAGGTCTCAGCATAGTGGGAATGCATTCTTCAGTCCCCTAGTAGTCTAGGGCACTACAGGTCCCAGCATAGCAGGCTGCTCTGACAGAACAGAAGGAGCTTGAGAAGATGATTGTCGCCGCTCTGTGTGATCCAGGGGCACTGCTAGGCTACACTTAGTGGGCACTGGTAGGCTGCATTTGAGGCATTGGTCTCTTGTATCATGTCTGCAGTCTCTGAATATCTCTTGTAAGGTGAATGAATGAGGAAAGTTTGTGATAATGGTTTGAGTGAATGAGTAAGCTATGTCTGCTGTATGTCTGGGGGCTCTTTCTAACAGCTCTCTCTGTGTCTGTTAGAGAGACCCCCCCCCCTCCAATTCCAATTTGAGCACTCTCTTCCTGTATGTTGTTTATTGTTAAGGGATCATAGGAGGATCCCAGGGTATCAAAGACTCCTCAGGGCAGAATCTCTGTGTTTAATTTGTTGCCATAGAAACATTTATAAAGGGGAGGAGTTAGTATAATGAACACACCCATGCAAGGGCGCCAGAAATATTTTTGCGCCTGTGACCCTATGATGGATGCTGCAGACTCCAGAAGGCGGGAATTATTACAATGTGGCCGCCGAGCCACATTGGCGCTCAGCCCAAACCCCCCCCCCCCCCGCTTCTGGCCTTCGACCTTGGGCTGAAGCCCCTGGTCTTTTTGCCATCTAGCAACGCCCCTGGTTAGAACCCTGTCAGGCTTTACTGCTTTCCTGGGCCCTAAGATTTTCCCTCACTTTTTGTTCTGGGGACATGCTAACCAAAGACAGTAACACCAGAATTTCTACTAATTTCCCACTCTATCTATTCAAAGCAAACAAACAAACAAACAAAAAGTGTAGTTATAATTACACTCCAAGGTTTGTTTACACAGCAACAAACAAATGGCCCCTGCCCCCACCTATAACTGGCCTTCACAGCAAGGAGCACATGGAAGGGCAAATGCATAAAAGACAAAAACAGAACATTCCATAGCTCAGCTCACCAAAAAGTCTGCTGACCAACCAGATTAACCTGTTTAACAGTCTGCGTTAAAAACAGGGGTTTAGCTATAGTAGCATGCATTTGCAAATGCATTTGTGGGCAGGGCACATAGAAAACAATTGTTTTCGATATCCTCTAGTAGTGACATTGTAGTTTTCTCATTCACAGATTGCTTTGGATGAATGACAGGACTGTGCGGACAGAGCTCTGCACGGACATGCTGTTTTTAAAATGTGACAGTGGGTGTAGGGAAGATGAACCCAGCTTGCTGTCATGAGGGAAGGGGGATCAGGGTAGTTAGGAGAACTAGGAGAAAATGTGCTGTAGCATGTTACACCTTACATCCTAAATATGGGTGTAACATGTATAATGCTCCAAAAAGGTAAATAAGCCAAAGAAATGCTGCGCTAGAAATGTTTAAAACCGTGCAAAACCAAAAATATACTAATACATAACATCCGATGTGCTCAAGAATGTGAATGTATGACATGTCGTAGATAAACATAAAGTACCAATGTAAATGTATGTGAGATCCACAGCACTCTACGAAGTGCTCCAGTGCATATACTTGTCTATATGATGCCAAAGAATACTAATAAATAACACCCGATGTGCTCAAAAATATAAATGCATGAACATATCATAAAATAATAATATTAAGAAAAATGTACCAATCAACTATCAATATAGGAAGAATAAACACAAGTCCATAGAAGTGAGACTAAAAAGTGCTAATGTGCATAATATGATTAATAGCAGCGTATTCTGGGGTCCTGCGCTTCACAATAAGTACTCCAGGTAATATGAAAATAAGAGAACTAGATAGTACAATATCGTAGATAATACAATATCGTTTTGAACAATAGGTGCAATAGGTATGTACCCGCCCCCCTCCCTTAAAAAATTACATGCCAAATGTGGTATATAAGGGAGCAAGGCATAGTTAAAGTGGAAGTTCCACTTTTGGGTGGAACTCTGCTTTAAAGTGGTCCTCTGCATTAAGGTAAAAAACCTTTTATGTGCAGCTCCAACCCCCCAAATACTTATCTGAGCCTAATCTCTATCAAGAGCTGTGCACAAGAGCAGCAACACTGCTCTTTCTCTCCCTCTTCACTGAACTCAATGAGAGCAGAGGGAGCCATTGGCTCCTGCTGCTGTCAATCAAATCCGGTGACAAGAGAGTGGGAGGCAGGGCGCAGCATCACTGTGTGTGTGTGTCAATGGACACCCACAGCATGGTGCATGGTTCATAATACAGTGACATCCTATGGTGGCACACAGAGAAAAGGAGGAGCCTAGAGCACTGGCAGGGGCCCCAGACGAGGAGGATTGGGGCTGTTCTGTGCAGAAGCATTGCACAGTGTAGGTGATTGTGTTATGTTTGCTATTTAAAAAAAGGAAAATCTTTGCAATCATTTTTAATTAAAAAAATATATAAATCAGGGTCTTTGTTAATGTGCTCTTCTTCCTATCAGACATGGGACTGCAAAACCCTGGAAGCAAGTGAAAGCAGGATGGAAGATGGTCAACTGCAGGTCAGAAGCACTTCTCAATGAAGTGTGTAAACACAGCTCTACGTCAGTCTCCCACCTCCACCTCCACTAACACACAGACCGTCCATCACAGATTTCAATCAGCAAAAAATAATTATGGATGGCCGCACATTCAGTAAAATCACCTTTATTTTTATCAAGTCCATAAAAACATGTCCAAACACACAAATAGAGGGGAACAGCATCACCACTTACGCGTTTCACACTACCTTAGCGCTTAGGGCTCTTTCACACGGGCGGCCCGTTCACATCCGCCTGCTAGTTTTTAATGCCGACCTGAATGGGCTCTCTGTGCTCCTCTATGGAGCCGCGGATGTCAGCGGTGACATGCCCGCTGACATCCGACCCGCTCCAATCCGCCAAAGTGTGACAGAGGAAAAACCTACTTTTCCATCTGTCTGGCGGATCCGATCGGGTGAACACGGACAGACGGTCCATGTTCATCTGATCCCCCCATAGGGGAGAGCGGAGAGAAGACAGGGCGGTCCCTGCACAGTGTGCGGTGACCGCCCTGTCATCCATGGGCTCAGCGGGGATCAACGGAGCGATTCCCACTGAGCAAGCGGAAGTTTACGGGGCGGATCATTACTGATCCACCCCGTGTGAAAGAGCCCTTAGGCATAGCTCACTATGAATTTTTTTCTGCTCGCCTCTCAATGAACTCAAAAATCTCAGAAGCGTCTCAAACTGATCTTCACCTGATGCCATCGACAAAAGCTCAAAGCTCTTCAACAAATGACCTTAGATTGGTAAAAACAAATTTTGTTTATGCTGTATGTTAACTAGATGCCGACCGCCCGCCGTCATATTACTGAGGGACGGTGGCTCTGCTGGGCGAGAGCCTGTAGCGCCACGTCCGCTCTTTAGTGGCCTCTAGGGGGCGCGTGCGCACCGCCAGAGGTGGCGCGCGCGCGTCCCCGCTCGCCCCCGAGTCCCGCGCGCGTGCCCAGCGGGAATCCGTCCGTCCGACATGTCTGCTGGTTAGTACACTAACCAGCAGACATATCTTCCCGCACATGCGTCGAATGGATTTGACGCATGCGCGGAAGTGTTTTACTTCCTGGTGCGGTGACGTGGCGGCGTCAACGTCATCGCCACGTCACCACGCTGTCTGCCGGCGGGGATTTTGGTTTGATCGTGTGTACAGCGATCAAACCAGAAACAGCCCAGCAGACAAATCTGATCAAATCGGTCTGTCAGACCGATTTTAACAGATTTATTTGGTTGTGTGTACGCGGCCTAAGTCTTTCCCTGTGAATGCATTATAGAAAAATAAATTCTTTATCAGTTCTTGCCATAACAACATATATTTCCTATAAATAGTGTTGGTGAGACTGATTGTTTATCTACTTATTTCAGTAGAGAGCTAAGTGGTTTGTGTACATATTTTAGAGGCCACGAGAATGTTTGCAATTAAAGCAAATGTACAAATACAGAAGAATATAAAAACCATGGCCCAGATTCACGTACATCTGCGCATTATTGGACCGGCGTAGCGCACCGCCTTTACGTTAGACTTGCGCAATTTTGCCGCGTAATCACCCTATTCTCGTAGCTTTTGCGCAGAAAATTGCGCATGCGTAACGTTATTTCAGAGGCGTAAGGCGGAGTAATACAAATTGGGAAGGACGTGGGCGTGTTACATTGAAATGAGCCGTGACCCCATGCAAATGAAGGGCCGGCCGGCTCGCGCATGCGCGCTTGAAGGAGACCATGGTCAGCTCTGCTGTGCGCATGCTCACAACTCGGGAGCGGCGCAATCAGTGAAATTGGAAATGGACTAGAGCAACTTAGTGAACTACGCAAACAGCATAAATAGACAGACACAAACGCACTTGCATTGCAAAAGTACATCCCTTTGTCCCTTCCCATTTAACCAAGTGCTTTTGTCCTGTTGTTCGTTGCGTTGTGTTTTGTAGTTGTCAGATTAGTGTTCTGTGTGATCAAGTGTTTGTTAGTAGATCTTTGAAAGTGTTTTTTGATAAGTGTTTGAGAGACTGTTTGTTTGATATATTTCTGTTTGTTTGTTTTCTTGCTGATTTTTTGCTGTTTGTTTTTGTGACTGTTTTTTGCTGAGTGCTTGTGTGATTTTTTGGGTGTTAGTTTTCTCTTTGTGTGTGTTCTTGCTTGATTGGTTCGTTTTTTTGGTGAGTGCCAGGGGCACAGGAGGGGGCCCACCATGCCGTATTAGGCTGACAGCGGAGGAGCGTGCGGTGACCCTGACCTTTCATCGGCATGAAGTGGAGGGCCTGCCCGGCTTTGACTCAAGTCTGAAGCCCATGGTGCCAGGTAAGTATTTTTTTTAATATCAGGTGTGTAGCATGTGTGGGGGTGTAACGCCACTGGCGTTCCTTTCCCTTTCTCCTCGGAGCTTCTCTCCTCCCCAGACATCCACAGTGAAACAGGCGCATCACTTCCGGTGCGCACTGTTTTGCGTTCCACGCTGGAACGCGGAAGTGCGCCCAGCGTGATGCACATTCTCCCGCGCCGCGCGCACTATTTAAAGCCCTAGAAATGACGGCAGGTTGTTCCACTATTTTGTTGGGCACCTGCCGTCACCTGGGACCACTCAGAACTCCCCACCTGTAATAACAAGGTCCAGTACTCAAGCAAGTGGGTGGAACCCCGCTTCCCATAGGAACCAGGAACCTACCATCTCTCAGAACCCTGCTTCCAGGAACTCTGCACTACTCTCCATCAAACCTGCAATTACCCAGGTCCAGTGCTTTCTTGATTGGATCCACCCTGCTGCAGCTGTCTACTTGAAATAGGAGCTGACACTCCAAAACCTGCTGAAACCGCAAGTATTTTGAGTATTAGACAGTAACTACTACCAGGCTAGTGCTTTCAGAAGATGCTCTGTATAAATGCTATGACTTGATGATATTGTTCCTTATTACAACACTTTGACTGTTTAATCATACTATGAACAGGAACTACCATTGAATACCATACTTGATGTCCAACTACTCATGGTCCGAACCTATAGGGTCATATCATTGTTAGAGCACTTTGACTGATTAATCATACTATGAACATGATCTGCCATTGAATACCATACTTGATGTCCAACTACTAATGGTCCGAACCTATAGGGTCATATCTATGTCTGCTTATCATTAGCTTGATTCATCAATTTATCTATACTTGACATATCTATGCCTGCTTATCATTGAACTGAATACGCTCCTTTTTGGTTGGTCTCCAAACAGAGGTTGTGATGAGATAAACCCTTAACTTTCTGTTTATACAAGAGAGTGCAGTTGTGGTTTAATCTGAGAAACCTCTCTAGCTGGAACTCTATTAAGTTATCTAGAAACAAAATAACGTGACTGTAACATAATAGTGGAACCTCATATATAACCTAATGGATCCAGCGGAACTTGCCAACCATCTGGTAGGATTGTCACAGCGTGTGGACACTCTTACCAACACTGTTAACGACCTCCGTTTAGAAAACGAGGCACTCCGAAATCATAATGTTGCTCAACCAAGGGATAGACCTGAACCCAAGGTCTGCGTTCCCGAACCCTTTTCAGGAGACAGAAAATATTTCCGTCAATTTATTAGTTCTTGCCGTCTTATGTTTGAGTTGCGCCCCCGAACCTACCATTCTGACAGAATCAGAATCCTTACTTTAATATCCTATCTCAAAGGGGAACCAAGAGTTTGGGCCGATACCTATGTTGAGGAACATGGAGATCTACTTGGAACCTTTAACACTTTTCTAGATGAAATGTCGCTCCTTTATGAGGACCCTAACAAACAGCTTACAGCTGAAAACACCATCAGAAACCTTAAACAAGGTAAAAGACCAGTAGAGGATTACATCTCTGAATTTAAGTGCTGGTGCCGTGATACTATGTGGACCGACATTTCTCTCAGAAATCAATTTCGTCTTGGACTCTCAGAACCAATGAAAGATGAACTTGCTCGAGTTGAAATTCCAAATACTATGGAGGATCTCATGCACCTCTCCCTCTCCATCGACCGTAGACTTAGAGAGAGGAAGGCCGAGCGACTTAATTCATATCAGCCTACACCTCCCAGAAGGTCCAGGTCCCCTCCTAAGGAGGTTCCAATGGAGGTCGCAGCAATCAAAGGCCCACTATCCCCAGAGGAAAAACAAAGACGCAGAGCCCAAAATCTCTGTCTTTACTGCTCTGCGCCTGACCACATCGTCTCTACTTGCCCACTCCTTAAGAGGAGGTCTGAAGGTAACCTGCGTTGCATTAATAAGATTGATGTGCCCCGAACTTCCACTAGTAATTATGTTTTTCTTACACTTACTTTACAGTGGGACCAAGATAGAAGTACCATTGATGCGATGATTGATACTGGTGCCTGTGGCAATTTCATCGATACAGAATTTGTTAATTTAAATAAAATCCCCAGTGTGTTTAAGCAACATCCGTTGTCTGTCACTTTTATTGATGGCTCTACTTCCTCGTATGGGCCTGTACACACTCAAACTTCACCTTTGTTGGTATCCTGTGGCAATGGCCATACGGAAACCCTTGTGTTTGATATCATTCGTTCACCCACTTTTCCTATAATTTTAGGCTTACCATGGTTACTTCTTCACCAACCAACATTCCAGTGGCTCAGTAACTCAATTATTCTTGATTCCTCATTTTGTGAACATACCTGTTATCCTGTATATAACTTGCTTTTGACCACTGAACAAAACAATGCTCTCCCTTCCTACTTAAATGATTTCTCCGATGTTTTTAGTAAAACTAATGCGGAAATACTTCCTCCTCATCGCATATATGACTGCCCGATTGACCTCATTCCAGACTCCCCCCTGCCAACCGCTCGAATTTATCCCCTCTCCCAACCAGAGCTTGTTCATCTCAAAGACTACCTCGATGACAATCTGAGGAAGGGTTTCATTAGGCCGTCCACTTCCCCGACAAGCGCCGCAATGTTTTTTGTAAAGAATAAGGACGGTTCACTTCGACCTATTATTGACTACAGGTCCCTCAATAATATCACAATAAAAAATCGGTATCCTTTACCTCTCATTCCGGAGCTCATAGAACGTCTCCAGACCTCCAAAATCTTTACAAAATTAGATCTTAGGGGCGCCTATAATTTGATCAGAATTCGTTCTGGGGACGAATGGAAAACCGCCTTCAAGACCCGCTATGGACTATTCGAGTATATGGTTATGCCTTTCGGGTTGTGCAACGCCCCCGCAACTTTCCAAAGGTTCATTAACGATATTTTTCGGGACTTGTTAGACATTTGCGTTGTAATTTATCTTGATGACATTTTGATTTTCTCAGACAACCTCAAGGAACATACTAAACATGTACGATGGGTACTATCAAGGCTTAGAACACACCGCTTATACGTTAAGCTGGAGAAGTGTGTCTTCAACCAAACCAGTATTTCATTTCTTGGCTATCAGATTACTCCCGATGGGATCCAGATGGATCGTTCTAAAGTTGAATGCATCCTCTCTTGGCCTATTCCCCAGTCCAGAAAGGCCTTGCAACGATTTCTTGGGTTTTCAAATTATTACCGCAAATTCATTAAGAATTTCTCAGAAATTGTAAAACCTCTGAATGCCCTAACTAGTAAAAAAACACCTTTCAGCTGGACTGTACAAGCGCAGAAGTCTTTTGATGCACTTAAACTTTCTTACACCTCTGCTCCAATCCTCCAACTACCTGACCCTCAGTGTCATTTCACCTTAGAAGTGGATGCTTCTCACTTCGCTTTAGGTGCCGTCCTTTCACAACAAGCTACCCTATCTGAACCTCTACACCCAGTCGCATTCTACTCTAGAACTTTAAATTCTGCAGAGAAGAATTATCCTATCGGTGAGAAAGAACTACTGGCAATAAGAGATGCCTTAGCAAACTGGAGGCATCTCCTAGAAGGTTCTACGCACCCTGTATTGATTCTCACTGATCACCGTAACTTACAACATTTAAAGGCCTGCAAGACTCTCTCTGCCCGTCAAGTCAGGTGGAGCTTGTTCTTTGATAGATTTGATTTTCTTATATCTTATAGACCAGGCACCCAGAATTTAAAGGCTGATTCATTGTCCCGGATCAATGAAGAACAGATCATTGAAGGTCCTCCTTCTTCTATCATCCCTTCTAACCGCTTTATTGGAATAGCCTCTTCCTTTCGAGAATTAATATCCCAGAACACACCCAACGATGTCTCCTCTTTACCTAAAGGAACCTCAAGGCAATCAGATGGTACATACACTTTTAAGAATAAGCTATATGTTCCTCCCAGCCTACAATTGACTCTTCTTAAACAGTTACATGACTCCCCACTAGCCGGCCACCCGGGTATCAATAAGACAATACATCTCCTTAGAAGAGATTATTGGTGGCCCCATATGGCTAAAATGGTCCATGAATACGTTAATTCCTGTCTCATCTGCGCTAGTAATAAACTATCAAGAAAACCTCCTTTTGGTCTTTTATCCTCCATTCCCATACCAAACCGGCCCTGGGAGGTTGTCTCGATGGACTTTATTGTCGATCTTCCTCGGTCAAACGATTCAAATACTATCATGGTCACAGTTGATCTACTCACAAAGATGGCACACTTCATTCCTTTAAAAGATTTACCAACTTCTTCTGAAACAGCAACAGCTTTCATCAATAATGTCCTCAGATTACATGGCCTTCCTTCTCAAATCATTTCTGATCGAGGATCTCAGTTCATCTCTAAGTTCTGGAAGGCGCTATGTCATGCACTAGGAATTGACCACCGCATGTCTAGTGCTTATCACCCCCAAACAAACGGACAGACAGAAAGGGTTAACCAGATCCTAGAACAATATTTACGTTGTTATTGTACACACTTGCAAGATGATTGGTACCAACTGCTTCCCCATGCTGAATTCTCTTACAATAATGCCACCAGTTCTTCATCCAGATTTTCACCATTCTATGCAAATTATGGTTATCACCCACAAAGTATACCGTCCACTGTCCTCTCAAACAAAGTTCCTGCTGTAAGACAATACCTTTCAACCCTAAAGGACACTCTGCGAATTCTTCATAATAACTTAGAAGCTGCTCAGAAACGACAAAAACGGTATTATGACGCTCACAGATCAAAACCACCTGTCTACAAGGTAGGAGACCTTGTTTGGTTATCCACCAAAAATCTACGTCTCAAAATACCCTCCAAGAAACTTGGCAGACAATTCACTGGCCCTTTCCCAATATCACATGTGATAAATCCTAACGCAGTCAAATTAACTTTACCAACTGATTGGAAGATCCACTCCTCCTTCCATGTTTCACTCCTTAAACCATTTGTACCAAACCCATTCCCCAACAGGGATTCAGTTCCCCCACCTCCAGTTGAAATTTTGGGTGAAACTGAATATGAAGTTGAGAAAATTTTGGATTGTAGAAAAAGGGGTTCTACTTTCCAGTATTTGATACGTTGGAAGGGTTACAGTCAACTCGAAGACTCCTGGGAAGACTCTTCACACCTCCATGCTCCTCGCCTTATCAAACTATTCCATCGTAGGTACCCCAACCGACCATGTCCGACAAAGTGCACTCTAGGTGCCCCCTTGAGGAGGGGAGTATGTAACGCCACTGGCGTTCCTTTCCCTTTCTCCTCGGAGCTTCTCTCCTCCCCAGACATCCACAGTGAAACAGGCGCATCACTTCCGGTGCGCACTGTTTTGCGTTCCACGCTGGAACGCGGAAGTGCGCCCAGCGTGATGCACATTCTCCCGCGCCGCGCGCACTATTTAAAGCCCTAGGAATGACGGCAGGTTGTTCCACTATTTTGTTGGGCACCTGCCGTCACCTGGGACCCCTCAGAACTCCCCACCTGTAATAACAAGGTCCAGTACTCAAGCAAGTGGGTGGAACCCCGCTTCCCATAGGAACCAGGAACCTACCATCTCTCAGAACCCTGCTTCCAGGAACTCTGCACTACTCTCCATCAAACCTGCAATTACCCAGGTCCAGTGCTTTCTTGATTGGATCCACCCTGCTGCAGCTGTCTACTTGAAATAGGAGCTGACACTCCAAAACCTGCTGAAACCGCAAGTATTTTGAGTATTAGACAGTAACTACTACCAGGCTAGTGCTTTCAGAAGATGCTCTGTATAAATGCTATGACTTGATGATATTGTTCCTTATTACAACACTTTGACTGTTTAATCATACTATGAACAGGAACTACCATTGAATACCATACTTGATGTCCAACTACTCATGGTCCGAACCTATAGGGTCATATCATTGTTAGAGCACTTTGACTGATTAATCATACTATGAACATGATCTGCCATTGAATACCATACTTGATGTCCAACTACTAATGGTCCGAACCTATAGGGTCATATCTATGTCTGGAACTTATAAAGCTTATAAAACAAAAGCTAAATTTGCCCCCAGCATAGCCAATCTCTTCATGGCTGAATGGGAAGATAAAACCATATTCAATGTTAAGAGAGAGGAACTGTTACTATACCGCAGGTACATAGACGACCTGTTCTTTGTATGGACAGGGACACTAGTATCTCTAGAACTCTTTTTAGAAGTTTTGAATAAAAACAACCAGAACATTAGTCTAACATGTGAATACAATTGTCAGAATGTGCATTTCTTAGATCTCCAGATATATAGAAATGGAGATAAATTGGGAACAAAAGTGTATTTCAAACCCACTGACGCAAATAGCTACTTACCAACGAAAAGCGGACATCACCCCACCTGGCTTAGAAATATACCCAAAGGTCAGATAATGCGAGTACGACGTAACTGTACTGAAGATACTGATTATGTCATACAAGCAGGGCTCCTTAAGAATAAATTTATGGAGAAGGGTTACTGTGAAGTGAAATTGAATAAACTTATAGAAGAACTACGAGTAGTCCCTGTACCCTCTTTCCCAAATACTGCCTCGTCCTCCTCTCGATTGCATAACAACCTTGAATGGAGTTTTATTTCTGGATACCATTCACAATATAAAGAGGTTGAAAAGATCTTTTCTTCTCACTGGCACATTCTTTTTTTGGACAAAGTCTTGAGATATGTGATTCCAGAAAAACCCTCCTTTATCTATAGGAAGGCTCCTAGCTATGGAGATAGGATCATTAAAAAAGTCTTAGACCCCCCTAGGAAACCCACTATATTTTGGGAAAAAAATGGTTTTTTTTGCATGCAGAAAATGTGGTCCCTGTAGGGAAGTCCTCAGCCGGGTCAGAGGCCTCGAGAACTTTACATCCAGTAATAATGTTTCTTTTGCGATTAAGGACTTTCTCACTTGCAATACCACCTATATTGTTTATTTCTTAGAATGCCCGTGTAAATTACTTTATGTGGGCCGTACAAAAAGAAAATTAAAAATCAGAATTGCAGAACATATTGCAAACATAAAACTGGGTTACAAAGACCATAACGTATCGTTGCACTTCAAATTGCATCATAACGAAAACCCGGCAGGTCTCAGATTCTGGGGGGTGGAACAGTTAAAACCCCCCTGGAGAGGATGTAACCGAGTGAGGGAACTCTCCAAACTGGAGACCAAATACATTTATTCTGCTGACACTTTGGCTCCTAAGGGACTAAATGTCGAATTAGATATAAATTGCTTTATTAGTGATGTTTAATATTGCTTTATTAGCAAAGTCTAATACTCTCCTATCTACTTTATATATTTATGCATAATGTCTATTTTAGATATATTGTATTTTATTTTATGCACAATTGATTATATATTTTATATTCTTAGAGTTGAACGTTTTTATCTGTATTATTTATATATTTTCCTTGCCCATTTATCTACCTCTATGGATATAGGAAATTTTGTATAAGCAGTGAGCTTTTTGAATATATGTTTATGTTTTGCATTCTGTATTTGCTTCTATCGATGTGGCACATGTATTTGTGTGCTATATGAGAAGCAAATCTATCTGTATTTAGATCAGATTCACGGTTATTTTGTTTTTTAGAATTATTTAATTGGTTTCAAATATCTAATTGTTTCCAAAAAATCATTAATATCCTTTAGTATTCAGTTTTAGTCCACTATCTCTTTTTTAGTGCTTTTTAGTGTTTTTACTGAAAGGTTGTATCATCTAAATATATATGTATATGCAGTAATGCTTATATATAAAATGTTTCTATTGTTTCCAAAGTGCCTTGTTATGCTCTATGTGGTGTTCACTAACCCCAGAAGCAACATGTTGTACAATATTATACTATTTCTGAACGAGTCTTTCTACTGTGCTTTCCCTTCAAAATTTCTTCTAAAAAAGAAATAAGATCGGATCGTTATAGCGCGGGCTATATGGTAAATTGGTTCCCCGTTTTATATTACATGTGCTCCTTAGTTTTATCCTGTGATAGCGTACTGATTGTATGCCCCTCTCTGTATCTGTCTTTGAGCGACTCGGTGGTGGACCAATAGGGGAGCTTTCCGCGCCGTAATAGCAGCCAATGACGGAACAGGAGGGTACATATAAACATCTAATCTCTGCCGCTCAGCCACGCCCTCAGTTGAAGTCCATTGGTAGACGAAACCGGTCAGGGCTGGGCTAACGCGGCGATACCGGAAGTGACGTGATCTGCGCTCCACCGGTGGTTTTTGACCAGGAAGGACCATTTGCTCTGTTCTGTTTAAAGACATTACATGTGTGCTTCTGGGATTCCTGAGACCATCCGATACTCGTCATTTTTTGCTCATTACTACTGATTCATGGTACGTACACTGTGAGCGGGGATCTTATGTGTGGTGAAGGGTTATTGCTTTTTAAATAAATTAAAACCGAATTACACTATTTGGAGTTTCATTTGTTTCTATATGGAGCGTTCCTCCCTGCCTAGCTGATGGATGGTATGGTGGAAAGATACCTGTGTAAGGCCTGATATCACTGGCCCTCTGGTGAGTTTAACCCCCAAAGGGGAGTGTGCCTCACGCGTGGTGGTCTTCTGGGACAAGGTGGAAAGATTTTGAAAATTCCTTGAGTTGTTCACATCACCTCTCTATCTTTTCTACGCCATCTTAGCTTGATGTTGCTGGACATTTATCCAACATTGTTTAGCGCTGTTTTATCATTTTGAACTTTGTTCTAATTATGATATTTTGTTTTATAAGCTTTCAATCAGCCTTGTGCTGATGTTTTTTAGACAGCTGCTCTGATTCACCTTTTCTCTGTTTTTTGGATATTAGGTTGGTGTAATATTTTATATATTATTAATTATTCATTTTACTTTTCCTACCATTATTTAATTATTAGCATCTGTGGCGCTGAGATGTGCCTCTAGGCCTTTGTGAAGCACACTTTGTTCCATATCTGTTTGTTTATCTCTATTTTATAGTGATATAACTATTTTTCTCGTAAGCAGCCATGGATGCATTGTTTTTTCTGAGTAGTAGAACTGTTGATTTGGATAGTATTTTTTCAGTAGATGAGCATACCTCCGCACAGGTTAATTTTAATGGTACTATGAGTGCTTTGGGTAACTGCCTTGAAAAACAGGTGAGAACCTGGTGGGACATCTGTACCTTTAAACAATATCTAAAGGAGCACATTATAGTAAGAAGTCTGAGGTGGGAGGTAGTCCCCCAAGATGGACTTACAGATTCTGAATCCATGACCGAGTGGCTTGATTTTTTCAATGGAGCCGGTCTTGAACTTCAGGAACTTATTTTAAAAAGAAAACTAAAAAAGATGACTAAGTTGGAAGCTAAAATTGAGGAGCTAAGGAAACAACTTGACCCTATTAAGGATACCCAACAAGTTATAGATTTTAATATTCGTATAAAAAAGAAATTAGAAAAAGTAGATAAGGAGACGCAGAAGAAAAAAATTAAAAAATTTCATCGTGATGTTGAAGACTTCAGGACAAAATCAATTTATGTTTGGCAGCAGTCTAATCCAACAACTTTCGGAGAGAGAGATGATCCTGGCATTATGGAAACACAACAGGTTGAAAATGTGGGAGCTTCACAACCCTCCAGTGATCAACCCTCTAGGGTCAGTGATGGGAGAACTCTCCCCACACCACAAGTGCCCATCTATCATTCCACACCGAATAGAAGGGGCTCTAACCATGGAAGAGGTAGATCCAGGAATAAGGGCCCTTCTAATTATTCTAACCAACGGCCACCTAATGAATATCAACTACCAGTGTACAATAGGTTTGAACCACTAAGAGATGATACAAATAGGCCGGGTTATCAAACATCACAGCCTTTTTTAGGAAGAGGCAGAGGGTGGCAGAGGAGAGGCAGGGGTTCGAACCAACACAGGGGACGACCAGTCACCTACCCCCAACAGCCCCCCCAATATCGGGAGTATTATCCCGTAGAGAACAACCAGAGCCAACCTTGGAGAGATTTATCCCAATGGGATCGGGACAGATTAGGGCAACCCAGAACAACGAGAGAAGAACAAGAGGATGTAGGGCCGGACGTAATGTCCAAAAAAAGAAGAAGGAACGAGCACGAAAGGAGTCACGACTAGGGGGTATTTTTAACTTGACAGATATAACGTTATCTGATAAAGAGACTAACATTTTAAACTTAGGTCTAAAATGTGGTCTACATCGCCCAATCAATAAATTTGATGTCTTTATTGATGTGCATAAATACGTACGCAGGTTAAATATGAAAAAATATTTTTTAAATAAAAACCTCAATACAGTAAAACCAGTGACAATTATTACTCCGGGACTTCAAACCTCGCTAGTACCTGTTGATAGTGGACTCCGTAATAAATCCCTTTTTAATCCTCAGGTTGGATCTAATCAACCACTTGATGTTTTTAAAGGACTAGTCTTACGAGATTTAGAGGGTATCACCCCTAAAAAGAATGTGAACCCCCGCTATATTAAAGAGGGTATTGAACTTTTAGAAGAGAGGAAAGATATCGTAGTAAGACCTGCGGATAAAGGAGGAGGTGTGGTCATTTTAACTAAAAGTTTTTATCAAAACCAATTGACTAATATGCTAATGGATAAGGCGACGTATCAGAAGTTAGATAAGGACCCCACTCCCCAATATGAAAAAAATCTTAAATTCCTTGTGGAAATGGGTTACCATAAAGGAGCCCTTTCCAATAAAGAAAGGAAATACCTAGTACCTAGTAATGGCCGTATACCAACCATTTACACCTTGCCAAAAATACATAAAGACTTGGTCCAGCCACCAGGAAGGCCAATTGTAAATGGTATTGGTTCTATTACATCACGATTAGGCCAATACCTCGATCACTTCCTACAAAAAAGTGTAAGCTCTACAAAAGCTTATCTGAAGGACACAAAAGATCTGCTGGTACTTTTGAAAGATATAAATTTGGTGGGGAGAGAAGAAGTTTATTTAGTCACCGCTGATGTAGCATCCCTTTATACGGTCATACAACATGACGATGCCCTTTTAGCACTAAATTGGGCATTGAGCCAGAGGGAAGACTTAGTGCATGTTCAAAAAGTTTTTTTACGTGATGCTTTGGACTTTTGTTTAGGGCACAATTATTTCTGGTTTGACGGTAACTTCTACTCCCAGAAGAGAGGCGTGGCAATGGGGGCTAAATTTGCCCCCAGCATAGCCAATCTCTTCATGGCTGAATGGGAAGATAAAACCATATTCAATGTTAAGAGAGAGGAACTGTTACTATACCGCAGGTACATAGACGACCTGTTCTTTGTATGGACAGGGACACTAGTATCTCTAGAACTCTTTTTAGAAGTTTTGAATAAAAACAACCAGAACATTAGTCTAACATGTGAATACAATTGTCAGAATGTGCATTTCTTAGATCTCCAGATATATAGAAATGGAGATAAATTGGGAACAAAAGTGTATTTCAAACCCACTGACGCAAATAGCTACTTACCAACGAAAAGCGGACATCACCCCACCTGGCTTAGAAATATACCCAAAGGTCAGATAATGCGAGTACGACGTAACTGTACTGAAGATACTGATTATGTCATACAAGCAGGGCTCCTTAAGAATAAATTTATGGAGAAGGGTTACTGTGAAGTGAAATTGAATAAACTTATAGAAGAACTACGAGTAGTCCCTGTACCCTCTTTCCCAAATACTGCCTCGTCCTCCTCTCGATTGCATAACAACCTTGAATGGAGTTTTATTTCTGGATACCATTCACAATATAAAGAGGTTGAAAAGATCTTTTCTTCTCACTGGCACATTCTTTTTTTGGACAAAGTCTTGAGATATGTGATTCCAGAAAAACCCTCCTTTATCTATAGGAAGGCTCCTAGCTATGGAGATAGGATCATTAAAAAAGTCTTAGACCCCCCTAGGAAACCCACTATATTTTGGGAAAAAAATGTTTTTTTTGCATGCAGAAAATGTGGTCCCTGTAGGGAAGTCCTCAGCCGGGTCAGAGGCCTCGAGAACTTTACATCCAGTAATAATGTTTCTTTTGCGATTAAGGACTTTCTCACTTGCAATACCACCTATATTGTTTATTTCTTAGAATGCCCGTGTAAATTACTTTATGTGGGCCGTACAAAAAGAAAATTAAAAATCAGAATTGCAGAACATATTGCAAACATAAAACTGGGTTACAAAGACCATAACGTATCGTTGCACTTCAAATTGCATCATAACGAAAACCCGGCAGGTCTCAGATTCTGGGGGGTGGAACAGTTAAAACCCCCCTGGAGAGGATGTAACCGAGTGAGGGAACTCTCCAAACTGGAGACCAAATACATTTATTCTGCTGACACTTTGGCTCCTAAGGGACTAAATGTCGAATTAGATATAAATTGCTTTATTAGTGATGTTTAATATTGCTTTATTAGCAAAGTCTAATACTCTCCTATCTACTTTATATATTTATGCATAATGTCTATTTTAGATATATTGTATTTTATTTTATGCACAATTGATTATATATTTTATATTCTTAGAGTTGAACGTTTTTATCTGTATTATTTATATATTTTCCTTGCCCATTTATCTACCTCTATGGATATAGGAAATTTTGTATAAGCAGTGAGCTTTTTGAATATATGTTTATGTTTTGCATTCTGTATTTGCTTCTATCGATGTGGCACATGTATTTGTGTGCTATATGAGAAGCAAATCTATCTGTATTTAGATCAGATTCACGGTTATTTTGTTTTTTAGAATTATTTAATTGGTTTCAAATATCTAATTGTTTCCAAAAAATCATTAATATCCTTTAGTATTCAGTTTTAGTCCACTATCTCTTTTTTAGTGCTTTTTAGTGTTTTTACTGAAAGGTTGTATCATCTAAATATATATGTATATGCAGTAATGCTTATATATAAAATGTTTCTATTGTTTCCAAAGTGCCTTGTTATGCTCTATGTGGTGTTCACTAACCCCAGAAGCAACATGTTGTACAATATTATACTATTTCTGAACGAGTCTTTCTACTGTGCTTTCCCTTCAAAATTTCTTCTAAAAAAGAAATAAGATCGGATCGTTATAGCGCGGGCTATATGGTAAATTGGTTCCCCGTTTTATATTACATGTGCTCCTTAGTTTTATCCTGTGATAGCGTACTGATTGTATGCCCCTCTCTGTATCTGTCTTTGAGCGACTCGGTGGTGGACCAATAGGGGAGCTTTCCGCGCCGTAATAGCAGCCAATGACGGAACAGGAGGGTACATATAAACATCTAATCTCTGCCGCTCAGCCACGCCCTCAGTTGAAGTCCATTGGTAGACGAAACCGGTCAGGGCTGGGCTAACGCGGCGATACCGGAAGTGACGTGATCTGCGCTCCACCGGTGGTTTTTGACCAGGAAGGACCATTTGCTCTGTTCTGTTTAAAGACATTACATGTGTGCTTCTGGGATTCCTGAGACCATCCGATACTCGTCATTTTTTGCTCATTACTACTGATTCATGGTACGTACACTGTGAGCGGGGATCTTATGTGTGGTGAAGGGTTATTGCTTTTTAAATAAATTAAAACCGAATTACACTATTTGGAGTTTCATTTGTTTCTATATGGAGCGTTCCTCCCTGCCTAGCTGATGGATGGTATGGTGGAAAGATACCTGTGTAAGGCCTGATATCACTGGCCCTCTGGTGAGTTTAACCCCCAAAGGGGAGTGTGCCTCACGCGTGGTGGTCTTCTGGGACAAGGTGGAAAGATTTTGAAAATTCCTTGAGTTGTTCACATCACCTCTCTATCTTTTCTACGCCATCTTAGCTTGATGTTGCTGGACATTTATCCAACATTGTTTAGCGCTGTTTTATCATTTTGAACTTTGTTCTAATTATGATATTTTGTTTCATATCTATGTCTGCTTATCATTAGCTTGATTCATCAATTTATCTATACTTGACATATCTATGCCTGCTTATCATTGAACTGAATACGCTCCTTTTTGGTTGGTCTCCAAACAGAGGTTGTGATGAGATAAACCCTTAACTTTCTGTTTATACAAGAGAGTGCAGTTGTGGTTTAATCTGAGAAACCTCTCTAGCTGGAACTCTATTAAGTTATCTAGAAACAAAATAACGTGACTGTAACAGGGGGAGGGGGTGAAAGGGAATATGTGGCAAGTGTGTGGATCCTCCAACCTGTGAATGTTTTGTGTCATCCACAGATGTGCAGGAGGGTGCAGGGCCATCTGGCCTGACCGCACCAACCCCAGGACAGCAGCCTAATGAGGCCCCCCCAACAAGGCCGGAGTCCGCGGAGGAGGTTCAAGAGGAGGAGGAGAATCATGAGGAGGAGGAGAATCATGAGGAGGAGGAGTCCATGTCAGGCACTGGACTTTTGGTTTTTGAGGACTCTTCCCCTCTGGCTGGCAGAGCCCCCCCCCTCCTCCCCCAACATGGCTCCCCTCCCAAGGGCCTCCCCTTCTCCCCGGCCACAAGCATCAGCTGGAGGCAGGAAGTCGTCCCAGAACACCAGGGGGGTGGCCGATCTCCTGCCCGCCACTCTGAGAAGGGACCAGTTCCTCCAGACCCGCCATCTGGGACAGGTCAGCCAGACATTGGTGCGGATGGAGGAGAGCCTGTCCTCCATCAAGGATACGCTGGGGAACCTGGACTCCCACTCCCGGGCTTTCACAACCTGCCTAAACGAACTGCAGACGACATCAGCAGGCATTGGGCAGGATGTGAGGGCCCTTACCCAGGCTATCCAGGCCAACACGGCAACACTTGGTGCTGCCCTGGACAGAATAGCCGTGGCCTAGGAGGATAGGCCGCCAGGTGGGCAGAGATCAGGGGCTGCTCCTCCTTCCCCGGTTTTCCACCTCCTCCATGAGTCTCCCCTGAGGGGCCGTGGCCGGGGGCGCCCCAGGTGTGGCTCCCGTGAAGGGCAATAATTTTTTTTTCCCCTTTTTTTATTTTTTTTTTGCTGGAAAATTTTTGATTTTGCTGGTCATTTTTTTTTTTTTTTTTTGGGGTTGTGAATGCTGTTTGAATGTGGGGGTGACATTCCTGCCGGAAAAGGGGTGTCACCCTCAATTTTGGTGGAGAAGGGTTCCCCAGGACCAGGGAGAAGTGATCCCCAGGTCCGTGTGAATGGTGTATGAATGTACAGTGACATAATTGGAGCCTTGGCGTGGCGTTGCTGCTCACAAGTCCAGCATGGTGGACTGGTGCCAATCCAATTTGATGTGGATGTGGGGTGTGTGTGCTAGGGACCACAGTGGTGTGCATGCATGCATTCTCATTGTGCCATGATTAATGTGTGTGTTTAATGTGCAAAGATGCCCAATGTGAGTTGTCTCCTGGCTGCTCTTCCCTCAGAAGAAGGGGTAGCCTCGGTTAGGGGGGGATTGTCTGGTTCAGGGGTCAGGTCATCACGTAGGTCAATCTGCAGGCCCTTTCTTACTGCGAAGTTGTGCAGCATGCAACATGCACCGATGATCTGGAACACAAAGTTTGGGGAATACAAGAGGGTACCCCCAGACTTATCCAGGCATCGGAAACGTGACTTCAGGAGGCCAAAGGTGCGCTCCACCACTGCTCGTGTTTGGGCATGTGCTTGATTGTATCTTTCCTCTCCTGGGGTTTGGGGGTTCCGGATAGGAGTCATGAGATGGGGTCCCAGTGGATATGCAGAGTCACCTGTAAGGGAAAAGACAGGAGGATGTTAGTCATGCATGTGCCCCTTGTGATGTGTGCATCATGGGAGGGGATAGTCATGCCTGCCACCCATGTCACTCACCAACCAGCCAGGTGTCCCCATACACGTTCTGATCGAATTCCATTCGGATGTGGCATTGATTGTATATGTAGCTGTCATGGCTGGACCCTGGGTGTTTGGCACGGACGTGCCATATGAGGCCTTGGGCATCGACTATCACCTGTACGTTGATGGAATGCCAATGCTTCCAATTGCGGTACATGTGCTCTGTCTCCTGGGGGGGCTGGAGTGCCACATGTGTGCAATCAATGGCCCCGATGGTGCGTGGGAATCTGGCAATTCTGTAGAAATCTGTCATTGCCTTCAGCCGCAGGTCCTCAGTGGTGGGTTTGATGATTTGGTTGGCAATGCGTCTGAGGATTGCAGGGACAACCTGGTGCACACATCTGCTCATGGAGGATTGTGACATCCCAGCCACCACTCCACTTGTACGCTGAAAAGAGCCACTGGCAAGGAAATTAAGTATTGCCATGACCTTGACCAGTGGCTGCACTGCATGTGAGCGGTGTGTTGGGCTGGTGATGTCCTCCTGCAGGGTTGTGGTTAATTCCAGGATGACATGAGGGGTGAATCTGAAGATACGATACACCTCAGAATCACTCATGCCAAACAGGTCTATACGGGTGCGGTATATCCTCTCCCGTGCCATCCTCCGTGCCATCCTCCGTGCCCTCATCCTTCTTTGTTCATCTAAAGTCAGTAGTATAGCTATGCGCGACGATGCCCCTGTCATGTTGGCATACAGATTGTTGTGCAACACGTGTGACTGCTGAGCTCCTCACTAACAGTGTTGCTTTATCTAACAAGTAGACTTTTTTTCTCTTTTTAGACCAGCTTTTATATGCTCTAATTTTAGACAGGACATTTTGCTGTTGCGCACACTGCGTAGCCTGCGCTGCCCCAACGTTCTTTTGTGGATCCCCGTAAGTCCCTCATTAGCATATTTGACTAGCAAATCAATGGTCTGTCTAGCGCAGTTTTGCGCGGACGAATGCGCCTGTCTAACGAAATTACGCCGGACCAAAAAAAGTAGACTTCTTGCGTATCTCGCTTTGGGGATGCCGTGCATCGAAACGCACGCGCACATTTAGACTTACGCACGCGCATCTCCTGTTGCGCAGGCGTAATCGCTCTGTGAATCTGGGCCCAAAACTCAGAAAAGTTTGGAGACGTTTATAATGTATTGTTGCTATTTCAATTGGGGCGAGTTGTTATGATGAAAAGAAACTCTACTGTGTAAATAACTAAAATGAAGTTCTTGCAGGCTTTCAGATGGAGTGTCAGCAAATGTATTAATGTGCGTATCCTAGTATCATCATAACAATTTAGATTTTATTTTCCAAATAATAGTTCAAATAGCTCCACCCAAAATGGGAGCAGGAACCTGGTTTTGACAGGCACCCCCTCCTACTTCCAGCTGAGTTTGGCGCTGAGCTCCCCCACAGTCCAATTAGAGAGCTCAGTGTGCATCACGCATGCGCAGTAGGAAACCGGCTGTGAAGCTCCATGGCTTCACTGCTGGTCTCTATTAGTAGAGATGGTGGCGGCAGCACCCGATAGCTGATTGAAAAATCGGCTTAGGTAAAGACACCGCTTGATTCCTGGACAGGTAAGAAGATGACTTTTAATGCTTTTTACAGGAGCCTGGAGCTCCTCTTTAAGTGTTTAATATTTTGTAAAATGCTTTTGATTATTTATAAAGCATTAAAAAAATTATTGGGTACTCGTCATTATTGTCATTATTGGTGTACCCATGTCAAGGTAAATATTATCTTTCATAAAAGCATACTTTTAAAGTATAGAAAATAAATAGATCATTCAACCAACAAAAAAGTTAGTAAACCTCTTTTAGGCTCCATGCACACTGAAGCTGAAACACTGCAGTTTATCTGCGTTTTGGCGTTTTAAAAAAAAAGCCCATTAACTGAACTCTATGTTAGCCTATGGGCTAGATTCAGGTAGATTGGAGCATCTTTGCTCTGGAGTAACGTTTCTCATTTACGTTACGCTGGCGAAATTTTAGGAGCAAGTGCTGTTATTCATGAAGCACTTGCTCCTAAAGTTGCGGCAGCGTATCGCAAATGAGCCGGCGCAATTCAAATTGGGCAGGGAACGGGGCGTGTATTATTTAAAATAAGCGCGATCCCGCGGCGAACGTACTGCGCATGCGTCGACTGTCAATGCATCCCATTGCGCATGCTCCAAATTCTGTCAGTGAACGTCAATGACGTCAAATCCCCATTCATGGACGTTTTACGCAAGCAACGCGATTATTTTTTTTTCCGACGCGATGACGACGGCTATACTTAACATAGGATACTCCACTAGGGGGCTGTTTTATCTTTACGCCGCATATCGCTTACGGAAACGTCGGAAAGTCACTGCGTCGCGCCCGAATACGATCGTGAATTTGCCGATTCCCGCTGATTAACATATTTTTTCAGCGTAAATCAGCGGGAACGCCCCCGGCGCCATTTTTAAATTAAAGTTGCGATGCGATGGCGAAATTCAATTACACCGATCGCATCGGAACTCCAACCCGGCGTTTCTTGTTTTCTGGTTACAGAAAACAGAAACGCCAGCTTAAAGTGACAGTTAGGCTGGAGTATCACTGATACTCCAGCCTAACTCTACCTGAATCTGGCCCTATGTGTCCATGCACAACTGGGCGTTTTTTAGCTTTAATGAGCTTTGGAGTTTATTGGCTTTTTTCTGAACGACTGAAATTTGCATTCAAAGTGCCATTTTTCGGCGTGAAAAAACATCAAAAACGCTATATGCTAATTAACGCTAATTAAAGGCCGTTTATGAGCTTTAAAAAAAATGCATTCTGGGAGTTTGTGAATGCATTCTGGGATTTTTGGAGTGTCCTAGTGTTTATACAATAAAAAAGCTCATTAACGCTGACGCTGATAAACGCTGATAAAAGCTGATAAAAGCTAGATTTTAAAGCAGCTTTTTCTGCCAGAAATTTGGCGTTCAAAACGCCAGTTTATCAGCTTCAGTGTGCATGGAGCCTTAGGATAACCCCAAAACGTATATGTTAGGCGGCGTACACACGACCGAGGTTCTCGCTGGAAACCAGCGAGAACCTCGCTGGAAGCTGCATTCCAGCGAGGACCTCGGCCGTGTGTACGCTCCTGGCTCGCCCCGCGCGTCGGGAATCCCGTCGAGCGAAAAGAGAGCACGCTCTCTTTTTGCTCGACGGCCCGCCTGGATGAATGGCTGGTTGCCATTCCCGACGGGCGGGTCGCCGATTTCGACGGCCGGCAGAGAACCTCGACGGGCGGAACGATGTGTTCTGCCCGTCGAGGTTCTCTGCCGTGTGTACGCGGCTTCAGATTGCTCTAATTTTAGTAGCAACATGGAGGATGGATTGAAACTGTCTTTATTTTTGCAAGACCAAGCATCACAGGAAATTGGCCTTCTGCGTTTTAACATGAGCCATATGTCTCAACTGAAAGAAATAGTGGCACTTAAGCAAATATATAAATTAATGGGTGGAAAGGAAGGTGGCACTAGAAAATTGCATTCTTATTTATTTATAAACCCTCTGTTCACAATATACAATCACTTTGCTGGCTGGCAGTCCTCTTGATCTCTTCCTGTGCCAAGTACTTCATAATATTTGAAACTAATTTACCTGAAAGGTAATACATGTATACTCTCAGGAGATGTGAGCCTTCGAGTGGTTTAAAAACCAGGGACCTTGTGGTGAGAGGGGTAATGTTATTATTTTAAGGGGTTGTTACCGTCAAGATGCTGAGAACCAGCTTGAACATTGATGAGCCACTGCCCTCTAAGCTCACATTTATTTGTCAACATAAATGATCACTATAAATGATTATAAGTAGAGAAATGAGGAAGGTGAAGAAACTGCTACAAAATTTTATAAAGACGTTTATTGCCGACCAGTCTGGCCCATTGTATTAGTTACTGTGTCCAGCACTAAACAATGCAGGAATTAATGACCAAAACTTTTTTGTGTTTTCTTAGGAGACTGATCACCCTTTGTAACAATGGTCTTCGAAGTTTTGCTAGTTTGTTATTTATTTTTTTATTTATTTTTTAATAGATTTTGTTGAAAGATGCATCATACAGAGTATAACATCGATAGTTATAGTAATTTTTGCACAAAACGGCATGTATGACGAAGTGTAATAGAACACATAACAATAACAAGGAGTCTTGTAGCCTAGGGGTGACGTAGTAATAAGGCCCCACATGGGGTGGGGGGGGGGGGGTAACAAAACATGCATGTAATTGCATTGCAAGGGTATTAACCTACTTAATGAAAAAAAGTAACTGGATGGATCTAAGGATGAGGAGGGTCCCTAGGGATACCAAGAGGGTACTGTTGGATGATTTCAAGAAGAGGTGTGGGGCAGGGAGAGGTTGGGAAAGGAGAGAGGATAGGGGAGAAAAGCACCAAGTTATTGCTAGAAACTGGTACAGGTGCATAGATATAGGATTCCTTATGTTGCGGTTCTGTCAGTCAGGAGAGAGCAGCGCCATGGTGTAGGGGAGGCCCGTGATATGAGAAAGAGAGTTTCTAGAAATTTGCCATATTTATAGGAGTGAGGCCGCGTACACACGACAGAGGTACTCGACGGGCGAAACACATCGTTTTCCCCGTCGAGTTCCTTGTTCGGCCGTCGAGGAAAAAGAAGACATGCTCTCTTTTTGGCTCGATGAGTTCCTCGACAGTTTTCTCCGCGAAAAGTGTACACACGACCGGTTTTCTCGGCAGAATACATCTCCCATCAAGTTTCTTGATGGATTCTGCTGAGAAAACCGGTCGTGTGTACGCGGCCTGAGTGTTGAGACCATGAAAGCTTGCCATTTGTGGTTGAAACGTGTTTTGGCTTTTTTACAGTATGTGTTAAATCTGTTTTGAGCTTGTCCTTGTAGAGTAGTTGTAGGAGATCTCGTTTGACTTGTGAGGGGTTTGGGCTAACATTGGAGATCCAGTTTTACAGGATTAGTTTGGTATTTTAATGTGTAGCTCATGACAATAACAAAGTGTTGACACACAGTTATCTGCAATGATACATTTGAGTTTGGGTGAGCTTTTTTCATGTACGTGGTGGAAGAGTCTGGTATGCAGAGGGAGGCCTCCCTTACACCTCTGACTCGAGGCCCCTGATAGGGAAGACAGGAGGCACACGAGAGCCTGGTAAACTTGCTGGTAGATGAGCTGGACCGGTTCTGGAACAAACAGGCTCAATTCAGCAGACTGGAACAGCTTGGACTGGAACCAGGACAGACAGGAATCGTTAAGCGGACTGGACTGGAACTAGGAACAGACTGGAACCGTTCAGGAGACTGGACTGGAACTAGGAACAGACTGGAACCGTTCAGCTGGACTGGAACTAGGAACATACTGGAACTGTTCAGCTAGACTGGAACTAGGTACAGACTGGAACCGTTCAGCAGACTGGACTGGAACTAGGAACAGACTGGAACCGTTCAGCTGGACTGGAACTAGGAGCTCAGGCAGGTGCAGGCAGATGGACTGGAGCAGTAGACACACAAGTCCAAAGCAGGTGAACACTGAAGCAGGGTCAGATACAAGCAGGTTCAGTAACTGGCTGGTGGAAGGGTAGCAGAAGGAGTAGGCAGGAACGTCATCTCAGGTACAGGCAGGTTCGGCAACAGGCTGGCAGCAAGGTAGCAGAAGGAACAGGCAGGCACGTATTCAACACAGGCCGAGGTCAGATGCAGGCAGATAAACAGGGTAGTCAGAGCAAGCCGGGTATGGTTACCTATAGCAGAGTGCAGATAAACGACAATCATAGGTCTCAGATACCAATTCAAGGAAGTAAGGCAGCTTAAATAGCCTATTGGGGTGGGACAGAGGAACGACTATAGCTGCCATCTTGATTGCTGGTGTGTCCTTCCTGACAGCTTCCTGACAGCTTTAGACATCACATCCCACAGATGCTTATACCCAGCCAGATCTGAGAAATCTTTCTTGTCAGACAGTTAGGGGGAAACACAAACTCGTAAGCTCAGCTCTTCACAGCATCAATGCTATCCCAAGGAAACTGTACAAGAGGCCTTTTTCCCAGTAGTTCCAAGTCACCACCCAAGGTTACCTCTGCAACACCAGGGACATTAAGATGACAGAACCCAAGGTTAGCAGTTCATTTCAGGAGCAGTGAGGTCTAATTACTCCATACCACAGCAGTACATACCACAGCAAGGCAACTACCTCTTTTCCCAAACAGAGTCAATTCACCTCATGTGATCAATGACTGCAGAAAAGATATTACTTGTTGCACTTACATACTTACATTTACACGTTTTCCAAGATTGTTTTCTTAAACTCTCTTACTTCTGATCACAGGGAAGGAGAATCCCAAATCCAGGACCACACCATGTGCCAAAACGACTTCCCCTCAAGCAAGATCATTCCCAATAACAAATGTCCCAATTGGAATGTATTTACCAAAATAATGAATATTTACTGATAAATAACTCTTCAATGTAAATATGTACTGTACATTCCTAGTGAAGCGCCCCCCCTCCTTATTTCGTGGGGTGTTACACTAAAGTTAGTGGGGAATGGGAGAGTTAAGTTTGCTCCCATTCGCAAATGATTTAGAATGGTGCTGCTGCAGGCTCAAGTTAATCGCCTGTCCGGGGGCACTTCACCACTCTGGCGAGAGTGACGACGTTTAAACTTGACGATGCTGAGAGCAGGCTTTCTCTCTCTTTGATATCCAAGGCCTGATAATGTAGTTCTCTCTCTGCTCATCAACCTTTCTCTATTGTGTTCTGTGTTGATGTTGGCCGTGTTGGGCCCTGGAATAAAGCATTGAAAACTCAAGTTGATGTCTGGACACTTGCTCTGTATCCACCCTCACCAATATTATCCGTAGACAAGAACCACTGGTAACACAACATGCCGGTCCCAAACTAATCAGCGGCTCCTTCCTACACTAGTAAAACAGGAAACAGTGCTCCACTAGATCATATTTCAATCATTAAACTATGCTTCAATAGAAAAATATATTGCTCACAGTCTTTGCCATCAGAATGACACACTATACTAAAGTTATTCTGTACTTGTAGTAAAAGTTGCTTTCCTCAGAGGGGGAGCACAGGTCCCAAGAGAACTTACATTATTGCTGTCTTCATTGAGTCTTCATTGAGCTAGAAATCCGGATGGAGGCACTTCTAGGATCTTAAAAAAAAAAATCTTAGAAGATTTTTAGAAGATCCTAGGAGTGCCGCCATCTGGATTTCTTTCCCAATGTATACAGTTGTGAGCTGGGCTGAACATCCTTTCAGACTGAGGACCTGAAGCAGAGGTTGTTCTGTCATATTTTCTTCCAAAGTTAAAAAGTCCTCTCATGCATATATTACTCCTGTGTTACAAAATGGCCTCCCAAATCTTGCAGGAGTTTGGTGTCCAATCGTAAGACAGACCTCCCGAAGATATCACCCGGAGCCATCAGCAGAACACACATTAAAACTAAAGGGAGGAACTTCCCCATAAAATCGATTCCACATAAATTAAATAAAAACAGATGTTGATATTCTAAGGGTATAACAATTGGACCGTAACACCCTGTTACAGTGCCTCTCCTCTTTTAACTAAGATTATTTTCTTACACTAAGGCCGCGTACACACGGCCCGACCGTCCCAGCAGACAGATTCGATCGTGTGTACGGGCGAGCCGACGGATTTGGCCAGCCGACAGATTTCAAAGCATGCTTTGAAATCTGTCGGCTGGGAACCCGTCCGCCCGACATGTCTGCTGGTTAGTACGCTAACCAGCAGACATGTCTTCTCGCACACGCGTCGAATGGTTTCGACGCATGCGCGGAAGTGTTTTACTTCCTGGTGCGGTGACGTGGCGGCATCAACGTCACCGCCACGTCAGCGCGCCGTCTGCCGGCGGGAATTTTGGTTTGAACGTGTGTACACGATCAAACCGATACATCCCCAGCAGACAGATTTGTTCAAATCGGTCTGTCCCACAGATTTGAACAAATGTGTCTGCTCGTGTGTACAAGGCCTAATATTCTGTCTTTTATCATTTTGTTCATGTTAAAGAATAACATTTTTAAAATATACACACTTTTAATGTGATCAAATAACAGTCATTACTTCATCAGGAACTAGTCAGTATATCATGACCTACAACTACACGGTGAATAATAGTTTTTTCTCTGCTACAATATGTCAGGTGTTTAGCTAACACCCCATAAAGATTCTTCTCTCTTGGGTTTTGGTGTGTCTTGTATTTCCCTATTGCGAGGTACACCCACTACAGAGGAACACCAATTCTATCTTATTTGTTGAACTGTGAATCAGTAGGCATGCTGTGACAGTGTTGTGATATCAAGCAACAAATTAAAATTCAGCTTATGGATCTGGCAGGGCAAAAGGTTCCCAAATTCCTTGTGATTGCTTGTGAATCCTAATTGCCAATTCCCTGGTTTCTGCTGTTTCTCTGCATGATGCATGCCTCAGTCTTCCACTTGTGTTACAACTCCACTTAAATACTCCCTACCCTAATCTTTGTCTGAATATAGAGTTGCTCTTGTAGGTTTCCTGTTTGGGTCATGTGTGGCATCAGGTGTGTGAATGTTTTTTTTTTGTGATAGTAGGACCTTAGCATCTATGATTGCTTCTATCTTTAGGGCTATTGACAGTTATAAAGACATAGGTTTAACCCATTGTTGGACAAATGTATGACTGCCAGTGTCAATTTATGATGGTATGAGTCATGGTAACAAAGCATTGAGGTCAAAGGCATAATATGACAGCCAGGGAACTAACATTTTTAGAAGTAAAAGAGCCTAAATAAATCTTTCATGAAAAACGTACTTTAAAGGTATATTTAGTAGAGTCCTTTTGACTTTCCCAATGTTCTAGATTGTGTTCAGTTGATCTGTAGTGAAAATAATGGCCAGTGGCCACCGTTAGAATCGGTTCACACTGGGGCAGCACAACTTTCCGAGCAACTCGGCAAGACGATCTGCACACGACTTCAGAGGCGACTTGCGAAATGATTTCTGTATTGAAGTCAATTCAAGTTGCCCTGAAGTCGTTCCAAAGTCATACAGGAACCTTTTTCAAAGTCGAAGCGACAGGAGTCGCTCCTATTAGAATGGTTCCATAGTACAGATTGAAGCGCGACTTGACGAGTCGCCCCTGTGTGAACCGGCTCTAACAGTTTTGTGACTTTAAAGGGATTGTAAAGGTACTATTTTTTTTCCCTAAATAGCTTCCTTTACCTTAGTGCAGTCCTCCTTCACTTACCTCATCCTTCAATTTTGCTTTTAAATGTCCTTATTTCTTCTGAGAAATCCTCACTTCCTGTTCTTCTGTCTGTAACTCCACCTATTAAGGAAAACATTTTTTTCCTTTTACCTTTTTGTACCCCTTTAAGCCATCTAGAGTGCTGCAAAAAATAATAGGCAGTAACAGTTCCTAAGACAACTGCATAGTTGATATGCTCTCTACTTTTTTTCTCAGAAAATAGGTGCAGGAACTCAACCACAACCCCGTTCAGATTTCACAAACATTAGAAGGGTCATAAAGGGGGCATTAAATACCAGGATTGCATTACATACAGAGTGCAGAGTTCAGGGAGTTACACACAGAGTGCAGAGCTGTTGCTTGTAAACACAAAAACCAGACTTCTGTGTTTACAAGTGATTGTGGTGAGCAGGCACCAAAGGGTCTGAGCCAGAGGTGGTGGAACTGAGTTCCCCCAAGTTCCCCCTGAAAAAAAAGCAATGTCTGTACATAAAATGATACTTAGGTCTAGAATGTACTATTGGGGAAAAATGTGACAACACAGTAAAATGCATTATAAGGTTGTTATTGCTAGGAACTGGTACAGGTGCATATTGTTTATAGATCTTTAAGTTTTAATTAAACTGATGGGCAACACATGATATCCAGAAAGAGGAGCCAGAGCAGAGCCTTGTCATATGTGTGTTTATATAAATGGCACTGAACATGCTAGCTGGCAGTACAATGTCTCTCATTTCCTAAGCTTTACTTCTTTTACTTCAGTAATCAGTATATAACATACATGCAACCCTTTGGGAATATCACACTAAGATATTCACTAGGCAAAACCTGCAGTGGACCAAGTATCAGAAATATTTTTCCTGTAATGTGCAAGAATGCTAAGAAATAAGCAAGTGTTACAACTGTATTTATTACAGAGATCACATTACTTATTTGACAACTTTCACCCAATTAGAGATGAGTAAATCTGCCCAGGTTTATTCACAAGAGGTTCTTTCAGTCCTGCTTAAAATCGTTGAAATCCGAAATTAGCTGTGAATCTCATGTGATGCTTTATGTGGTGGTACAGAACAGTCACTACAGCATCAGCAGCACTGTATTCTGGTTTCACATAGTTGGATTTTTTTACATGTAGTTTGGCTTAAACACCACAGCAGCACTCCATTCTTATTAATTTTAGCTTGAAAAAAATGCTTTTCAATGTAGTTTTGGCTGTGGCACCTGTTGTTTTATTCAGCTGTAATAGGCCTGAGTGTAATGGTTAAGGTAGCAGGGTCAGCAGATCTAAAATCTATAGGAAAGTTTACTCTTAAAAAAAATAAGTTAAAGCCCTCAGCTTCATACGAATTGGCCAGTGGAAAAAAAAATTGATAGTATAGTTTGTTAGCCTCTGACTACCACACTGAATTGTCTTTATTAAAATGTCATAACAGAGTGCACAAAAGCACTTTAAAAAACAACTTCATATTCCTCATATTCCTCAAAATTATTCTCAAAATATTGACTTCAGGTATGTGTTTGGTAGAAATCGTTTTGCAGCATGACAGTACACAAGTGTGTTATCTGTGATAGAATAGCCACAAATAGTGTTCAGTGGCTGGACAGTCTTTAAGCAACTGGATTAGAAAGAAATATAAGCTAGACCGCAGTCTTGGGTACTCAGCCCAGAAGGCCAATTTCATGCCGCCATTATTTTGCGCATAAGGCCATCCCCTGCCCTCCATTAGTATGTGGAATGCAGTAAAGCAGCAGGACAAGGTGCTTTGGATAAGGTGCTCGGTAGGGTTGTCCCAATACCGATACCAGTATCGGTATCGGGACGGATACTGAGTATTTGCGGGAGTACTTGTACTCCCGCAAATACCCCCGATACCCAAATAGAATACTTGAACAACCTCCCCCAACCGCGCCGCTGCCGCCGCCAACGCCGCCGTATATACAAAGCCGCCGCCGCGAACATTATAGGCACCTTTGAATAGCTGTTTTCCCGCTGCGCATGTATAGACACTCCCCCTTGACGGATCTGTCCAATCCCGAGCAAGAGGGAGTGTCCTTTATATGGCGCGCGGCAGGGAAAAGAGCTATTGAAACGAAAGGTGCCTAGAATGTTAGCGGAGGTGGCGGCTTTGTATGTATATAAGGCGGCGGCGGCATCATCATCAGGTAGGGGGGGCATGGCTGCAATATGGGGGGGACATGACTGCAATATGGGGGGGGGACATGGCATTGTATATGGGGGGAACATGGCTGCAATATGTGGGGGACATGGCAACATGTGGGGGACATGGCAGCAATATGTGGTGGACATGGCAGCAATATGTGGGGGACATGGTGGCAATATGTGGGGGGACATGGCAGCAATATGTGGGGGACATGGTGGCAATATGTGGGGGGACATGGTGGCAATATGTGGGGGGACATGGTGGCAATATGTGGGGGACATGGCAGCAACATGTGGGGGACATGGCAACATGTGGGGGACATGGCAGCAATATGTGGGGGACATGGCAATATGTGGGGGGACATGGCAGCAATATGTGGGGGGACATGGCAGCAATATGTGGGGGACATGGCAGCAATATGTGGGGGACATGGCAATGTGGGGGGACATGGCAGCAATATGTGGGGGACATGGAAGCAATATGTGGGGGACATGGCAATATGTGGGGGACATGGCAATATGTGGGGGACATGGCAGCATTATGTGGGGGACATGGCAATATGTGGGGGACATGGCAGCAATATGTGGGGGGACATGGCAGCAATATGTGGGGGATATGGCGGCAATATGTGGGGGACATGGTGGCATTATGTGGGGGGACATGGTATCAATATGTGGGGGGACATAGTGGCAATATGTGGGGGACATGGCAGCAACATGTGGGGGACATGGCAACATGTGGGGGACATGGCAGCAACATGTGGGGGACATGGCAGCAATATGTGGGGGGACATGGCAGCAATATGTGGGGGGACATGGCAGCAATATGTGGGGGGACATGGCAGCAATATGTGGGGGACATGGCAATATGTGGGGGGACATGGCAGCAATATGTGGGGGACATGGCAGCAATATGTGGGGGACATGGCAATATGTGGGGGACATGGCAATATGTGGGGGGACATGGCAGCAATATGTGGGGGACATGGCTGCAATATGTGGGGGACATGGCTGCAATATGTGGGGGACATGGCATCAACATGTGGGGGACATGGCAGCAATATGTGGGGGGACATGGCAGCAATATGTGGGGGGACATGGCAGCAATATGTGGGGGGACATGGCAGCAATATGTGGGGACATGGCAATATGTGGGGGACATGGCAGCATTATGTGGGGGACATGGCAATATGTGGGGGACATGGCAGCAATATGTGGGGGGAAATGGCAGCAATATGTGGGGGGACATGGCAGCAATATGTGGGGGATATGGAGGCAATATGTGGGGGACATGGTGGCATTATGTGGGGGGACATGGTGGCAATATGTGGGGGGACATGGTGGCAATATGTGGGGGACATGGCAGCAACATGTGGGGGACATGGCAGCAATATGTGGGGGACATGGCAGCAACATGTGGGGGACATGGCAATATGTGGGGGGACATGGCAGCAATATGTGGGGGAACATGGCAGCAATATGTGGGGGGACATGGCTGCAATATGTGGGGGACATGGCAGCAATATGTGGGGGACATGGCAGCAATATGTGGGGGACATGGCAATATGTGGGGGACATGGCAATATGTGGGGGACATGGCACATGGCAGCAATATGTGGGGGACATGGCTGCAATATGTGGAGGACATGGCTGCAATATGTGGGGGATATGGCAACATGTGGGGGACATGGCAGCAATATGTGGGGGACATGGCAATATGTGGGGGGACATGGCAGCAATATGTAGGGGGACATGGCAGACAATATGTGGGGGGACATGGCTGCAATATGGGGGGGGGACATGGCATCGTATATGGGGGGAACATGGCTGCAATATGTGGGGGACATGGCAACATGTGGGGGACATGGCAGCAATATGTGGTGGACATGGCAGCAATATGTGGGGGACATGGTGGCAATATGTGGGGGGACATGGCAGCAATATGTAGGGGGACATGGTGGCAATATGTGGGGGGACATGGTGGCAATATGTGGGGGGACATGGTGGCAATATGTGGGGGACATGGCAGCAACATGTGGGGGACATGGCAGCAATATGTGGGGGACATGGCAGCAATATGTGGGGGACATGGCAGCAATATGTGGGGGACATGGCAGCAATATGTGGGGGACATGGCAATATGTGGGGGACATGGCAATATGTGGGGGGACATGGCAACATGTGGGGGACATGGCAGCAATATGTGGGGGACATGGCAATATGTGGGGGGACATGGCAGCAATATGTGGGGGGACATGGCAGCAATATGTGGGGGACATGGCAGCAATATGTGGGGGACATGGCAATGTGGGGGGACATGGCAGCAATATGTGGGGGGACATGGCAGCAATATGTGGGGGACATGGCAGCAATATGTGGGGGACATGGCAATATGTGGGGGACATGGCAATATGTGGGGACATGGCAGCATTATGTGGGGGACATGGCAATATGTGGGGGACATGGCAGCAATATGTGGCGGGACATGGCAGCAATATGTGGGGGGACATGGCAGCAATATGTGGGGGATATGGCGGCAATATGTGGGGGACATGGTGGCATTATGTGGGGGGACATGGTATCAATATGTGGGGGGACATGGCGGCAATATGTGGGGGACATGGCAGCAACATGTGGGGGACATGGCAACATGTGGGGGACATGGCAGCAACATGTGGGGGACATGGCAGCAATATGTGGGGGGACATGGCAGCAATATGTGGGGGGACATGGCAGCAATATGTGGGGGGACATGGCAGCAATATGTGGGGGACATGGCAGCAATATGTGGGGGACATGGCAATATGTGGGGGGACATGGCAGCAATATGTGGGGGACATGGCAGCAATATGTGGGGGACATGGCAATATGTGGGGGACATGGCAATATGTGGGGGGACATGGCAGCAATATGTGGGGACATGGCTGCAATATGTGGGGGACATGGCTGCAATATGTGGGGGACATGGCATCAACATGTGGGGGACATGGCAATATGTGGGGGGACATGGCAGCAATATGTGGGGGGACATGGCAGCAATATGTGGGGGACATGGCAGCAATATGTGGGGGACATGGCAATATGTGGGGGACATGGCAGCATATGTGGGGGACATGGCAGCAATATGTGGGGGGACATGGCAGCAATATGTGGGGGGACATGGCAGCAATATGTGGGGGATATGGCGGCAATATGTGGGGGACATGGTGGCATTATGTGGGGGGACATGGTATCAATATGTGGGGGGACATGGTGGCAATATGTGGGGGACATGGCAGCAACATGTGGGGGACATGGCAACATGTGGGGGACATGGCAGCAATATGTGGGGGGACATGGCAATATGTGGGGGGACATGGCAGCAATATGTGGGGGAACATGGCAGCAATATGTGGGGGGACATGGCAGCAATATGTGGGGGACATGGCAGCAATATGTGGGGGACATGGCAATATGTGGGGGACATGGCAATATGTGGGGGGACATGGCAGCAATATGTGGGGGACATGGCTGCAATATGTGGGGGACATGGCTGCAATATGTGGGGGATATGGCAACATGTGGGGGACATGGCAGCAATATGTGGGGGACATGGCAATATGTGGGGGGACATGGCAGCAATATGTAGGGGGACATGGCAGACAATATGTGGGGGGACATGGCAGCAATATGTGGGGGACATGGCAGCAATATGTGGGGGACATGGCAATATGTGGGAGGGACATGGCAGCAATATGTGAGGGGACATGGCAGCAATATGTGAGGGGAAATGGCAGCAATATGTGGGGGACATGGCAGCAATATGTGGGGGGACATGGCAGCAATATGTGGGGGACATGGCTGCAATATGTGGGGGACATGGCTGCATATGGGGACACGTTTAAAAAAAGTATCGGTATTCGGTATCGGCGACTACTTGAAAAAAAGTATCGGTACTTGTACTCGGTCCTAAAAAAGTGGTATCGGGACAACCCTAGTGCTCGGATAAGGGCCTGGTATGGATTTTGGGGGGACCCCCACACCAATTTCTTTAAAAATCTTGGCGTGGAATTCCCATTAAAATCTATACCAGACCAGAGAGGCCTGATATGTTCTTGGGGGAGGACCTTACTCCGTTTTTTCTTTCCCCTTAATTTTACATTTTTAATTTTTCATCTATATTGCCCGAAGCCGGCAATACATAACATGGCGTTTAATTTTAAATTACATTTTTTCCTTTAGAAATGTAATTTTGCTGCGGCACTGTTGTACACATCACAGAGATGTGCCACTTTACAGACAGACTAAAGAGACCCCCAAGCATGATATTTAAAGGAATAATACATTTTTATTGTTTCACTTTAACCCCTTATGGACCGTCGCATGTACAGAATGGCACCGACAGGCACATCAACGTATATATACGTTGGTGCCTTGAGGGGGTTCGGGGGTCCGATCGGATCCCCACCTGTACATACGGCGGTCCGTTTTGCTGGCCGAGCGATCCGGGGCGAGGGGGCGGCTATTCGTTTTTGTCTGCCCCCTCCGGATCGCTCCCAGCCAATCCACGCGCTCCCCGCCCTGTCACTTCCTTCACAGGAAGGAGGAAGCGATGTGATCTCTCCTTCAGCTTTTTTTTCAACCACCGCTGAGGAGAGATCACATCACACAGTAAGTCTGCACTAACACTACACTGACACACACTACACATAGGCACATTTAACCCCCGCGATCGCCCCCCCCCCCCCTCCCCCCTGTCACAGTGTCACTGAATGCAGTAATCATACATGTATGAATACTGTATTTAGTGTCCGTGTGACAGGCAGTGTGACAGGCAGTTAGTGTTAGGTTCAGGGTAGCCCACGTACCCCCCCTAATAAAGTTTTAACCCCTTGTACACCGCCCTAGTTAACCCTTTAACTCCCTATTGCCAGCGTCACTAAGCGATCATTTTTCTGATCGCTGTATTAGTGTGGCTGTTCCTGCTAGGTAGCTAATTTTTTTTTTATTGCGATTTTTTTTTACTAAAGACATGTGGCTAAATACATTTTGGCCTAAATGATTGACTAAAATTTAGTTTATTTGATTTTTCTTATAACAAAAAGTAAAAAATATAGATTTTTTTTCAAAAATGTCGCTATATTTTTGTATATAGTGCAAAAAATAAAAAACACAGAGGCGATCAAATACCACCAAAAGAAAGCTCTATTTGTGGGAAGAAAAGGACGCAAATTTTGTTTGGAAGACATGTCGCACGACCGCGCAATTGTTAGTTAAAGCGACGCAGTGCCGAATCGCAAAAAGGGGCCAGGTCATTTACCTGAATTTTGGTCCGGGTCTTAAGTGGTTAAGCTTTATTAAAATCATTGCTCCTGAAAAAAACTGTCTTATTAAACACTTTTTTTTACATTGAAACATGTTACCTAGGGCAGTACCTGGGTCCCCATACACTTTTTATGGCAATAACTTGCATATAAGCCTTTAAAATTAGCACGTTTTTTCATGTTCGTGTCCCATAGACCTTAATAGGGTACGTATGTTCGCTAGAACTTTTTGTCTGTTTGCATGTTCTGGTGTGAACTGAACCAGGGGATGTTCGGCCCATCCCTAATAGTTATACATGGTTAGTAAGTGTCTATAACAACTACTTTAAGTAGCTGAAGAGGCAACTTTTGAGCCTCCAATAATATTTCACTACCAATACTTGTAAAATTCTAGCAAAAGCATGCAGAACTTATGGGTCTCTCTCTTTCTCTCTCTGTGTATACTATACTATAATATATATACACATTTTTAATTTTTTTACAAAATCCTTTTTCTCTGCTTGATGTGACATTTGTGATCATGCCATCCCTCCTCAAACCTTTTAACAGAGCTATATGTGCCAGCACTGCCACTGACTTTGTAGCTCTGAGAATTTCATGCAGCTGCCTCTCTAGCCCCTGAGGTGACACTTGAGGCACTTCCAAACAGATTTACATCAAGTGAAAGTTGTGCTTCCTAAGCATTTTTACACTTCCTAGCTACGTCCTATGGTTTTCCATTCAATTCAGAAAGTTATGTGCTGTCTAAGTCCCATGAAGTTAAAGGGTACTAGAACCAAGAGACAACACATAAAAAATATATCTTTCTAGATATTGTTGCCATATTATATTTGTGAGTTCAGAGTTGTGTTATTGTAGACAAAGCTTATTTTTATCTAGTTGAGATATATTACAAGGTTAAATCTTTCTACCTTGTATGTTGGATAGCTACAAATAATTTTCAATCAGGAAGTATGTATATATAAGTTAAAACTCTTAAACTTAAAAAAAAGAAAATGAAAATACATTTGACAAAAAATTAAATAAAAATTATATATACATACTTTTTTTTTGTCAAATGTATTTTCGTTTTTTTATTTTTTTAAGTTTAGAGTTTACAAGATTCTAGACTAGTCTACTTTTTTAAATTATTATAAATAAAAAATACATTACAATGAAATATTTAAAAAAGCCATTTCACTTCTTATACTGTTTGTTTGCTTTATCCTGTCTCTCATGGAGTGATGTGCATGTAGCAATGTGTCCTGTTTGAATTCATGCAGTAGATCCAGCTACTGCATGAATTCAACACAATACTCCCCACTGCTGTTTGATCACACTGCTCTATTGGAGATTAATAGTTAAAGAACAGTGGTTGGCAGCACTGGCCTTAGAGGGGGCGTGTCAACAAGGGGGAAAGAACATCTGTGTGAAACAAACTTTTTCATTTGTTCTATGGGGACATACCCTGGTGATTTTGGCCTGATAACATGCACACAAAGGGGTTTGAATGGCTATTAAAGGTAATCATCTTCATCTGTGATCTGTTTGCTTGTAATTAGTGTGTGTGTATAAAAGGTCAATGAGTTTCTGGACTCCTGACAGACCCTTGCATCTTTCATCCAGTGCTGCACTGATGTTTCTGGATTCTGAGTCATGGGGAAAGCAAACAAATTGTCAATGAATCTGTGGGAAAAGGTAGTTGAACTGTATAAAACAGGAAAGGGATATAAAAAGATATCCAAGGAATTGAGAATGACAATCAGCAGTGTTCAAACTCTAATTAAAAAGTGGAAAATGATTTTCTAAATTTTTCAGTTTGTTTGTGCCCATCCAAAAATATTGAGCACCAGCCATCACTGCTATAGGTCATCAGTTATGAAGGAGGTCTGGGGCTAGAAGTATTGCTGGCATGCACAGCAATATGAACCATTTGTATCACAATCAATGTTTTAACGTGTAGGTGCATTTACGTTCACATATGCATAAATGTGGGGGTGGAGGGGCCTCAAAAAGAAAAAAATTGGGAGAAGGATTTTATGTGCTTGGGTGTAATTTTTTTCTTGCTTAACTTGCTTCACTGGGGGGAAGCATTACCAGCAGCAGTGGAGAGCTGTACAGAGAGAGTGTCACGTACCTGGTTGTGGAGCCCAACGTGCAGGGAGCGGCCTCTTGTAAGCCTCCGACCCAGGAGCCCCTGGTAGAGCAGACAGGGGGACCAGATTCTAGAGGGGTACAAGCACCTGGTGGTAAGCTGATGGCGGACCGGAAGAGGAAGTAGACAGGTGCTGGCAGGGTCCTGGCAGGAAACCACGAAGCACCGGAACGGTGTTGTAGCGCTTGCTGGTAAGAGCCTAAGGATTGGCACACACTGGGTGAGGCAGCAGATCAGGAGACTGGAACAGATCCGAAGGGGTTAATCAAGTCCAGGCCGGATCGGTAGTAGGTAGGTGGGTAACAGAGCCAGGGGTCAAGCAGGATCAGTGGTCAGGTCAAGCCGGGGTCAAGGGCAGGCTGCAGGCAGAGGTAGGTCACGGGAAGCCGGGTCAGATAAACGGAAGTCAGGTAGGTAGCAGGTGCAGGTTCTTCACAGGAAATGCTGTAGACTGGTCAGCAAGAATGCTAAGGACCAGACAGTTTAAATAGTGTTCCTTGGCGCCAAACGGTGTCAGCGTGCGCGCGCGCTCCCGCCACGTGCTCCATTTGCACGGGCACGAGCGCCGCGCACACAGGCGCGCGCATCGTTCACGTGGACGCGCGCATGCGCATGCAAACGGGCACCAGCACGGGCGTGTGGGGACTGGCTGGATCCTCCATCATGACATTGCCCCCCCTACGGGCAGCCACCGGATGCCCAACTGGGCCAACTTCCTTGGATGCGCCCTCTTAAAGGCCTGAATCAGTCTCTGGGCGTGAATGTTGGCCTCTGGTTCCCAGGAATTTTCTTCCGGACCATAGCCCTTCCACTTCACCAGGTATTGTACCTGGTTACGTCTCTTCCGACAGTCCAGGATGGATTCCACCTCGAATTCCTCTTCGCCGTCGATAAGTACCGGCTTAAGGGGACCGACATTCCTGTTGGTGAAGGGATCCGGGACTGTGGGCTTGAGCAGTGCCACATGGAAGACTGGGTGAATCCGAAAAGAAGCAGGTAACTTTAATTCGTAGGCCACTTCATTAATCCTTCTGAGTATCTGGAAGGGACCCACAAACTTAGGACCAAGTTTCTTGGACGGGCAGGCTAATCTTAGATTTAAGGTGGACAGCCACACTTGGTCTCCCGGTGCCAGGTCAAGTTCTCCTCTCCTCCTCCTGTCAAACACCTCCTTATTATACTCTTGGGTCTTTGCCATTGTTTCCTGAAGTAATTTGTTGTTTGTGGAGAAAAAATGCAGGGTTTCTTGGGCAGCCGGTACTGAGCATTCCGGGATATTGTTGGATAAGAATAGAGGATGAAAGCCATAATTGGCGAAAAATGGGGACTGCTTAGTAGCTGAATGGACTGAGTTGTTGTAAGCAAACTCTGCGAGGGGCAACAGAGGGGCCCAGTCATCCTGCGAGAAACTAGAAAAGCACTGCAGGTATTGCTCGAGTGTCTGGTTGGTGCGCTCAGTCTGACCGTTGGTCTGCGGGTGGTACGCAGATGAAAAGGAGAGTTTGATCTTCAGCGCCCCACATAATGCTTTCCAAAACCTTGAGGTGAATTGCACCCCACGGTCCGATACGATATTAGCGGGTATGCCATGAAGTCTCACTATCTCTTTGATGAATATTTTTGCTGTTTCGGCAGCGGAAGGTGTCCCCACCATCGGTAGAAAGTGCGCCATCTTCGAAAGCCTATCTACCACCACAAAGATGGTAGTATAGTTTTCAGATGGAGTTAACTCAACAATAAAGTCCATTGAAATCATCCTCCATGGTTTCTCCGGAACAGGCAGTGGTTTGAGTAAACCCCAGGCTCTGGTTCTGCTACCCTTATGTTGGATACAGGTGGTACAGGACTCTACATAGCTTTTACAATCTTGAAGTAATTGTGGCCACCAGAAGGTACGCTGGAGAAGCTCAGTTGTCTTGAGTATCCCGAAGTGACCGGCTAGCTCGTGATCATGGCAGGACTTGAGAACTGCTGTTCGTAGCTGTTGCGGAACAAAGATCTTGGCCTTGTTCCATAGCAGGTTGTCCCTTAACTGAAGAGTAGGATCTGAAGATAAAGAAATTCCTGAAGAGGCCTGCTTAATTTGAGAGAGGAGGTCTCCTTGTAACATGAGAAAATTGCCAGGGGCAAGGATGGTGTCCGGAGGTGAAGGGGCTTCAGGCCCATTGAACATCCGGGAAAGTGCATCAGGCTTAGTGTTTTTTGATCCAGGTCTGTAGGTTATATGAAAAGAAAACCGAGGAAAGAACAATGCCCACCTGGCCTGACGTGGCTTCAGTCTTTTAGCAACCTTTAGATATTCTAAGTTTTTGTGATCTGTATAGATTAAGATAGGATGTGTTGCACCCTCCAGGAGGTAGCGCCATTCTTCAAGTGCTGCCTTAATTGCTAAGAGCTCCCTGTCCCCAACGTCATAGTTCCTCTCAGCTTCTGATAGTTTGCGGGAAAAAAATGCAACCGGATGTAGAAGGGATTTGGACCCCTGTCTCTGAGAGAGCACTGCTCCGACCGCCACCTCGGAGGCGTCCACTTCCAAGATATACGGTAAGGCTGGGTTAGGGTGCTTCAGGATGGAGGCAGAGATGAAAAGATCCTTTAAGGTGGCGAAGGCAGCTTGGGCCTCGGGGGACCACAGGAACCGGGTACCTTGCTTGGTCAGACTTGTGATGGGAGCAATTATAGAAGAGAAGCCTTTGATGAATTTTCGATAGAAATTCGCGAACCCCACAAAGCGCTGGACTGCTTTCTTGTCGGTGGGAGCGGGCCAATCTGTGATAGCAGTGACCTTCTGGGGTTCCATCTTGACACCTTCTATTAAAATTATTAGGCCCAAGAACTGAATGCTCACCCGTTCAAATTCACACTTCTCGGCTTTGGCGTATAGGCTATGGGCCAGATTCAGCAAGACTTGCGCTGGAGTAATTCGATATGCGCCGCGTAACTGTGAAGATGCGCCGTCGTTTCTATGTGGCCGTACCCACCAAACTAGATGCGACAGAAAACGGGCCATTTCCGACCGGCTTAACTTTCCGACGCCAGAGTCTCGTCAGCGCATAATTTCGCTTGGCGCATCAGTCGCGCCTATTGATTTCCCCTGCAAATATGCAAATAAGGGAGATTTCCCGATTCGCGAACGGATTAGCACCATACGCTGGCTACATGCGCCGCGCGTATCTCTTCCGTCCGGCGCAAAGTTATTTCTACAAATAGCTGCTTTATCTTTACTCCAGACGGCCACAGGTCAGCAGGAGAGCAGCTACAGCAGCGTTACCGACGATAAGAGCTAGCTGAGCACCCCCACTTGCAGGACAACACCTCTGTCCATGCTTGTCTGTCAACTTTTACAGCCATGGAGGAAGACATCATAGGTCTCCATAGCCGAGATGACGGCTGACAGCTCCTGGCCTTTAGAGTTCAGCTTTCTCCTGTGTGTTTGCGGGGAACGGGAGCAGCCATCTCAGAACAAAAGTAACATCACTGCGGGGATGGGGAACAGGATATACTTTAGTGCCGGAATGGCGCATCTACGGGCGCATTTAAACGCCCAACGGAACGCATTGCGCTGACGTTTCCCTGAAGTGGTGCCGACGGAAGTTGTGAGCATGCGCACAAGGGGGCGAGTGAAGCCTCACTTACTGCGCATGCTCCGTGGATGATGCGCTGAACGTAAGCCTCTGCGCTGGGCTCCGCCCATCATTTACATATGATAACACCCACTTCCACTTGCGTCGGGTTACGCCAGCGCATTTTCGTTACTCCGGCGCAAGTTTAGGAGCAAGTGCTATGTGAATTACAGTACTTGCGCCGAAAGTGTCGGCGGAGTAACGTAAATGAGAAACGTTACTCCAAAGTAAAGAAGCGCCCATCTACCTGAATCTGGCCCTATGTTGACGGAGCCGAGCCAGAACCTTTTGGACATGCTTCCGATGATCAGACAGGGAGGACGAGAAGATCAGGATGTCATCCAGATAGATGATGACGAACAGATCGAGGTAATCTCTGAAAATGTCAGTTACAAAATGTTGAAATGTGGTGGGGGCGTTGCAAAGACCGAAGGGCATAACTAGGTATTCAAAATGCCCAAATCGGGTGCGGAACGCGGTCTTCCACTCGTCGCCATCTCTAATGAGGACAAGGTTATATGCCCCGCGGAGGTCAAGTTTGGTAAAGATGGTGGCTGCTCCAAGTCTCTGGAACAATTCGGGAACAAGAGGAAGGGGATACCTGTTTTTGATTGTGATCTTGTTCAAATCCCGGTAGTCTACGCAGGGGTGTAGGGAATGGTCCTTTTTCTCCACGAAGAATATACCGGCCCCTGCGGGGGATGTGGAAGGGCGCATGAACCCTTTTTCGAGGTTCTCATCGATATAAGATTTTAGGGTGCCCAACTCCAATTCGGTCAAAGGCAATATCCTTCCAAACGGGATCTCTGCTCCAGGTAAAAGTTCAATTGGGCAGTCATAGGACCTGTGTGGAGGTAAAGTCTCTGCTCCTCTTTTGCTAAATACGTCCAAAAAGCTATGATAAGCTTCTGGGACAAGCTGGCGGTTTTCCAATTCAGATTCTAAACACAGCAAGGGGGGCGAGGTGACCGCAGGTTCCTGAAGACAATGTTGGCGGCAATAAGAGGAAGTAAAACAGATCTTTCCGGACTCCCAATCAATCTTGGGGTTATGGGCTTTCAACCAGAGCATACCCAAAATGACAGGAAATATTGGAGACTCAATTATGTCCAGACAAAGCAATTCCCAGTGATTGTGGGAGATGAGTGCGTACAAGGGGACTGTCTCTTGTGTGACAGGACCGGATCTGATGGTGGATCCGTTGGCTAAATGGACGGCGAGTTCCTGGCGCCTTGATAGTAGGGGGACACCATTACGGGTGGCAAAGGAAGCGTCCATGAAGCCGCTGCAGGCACCAAAATCAATAATGGCGGGGACCCGAACGTTCCTTCATGGAAGCTGCAGAGAGATCGAAACAGCCAGGTGAGTATTATTCTTACCTAAAGCAGAGGAAAGGGCAGGTGGAAGGGCTGAACACTTACGGAACTTGGCAGGGCAAGTGTTGACATAGTGCCCGGATCCTCCACAGTACAGGCAAAGATTATTGATTCGGCGTCGCTGGCGTTCTTCCGGGGTCAGAGATGGCCGAGGTAAACCTAGTTGCATAGGCTCCGGGTTATCAGTGGAAGCTGGTACAGGATTTGGGGGTGGCAGGTACGGAGGGCCTGGTACACGTGGCATCATCCAGATGGGGCGTGTAGGGCCGGATGTACGTTCCGCGCGCCGCTCCCTCAATCGTCTGTCGATCTGCACAGAGAGGCGGATGAGGGCTTCGAGCATTGCGGGGATGCCCACTCGGGCCAGTTCGTCCTTTAAAGATTCCGAAAGGCCCATGCGGAACTGGTGACGCAAGGCAGCGTCATTCCAGTTAGTATCGGAAGACCATTGTCTGAATTCAGCCACATAGTCCTCTACTGCCCTGCGCCCCTGTTGTAGGGCACATAATGGCGATTCAGCAGTAGCTGCTAATTGAGTATCCTCATAAATGAGATCCATGGTTTCGAAGAAGGTGCTGAGAAGGTTAAGACTTTCTTCCTTGCACTCCAGGAGGCGGTGTGCCCAAGTTTGTGGTTCACCGGATAACAGCGAAATGACAAAGCCCACTTTTGTGGTCTGGGTTGCAGGGCGAAAAAAAGTTCACAGGCATTGCGAAAAGCTCTGTACTTGCTGCGATCACCCGAAAATCTTTCCGGGGTGGGGACTCTAGGTTCCGGTGGCAACATCACTACAGAGGGGGCAGCAGATGTTCCAGATGCTGTGGGAGCTGCTGCAGCCAGAGTTTGGACACGTCCCTCCAGGCGGGCATAGCCCTCTTCTAAGTTCCTTACATCCAAATGGCGGCATAAGTCCTCCATGGGAGACGCTCCCTGCGTGGGCTCGGACATGGCTGACCAGTACAGTCACGTACCTGGTTGTGGAGCCCAACATGCAGGGAGCGGCCTCTCGTAAGCCTCCGACCCAGGAGCCCCTGGTAGAGCAGACAGGGGGACCAGAGTCTAGAGGGGTACAAGCGCCTGGTGGTAAGCTGATGGCGGACCGGAAGAGGAAGTAGACAGGTGCTGGCAGGGTCCTGGCAGGAAACCACGGGGCACCGGAACGGTGTTGTAGCGCTTGCTGGTAAGAGCCTAAGGATTGGCACACACTGGGTCAGGCAGCAGATCAGGAGACTGGAACAGATCCGAAGGGGTTAATCAAGTCCAGGCCGGATCGGTAGTAGGTAGGCGGGTAACAGAGCCAGGGGTCAAGCAGGATCAGTGGTCAGGTCAAGCCGGGGTCAAGGGCAGGCTGCAGGCAGAGGTAGGTCACGGGAAGCCGGATCAGATAAACGGAAGTCAGGTAGGTAGCAGGTGCAGGTTCTTCACAGGAAACGCTGTAGACTGGTCAGCAAGAATGCTAAGGACCAGACAGTTTAAATAGTGTTCCTTGGCGCCAAACGGTGTCAGCGTGCGCGCGCTCCCGCCACGCGCGCCATGCGCACGGGCCCAAGCGCCGCACACACAGGCGCGCGCATCGTGCACGCGGACGCGCGCATACGCGCGCAAACGGAAACCAGCGCGGTCGCGTCGGGACTGGCTGGATCCTCCATCATGACAGAGAGATCTGTGGGGGGGCTGTGCTAGGGGATCAGATCTGTACTGTGAGAGGGAATCTGCACTAGTGGGAGGGGAGATCTGTCTAATGACCTGTGCATTATGCTCTCCTGACCCTGTGCTGTGTTATGCATGCCCAACCCCTGTACTTTGTGCATTACTTTATTACTACTCACAAGCTGTGTGTGTTACTTACTCCAGACCCTTGTACTATGTTTTACACACTTCTGACCCCTGTACTTTGTGCAATAAACACTCTTACAGTATCACAGTCAGGGCCGCTGATAGGCCAGTAAAACTGGCCCAGTTGTACCGGGCCTGGCCAGCAGGGGGGCCCGGCAACCTGAACAAAAGAAAAAAATGACTGATCAGGGTCCCTTAAAATTGTCCAGCACCTAACAGGCGTTTAACCGCAGCCCCCCCCCCCCCCCCAGACCAACCTCCACCGTTCCCCCCATCTCCCCCCGTGGTAATTTTACGTTTTTTTTTTGCTACAGTATGTTAATTCTTATGTGGCGGCCGTGGCAGGGGAGGGACTATTTCTCGTATTTGCTGGCTCAAGTCCCGGCCAGCGTGTCCTCTGTAGTGCCGTCACCTCCTGGCACCACGTAGTAATTCTGATTCCTCTCTCCGCGTTAAGAAATAGCAGAGAGGCAACTCAAGGGGAGCAGCGGCGGCAGAGGATATCAGCAGAGGCAGGCACAGCAGTTTTTTTGTAGCATGGCACCTCTAGTAACACTGCATTACTCTGCTATTTACATTGTTTCTGGCACCTATACATTATGGCATGGGTGGTTTTGTCTACCCATAACACGTGCTGCCTGCAGAGACAGTGCCACTAATGCCGCCAAATCGTCTATGCCATAATGTGCTGCAGACAGTGCCACCCATAACAATTATGCCATAATGCATGTGCTGCCTGCAGAGACAGTGCCACCCATGCCGCCATTGGCGGCATGGGGGGCAGTTTCTGCAGCACAATACGGCACTGTCAGCAGGTAGCACATGCATTATGGCATTAGCGTCATGGGTGGCACTGTCTGCAGCAAATTACGGCATGGGAGACAGTGCCACCAATGCCGTAATCTGCTGCAGACAGTGCCACCCATGTCATAATGCATGTGCTGCCTGCAGAGACAGTTCCACCCATGCTGCCAGTAGAATTATGCCATTGGCAGCATGGGTGGCAGTGTCTGCAGGACTATATGACATTGGCCGCATGGGTGACACTGTCTGCAGGTAGCACATGCGTTATGGGCCATAACGCATGTGCTGCCTGCAGAGACAGTGCCACCCATGCTGCCAATGCTATAATGTGCTGCAGACAGTGCCACCCATGATGCCAATGCCATAACGCATGTGCTGCCTGCAGAGACAGTGCCACCTATGCCGCTAATGCCATTATGCCATTGGCGGCATAGTGAGCACTGTCTACAGCACAATATGGCATTGACGGCATGGGTGTCACTGTCAGCAGGCAGCACATGTGTTATGGCATTAGCGTCATGGGTGGCATTGTCTGCAGCACATTACGGCATTGGCAGGCGGCTTTGAATGGGTGGCACTGTCTGCAGCACAATATGGCATCTGGGGAGAGGCCAGGGGCTAAAGGAGGGACAAGGGGCGGGGCCAGGGTTGGAGCTGAAGTAGGCCCCGTCAGGTAGACTGTACCGGGTCCCATGATTTCTGTCAGCGGCCCTGATCATAGTACAGTACAGTGATGATGTGACTGCTACTTTTATAAAGGACTTCTTCTTTCCATGTCCCACTGTTGAGACCTCAGGTCATCCAGATCCACTTTGGTGGATATCAGTACGTTGAAAGGAGACACCTGGCAGAGGATTCATTACTAAGGCCTGTTTTTTGCTGCTTTAGCCCAGGTTCACACTGGGTACGATTTAGTTCGATTTGAGATGCGATTTCACATGTGAAATCGCATCTCAAATCAGCGGCAATTGCCGGCAATGACACCGTCCTAATCGGTGCGTCTCCGCATCTGCGGCGCTGCACCGATTTCAAAAAGTAGTTCCTGTACTACTTTTTGCGATTTCAGGACGCGATTTACATTGACATCTGTGCAGAACCCTGCACAAATGTCTCCTAAATCGCGCCGAAATCGGAACTGCCAGAGGGAGTGAAATCGCGCGAGTTCAGCTGAAATCGCGCGATTTCACTCCCGCAGCCCAGTGTGAACCAGGGCTTAAGGTGAGAGTTCTGGGAGACCAGACTTTGTGTGTGGTGAAGTGCACATCTCTCTCAGGAATAGTGGGCTTCTACTATCAAATCTTCTACTATACTTTCTGCACACATTGAGATTGTTTGCTATTGGGCACATTGATTTCTATGTATATAGCACATAGTGTTTTGTTTTTTTGCACTTTTTGAAATATTTTTGTGTTGTTACTTTTTTCTGTAGTCCATCCTTTTGGTCATATGCACTTTGCGCAATCACCCCCCATTTTTTCAATGTTGATTTATATTCTTTGTGGCTATTGAGGAATAGATTGAAATTCAAGTTTTGTGCCTGGAGTTCAGCTTTAAGTTACCTAATCGCAGTAGACTGAAATCCAATTGGTTGCAGTAAGTATCTGTTTGTGCACAGTCATTACTGTTTGATCCACTATATTAAATAATAATGTAGCGCTGCCCCCATAGAAGCCGGTTGTATTTTGTCCAGGTCTTCCCCCTTTTTGCAACGCAGCCGTGCACAAGGTAAATTCACATAGCCAGGTGCACACACACCTCCGCTCACTGTCTTCAATAACCAGACTATGGGTTTTGTTTTGTTTTTTGTTTTGTTTTTGAAGAACTTGGATAGGGAAGGGAATTTAGTAGGATAACTATTCACAATTAAAGGGGTTGTAAATGTCAGTTTTTTTCTTTTCTAAATAGGTTCCTTTAAGCTTTAATTTCCCTTCTAAATGTTTTTTTTCTTTGTTTTCTTTGTCTGAATGTCTCATTTTCTGTTCCTCCTCAGTAAGCTGTTCTGACTGACTAACCCCCAGCCAAAACAGCTCGGATGACAAGGGAGATTACTGAGGAGAAACAGGAAGTGAGAGATTCAGACAAAGAAAAAATCATTCAAAAGGGAAATCGAAGGAAAAGGTAAGTGAACCAACAATGCGCTAGCTTAAAGGAACCTGTTTAGAAAATAAAAAACAAACTTTTAGAACCCCTTTAACCACTTGTCATCCGTCCACCGTCATATGACGGCGGGCGGATAACTTCATTGTCCTGACTGCACGTCATATAATGTGCAGTCATAGAAAGCTGCTAGGGGTGCGCGCGCGCCTCCGGCGGCGCGCGCGCACCCGTCGCATCACTGGGACCCCTGTGCGTGTGCCCGGCGGCCGCGATGGCCGCCGGGCACACGCGATTGCCGTTTAACTGAGCTGGGACGTGCAGCTCTGTGTGTAAACACAGAGCTGCACGTCCCTGTCAGGGAGAGAGGAGATCTAGGAGAAACATTTAACCCCTTCCCCGCCCCCTAGTGGTTAACCCCTTCCCTGCCAGTTACATTTATACAGTTATCAATGCATATTTATAGCATTGTTCACTGTATAAATGTATATGGTCCCAAAAATGTGTCAAAAGTGTCCGATGTATCTGCTATAATGTCCCAGTCCCGAGATCGCCGCCATTCCTAGTAAAAAAATAAATAAAAAAAAACATAATTATGTCCCCTTTTTTGTAGGCAATATAACTTTTGCGCAAACCAGTCACTATACGTTTATTGCGATTTTGTTTTTTACATTTTTTAACCAAAAATATGTAGAAGAATACGTATCGGCCTAAACTGAGATAAAAAATGATTTTTTTTTTTTTAAATGGGATTTCAAAATTGTCGCTTTTTTTTGTTTATAGCGCAAAAAATAAAAACCGCACGGGCGATTAAATACCACCAAAAGAAAGCTCTATTTGTGGGGAAAAAAGGACGGCAATTTTGTTTGGGAGCCACGTCGCACGACCGCGCAATTGTCAGTTAAAGCGACACAGTGCCGGAAGCTAACATTTTGTCTGGGCAGGAAGGGGGTGTAGGTGCACAGTAGCCAAGTGGTTAAGGACATCCAACTGATCTCTTGGTTAAGCTCTGGTGAAGTCCTTGCTGCAAGCAGATAACAGACTTCTCCTTAGCAGTAGTTCCAGGAATGAGCAAAGTCCCTTACCAGTAGTAGTAGCAGGAAAAAACTTTTCAAATAAAAGCCAGTTACAGAAGACTGCTCCAGTATTTGGCAATTCAAAAGTAGCAGAATTGAGCAAAGTTATATGCAGTAGCAACAGCTAGACAAAACACTAGTCAGTGTCCCCTTTAGCAAACACACAGTCAACCTTCTAGTACAAGAGGGTGGCAGCAGCTCAAAAGTTTCTAAGATCTCTCAGCAGTTTGTACTCACAAAATTCCCAGGGAAAGCTGGTTACCTCTTTCCAACTTCCAAGCAACACTTTCCTTCAGTGGTACCAGACCAGATCTTCAGCAGACAGCCCCTCAGTCAGCTTTCAGTTGAACCAGGTTTACTCTAACTAACTTCAGGCTCTCTGGTCTCCCATCTGAGGCTGTATGGCAGCACATTCTCTCTCAATTCAGGCCCTTGGGTAGCCCACCTGGGGCCACATGGCAGTAGGTGCCAGTGGAGGCAGCAGCCTCTCCCCCAGCTGGTACAGTCCACAAAAGACCTTGTGCGCAGTGCATCCAGAGAATAAATACCCTATCCAGTGGTGGCTGGTGCTCCAAATTTTTGAGGGGCGCAAAGGAAAAAAAATTGCAGTCTCACTGTGCCAAAACGCAGCCACTGTTACATGCCATCAATTTGCACCACTGTGCCATCAATTTGCACCACTGTGCCATGCCATCAAATGCAGCCACTGTGCCATCAATTCGCACCACTGTGCCATGCCATTAAACACAGTCACTGTGCCATCCATTGTCACCACTGTGCCATGCCATTAAACGCAGCCACTGTGCCATCCATTGTCACCACTGTGATATGCCATTAAACGCAGTCACTGTGCCATTCATTGTCACCACTGTGCCATGCCATTAAACGCAGCCACTGTGCCATCCATTGTCACCACTGTGCCATGCCATTAAACACAGCCACTGCGCCATCCATTGTCACCGCTGTGCCCTTTAATGGTCGCCGCTGTGCCAATGGTCGCCACTGTGCCAATTGTCCCCACTGTGCCCTGTAAATTGCTTTCTCTGGGGCCCCCCCCCCCCCCGCCCGGCACTTACCTTTACTGAAGTCAGGCATCCACAACACGCGATGTCTTCTCCCACCCTCGATGACTGACAGGCGTCTCAGCCAATCAGGTTACCGGTAGTCAGAACCGGCCAACCTGATTGGCTGAGACGCCTGTCATCTTATCCAAGGGGCGTACAGTCTGTGCGCTCCGAGAATAAGCTTCCGGGACCCGAGGGCTATTTAGGAAAAGCCTATCAGAGCTGTTGGCTTTGATAGACATTTCCGTACAGCCAACCAGCTGGAGTTATTCAGATGGCCAGACATGAGCGCCGATCATCTGAATAACAGCGGCAGCGGCGATAATAACATAGATTCGTGCAATGCATGAATCTATGTTATTAGACTCAGTGGCGGTGAGAGCCAGAGGGGGCGGCGCTCCAGCGCCCTCTATGGACGAACCGCCACTGACCCTATCCCAGCATTCTCTAGGGCCACCCTCCCGGGATTGGCTGGAGTGGCATTATATTTATGCTGTGTTCTGCATAGCATCCCCCTATTCATCCAAAACCTTCCTAGGTTACTTGGATACAGACTACGCCAGAGGCAGACCCAGCCAGCAGCTGAGCACACTGAGCAGGCAGCACTAATCAATCGCAGCTCTCTGTAAATGCCCCTAGCAATTCTCCTATTAAGCAGAAGAACAAAAACAACAGTATAATACACTAATTCTAGCACCTTTAGTTGTGTAAAAAAATATTTGCCCCCTTTCTGATTTTTTATTTTTTTGCATTATTCTCACACTTACCGTATGTACACTTGCCGGGCTTATAAGACAACCCCCTAATTTTACAGTTTTTAAAGATTTTTTGCCTGTACTCAACATATAAGATGACCCTCCTTCCGAGGCTTCCGACGCTTCATATTCCTTCCTTCTGGAGCCATATTCTCCATTCTTGCTGGAGCTGGATCCATATTCTTCTTCCTGCTTGCTGGAGCCAATCACGGCGAGCAATGTATTTTATTAATGAATCCAAAGCCTGCTTGGATTGGCAGAGGCTGTAACATCATCAGCCCGGGCCTCTGACTTTCAAAGCCAATCCGAGCAGGCTACTGTATGTAGCCTGCTCGGAGTGGCAGAGGTTGTTACTCCAATCCGAGCAGGCTCTGTATTCATTTGAATACATCGCTCAACGGGATTGGCTAAGCGGTATATACTGTATGTAGCCAAAGCTACATACAAAATTCCCGCACATCCAGCAGGTATCCGAGCAGCTGACCCGGCGTATAAGACGACTCCTGCTTTTTGGCCAGTTTTTTTAAGTGTAAAAAGTAGTCTTATACGCCAGCAAATACAGTAAATGACTCTGATTATCAAACAAATTTTGTTATTAAACAAAGATAACCCAAGTAAATACAAAATACAGTTTTTAAATGATGGTTTCATTTATTAAGGGAAAAAAGTTGTCCAAACCTGCCTGGCTTTATGTGAAAAGGTAATTGCGCCCCAAACCTGATAACTAAACCCTTGGCGGCAACAACTGCAATGCTGTATTTGTTTTATGCCAGATGTAAAGAGACGCACACCTTACAAAAAGTAACATTTTTGTCCACAGAATATTTGCCTAAAAGTCTTGGATGTTTTTTGTTAAATGTGAGATGAGCCTTTGTGTTCTTTTTGGTCATTAGTAGCTTTGGTCTTGGAACTCTCCCATCGATGCCATTATTGCCCAGTCCCTTTCTTATTGTTGAATAATGAACACTGATTATACCTGAGGCAAGTGAGGCCTGAAGTTCTTTAAATGTTGTTCTGAGCTCTTGATGTAATTTTTGTAGGCCAGCCGCTTTTAGGAAGGTTCACCACTGTTCCAAGTTATCTCCATTTGCAGATAATGGCTCTCCTGTGGTTCACTGGAGTTCCAAAGCCTTAGAAATGGCCTTGAAACCTTCCTAGACCGATACAATTACATTACTTTGTTTCTAATGTTTTCTTGAATTTATTTAGGTTGTGGCATGATGTGTGGCTTTTTGTGATCTGTTAGCGTGCTTTACTTTGTCAGACAGCTTCTATTTATGTGATTTCTTGATTCAACAGGTCTGGCAGTAATCAGGTCTGGGTGTGGCAAGTGAAATTAAACTCAGCTTTTCTAAAAAATCGTGGTTAATCCCAGTTCATTCATGATACAGCATGGGACGGGCCAATTACTTTTTCACACAGGGCCAGGCAGATTTGAACAGCTTTTTTCCCTTAAAGCCGAGTGTTTACCAGAACACAAGGGGGGGGGGTTGACGCAGAGTGGCCGGACTCCCGCGGTAGTCTATACCAGAAAGTGGTGCAAATACCTGTTTTATACAGGTATCTGCACCCCCTCCCCCCTAAAAAGGTATCAAATCTGACACCAGGGGGGGGGGTTCCGAAAAGTGGAGGTTCACTTTTGGGTGAACCTCCGCTTTAATAAATTAAATAATAATTTAAACATTTGTGGATTTACTTGGGTTATCTTTGTGTAATATTAAAATGTGTTGATGATCTGAATCATTTGAGTGTGAGAAATATGCAAAAAAAAAAAACAGGAATGGGAATTTTTTTTTACACAACTGTACATAGACAAGTGCTACAATAATGCATTTGCATCATGTGTGATATAAAGCACAATAATCAGTAGCAATTAATATTTTGTATTGGGCTAAAGCCCTGTACACACAATATTCTTTGCAAGCTTTCCTTGCTCGCCGAGTATACACACAAATGGTGGTTCTTTTGAATGGCAAGAACGCTGTGACGTCCGTCATCGACTATGACGGGCATGCGCTCGTCACATTCGATGCCGTCGCCGCTATCTTGCTACACCCTAAAATGCCCTTGTAAGCTACCGTGCATGCATTAAAGTCTCATCGAGCATGCACGGGCTTACCGGGGACAGGTAAGCATATACACACGCTCAGTTTTCTCAGCAGAAAAACACTGTCGAGAATCCCGATGAGAAAATAGAGAGCAGGTTCTCTGTAAAAAGCTCTCCCAGCAGCTTTCTTGCCGAGAAAACCGTGCGTGTGTACGAGGCTTGAGTGTGATAAACTTTTTTTAAAAGAGAAATCTAATTTATTATTTCACTTACATTAAAGAATAGCTGCTCCATGAATAACAGAATAATACAGTATACACTGTGCCATCGTATATATGAGGAATGGTTATTCATTCTACTTACACGTTACAGAAAGGTAGCATATAGAACACTGAGATATGCAGGAATATGGTTAACCTGTCCTGATGTAATTTTAATGCCCCCCATGTGAGGTAACTGTAAATTAGTCCCAAGGTTGCTTAGAGTTATGGAAGTGCTAGGGTTTACACCACATTTCACAACTGCAAGAGCAATATTCTTGCCATTAATTGCTCTATCAGCAGCTTGAGACGAAGCCCTTATACTCCATATAAGCGCTTTTATGGCTTGAAATAGCTGTAGAGGGCTTAGAACTGCTGACCTACAACCCTAGCTCTTATGCTGCAGTTTTAAACAATAAGCTTACGCACAGCAGAACATCCTTATCCTTTGGATTCCACTGGGGCCTTCAGGATCTATACAAGGTGTACTGGAAAGGCCCATACTGGTTTTATCTTAATTAAGTCTAATTAGGTGGTCGAGTCAGGAAAAGAAAACAGCTTTGGCTCACAAAACGTGACTTGAAACTGTAAACTGTAAATTGTCCAACTGCACAAAATGATGCAGCCGCACAACATGAAAAGCCTCTTTCAAGAAGCAATAAAAGAAGTCTGCAGAATAGCAGGGGGCAGAAGAGCTGCTCCCGCTCGGAGCTGTCGGGAAGCCGTTATATATGCGGCAGCAGGAAGCACAATTCTCAAACACACATATGTTGTTTCTGACAAACTCATCTTTTGCTTTGTTTAAAAAATAATAAAGACGCAGAAAAATGTGGCAGTAGTGAGATGGATGCTGTGGCATACACTCTAAGTTGCCTGGCTTGGAAGTGGGAATACTTTTAATCCATTTTGTAATGCCAGCATTAATACATATTCTTAGTGTTTGTTGCAGAACTATTATTAACAGACTCAAACTTCTTTTCAATCCCTCATTGTACAAACTGTGATATGGACAACTTTATTTTTTTAACTTTAATAAATATTTTTTAAATACTGGTACTTAAAGGGGAACTCCAGCTAAATAGCTAAATACAAAGTTAAAATGCGTTAAAGACGAATTCCAAGTTAACTAGTCTTAAAATGCTCCATCCTCCCTCTTAACACTATGCTGACTCCACGTTCGATACGAACGTATGTTCGACTCGAACATTGTCTGTTCGTACGTTCGACGAAATTTGTGCCAAATTCGAGTGACGCGCAACGGCCCATAATTCACATTGCGCGCTGATGATTGGCCAAACATGCACTATGACCCTGCATGCTTGGCCAATCACAGCGCGCAAAAATTATGGCTCAGGGCTTTAGCACACGCCCCACACTATATAAGGCCGCCTGCTGGGCGGCCTCGTGTAGTGTGTTGCGGTTGTTAATGAGAGCAGTCAGAGAGACAGAGATAGTCTTTTTATATAGCTAGATAGAGCAGGCAGGCAGGCTAGTCAGTTTAGCTTAATTTACAGTGTGTAGAGGATATATATACATCCCTAGGAGTTGTACATACAGTATATTTATACACTGTATAGCTTAGCTAGATTAGCTATTCCTAATTTACTGGCAGGCAGGTGATTGTGCTATTTAAAGACGTTATCACAGGTATAGACACCCAGCAGGTACAATATTTAAAGGAATTTTTCATTTTTTTATTTTTTATTTAAGCATCATTAAAATCACTGCTCCTGGAGCAGTGATTTTAATAATGTTTAAATAGAAAAAAAATAAAAAATTCCTTTAACCACTTCCCGCCCGGCCAATAGCCGATTTACGGCCGGGAAGTGGTTATGAAATCGTGACAGGCCGTTCTCAAACGTCCTGCACGATTTCATGCCGCACGCGCCCGTGCGGGCGCGCAGCGCGGCGATCGGTGATGCGGGGTGTCAGTCTGACACCCTGCACCTCCGATCTCGGTAACGAGTCCAATCACGGCTGATCACGATGTAAACAGACGCGAGTAGAGGAGAGCCGATCAGTGGCTCTCCTGACAGGGGGGGTTCGCGCTGATTGTTTATCAGCGCAGCCCCCCCTCGGATCGCCACACTAGACCACCAGGGAAATAAAAAAATACCAAAAAAAGGGGCAAAAAAAAAAAAAAAATGACAAAAAAAAAAAAGTCAGCAAAAAAAAAAAAAAGGGGGGCAGTAAAAAAAAAAATGATGCCAATCAGTGCCCACACATGGGCACTGATTGGCAACATTGATCCATCAGTGCCACCCCTCAGTGATCATCAGTGCCACCCCAGTGTCTGTCAGTGCCACCCCACAGTGCCAATCCATGCCCAGTGCCCACCTATCAGTGCCCACCTGTGCCACCTATCAGTGCCCACCTGTGCCGCCTATCAGTGCCCACCTATGCTGCCTATCAGTGCCCACCTGTGCCGCCTATGAGTGCCCACCTGTGCCCACCTGTGCCGCCTATGAGTGCCCACCTGTGCCGCCTATGAGTGCCCACCTGTGCCGCCTATGAGTGCCCATCAGTGCCGCCCATGAGTGCCCATCAGTGCCGCCCATGAGTGCCCATCAGTGCCGCCCATGAGTGCCCATCAGTGCCCCATACCAGCGCCGCCTATCAGTGCCCATCAGTGCTACCTAATCGGTGCCCATCAGAACTACCTCATCGGTGCCCATCGGTGCCCATCAGTGCCACCATATCAGTGCCCGTAATTGAAAGAGGAAACATTCTCATTTACACAAAAATTAACAGAAAAAAATAAAAACTTTATTTTTTTTTCAAAATCTTCGCTCTATTTTTAGTTGTTGCGCAAAAAAAAAAAAACGCAGAGGTGATCAAATACCACCAAAAGAAAGCTCTATTTGTGGGGAAAAAAGGACGCCAATTTTGTTTGGGTGCAGTGTAGCATGACCGCGCAATTGTCATTCAAATTGCGACAGTGCTGAAAGCTGAAAATTGGCTTGGGTGGGAAGGTGCGTAAGTGCCTGGTATGGAAGTGGTTAACCACTTGCTTACTGGGCACTTACACCCCCCTCCTGCCCAGGTAAAATTTCAGCTTCCGGCACTGCGTCGCTTTAACTGACAATTGCGCGGTCGTGCGACGTGGCTCCCAAACAAAATTTACGTCCTTTTTTCCCCACAAGTAGAGCTTTCTTTTGGTGGTATTTGATCGCCTGTGCGATTTTTATTTTTTGCGCTATAAACAAAAAAGAGCGACAATTTTGAAGAAAAATACAATATTTTTTACTTGTTGCTATATTAAATATCCCAATTAAAAAAAAAACACATTTTTTTTCCTCAGTTTAGAGCGATACGTATTCTTCTACATATTTTTGGTAAAAAAAAAAAAAAAAAAATCGCAATAAGCGACTGGTTTGCGCAAAAGTTATAGCGCTTACAAAATAGGGGAGAGAATTATTATTTTTTATTATTTTTTTTTTTACTAGAAATGGCAGCGATCTGCGATTTTTATTGGTACTGCGACGTTATGGCAGACACATCGGACACTTTTGACACATTTTTGGCGCCATTCACATTTATTCTGCGATCAGTGCTATAAATATGCACTAATTACAGTATAAATGTGACTGGCATTGAAGGGGTTAACACTAGGGGGTGAGGAAGGGGTTAAATGTGTATGCTAGGTGTGTTCTAACTGTGGGAGGAGGGGGGGGTGACTGGGGGGGTGACCGATCTGTGTCCCTATGTAGGAAGGAACACAGATCGGGCTCCTCCCCTCCAGAGACAGGACATTGTCTCTGTGTGAGCCGGCAAAGAGAGATGATCTATGAGAGATCATCTCTCATTCGCCCACAGATCGCATCACAAACGGCCGCTCTGATTGGCCGTTTGCCGCGATCTGTGATTGGCCGTGTCCAAGGGACACGGACAACACAGGGCTTCCCCGCAGCGCGCTGTACAGCGCGCGCTGGGAAAGCCAGAATGACATGCCGTCAAATGACGGCATGTTGGATATTCAGGCCCGCACTGTTGCCGTCATCCGACGGTAGCGCGGGCCTCAAGTGGTTAAATATTGTACCTGCTTGGTGTCTATAGTTTTCCTGTGAAAACGTCTTTGAGAACCCGGGTTTTGCCCGACGGAACATGTATCAATGGAAAAAAGTTTTAAAAACTGAATTTTTTTCAGGAGTCCTGCTCCTGAAAAAACAACCGTTTTTTTATTTTTTTTCCATTGTTACATGTTCCCTGGGGCAAGACCCGGTTCTCAAAGACGTTTTTCCAACATTGAATATAACTTGAATATTGGTCTTCAAAATTATCGTTTTTGAATTCGAATGTTCGAGTCCCATAGACTTCAATGGGGTTTTAAATGTTCGCGCGAATGGTCGGCCTGAAAGTGGTGACATCACCCATATGCTTACTATTGCCCACCCATTCCCCTGCACCTATACTGACACAGGTTAGTCTGCAAAGGTCATGGGGGCATTGAGCATTTGTAAAGTGTTGCTAAACCCACAACAGTAAAATCTTTAGTCTTTATATGCAGTAAAGCATGCTTGTTATACTCAATGTGATACCTAAGGGGTCAATCCTCTGCATTGTGTAAAAAAGCTGTTTGATCCTGATCATCTCCATCTTTTACTGTCCCCAATCCATCTCCTGATAGAACAGAGCCTTTGGAGTCACTTTGCACATGCTCAGTTTGGTTTGTATTGTTAGAGAGTTTTTTCTTGGGAGGGTGCATGTGATCAGCATAGGGCCAATCAGCACTGTGTCTCCTTAACTGACAATTGCGCGGTCGTGCAACGTGGCTCCAAAACAAAATTGACGTCCTTTTTTTTTCCCACAAATAGAGCTTTTTTTTGGTGGTATTTGGTCACCTTTTGGTGGTATTTGGTCACCTCTGCGTTTTTTATTTTTTGTGCTATAAACAAAAATAGAGCGTCAATTTTGAAAAAAATTCAATATTTTTTACTTTTTGCTATAATAAATATCCCCCAAAAAATATATATAAAAAAATGTTTTTCCTCAGTTTAGGCCGATACGTATTCTTCTACATATTTTTGGTGAAAAAAAAATCACAATAAGAATAATTTATTGATTGGTTTTCACAAAAGTTATAAAATCTACAAAATAGGGGGTCGTTTTATGGCATTTTTATTAATATATATTTTTTTTACTATTACTATTTATTATTTACTAGTAATGGCAGCAATCAGCAATTTTTATCATGACTGCGACTTTATGGCGGACACATCGGAAACTTTTGACACATTTTTTGGGACCATTGTAATTTTTACAGTGATCAGTGCTATAAAAATGCACTGATTACTGTGAAAATTGCACTGTCAGTGAAGGGGTTAACCACTAGGTGGCATTGAAGGGGTTAAGTGAGTACTAGGGAGTGATTCTTACTGTTAGTGGGCGTGGCTACACATGACACGTCACTGAAGACAGTTCCCGATCACGACAATGATCACTAGAGACAGTGTCACGAGGCAGAATAGGGGAATGCCTTGTTTTCAAAAAGGTCCCACCTTTTATCATAAAAATGTTGTCCTTGAAGTAAAGTCAAATAATAGTAATAGTCAAGCACAGGTGCACCAGGTTCTGAGTGAACCATTTTTAGTAAATCTCCCCCAACGTAAGAGATTGCTGTAAGGGTCTGATCTATGCCAGATGTGTGAATTCATCAGGAAAGAACTGCACAGGCACCAGAATTTACATGGTTGTACCTTCTTTTAGCCAGCATATCAATTCAATAAATAAATGCTGAGCCTAAATGATGCCTAAACAATTATTGTGCTGTCCTTCTGGAGAGAGAAGCAGATAGAGGAAATTACCAGAATACAGTAAATATGGTCATTTCTGTGATGAGTAATACATTCTTATAAGTATTTTACCTAATTCCAGGTCCACTTTAAATTATGCACATACCCTTGTGATAAATCCACCCCTGCTGTGTTGCATAAGGAGATTGAATACACTCCCCAGAGCCTGAAATACTGCTGACTGCCTGTCACTGCCCTACCAACATTCACCGCCCCCAAATGTCATATGCCTTATGAGGTGGTCCTGCACATTTTTGAAATGTTGCACTTGGTCCTATGATATGCGATCTTTCTGCGTTTAAAGTTTTGGACAACATCTGATGATCTATGATGGTGAATATCTGCATTGCCCCCATAGAAAGCCACTCACTATGGGGGCAGACATTTGGGCTCACTCTTGAACCAAGCTCTGTGTGTTCATAGACACACACAGTTTGGCTTGGCCTCTGCTCACTGGATTTGAGTGACAGCAGCAGGAGCCAATGGCTTTCGCTGTTCTCAGCAAAGACCAGGAAGAGAGGGATAGAAGACACAGGTAAGTGTTAGGTAGTGGGAGGGGGAAAGGAAGGAGGGAAGAGGTAAGTTTTAGAGAGGGGGAGGGGGGGACATACAATGGAATATTGTTTACCTTAATTCAAAGAATGCAATAAAGTGGTTGTAAACCCTCACATATACCCAGTGAAATTAACAGCCTCAGGTGATACACAGAGATGAAACAAATCCTCCTACATAGGTTTTACTTGTTTATCTTCATCCCTATCCTCCCTACATCCCTTCAAAAGGGCATACAAGTGTTAAAATCCTTCTCCATCTGTTCAGTATTCTAGAGGAGGGGGAGGAGAAGCTGCAGTTACAGTGTGCGCTGATTGGAGGCAAGGAACACAACCCCCTCCACACAGCAGAAGAACTGTGTTGGGAATAGACAAGCTGTGTGCTGAGCTCTCTGCCATCACAATTTTGTTCTTACGTTTTGGGAAATCTTCTCAGAAGGGACTCATGCTGGTAACAGAGGAACGAAGCACCAGAGAGAAAAGACACTTAGAGCTTTGGAGAGAGATAACTAAACACTAGCTATCGCTTGTGAAATTCCTCTACCATTGCCTGTATCTGTCTGACCCTTTTGACAATAAAGTTAAGTTGGAGTTCCAGTGTGTGACCAATTTCTTGTTTTATTCGTCTTCCATGTTGGTGAGCTGAGGTCTGCACCTGTGATCTACCCTGCACCTGATTCTGCCTGGAGCGCTGTGCTTATCCTTGTTCTTTACTACAGATACTGTATATGTACTTTGCTCAGATTTCATAACTGCAATCCACAACCACTTTAATGTAAAACCCCTTTGGACTTTAGAAGCACTTTAAAGCCTGCGCATGACCTTAAAAGGTTTTTTTAGTCAACTTCTTCCTTCACTAACAGATGTGTCCCTGGGAGTGCTGTATAAACTTTATGTAACATCAGTACTGTGTTTTGGCAGTGGGAAAGAAACTACAATGTGTTGCCATGCATCATATTGCGCTAAAAGCTAGGTGCATTGCCTTGGTACATTAGGGTGACATTCAAAATAAATGGAAGAAACCTAGTGCCTACAGTATGTATATTTGTTGATTTACCTTGCAGTCATGTATTCATTGCATGACTGCAACAAGGATCCATAGACATGCATTGCAGGCACTAGGTAGATGACACATCTGTACAGCTTCAGCTCACGTAATAATACTTTGTCCTCCATTTGCTCATGCTGCTGACTCTCCTGGTCTCTGTACAAGTGAATAGAGGACACTGGCATTTCCAAAACCAAACTTCCAAGGCACCTCAATCTTGCATCCTCAGGGCTCATGGGGAGGTTGGTTTAGGGAGTGCCTGCTGGGCTGCCACTTATATGCTGCACAGTGCGTGAGGTTATGTTGGGTGTAGAGCATAGGTGCTCAACCTGTGGTCTTCCCCCGGGCTGTTTCAGAACTAAAAGTCCCATGAGCCATTGCAAGCTGCTGACTGTTACAAGCATGACTCCCAAAGGCAGAGTCATGATGGGATTTGTAGTTCCACAACAGCTGGATGACCACAGGTTGAGCACCAATGCTGTAGAGCAGGGATATGCAATTAGCAGACCTCCAGCTGTTGCAGAACTACAAGTACCATGAGGCAATAGCAAGACTGACAGCCACAAGCGTGACATCGATAGCCCGAGGCATGATGGGACTTGTAGTTTTGCAACAGCTGGAGGTCCGCTAATTGCATATCCCTGCTGTAGAGCCTGGAGGACACATGAAGCTGAGACTACAGGAGGGAATCTGTGGCCCAGAGCCAAGCCATGGCCCGGGGGTTGAGATACATTGGTCTGGGGCAATGCTAAGATAAATAAGAGAGACAATACTTGCAAGTGCTACACTTAGGCCTCGTACACACGATAGGTTAAACAGAGGACAACGGTCTGATGGACCGTTTTCATTGGTCAAAACCGATCGTGTGTAGGCCCCATAGGTTATTTAACTATCGTTTCAAAAAAAAACTACTTGCTTTAAATTTAACCGATAGATTCCTAACCGATAGGTCAAAACCGATTGTTAGTAGGCACGACCATCGGTTAAAAATCCACGCATGCTCAGAATCAAGTCGACGCATGCTTGGAAGCATTGAACTTTTTTTCAGCATGTCGTTGTGTTTTACGTTTCCACGTTCTTTTCAAATATTTTTTATTAAGTCACCAAACAAAGGTATACATAACCGCATTGAGTCAACGTGCCAAATGCTAACAATAAGACAGAATCATACATAAACCTTGACATAAGCAATTTTCAAGATGATATGGAAAGGATATGGAGAACATGCCTGTAGACAAATAATATAAAAGGGCCTAGCATCCTACTACACCATGTGGATGCGTCGGTCCTTCGATAGGATATGACACAGGCCTATCCTTCTTTATTTTTTAGAAAATATATCATTAAATGAACCTTAATTCTGACAAACAACCGGTCAACTCAAAAAGAGACAACATTTAAAAAAAAAAAAAAATAAGAACAAAGAACAAACAGTAAAGGAAAAAAAGCAAATAAGTAGGCATTAGCGTACCAAAAATAGGATAAGTATGTTTAAACAATAAGAAATAAGAAATAGCTGTACCGAAAAGAGTCTATATCAAAGTGATATTCTGAGTTTTATTTTACATTAAAAAATCTAGACGACCAAGGGGACCACTGACCAAGGAAGTGAGAAACCGAATTTGATTGAGTGGCAAAATGTTTTTCATAGGAATAATGTGTGTTCACCCTATGGATCACTTCAGATATGGTTGGGATCAGGTTAGATTTCCATTTGGAGGTAATTGATAATTTAGCAGCAATGAAGATATGAGAGGCTATGGTTCTATATTGTTTCGGGATACTGTTAATATTCAAGGAGAGGAGGGCTAATTGAGGGGTAGGAGTCACGAAAGATCCCACGATAGAAGACAGTAGATTAAAAATATCGTACCAGAAACTGCGAAGTCTTTTGCAGTCCCAAAGTATATGGTAAATGTTTCCTCTGGCCCCACATTGTCTCCAACAGTAGGAGGAGTCTGAATGGAAAATTAAAGATAATCTCACTGGAGTGAGATATGATCTGTGGAGAATCTTTAACATTAGGTCCCAATGGTTAGTACAATGAGAAAATGTATAACTTGATTGGATTGCCGCCTTCCAATCTTCTGGGGAGAAGGTTAACTTTAAATCTTTTTCCCAATTTAGCATACCCGAGGTTTTAGAAAATGTATTAGAATTTTGGAGAAGGGCATAGAACCACGATAAACCTTTAGATTTAAGATAGTAAGATTGGAGATAGCTCCATGCACTGCCATGTAAGCTGTACGTGCAGTTAATATGTTTGGAGCGAAAATGCAATAGTTGGGATTTCGCGTAGGGATTAGAGGTGGGATTTTTAAGAAGTAAGTCGCCCCAAGATTGAACACCCTCCTTCAGCCATGCTTGAACACTAAAATTTGGGATAAGATATTCATAAATTTTGAGATTAGTAAGTTCTTGGATCAAATTCGAATCGGAGCTGGACACCTTATGAAGCTCTTCCCAGGCTGAGAGAGATGCTACAATGGAGGGTAGGGAAGGGGAATTGAAGGGGATCTTAGTCAATTTGGCAAGTAATAATGAGGGAAAGTCCCTACCTTGAAGAATGGACTTCTCTATCTGCACCCAGAGTTTAGAAGATTCTGGTTCAAACCAGGCTTTAAGCTGGTCCAGAATAGCAGCCCTATAGTAGTGTCGGATATTAGGGAAACCCGTCCCTCCCAAGTTTCTAGGTTTTTGGATAGATAAGTAGGTGAGCCTGGGCAGTTTACATCTCCATATAAATTGTCTAAACATCTTATCGATTGTTTTGAAAAATGCTTCTGGTAAGCTCATGGTAATCGTCCTGAAATAGTAGATCAGTTTAGGCAAGAGAATAATTTTCAGGGCCGCTATCCTACCCAGCCATGACAGCTCGTAGGACGCAATATGCTGTAAGTCCTTTTTAACAGTGTCAATTAGAGCAGGGAAATTAACAGAGTACATGGATGCAGTTGGAAACGACAGCTTAATACCAAGATATGGAATAGATTTAGTCATCCATTGAAATGGGTAGACCTCCTTCAGAGCAGATATCAGACGCTTGTTGAGATTCATAGGCAGTAAGCAAGATTTCGATACATTCAGTTTGTAATAAGATATATCTCCGAAAATCTGTAACACTGTATTGACCTTAGCAAGGGAAGAAACCGGATTGGAGAGTATTAATACCACGTCGTCCGTGAATAAACCAATCTTATGATCACAGTTCGCTATTCTGATTCCTGAAATGCTGTTATCTGCTCTGATAGCCTCCGCCAGAGGTTCCATCATTAACGTAAAGATTATAGGCGACAATGGGCACCCCTGGCGGGTGCCATTGGTAATATAAAACTTATCGGAAAGGGCATTGCTCGTGAGTACTCTGGCTGAAGGTAAAGAATATAATGCTAAGACCGCAGAGAGGATCATCCCCTGAAGGCCGAATTTTTGTAGAGTCGCTTTGAGGTAACCCCAATGGACCCTATCAAAAGCCTTCTCTGCGTCTAAGGCCAATAATACTGCAGGGGTCTTTCTAGTTTCTACTATATGGAGGAGGTCAAGCAGTTGCCGCGTACCGTCCGGGGCTTGTCTACCCTGAACAAAGCCAACCTGGTCAGCCTTTAGTAACGTAGGGGTGATTTTGGCAAGTCTATTTGCTAAAATTTTGGAGTAAATTTTAAGGTCCGTATTCAATAAGGATATAGGCCTAAAGTTTTGTGGGGAATCCGGTTTCTTACCTGGCTTTGGTAAAGTAACAATCGTAGCTTATTATATATAGATATTAACCGGGTGATGTTCCACTACCCCCGTATGTGGGTCCTTAATAGTAGAGATATTGGATTTGCGTTGCCGCCTAGAAATATAATTGGCTAACATTTTTCCGGCTTTATTACTATGTGCATAAAATTTAGCTCTTGTACGCCTTAATAAGGCCTGGTGAGTAGATAAAAGTAACAAACGCACCCTATGTCTGCAATCAAACAACTCATTGTCTACTTTATGGGAGGGATTTTGTTTATGCAAACTTTCTAGGTTTTTAAGATCGGTGAGTAAATTGTTCAACAGTTCCCCTCTCTGCCTTTTATCACGTGCGGCAGCTTGTATAAGAAGCCCTCTACTGAAGGCTTTGTGGGCACACCACAAGGTAGCTATGCTAGTATCTCCCTTATCATTTAATTCAAAAAATTCTAGAATCTGCCGATTAATTTTTGACGAGTAAACGGGATCAGCTAGGATCTCAATGTTGTTCCTCCATAGATAGGTCGGGGGGATCGAGCTCTGTCCTTTCAATTCTATAGAGATCGGGGCATGGTCCGACCATGTGATGGAATGAATTAAGGTTGAAACTGTCCTTTGGAGTAAGTTGAAGTCAGAGAGGAAGAAGTCGATCCTAGAATAAGACCGATGTGGAGAGGAGTAGTACGTGAAGTCTTTTTCTGAAGAGTGCAGGCATCTCCAGGGGTCAAACAATTCATTTTCAGAAAGAAAAGATTGAAGTTCTTGCCTATTGGGCGGGTTCACGCCTGAACAGTCCATATGTTTGTTTACAACACAGTTGAAATCTCCACAAAGGAGAAGAGAACCCTTTTTAACCGTGTCTACTTTTCTGAGCAAAGATCTGAGAAAAGAGTGTTGCCCTTTGTTAGGAGCATAGAGGTTTACCAGAGTATATGTGGAGCCATTTAAATCACATATCAAAATCACATATCGTCCATTGGGGTCACAAATTACTTTGTGCAGATTGAAGGCTACTGAGCATTTAATAGCAATCAATACTCCCCTCTTTTTAACCGGTGCTGGAGCATTGAAAATGTGGGGGAACGCTTTATTTGAACATTTAGGTTGTTTAGAAGCCATGAAGTGCGTTTCTTGAACACACAGAACTTCCCCTTTGAGCTTGTCAACTTCTCTCCACATCGCAGACCTTTTAAAAGGGCTATTTAAGCCATGAACATTCATGGAGATAATAGATAAAGTCATCATCCTGGAGAGAAGTGGTATGCTAGACATATAAACTGATGTGAGAAATTCAAGTGCGTTTCTATTAAAGTACCTGTAGGTGGCAGTGGTGGAGAGGGATTTGGCGTCCAGTTTAGAGTTATGTTGATAATGAAGCTTGATGCAGGTCTTCTAATATCAGATAGAGAAAGATCCTCCGGTCGTTCCTTAGGTACAGCGGCAGCAACCATAGAAAAACAAAAGAAAAACGGGACAGGAACAGAGAAAAAAAAACAAAGCAACAATAAAATGAAAAGTTGAAAACAGTCATAAAGTGCGAACATATCTCGCATCTGTATACTAAAGGGGTCACAAGTTCCGAGAGAACCGGATTAACTTTCAGACAGCCCATATGTTCCAAACCAGGAAGTGGCGATATTACAGGCTCAAAGGTACTGTTCAGGTTGTATTCCACTCTGGGGACATCCTAGCAGGAGCGTGTTTAGATGATGAAGTGGAAGCATCCTCCGGGAGTAAACCCCATCTTTTAGCCAAGGTCAGCCCCTCCTCCACGTTCCTAATAACATGGGTGCGGTTATCTTTGACGATGAGTAGTTTAGTGGGGAATCCCCAGGAGTAAGGGATTTTATGGTTTTGGAGCAACTTGGTAACAGTAGAGAGTTGCCTCCGGGCCAACATGGTGTGTTGTGATAGATCCGCAAACACAGAGATGTCTGAGTACGGAGCAGGGAGAGGATGATTTTTTCTGGTGAAACGCATAAGCTCGTCTTTAACGTGGAAAAAATGAATGCGAGCGATCACATCCCTCGGAACCTTTTCAGGCAGGAATTTCGGTTTGGGAAGACGATGAGCTCTGTCCACTATAACTTCCCCGGCCGGGGAATCTGGCAACATGGCGGCTATAAAACTTTGGACATATGTCCTCAGCTCAGCAGGGGTCACAGATTCCTCTACCCCCCGCATTTTAATATTATTCCTGCGAGATCTATCTTCTAAATCCGCGATTTTCTCCTTCATAGCTTGCAAATCGCCATCTGCTTCATTATGAGCATCAACTAATTCGTTATGCGCACCAGCAAAGTCACTCATCTTGTCTTCTAGATGGCTAACTCTATCACCTATGGAGGTGACCTCAGACCGAATCTGTGATATGCAAAGCATCATATCCTTATGTAATGATCCCCTCAAAGTCACCAACATATCCTTCATAATGGTGTCACTTAAGGGCAGCCCTGATGTAGGGAATTCATTAATTTGTTCAATGAAGGTTCTGGTGCTATTGTGTGAGTCATAAGAATCATCCTGCTCACCTGCATATGTATGATTCGATGAGCGCTTCTGCGCCGATTTCTGCAGGCTGGAGGCTGGAGAGGGTCCTGGTGTAGAGCCTCTGCTACTTGCCTGGGAGAACAACGCTCCCTCTCTGTGTGCGACATCCCGTTGTTCCCCGCTGTGTGGAGAGCCGCGCCGCAATGCCGTGGCGTCGGCGCCATCTTGAGGCCCAGGTGTACTCGATGGCGAAAAAAAGTCCGTTAGTTTTCTGGGCTTTCTGTCGCCCTTCCTTTTCCCCATGATGATCGGGATGTCTCCGGTGCTTGTCGGTACCTGTTGGTAGCAAACAGGGCTGTCAGAAGTCGCTCAGTATCGCTTAGTGGAGGTTCTCAGCTCGGAGCTCTCTCCTCACGCGACCATCCGCCTCGGCTGCCGGCCACGCCCCCCCTACGTTTCCACGTTCTAACACGATTGTTTTTTTAGGTATCAATCATTTTTATTGAAAATAAGAGAAACATACACTGGGAGAATACATTGAGCGAATATAACCATCAGAACAATCGAATACAATAACACAATTATAGGGTATGGACATAGCTCTGGGGTGACATGCAATTAACCTCAAAATAAAGCATTTCTTAACATCAATAGGAGTGAGTAACACTAGTGGGTCTTCGCACCACTAGTTGGGTCTGACCCAACCCATATGGTCGGCAATTCCCACAGTTGTCTGTAGCCATTCCCAGAAACCATGTAGGATACATCTATCGTAAATCAGTAATCGTATCCATTCATAGAACTCAATGGATTACAAGTAATAAAAAAGAAAAGACAGAAGGGTAGAAAAACTGATATAAAAGACGAAGAAGAGAAGAAAAGAAAAGGTATTTGGATGCAGCTGTCCCAACAGTATGTCAGAAGTTACAATTTAACCAAATTGTTCCTATACCAGTCCCTCCAGGGCTCCCAGGAGTGACCCTTCGTATTATACCTGTTTTGAGAGGCCTCGAACATACTTTCATACGTGATATGAAGATTAGTGGTCCCCACCACATCTAAAAGTGTAGGGAGCTCCACCTTTCTCCATCTTCTCACTAATTCTAACCTGGCGCTTATCACAATCGTTTTTTTTTAACCGATGGTGTGTAGGCGTGATGGACCATCAGTCAGCTTCATCGGTTAACTGATGAAAACGGTCCATCAGACTGTTCTCATCGGATGGACTGATCGTGTGTACGAGGCTTTATTTTTTCACCTGCATGTACACAATATAAAAGTAATATTTTTTTACTTTACTTTTAGTGTGCTGTAAAAGAAAAAGAAAAAAGTTTTCTGTAGGTTCAGCAACAAAAATCATTGAAGTTATAAAACTACAAATCGTATCCCAATGATATCCCCTGAAAACAAAGATGATAAGGACGTCACATATTTCATACCTAGTTTATATCATTGTCAGCATTCAAATGCATTTCTTGTATAACTTTTTTGCTCAAAAGGTGATACTTAGCTTTTTCATCTCAAGAGGTTTTGAAATTTGTTCAGATAGCAGAAAGATATTACTTGTTTTTATCTCTTCTGTAGTCAGAGGAACACACTAGACACTGAGAGCAAAGTATTTAACACTGTCTAAATTGATTTAGAAAAATGAACAGTGTAACATAATGTGTAACTTAATGGAGCAGATACACTATTTCGATGTAGGCCTTTTGCATAGGGAGATGTCTTTGTGTACATAGATAATACACAGCGTTAAAACATCCACGGTCTGGTTAGCAGTGCTGCCATTAAAAAAAGACAGACGGAAAATGAAGAAGCTATACACAGGTGTCATAACAAATGTCTGGGGATTTTGTAAACATATCATTTTCATTTTTAATCACTAGTTTGCGCGATTATGGACAACATATTATATTTCGCTTGAAATGTTATTTGCAAGATAAATTATAGTTTTCAACGAAAAGTATTTTATTCCTTTGATAGTACTAATAGTTTGTTTATCAATAGATGCACAGGCCTCTGGGACATATTTGTGTAAAGAAAATGAGGGCATTATTAATTGCTATCCAGGCATATCATATTAAAAGGGGGCAGGGGCAACATTTTTTTTTTTTAAAGGAGAAGTATGGCAATAAAAACATACAAACACACATATTCAACTCCATACTGCAGCATTGATCTATTGCTGCAGCTGCCCCCTGCTGGTTCTAAACCCAGGAACTGAGTGATCACATGTCCGCTAATTGCTCAGTTCTCGGTGTGCTCAGAGACTGTCAGAGTTACAGTACATAGTTAAAGCAGGGGTTCACCCTAAAAAAAAAAAAATTCTTTGTCTACCATGCCATCCAGCATACTAGCGTCAGCTACAGTATGCCTTTATTTTTATTTTTTTCGCTGTACTCACAGTTTATTCCATTAGTTTAGTTTCAGACTCCGGCGTGGAAATAGGCATTCCTATGAAGAGGGGAACGTGATTGACGACTGGCTATGGCGCGTCACGCGTTCCGAAAAAAGCCGAAATAGGACTAGGATCTATAAGGCGCAGTCAGCTCCTAGTCTGTGCGCAGGCGCCGTATAGCGCCGTAAAGAGCCGAGTCCTACTCCGGCTATTTTCGGAATGCGTGACGTGCCATAGCCAGCCGTCAATCATGTTTCCCTCTTCATAGGAACGCCTATTCCCCGCGGTAGTCTGAAACAAAAGTAATGGATTAAACTGTAAGTACAGCGCAAAAAAATAAATAAAGGCATACTGTAGCTGACGCTAGAATGATGGATGGCATGGTAGAAAGTTGCTTTTTAGGGTGAACCTCCGCTTTAAAGACAAATGGTATAAAGTGCGCTACTCTTTTTTTTTAAGTCTACATGTGCTGGATATATCCAAAAACAAAAGAACCAAAATGAGTAATAAAGGTATTAAATAAATTAAAATGTTTGATACAAATAAGAAGGCCAGTATGGTGGCCTGAATTTATGGGAGGAGCTCAGAGGGTATATAAGCAGCCCACTCACCCATGCTCTTTGTCGGTTCAGTGCGCGATACTACACGTCACTGGGCCGACCCTTCCCAGCTCACCTAATGTCCGTGAGGCTGTGAATTTAATCGCATTAGACACCCTCCCGCCCTCCCCTTTTCAGGGCACTTCTCAGCATATCTTTCTTCAATTAACTACCCATTACTTACTTGGTTATGCCCCCTTTTTCTTGGCATACTGACCAGACCACCAAGGCACACTTCAGGTCTATTTATGTTGTAAGTCTTGTCGCGTGTTTAAGTGATCCACATCTCTCTCAGTCAGAGGGCCACGACCATAAATACCAGTTAAAGGGGTGGTTCACCCTCCAAAAAAATTTCAGGCATAAAAAAATAAAAAAATTCTTCTTCAATTTAGGCCAATATGTATTCTGCTGGTAAAAATCCAAATAAGCATATATTAATTGGTTTGCGCAACAGTTATAGAGTCTTCCACCTATGGGATATTTTTATGGATTTTTTTATTTATTTATTTATTCATAGCAGGACTGCGACATTGCGGTGGACAAATCGGACACTAGGTGACACTTTTGACACTTTTTTTGGGGACCAGTGACACTAATACAGTGATCAGTTCTAAATGTACTAATGACACAGGCAGAGAAGGGGTTAACATCAGGGGTAATCAAAGGGTTAACTGTGTTCCCTGGGCGTGCTTTCTAACTGTGGGGGGGTGCTTTTACTGTAAAGCCCCGTACACACGGCCAAGGTTCTCGGCAGAAACCAGCGGGAATCTCGCTGGGATCCTCATTCTGCCGAGAACCTCGGCCGTGTGTACGGATTCGCCGAGCCCAGCCCGTCGGGAAACCCGTCGAGCAAATAGAGAGCAGGTTCTCTATTTGCTCGACGGCCCGTCAGGATGAATGGCTGGTCGCCTTTCCCGACGGGCTGGTCACCGAATCTGACGGCCGGCCGAGAACCTCCTATTCTGTAACAAAACAGCGACCTGCCTTGTTTACATAGGCAGACCACCATTCTGTCTGCCTCAGGAACAATCAGCGGGTCCTGCTGTGTCCAATCACAGTGGGAGCTGGTCGCTGGTGGTGAGAGTGCATGCCAGAGACCCAGGAAACAAAATTACGTGCAGGTACGTGATTTTGCGCTCAAAGGTTGCGCTGCTGCAGTATATTTTTGTTGGGCAGTCCGAAAGCAGTTAAGTAAAATGTGCCAAAAAGTGCCAGTGCCTGAATTAAAGTACAATCTGTGACTCCATGAAGATGAAACCGATGAAACTCCATGAAACGGATACTGATATTCATCATCAGATACCTCCTGTTGACGTCTATATGAGAGACGAAACCAAGTAGGGCGAGATGTTTTCTTGGCTCTCCAAGTCCATACACGGATAGCATCTGCTTCCGCCATCAAATTGGTGGCCAGCAGCAGTTATAATAATCACCGGCAGATGATCTCTTTTTAATAAAGACGTTTTTGCGCAATGATATATCTATTTCCTTTATATACATGTTCAACTCCAACTGGTCTGTGTAAACTAAGGACACCTAGCAAAGCAGGGGAAAGCTTTCTTTTGATGCCTTTTGGCATAAGCCATAACAGGTCAACTGCATTTGGTGAGTCTGGATCCATTGGGGTTGAGGTACAGCGCACATGGAGTGAATTGAAGTGGAATAGCACTGCACTGTCACTTTAAGAGCACTGGCATCAATTACTAGAGGATGTGATTGATCTATACACCAATCCATTTTTTCAATAAACTTTGCACTTGCTTATCATAATGGACTTTACTGTTTAAATGTTTCATGAATATTATCTTCATGGAGTCACGGATTTTACTCTAATTCCGGCACTGGCACATTTTTACACATTTTACTTAAATGATATTTGTATCAAACATTTTTATTTATTTAATACCTTTATTACAAATTTTGGTTCTTTTGTTTTTGGATATATACAACACATGTAGACATAAAAAAGAGTAGCGCACTTTATTCCATTTATCTTTTACAAATCAATGTGTTTGCATTATGAGAATACAGCTGCCCTGAGATGTTTGCTAATTAACATTGCACAGGTGTCACAATATTAGCTTGACAGTACATAGTTAGTCTGATTGAGCTCCCCATGCTCTTTTGTATACACAGAGCTGAAGAAAATATTTCATAAATGCGCCTTCCTTTTGTCCAGATTGTTTTGAAAAGTGTCTACATGCTTATGCCACGTACACACGACCATTTTTAATGGTCTAGAAAAAACGTTGAAAGTTTTTTTCAACCCGATTATTGTTAAGCCGGCCTTGCTTACACACGATTGCGGAAAAAAAATGCTCTAGCAAAGCGCGGTGACGTACAACATGTACAATGGCACTATAAAAGGGAAGTTCCATTCGGTTCCTTGGGGCTGCTTTTACTGATTTCGTGTTAGTAAAAGACAATTTGCGCTTTTTAGTCTGTGACAGCGTGATGAATGTGCTATCTCCATTACGAACGTTAGTTTTACCAGAACAAGCACTCCCATCTCATAACTTGCTTCTGAGCATGCACGTTTTTTTTTCAAGTCATTAAAGCCCACACACGACCATTTTTTTACCACGTTAAAAACAATGTGAAAATTTAGAGCATGTTCTAAATCTTTATTGGCCATTTTTAACGTCGTGAAAATGCTCTGGAGCCCACACACGATTGTTTTTAATGACATTAAAAAAATATTGCATTTTTTTACATCCCGAAAAACGGTCTTGTGGACATGGCATGAGACCTGACCTTTTTACCAAAAATACATTTTTTTTTGGGGGGGAGGTTTGTCCTACTCTCTTTTGCAATCCGTCGTTCTTTTTGAATTTTTGCAGCCTTGATTTCCTTTTTCGCATATTCTGTATGTTCTTTGTATCCTACAATGATGTGATCCTCATCAATGTGAAAGTGTTCCTTTATTTTTATACATTGTAAAAGCTCTTTATGTTATTATTTATAGCTTTTTTATCTTTGGCCGTGAGCATGTAGGCTTTATTTTTAGCCTTTCAATGTTATTGCCCATAGGAATATACTGTATTTTTTAATGTGTTCACATACAGTTTTTTTGAAGAATTCTCATTTCTGTTCTGTATTCTTCGATGCCAATATTTCCTCCCAGTCTAAATTCCATGGATTTTTTTCCGATGGAATTTTGGCTCAAACTTGTGTTGCATACACACGGTCATACACAATTCTGACCCTCAAGAACGCGGTGACATACAACACTACAACGAGCCGAGAAAAATTTCAATGAATAAGAATAAGTTCAATGATTTCAAGCATGTGTCAAATTCATTCCTAGCATGCGTGTTTTTTTGTGCGTCGGAATTGCATACAGACGATCGGAATTTCCGACAATAACTTTTCCCGTATGAAAATTTAAGAGCCAGCTCTCAAATTTTTGCAATGGGACCTCCACACGGTTGGAATTTCTGACCAAAAGCTTGCATCAAACTTTTATGGTCAGAAATTCCGAACGTGTGTACGCGGCATAAGTCTTGGAGAACAGCCGTTAGCCTTGGAAAAGTTGCTCTCCTAAAGATAAAATAATACTAAACACATACCATCCCTTCTCTTTCTGTATGTGGATGATGGCACTTTTATTATTTTAATAAAAAAATATCTTGCAGCTGGCACATGACCCAGGTTTTTCCCAGCCTTCTTTCCCAGCCTGCGTGTAGGGAACCAGTGGCAGATCAAGCTTCTAATCTGCTACTGATCACTAGACACGTGTATTCGTTTTCGTCCGAATGCATTTTCATCCGAATTTCTGGGATTTTCGCCATTGAAGGTTCAAAGAAGATTCGACGGAGCAGCAAAACTGTTTGCAGCGAATGTTCCGCCTACAAGCTATAGTAGAATTCTAACGTTGTATGACTAGAAATAATTATATTTATTAAAGGGGTAGTTCCCCCAAAAACTTTTTTTTTTAACATTGATTGAGGCTCGTTTTGTCAAGGGGAATCGGGTGTTTTTTTTTTAGAAACGAAGCAGTACTTACCGTTTTAGAGATGCATCGTCTCCGACGCTTCCGGGTATGGTCATCGGGGAAGGGCGTTCCTATTTGATTGACAGGCTTCCGACGTTCGGATACATCCCTTCACGATTTTCCGAAAGTAGCCGAACGACGGTGCGCAGGCGCAGTATAGAGCCGCACCGGCGCTCGGCTTCTTTCGGCTACTCGCGACGCGATGTATGCGACCGTCGGAAGCCTGTCGGAAGCCTGTCAATCAAATAGGCACGTCCAGACCAGACGATCATACCCGGAAGCGACGGAGACAATGCATCTCTAAAACGGTAAGTACTGCTTCGTTTCTAAAAAAAAAACACCCGATTCCCCTTGACATAACGAGCCTCAATCAATGTTAAAAAAAGTTTTTTGGGGGAATTACCCCTTTAATTATTATTACTAGTCAACCAACATTTGAATTTTTCTATAGCCTATGGGCCGAGCATTTGACCGGAAATGTACGATTGCAGATTCGTACAGTTTAGCTGCTCCGAAGACACCATAAGCCTTCAATGACAGATTCAACGTTTGTATGTTTTTCGATGCTTTGTCGAATCTTCATTGTTCATGTTGAATTGTCAAGTTAGTTCTAGCTATTTTACTGCTCCTCCTCTTTGGTTACAATCAGCCAATAACATTCATTATCATTTTTATTTTACTTCCCCCACTAAATTCCAGCAGCGATCTTTTCTCTCTATAATGTCGAATCTTTTCTCTCTATAATGTCAAATCTTTTCTCTCTATGTAGAATAATCTTGGACTAATAGAGTTAAGGTTAGGCACATTCGACCACAGGTTTGAAAGACACAGATTGTTATTGTCAGTGTCATATCGAATCTCCTATCTATGTCAAACTGTTGTTGCAACGAAAACAAAAATAAAGCATTTGTTTATGTCGGATCTTTCAGTTTTCGTTAAAACGATAACGAAAATACCTGAAATTCGGACGAAAATGCACATGTCTAATATCCACGTGCACTTCTCAGTAGGGTCAAACTAGAATAAATAAAGCTCACCGGGAGCCAACATAATACTCTGATAGTGTTGTATTTAAATGTGAATCCATATACTGTACATATAAAATCAAAGTAAAATCACAAAACTTCAAGGGGTCCCTTGATAACGCCATATTGGACGAAACGCAATGGGTAGGAGTTACTAGTGCTAATGTCATGCCGTTGTGTGAACCCGGGTCACCATCAGCTTTTTATGTAAGATGTTTTGTGATTTTACTTTGGTTTTACAGTATATGTAAATACATTCACATTAAAATATTACACTATCAGAGGATTATGCTGGCTCCTGGTGAGCTTTATTTACCTAGTTTGACCCTGTTGAGAAGTGCCTCTGGACGTGGATATTGGGTGCAATCCTTATGCTTCCAGTGGATGTCTGACTTAAAGATACAGGCGTGTATGCTGTTGTAATGGCAGCCATTGTCTCTGGTGAGTGTTTATTTGAGTGGTGGCTGACCTCTGAGCACTCTTTGGGAAACATATTTTCACTTCAGTAGGTGTCAGATCCTATTTTTATTATTTCTTAACAATACTTTTTTTTTGGATTACGTTTTTTTCACAAAGGACTGATCTTACTATTGATGGGCATTCACACAGTTGCTTTATCTTTGTTGAATTCTATCTATCTATCTATCTATCTATCTATCTATCTATCTATCTATCTATCTATCTATCTATCTATCTATCTTAGGGTTGCCACCTCATCCCTTTAAAACTGAACACATATTAATTACACAGGTTCTGTGGCTAATTAAGGTGGTAGTTAAACTCACTTGGTGCTTTACCTGCATTAAATTAGCCTCAGAACCTGTGTAATTCATATGTGTTCGGGTTTAAAGGGATGAGGTGGCAACCCTAATCTATATATATATATATTATATATACTGTATATATATATATATATATATATATATATATATTGTGGCTGAGCGTGGCTCTGTCACTATAAAAATGATGATGAAATGGACACACTGTCTGCATATAGCCAGATTGCAGAGCGTAAATTTAAAAACAGAGACAACTGCGCTGGCAGTTTTCTCATATTTTTTCTATTGCTACATGGGGCTCTATGGCTTGGAGATCCTTCAGAGATATGGGTGGGACAGGATCTCCAACCTGTGTCCAGGTTTTAAAGACAGCCTGCAAGCTGCCTTCCCAGGTGCAGACAGCTCATATGATGAAGGGCTCGGGAGAGCAGATGAGAGGGAGGAAGGTGAAGTGTGTGGAGCAGTGGCTGCAAGACAAACGCTGTGTGCAGGACAAGACGCTGTGTGTGTGAAAGGGCTTCAAAGCTGTGTGCGCCCAAGAAGCCCGAAAGCTGTGTGCATCCAAGACTGACACTGGAAGATCTGGTTTAAGGTACCAGTAACTATAGCAGCAGTGCTGCTGAAGAGTAGCCAGGTGGGCTGGTGTTTTTCAGTTGTCTTGTGAATATCGTTTAAACCCCTGCGTGGGATTCCTGAGTGGACTTTTATTTTGTTGTTTTCATTCAATAAACGTGGGCTACCACGCCCTTAACGAGATATGCCTGTTTGGTGCGGTCTCACTACAAGAAAAACGCATTTACCACTAGAGTTAAATACCCCCAATGTTACAATATTTATTGTTGCCGTTAACAATTAATATCAATAAACTGTTTTAAATTGTCATACAAATATATATATATATATATATGTATGTGTATATATATATATATATATATATATATATATATATATATATATATATTTGAAACAAAATCTTTATTATTTTTTAACATAGTGTCAGCGGATTTCTGCCAGTCACAGGTTGTGTTACACCCCTCTAGCTCGTGTCTTAGAATAATAGGGAGGTGAAGCTTCCATCAATCAAAATGTAATTTCCCACCTCCATTGTGTTTATCTAGTTAGTGGAGGAGGAAGAGGGAGGACGTGGGCTGTTATTTACCCCTGTATATATGCCCACATGTGTGACTTTATAGTCATGGGATGCTCAGATGTGACAGGGAGGAAAGGCTCAAAGTAGAAAATACACTGAAAACTGAGCATGTGCAGTACCTGGTAACACTGCTCTGCAAAATCTCCAAATGCAGGGGGGACATGGATAGAAGAGGAAGATATAGAACAGCAAGATCAGCTAGGTTTTTTGCAGAACACATAAAAAGAGTGCCATAGTGACTGATTGAGTATGAACAGCATGTAATACAGCATTTATTGATATATTTTAATTATGTGGGTTTAATGACACTTTAAATGTTTTTACCTTTCCAGTATGTGCTTGTTGTTTATAGCCAACATTAAATGAAATTGTGTTATGGTCACTGCTACCCAGATGTTCTTTTATATGAACATTAGTAATATGCTTTGGATGGTTTGAGATTACCATGCAAAGCTTATTACTTACTATTTCTAGTTGGGGCCTCTATGAACTGTACCATAAAATTGTCTTGTAATGGGACAATTAAATGGCAAAAATATATAAACCTAACAGTGCCATTACTGCAGCCAATTTCAGGGTAGTTAAAATCCCCCACAATCATTACTGTCCCAGCTCTTGCAGCCCTTTCGATCTGTGCAATGAGCTGAGTCTCAACCTTCAACAATCTTCTATTGCAAACTCAAATGATTAGCTTTGAAGTACGTACACCCATATGCAGTTCCACCCATAATGCTTCAGCCTCATCACACTACCCTGCCACTAGGTCCTCTTTCACACTCGCTTTGAGATCACTTCTCATAGATACCTCCACTTTTATGTTTTACCCTGTCTCTCCAAAAGAATATGTGCCTACTATACCATGTACTTGCATGAAAAAGTATCCTATTATATTTGTATTGCTTCCTTTGTGTGAAATCCCTGGTGTTCCTGCCAGTCCCTCTCCTTTTCTATTAAGAACTGACCACACTGAGCAGGAGAACACATTGGGGCTGATTTACTATTGTCACTGCGCTGCGCCGGTACATGCCTTAATTAGTGCGCTGGATGAAGCCTTAATTAGGCGCATGAACCGGGCGCAGAAGCAGCGCAATGCAATTGATAAGTAAAGCCGCCGCCGAACTCCCTGTAGAAGTCTATGGGGGAAATCAAAAGTGCTAATTTTAAAGGCTAATCTGCAAGTTTTGTCCTAAAAAGTGTTTGGGGACCTCAGTCCTGCCCCAGGGGACATGTATCAATGCTTTTTTTATTTTTAAAAACTGCAGTTTTTTCGGGAGCAGTGATTTTAATAATGCTAAAAGTGCAACAATAAAACTATTCCTTTAAATTTCGTACCATGGGGGGGGTGTAATGTCAGCATGTGAAAAGGCGCACGTTTCCTGTGGTTAGAACGGTCCCTGCACAAAATGACATTCTGAAGAAAAAAAGCTGTTTAAAACTGACTCGCGGCTATAATGAATTGTCGTCTCCCGGCAATTGTGAGAGATTCATTCATAAAACAAAAAAGCGTGGGGGTCCCTCCAAATTCCATTAGAAGGCCCTTCAGGTCTGATATGGATATTAAGGGGAACCCCACGCCAAATTAAAAAAAAGATGTGGAGTCCCCCCCAAAATCCACACCAGACCCTTATCCGAGCACGTTGACCTGGCCGGCCCGCAGAAAAGAGGGGGGGACAGAGCACGGCCCCCCTCTCCTGAACCGCACCAGGCCACATGCCCTCAACATTGGGAGGGTGCTTTGGGGTTCCCCCCCAAAGCACCTTGTCCCCATGTTGATGAGGACAAGAGCCTCATCCCCACAACCCTTGCCCGGTGGTTGTGGGGGTCTGCGGGTGGGAGGCTTATCGAAATCTGGAAGACCCCTTTAACAAAGGGGCCCCCCAGATCCCGGCCCCCCCATGTGAAATGGTAATGGGGTACATTGTACCTCTACCATTTCACCAAAAAAAAGTGAAAAGTGTTAAAAAAGACAAGAGCTGGTTTTTGACAAGTCTTTTATTAATATCTTCTTTACGCTTCTTCTTCTTCTTCCATCTTCTTCTTTCCTTTGGGTTTCTTCCTCCATCTTCTTCTTCCTCTGCTTCTTTCTTGGGTCTTCTAGTCCCGCATCTTGGCCGGCGTCTTCTTCCATCTTCTTCTCCTTCGGCCGGCCTTCTCGTCCGCATCTTCTAGGAAAGTCCCCGTGTAGTGCATGTGCAACAGAGGGGGGCGTGGTCTCAGGCTCGTCACACGGCGGGCAATTCAATTGGAAGCCGAGCCTCCAGGGAAGAAGAAGCTGCGCACAAGCTTCCAATTGAATTCCCTGCCTTGTGATGCTCATGAGACCACGCCCCCCTCTGACGCACACGCACCACATGGGGACTTTCCTAGGAGATTACCCGTGGCATCAGAGGGGGGGCGTGGTCTCATGAGCGTCACACAGCGGGGAATTCAATTGGAAGCCAAGCGTCGGGGAAGAAGAAGAAGATGCGGACGAGAAGGCCAGCGGAAGGAGAAGAAGATGGAAGAAGATGCCGGTCAAGATGCGGGACTAGAAGACCCAAGAAAGAAGCAGAGGAAGAAGATGGAGGAAGAAACCCGAAGGAAAGAAGAAAAGAAGAAGATGGAAGAAGAAGAAGAAGCGGAAAGAAGATATTAATAAAGGACTTGTCAAAAACCGACTCTTGTCTTTTTTAACACTTTTCACTTTTTTTTGGTGAAATGCTAGAGGTACAATATACCCCATTACCATTTCACATAGGCGACGCTTGAAGTCTTTTTTTAGGTTACCAGTTTAGAGTTACAGAGGAGGTCTAGTGCTAAAAGTATTGCTCTCGCTCTAACGCACGCATAATTAACTCACATGTGTGGTTTGAACGGCGTTTACCTATGTGGGTGGGACTTGCATTGTGCGTTCGCTTCTGAGTAGTGTTGCTCACGAATATTCGTATTGCGAATATTCGGCTTGAATATGGCATATTCGAGTATTCGCGATATATTCGTATTTTTTCAATTATTTTTTTAGAACAGATCACATCCTAGAGATCCCCATCGATGTCTAAAAGCATTGCTGGTATGATTAGAGACCTTGGGCCGAGTAGCTGCAGCGATCATTTTATATTGCCGAAAAATCGCAATGCGATTATTCGGCAATAGCGATATCGCGCGATTATTTTCGAGAAATTCGCAATATTGTTTTTAGCTAAAATAACACATATATTCGATTTCAGAGTGTTACTGTCGAAATTCCGCAATCAATTTCTCATTTGCATTTTTGCGAAATTACGATAAAATATCAAGAATATTCTGAGCCAATCAGAGTGCTCCTTCCGCATTTGCCGAATATTCGCAATTATTTTGTATTGTAATATATCACGAATATTCTGAGCCAATCAGAGTGCTCCATTCCGCATTTCTCGAAATTTCGCAATTATTTTGTATTATAAAATATCACGAATATTCTGAGCCAATCAGAGTGCTCCTTCCGCATTTGCCGAATATTCGCAATTATTTTGTATTGTAATATATCACGAATATTCTGAGCCAATCAGAGTGCTCCATTCCGCATTTCTCGAAATTTCGCAATTATTTTGTATTATAAAATATCACGAATATTCTGAGCCAATCAGAGTGCTCCTTCCGCATTTGCCGAATATTCGCAATTATTTTGTATTGTAATATATCACGAATATTCTGAGCCAATCAGAGTGCTCCATTCCGCATTTCTCGAAATTTCGCAATTATTTTGTATTATAAAATATCACAAATATTCTGAGCCAATCAGAGTACTCCATTCCGCATTTCTCGAAGTTTCGCAATTATTTTGTATTATAAAATATCACGAATATTCTGAGCCAATCAGAGTGCTCCATTCCGCATTTCTCGAAATTTCGCAATTATTTTGTATTATAAAATATCACGAATATTCTGAGCCAATCAGAGTGCTCCTTCCGCATTTCTCGAAATTTCATTCGCATTCGCATTCGCAATAGCGAAATTTCGCAATCATTTCATTTCCAAAAAATATCGCGAATATTCGCATTTAACGAATATATCTCGAATATTCGACTATATATTCAAGATATATCGCGAAATCGAATATGGCATATTCTGCTCAACACTACTTCTGAGTGCGAGCTACTAGGGACAGGGGCGTTTTAGTTTTTTTTTTTTTTTTTTTAACATAATATTTTTCTTTTTGCACTTTTCTTCCTATTACAAGGAATGTAAACATCTCTTGTAATAGGACTAGTGTGTGACAGGTCCTCTTTATGGAGAGAGGCGGGGTCAATAAATCGGATCCTGTCTAAATAAGCCCTAATATGCAGTAGTATATTTAGGTTTTGTGCTGCCCTAGGCCTGACTAAATTTCTGCACCTCCTAATAGAAAAATGACCCACCCTTCCTGTCAAGGCCACACCCTGTTTTTTTATGACCCACCCAGAAATTTTCAGGGGCGACACACACTAGTTCTGGGGGGAGGGGGGGCACTGGATTCCCTTAATTTGCATAGTTTTTCTCTCACTTCCTGTTTGGCTATGGGGCAGGAAGTGAAGCCAAATCTCCCCAATTGCACACAGATAATAATAAAAAAACTGACAGGGCCTATAACCCTCCCTCACTCTATCCAAAATGAAAAAAAATAAAAAGTGTTGATTATAGTTCTAGTTTAAGCACAAATTTCAGAGAGTTTTATTGAGAGGCCTAAGAAAATGTAACCATGCCAATAGGCCAGGATACAGCATTGCTAATATGTATGAATGTGCTTTAGGGACCCCCACAAACACCACCCAATGTTAAATAAACCATTTTCTTTATTTGCAAATAAGTATTATCTGCTCATTTTTGGAGGATGCCTGCACCCCTAATAGGGTGAAGACACCTCACAAATGTTGTCACTTTCTACTTCAAATTCATTCACTTCCTGCCACATAGCCAAACAGGAAGTGAGGGTAAAACCTGACTGTAACGGTCGCCACCGTTTACGACCTTCCATCCACCCACGACAAGCTTATCTGACACACTGCGACAATCCGGCATACACGATCCATATCAATTCCCATAAACAAGACGAGACTCAAGCTCTGCACTTGCTTCCAAAGATATATGACAATTTATTGGTATTTTCTCAGCTTCTTATACAGTCTCAAGCATAATGCAGTTAATCACAGGACAATGCAATCTCCACCCCCCTATTCACTCACTGAGGATAATTCTTTAATTGGTAGCTAGACATGACGGCACTGTATCAACAATAGTGTTCAATTAACCTTAAATAATAACACAGACATCTAGTTGAATAAGTTATCTAGACAGCTTTATCACACAATGGCAGAGTCTTGTGAGAGTGGGTGCAATCAACACCTTCAACGGAATGTCTTTACAGTGAATAGCCAACACCTTAAGATATTTCAATAGCCTATTATACAAAAGGTATGACTCACTGTCTGGCTGTCTGGCTGACCTGGTCATGTCATCATGAACTCCTTGTGATATCTCAGTCCTGAAATATGAAGTATTAATAATGTCCCATCTCATGTAATATATGAATTATGATTCTTTGTCACCCTATGGCCCGAGTGGACATAAGGTGACCCTAGACATAGGAATATCTCAGTCTGTCACGGGTCACTCTGTTACATCTTTCCCCTTTCGGTGGGAGACGGACACAGGTGGGAACCCCAAACGGGTTGACTCCGAAGTCCGTCAGTAGTTCCAGTCCTCCAATGCTGGTATCCATACTGTACCCAAAATAAATGGCTCCAAACTGATCATTACTCACCCCGCCAACCTCTGCCTCTCTCAGAAAACACGCCTGCCGCTGGGGAGAAGGCAGGGTGGCTGGGCTCAGTCCATCATGCTGTTGGGGGTCTGGGCCAACTGATCCCCCCTTCCTGGGGTATACCAGTGGAGACTGAAGTCCCATCCACTGGTGCTAGGTGAAAACCCCCTGGTGCTTGCAAAGCAAAGCCGACATCCTCCTGTCCCAGTCCTGTACCATTTTCTGGTGTTGTGCCAGTGGAGACTGAAGTCCCATCCACTACCCCAGGAACCCCCTCTTCTGTTAGTGAGGAGCAGAGGCCTATGACACTCTGCTCTGTTGCCAGCTCTTCCGCTGGGTTGCTGTGAGTGTAGACCACAGTCCCATCCGCTACCACAGGGTCCCCCTCTTCTGCTAGTTGGGAGCAGAGGCCTGGGGCACCCTGCTCTGTTGCCAGTGATTCAGGTGGGGGTAAAAGCTTTACCATCTCAGCTTGTTGCTGGAGGAAGGGGCCAACCGCCCCGGCTCTCTGGAACTCCACACCATCTGCTTCGGCTTTAGGGATGGCAATCTCCATTTATTCCACTGCCGATTCATCAGTCAGGATTCCACTTTTATCTGACCTTTCCTCATAGTCCCAGGCAATGGGAGCCCCACCCTGCTGCTGAGCCGAGTCTAGCAGCTGTCTGTAGGCGACCTCCAGCTCCCATTCTTGAATGGCCAGAAATTCTAAATCTTCCTGTGACCAGTGGCCTCCCGAGATATTCAATTTCTCCTCTCTGTGCTCCATTATGTCCTCCAAGCGCCACTCCCGATCATCCCCGAAGTCTGGATCACTGGACATCCTCCAATACAATAATTCCAGGCCATCATAGTCATGGCCTTCTGCCCCGGCTCTCTGGAACTCCACACCATCCGCTTCGGCTTTAGGGATGGCAATCTCCATTTATTCCACTGCCGATTCATCAGTCAGGATTCCACTTTTATCTGACCTTTCCTCATAGTCCCAGGCAATGGGAGCCCCACCCTGCTGCTGAGCCGAGTCTAGCAGCTGTCTGTAGGCGACCTCCAGCTCCCATTCTTGAATGGCCAGAAATTCTAAATCTTCCTGTGACCAGTGGCCTCCCGAGATATTCAATTTCTCCTCTCTGTGCTCCATTATGTCCTCCAAGCGCCACTCCCGATCATCCCCGAAGTCTGGATCACTGGACATCCTCCAATACAATAATCCCAGGCCATCATAGTCATGGCCTTCTGTGGGGCTGTCATCTGCTGGCCACGGGCACTCTTGGGCTACATACCACTGGAGGGCTCTGTAGCTTTCATCCAGCTCCATCTCTGCCCGGATCAGCCTGCTTAACTCAGCTGTCCACTCCTGCTTCGGTTGTTTCCCCAACAACAGCATTCGTACGTCATACTGCGGCCAGTACCTTGCATAGATGGAGGGCAGGACCTTTCCTTGGTTTTGCTGCTCCCGAGCTAACGCTTCCTTCCAGAGTTGGCACCGAATCACATCCGACCATCCCAACAGGACCTCCTCTGATACTGGTCCTCTATGCTGTATCCGCATCTCTTGTAACCTTCTTTGGAATTCCTCTTCCATGGAGACTGGTATCTGCACCTCTCCTCTCCCTTTAGCTGGTGCTGCTGTGACTTCTGTTGCTGTGGCATTCAGAGCCACAATAACTCGGTCCCTGATCTCCGGTAATGTGCCAGTCTTAGGTTAACAGCCCGATCAAAACTTTCTTTCTCGGGTGTCCTGTCCGTTACAGCGGGCCTTTTATCCATTTCGACCAGTTCTGCGATAATGTCCCTTTTCTTACGGTTGCTGGCCGGTCTGCCCCGGCTCTCCAGTAAGTCCATGAGGGAAGAGAGCTTCATCCGTTCATACACCGTCTCCATTGTGCTGTTGTGCCACCAAATGTAACGGTCGCCACCGTTTACGACCTTCCATCCACCCACGACAAGCTTATCTGACACACTGCGACAATCCGGCATACACGATCCATATCAATTCCCATAAACAAGACGAGACTCAAGCTCTGCACTTGCTTCCAAGGATATATGACAATTTATTGGTATTTTCTCAGCTTCTTATACAGTCTCAAGCATAATGCAGTTAATCACAGGACAATGCAATCTCCACCCCCCTATTCACTCACTGAGGATAATTCTTTAATTGGTAGCTAGACATGACGGCACCGTATCAACAATAGTGTTCAATTAACCTTAAATAATAACACAGACATCTAGTTGAATAAGTTATCTAGACAGCTTTATCACACAATGGCAGAGTCTTGTGAGAGTGGGTGCAATCAACACCTTCAACGGAATGTCTTTACAGTGAATAGCCAACACCTTAAGATATTTCAATAGCCTATTATACAAAAGGTATGACTCACTGTTTGGCTGACCTGGTCATGTCATCATGAACTCCTTGTGAAATCTCAGTCCTGAAATATGAAGTATTAATAATGTCCCATCTCATGTAATATATGAATTATGATTCTTTGTCACCCTATGGCCCTAGTGGACATAAGGTGACCCTAGACATAGGAATATCTCAGTCTGTCACGGGTCACTCCGTTACACTGACTAATGTCTTTTGTTGGGGACACAGATCAATCTAAATAGTTTCCCATTATGGAAATTGCATTTTGCTTTGTACACCCCAAATTATTAGGGATCTTGGACTTTGGGGGTCCATTTACTAAAGGCAAATCCACTTTGCATTACAAGTGGACAACCAAGGAAGAAAAAAAAAAAAAACTTTGCTTCTACAGGATTGGATGTTAAAACCATCAGTGCTTCCCTTCTGATTTTCAGCGACTACGCTTCTATTGCAGAGTGGCTTTGCCTTTATCAAACCCCAAGCTAACTAATCATTTGGGGTGTACACAGCAGTGCAATTTGCTTAATGGGGACACTAGTAGATATGTGCATTCCCGTTCGTACGAATGTTATTTTCGTACGAAAATGTTCATTTTCGTACCCGCGGGATAATGTGTACATACGAAAACGGTAAAGCACCAAAATACGAAAACGACGGGATAACGGATGAGCCGCATAACGAACGACCGCAAATACGAACGAACGATCCGACGGGAAAAAACGACAAAACGAAAATGGCAAAATAATGAAAATTAAATCTGTATCAAGAGGTTTGCATTGTGTATTTTGTTTAAATCTGTTTTGTGTTCGTTTTCAGTTGTATGTTCATTGTTCAATGACATCTATAACAAAAGAATTTCATTATGTATATTGAATGAATTCTTTTTTCTTTTTTCTGTGTATTCAAAATACTGAATGCAATTTTTTTGTTATAGGTGTCATATCAACATACGAAAATAACAAAAGAAACAGGTTCAAATGCAAACCTACTGTTTATGGGTTTTTTTAATGGCCAGAGAGTTATGCCGCGTACACACGATCACTTTTTGCGATGAAAAAAAAACGACGTTTTTCAAACTTCATTTTCCAAAACGACGTTGCGTACACACCATCGTTTTTCCCAAAAAGTCTAGCAAAGCGCCGTGACGTCCATCACGTACGACGGAACTATAAAGGGTCATTTCCATGCGGAAGACGGCCTCTTTTGCTGATATTGTGTTGCTGCGTGTTAGTAAAAGTTTGGTGAGAGACGATTCGCGCTTTTCAGTCTTCGTGCTTTAATATCGTTTACTGTCGTACAGTTTGTGCTTTTGGGGTCGTATTTGTGATACAGTGCTTGTTTTCCAATCGTATCTGTTTTGGCAGTGCGTTCTTGTCTACACGTTCCTGTTTTGCAGGTCCGTTCTTCAAAGGCATTTCTGTACTTCAGAGCGGTGTTTTAGTGCGATCTGATTTGACGACCGTTTTCTAGCCATGTTGCGGGTACGTTCTCGTCGCCGAGATCGTGCTGTGCTTCTTGTTGGGATGTGTGCTGCATCCCGGCTCCGGTCCTTGAGGAGGGCGAGAAGGACTTTGTGGGCCAAGGACTGGTTTCTTCGCAGGGACCAGTTCTCTCATATGCCTCTGCTGCGGGAGATCCGAGAAAATAACCCTGATGATTTCAGGAATTTTCTTCGGATGTCTGACCCCGTATTTCAGCAGCTTTTGGCTTCGGTGTCGCCTTATATCACCAGGCAGGACACCGTTATGCGGGAAGCCATCACTGCTGAGCAGCGGCTAGTTGCCACCTTGCGGTACCTGGCAACAGGGAGAAGTCTGCAGGACTTGAAGTTCTCGACGGGCATCTCCCCCCAGGCTCTGGGCCTCATAATTCCCCAGACCTGTTCTGCCATCATTCATGTTCTGCAGGAGGACTATATTAAGGTAAGTGGTGGCCTTTAAAGGCACAAACTATGTTTTATTTAGGCTTTTGTATTTGTTTCAATTTGTTTGGTTTTAAACAGTCCCTAATTAACCTGTTTGTGATCTGCTGGTAATGTTCCCTTTCATCTCCATGCATGCTGTATTCATTTTATATTTGCTCCTACATGCATCTTTTGTTTTGCCAACCTGTCCAGGTTTTTTTTTTTTTTTTGTGTCCCAAACCCACCTAGCCTAGTCCCCCTATATTTTGTCCTATATTGTAGTGCTGTCTATAGAAGTCCCTATATCCCCCTATATGTTGTCCTATATTGTAGTGCACGCACAACCCCCCCCCTCTTTTTTTTGTAATTGTATAAATTAACATTTTTTTAGTATTTAATTTTTTTTTAGAGGTCTCAAACTCATTTTGGGCCTCCACTCCCCTTATTTTTTGTAGGATTGTGACCATCAGAGGGTGTGATTAATCTGCTTTAGTGATCTCTTCTTATTTTTCCTATTTTTAACCACTTCCCTACGGCCGTACGACTATATGCGGCCGCAGGGTGGTTCTAAATCTCTGGGCTGCCGTTTTTTCACGGCAGCCTCTTTCTGTGTTCCCAGCGTGCGCTCCAGAGCACGCAGCGGGGAACTTGTGTACTGGCCGTGTCCCTTGGACACAGCCAATCACAGCTCGCCGCGAACGGCCAATCAGAGTGGCCGTTTGCAATGCGATCTGTGCAGCCAATGAGAGATGATCTCATATGTAAACATATGAGATCATTTCTCATTGCCGGCTCTCACAATGACAGCGTCCTGTCACTGGAGAGAGCAGACCGATCAGTGTTCCTTATACATGGGGACACAGATCGGTCACCCCCCCCTCCCCCCACAGTTAGAACACAATGCAGGATACACATTAACCCCTTCCTCACCCCCTAGTGTTAACCCCTTCCCTGCCAGTCACATTTATACAGTAATTAGTGCATATTTATAGCACTGATTGCAGTATAAATGTGAATGGTGCCAAAAAGGTGTCAAAAGTGTCCGATGTGTCCGCCATGTTGTCGCAGTCGCAATAAAATTCGCAGATCGCCACCATTACTAGTAAAAAAATAAATAACAAATAATAATTCTGTCCCTTATTTTGTAGGTGCTATAGCTTTTGCACAAACCAGTCGCTTATTGCGATTTTTTTTGATTTTTTTTTTTTTTTAACCAAAAATATGTAGAAGAATACGTATCGCCCTAAAATGAATTTTTTATTTTATAGCAACAAGTAAAAAATATTGTTTTTTTTTTCAAAATAGTCGTCGTTTTTTGTTTATAGCGCAAAAAATATAAATCGCAGGGGTGACCAAATACCAGCCAAAAGAAAGCTCTATTTGTGGGGAAAAAAGGACGCCAATTTTGTTTGGGAGCCATATCGCACGACCGCGCAATTGTCAGTTAAAGCGACGCAGTGCCGCAAGCTGAAATTTCACATGGTCAGGAAGGGGGTTTACATGCCCAGTAAGGAAGTGGTTAATAATACTTCAAATTAATGTTTGTTTTTTTGGTATCAAAAAATGTTTTGGGATGTTCTTTTAGGAATGTTTGTTTGATATTTTTTTATTTTTTTGGTATCTACAGTTCCCCACCACGCCACAGGAATGGCAGACTGTGGCAGCGGACTTCTCCCGGCGATGGAATTTTCCAAACTGCGGAGGAGCTATTGACGGCAAGCACGTCCGCATCGTGCCACCACCCCATAGTGGATCCCATTATTTCAATTACAAGGGGTTCCACAGTGTTGTTCTGATGGCGGTGGTGTCTGCCAATTACGAGTTCTTGTATCTTGATGTTGGGAAAAATGGGCGGATGTCGGACGGTGGTGTCTTTGCCGAGACGGAGTTCGCCCAACGGCTTCTTTCCGAGGACCTGGGATTGCCGCCTGCGGAGGATAATGAAGAGGGTCTGCCCTTCGTTTTTGTTGCAGATGAGGCTTTCGCCTTGGGTCCTCACCTCATGAGGCCATTTCCCCAACGCGCCCTCACCCCTGAGAGGAGGGTGTTTAATTACAGGCTGGCCAGAGCCAGACGTGTGGTGGAAAATGCCTTTGGCATCATGGCCAGCCGTTTCCGGCTATTTCTTACTGCCATAAACATGGCCGAATACAAGTTGAATTATATAATTACATGCTGCTGCATTTTACACAACTATTTAAAAAAACATTCTTCTTCTTACCTAACCCTTTTGCCTGATGACCCTGTTGACATTCCAGAGGCAGCTCGTGACGCTGCCCATCCCCAATTGGCCCCCCGAAACGCACGTGCTGTGCGTCAGGCATATGTGGACTACTTTATGGGTAGGGGGGCCATTCCAATGCCAGATCTTGGCTGAATAATTAAATTTATTTTTTGCCTGAAACAGTCTTTTCTTTGTTCTTTAATTAATTTATAAGGTTTGTGTTTTTATTTTATCTCCTAGGTCAGTGATGGCGACCTTGTCACCCCAGATGTTTTGGAACTACATTTCCCATGATGCTCATGCATTCTGCAGTATAGTGGAGCATCAAGGGAAATGTAGTTTCAAAACATCTGGAGTGCCAAGGTTCGCCATCACGGTCCTAGGTTATCATAGTGCCATGTGTTTGTGATGGACTGAAATAACTATCCCTCATTGTTTAATGTTCTCAGCATACATTTTTTTTAGGTATTTTCTAGGGTTGTCCCGATACCACTTTTTTAGGACCGAGTACAAGTACGGATACTTTTTTTCAAGTAGTCGCCGATCCCGAATACCGATACTTTTTTTTTAAATGTGTCCCCAAATGCAGCCATGTCCCCCACATATGCAGCCATGTATGTCCCCCATATTGCAGCGATGCGTCCCTCATACCTTTTTAGATATGCTGATGCCGCCTCTGCCGCATACCGCCGTATCCCCCTGCACAATCGCGTAGCGCAGGGGTCTCCAAACTATGGCCCTCCAGTTGTTCAGGAACTACAATTCCCATAATGCTTAGTCATGTCTGTGAATGTCAGAGTTTTACAATGCCTCATGGGAAATGTAGTTCCGAAACAGCTGGAGGGCCGTAGTTTGGAGATCCTTGGCGTAGCGCATTACAAGCTTTCATTCTAAAAACTTGTAAATGGCCGCGCTTCGTGTTTTAAAACTCCCCTTCTCCGGATGGAGGGATCCGTCCAATCCGGAGAGGGGGAGTGTCAATACACGGCCATTTACAAGTATTCAGAATGAATGCTTGTAATGTAAGCTATGCGATTGTGCAGGGGGATAAGGCGGTATGCGGCGGCGTCAGCATATCTAAAAAGGTATGAGGGACGCATCGCTGCAATATGGGGGGGGAAGTATTCTATTTAGGTATCGGGGGTATTTGCGGGAGTACAAGTACTCCCGCAAATACTCGGCATCGGTATCGGGACAACCCTAGTATTTTCTATTAATCATTGAGCTTAAATAACAAGACACATATTTTACTGTAAATTTTTTTATTTTTTGCATCTTGAAAAACATAACTTTTTGACATAAAATTTTTTAAAAACATTTTTTTTAGTTACAAAACAAATATATATTTTTTGTTTTTGTTTTTTTTTTATAACATTCCAAAAATAAAATCACTTTTTTTTTTTTTTTTTTACATTATTCAAAAAATAAAATCACTTTTTTTTATATATTTATTTTTTTACATTATTCAAAATCTAAAATCACATTTTTTTTTTTTTCATTATTCAAAAAATAAAATCACTTTTTTTTTTTTACATTCAAAAACTAAAATCACTTTTTTTTTTTTTTTTTTACATTATTCAAAAAATAAAATCACATTTTTTTTTTTATTATAAACCAAACCTTTTTTCTATTACAAAATAAACACTAAATAAATCAAAACCTACCCAAATAATCTATTAAATTTTTAATTTGTGTCTCCAGCCCTTTTGATTTTTCTACCACTTCTCGTGCAGTGTCCTGGATGTCCTCTAGTTGTTCCCTGAAGGACCATATTTCGGACAGCACAAATTTGGCAGTATCCCTGTCCATTGTCGCTGCACGACTTGCTCCTGAAATGTGGGAACAAAAAAGGTATTAAAATTCGGAAAACCTACATGTAGATCATGGGTCTTCAAACTACGGCCCTCCAGTTGTTCAGGAACTACAATTCCCATCATGCCTAGTCATGTCTGTGAATGTCAGTGTGTTACAATGAATGCCTCATGGGATGTGTAGTTCCACAACAGCTGGAGGGCCGTAGTTTGAGGATCCCTGATCTAGATTACCTGGGTATGAGTGTTGTGTAGGAAATTTACTGGATGTGGTGGCAGCGTCATCATCCCTCGGGGGTGGGGCTTCGGAAGTTCCAACCTGCCTTGCTGCTTCACTGCGCCCTACGAGATTGAAGATAGGGAAAAAAGAAAGGTAAAAGATTATAAAGAGATATGAGTGAGAACTAAAAATACAAGTACAGAGTATATAAACATGTGCAGAATCCACTGCTGAGCAGACTCTCCTTTTTCTGTTTATTGGTCATATTTACTAAGCTTTTCACATCGACTTTAATTTAGGTACAAATCTACATTACAAAAGATCACAAGTGAAGTCACATTACAACAAAAATGGCAAGATTCCTGTTTGGGGACACATGAATTGGTCGTAGGAGTCGTCGTTTGTTCAAATAATAACAAATACAAAGACGTTTTTTGGGAATGATATAGTGTTTATACACTCCTTTTTGTCCATGCGAACTAGGCGCATGATGATATTTAGCACGAAGATTGTCGTTTAGTAGGTCGAAAAACAACGTATAAACGACGACTTCTCCGACCACTTTTTGTGCCCACAAACAGATACAGTACAACCTGAAATTAAAATCACATGGCACAATTAACAAACACCACAAATGTGTCAAAAAATAAAAAAAACTTACTTTTTCCCCGAATCAGCCTCTTGATATGCTGGAGTTGTTCAGGCTCTCTGTTTTTGAGGTCTGACCACCTCTTTCTCAATTGTTCTCGAGTCCTGCGTTGGCCAAATTTTTGATGCAGCCTCCTGATCACCTTCTCCATGATGTCGGCCTTCACCCTGTTTGGATGCAGGTAAGGGCCATGCTTCCCGTCATAATCCTCCCTTTGTAAGATGGTGACCATCTCCACCATCTCTTGGAAGGCCATGTTTGAGGCCTTGTACCTCCGCCGGGATCGTCCGGTTGGCTGGGCCTGGCCTGCCTGATGGCTTGAGCTTGCCATGTTTCTCTCCATCTTGTTCTTGCCTAAAACACACCCACAAAGAAAGATCGAGAAAGGGGCGTGGAAAAGACGAGACCGAACGTCAGGGGCGGGATCTCGTGCATCGCGTCACACGTTCGCGCCGTTTAAAGGGATCCACGCCATTGCAAGCGCCGTTCACAACCTGCGGAACAAGGCGGAAGAGACGATCGGATCATAAGACGGTATGTATCTGGATTATGGACATTACAAATATTAGGGAACAGTGGATTATTGTGTGGGCTAGAAGATATGGGGGGTTCATTGCAAGCGCCGTTCACAACCTGCGGAACAAGGCGGAAGAGACGATCGGATCATAAGACGGTATGTATCTGGATTATGGACATTACAAATATTAGGGAACAGTGGATGATTGTGTGGGCTAGAAGATATGGGGGGTGATTTACTTAAAGGAAAAGACACTTTGCACTACAAGTGCACTTGTAAATGCAGTCGCTGGACATCTTGAGGAGGACATGCAAGGATAAATTTAGAAATAGCATTTTAGCATGCACATCATTGTCTGATACAATCAGCAGAGCTTCCCCTCATTTCTGATCTACCCCTCTCAGATTTATACAACGATTGCACTTCCAAGTGCACTTTCAGTGCAATTGAAGTGCAGAGTGTATTTTCCTTTCATAAATAACCCCCATGGTGTTTAAAAGCTAATTAGTAGTAGTGGCTTGACTGACACTAGGCTTTGTTTTTTGTTTTGTACATGCAGAACTAATGGAGGCCTTTAAGGATCCGGAATTTCTGACAGAATTTATCCAGAGATGGAAGGAACATCCAGTTCTCTGGCAATCCAAAAGCAAAATTAATAAAAACAAAGATGCCCGGAAGAAAGCAAAGGAGGCCCTGCTTGAATATGTAAAAACAAGGGTCCCCAACGCTACATTGGAGACTGTTAAGGCTAAAATCAATTCGCTTTGGGGCACCTACAGGACCCAACGGTCACAAGTCCTGGCCTCGATGAGATCTGGGGCTGCAGCTGACAGCGTCTACAAGCCTAACCTGTGGTACTATAGTCAGATGCAGTTCCTGGATGATCACATAGAGTCCAGGCCATCCATGTCTACCCTTCCCCCAAGGAGACAGTCCAGTGTTCCCTGCAGTCAGCCCTCCAGTGTTCCCTGCAGTCAGCCCTCCAGTGTTCCCTGCAGGCAAGAGCAGGCAAGCTCAGAGGAAGAGCCTGAGTTCATGGAGGAGGCAGATTGTGACCCATGGAGCCAGGTATTGCATTTTCAGATTCATTTTTGTAATGCAAAGTATAATAATGATGAGTAATTTATGTTACAAGTGATTGAAATTATATAAATGTTTGGCCAAAAAATTTGGAACATATCACTAAGCAATAGTGGCAAAACAGAATGGGGACAAGATACATAAATGCAGAGGTCATAATGAATGTGTGTCATTTTCTTGTACGCCATTAGGTACACCATACAGTGGCCGCAGATGTTAAACACCCTTTTTAGCCATTAACATTTTGTCCACCCTAAAGTAAAAAAACGGTTGGGTAAAGGCCCCCTACTTTGGAATTTCAGTCAACATCAACCCCCCCCGCCCCCAGCTCCAGGGGGCACATATCTAAAGCTGTGTAAGGGGCCACAGAATTAGGGATGGAGGGCCTGTGATAAATATATTTTAGCATTCAATTATGATATGTCATTAAGTTAGAAATGTGTGTGATGAATGAAGCCAAAAAATAAAATATGTCCCTTTTTTATTATACACAGGCAGAGCAAAGCCAGGAGGAGGCAGGCCCCACAGGGAGCCAGGGGGAGGCAGGCCACGCAGGGAGCCAGGGGGAGGCAGGCCACGCAGGGAGCCAGGGGGAGGCAGGCCACGCAGGGAGCCAGGGGAGGCAGGCCCCACTGGGAGCCAGGAGGAGGCAGGCCCCAGTGGGAGACAGGAGTCACGCCAGCGTGATTGTATCTCCCAAATCCCTCCTATCCGGAACCCAGCAAAAAGGGCCAGAAGGCTCATGCAGATGGAGGAGGAGACCCAGGCCATGCTCCGTGAAGCAACTTTGGCCATCAGAGAGCAGCCCAGTGAGGAAGAGGGATTCGCAGCGCTGATCGCTGCCAAGCTTAAAAATCTAGAGCTGGGCCAGCGTGTGCGCTGCGAATCCCTTATGTTCCAGATCATGAGCATGGCCACACTGGGACAGCTCAATGACGATATTGGCATTGGGCTGATTCGCACTCCTGTCCTTACTGCGCTTCCTGGTCCTGCTCCATCTCCAGCCCCTGCTCCTGCTCCATCTCCAGCCCCTGCTCCTGCTCCTTCTCCTGCTCCTCCTCTTCCTGAGCCTGCTCTGGCTCCTGGCACGTCGGCTCCAGAAACACAGCCCCTGAGGACTCGGCCTGCAGGGAAGGCTGCAGGGAAGGCTGCAGGGAAGACTGCAGGGAAGGCTGCAGGGAAGGCTGCAGGGAAGAAGAAGAAGTGAGGAGATGATGCCCCGAAGCGAATTTTTTTTGGCCTTCACAGCCTTCATTGTTTTCTTGGTGGACCCTTGTGTTTACAACTTCAAGCAGGGTCTCCTTTGTTTTTATCCAGGCTTCTTTGTTTTTATTTGGTTTTGCTTTTGGATTGCCAGATGGTTGTACTTTTTATTTATTTACCTTTTTAACCTGAATAAAGGTATATTTTGGTTGGTTTGCAAATTTTGACCATGTGTATTTTTTTACAAACAAATATAGAGATTGTTATAGTGAGTAGGCAGACACATTTTAAAAATTAAAACGACATTAAACAAGGAACAACAACCTCCTTGTGGGTAAATGAAACCACAAAAAATAAGCTGCTGTGGTCACTTCACACCCTCCAAAATCCTTAAAAAAAAATTTTAGTTCAAAACATCTGTTAAAAGATATTACCCCAAAAAAATTACGTGTCCCAAAAAACAAAAAATAAATAAAAAAAAGGGCCCAAAAAAATAATAAAGTCAAAAGGTTGACAGAAATATGTCAAACAAGATGAGCCACAACAAACTAGGAGTTTAGGGTAGCTTGGAAATGGTTTAAAAAGCATTGTGGCAAATACAGCGCATTGTTTTCTTCATTAGATTTAAAATAACGAATGTGCTTAATCCATTCTAAACAGTAGTTTTACCAGAACGAGCTCTCCCATCTCAGAAATTGCTTCTGAGCACGCGCGGGTTTAAAACGTCATTTTCTATGTCGTTTTGCCCACACACGATCATTTTTTATGACACAAAAAACGACGTTTTGAAAAACGACACAAAAAATTCAAGCATGTTGGAATTTTTTTTTTGGTCGTTTTTTTAAGACAAAAAACGACGTTTTGCCCACACACGATCAATTTAAATGACGTTTTAAAAAACGTCGTTTTTTTCATCGCAAAAAACGACCGTGTGTACGCGGCATTAGGCTGGCCATACATGATTTTCTGTGCAATTTTCTTTAGATTTACCTTCAACTATGTAGTGCAAGGGCCTGCCTGATTGCATACAATTGAAAGTGTTTAGTTTGACCTCATATATGGTTTTTGGTAAATCTAAAAGAAAATTGTACAAGAAAATTGAACATGTATGGCCAGCCTCAGTGACTGAAAGCAGCTTCTCTTTTGTGCAGAGTAGTGAGTACACTTGTATAGTAAAGCCTAATAAACTTTTCTGTGGATTTTCATCTGAGGGGAGATCAGTTGGCCAGACTTCTGAACCCAAAAATGGTTTTCTGATGCAGTTTAAAAACAAACGAATTTTCTGAGAACGATCGGAAAACGATCGTTTTTATGTGTGTTGTTAAAATAGTCTGACCAAGTGTATGGGGCTTAACAATAGTATTGTAACTCTCTGGCCATTCAAAAAAAAACATAAACAAAAGATTTGCATTTGAACCTGTTTCTTTTGTTATTTTCGTATGTTGATATGACACCTATAACAGAAAAAGGAATTCATTCAATATACATAATGAAATTCTTTTGTTATAGATGTCATTGAACAATGAACATACAACTGACACTAACAAAAGAAAAGCATTCAAGATACACAGAATGCAAATTGACGAAAATTAACGATAATTATTGTCTAACAAGAAACGAACATGAATTAAACAGAATAACGAATCATCCCGCATGTACGAAAATAAAACGGTAACGGAAATACGAAACGATCGGAATATGAAAAAATCGCGTCGTACGACAAACGAACGGAAACGAACGGGAAAACGGGCGTCTTACGAAAAACGAACGGAAACGAACAGACGGGACCATACGAAACGGAACAAAAAAAAACGAAAATTTTTTCTGTGCACATGTCTAGACACTAGTTGATTGACCCCAAGAAAAGACATTGGTAGGGTTTTAACCTCACTTCCTGTTTAGCTGTGTGACAGGAAGTAAAGCCAATTTTAAGAAAAGTGACACAAAGCCCAACCCAAAAACCACAATTAGAATAGGATTGTCTTGCGCTAGATTTAAGCACAGTGCTGTAAATCGGCACTTCAAGCCTGTCCACCAATACACCCCCCCCCTCCCTACAGGCCATGTTTGCAGGTTTTCCTTCATCTTGCACATGTGCTTTAAAAGACAGTCTGGACAGCAATTCTTGATAAGAGAAATCCACAAAACATGTCCTAAAGTAAAAAGAAAATACTTACCACGTTGTCTTTTTAATTTCCTGGTGATTAAACATGGCAGCAAACATTTCATGCATACACATCAGGAAAGAAGCTTAGACAAATATCACACCTAATTTGTTAGGCCAAACATATTTCAGCTGCAGCTGTCAAAATCTGTAGCATGAAAAAGTAACAAAAAACAACAAACTTCAAAATTTGAAAGTAATTTTTATTGGTCAACAAAACAAGGAAAGCAAAAAAGACAAACAATCAAAAACACACACACAAACAGAAATATATTTAAAAAATCAAAATATACATAGGTTAACCGTCGCAACATTTTCAGAAATATTTTTCAAAATAAGGCAGCAGAGACAAATACATGAAAGTGAACATCATTTAAAAATAAACTAAAAACATTGGCAAAAAAATAAACATGCTCCAAAACACATCTCTGTTTAGCAACAACATTCCTGCCAGCCTGCCCCCTCTCAGGGCAGCTGAGGACTGCTCTATCCACGATTTTTATAACATGTGTGCTAATGAACCAATTGAAATCACATGAACAAATTTCAGTCTCTAGTTTGGGTGAACTTGTAAGTGGTTACACCTGTTAAGGATGTCCTTAAATTACTAACCCACCCACGCTCTATGAGCATGCTTATGGCCCATACACACGATCCGAATATCGGACGAAAACGATCGTCCGATGATGGATCGTATGATTTTCGGATCGTGTGTACACTACTTTCGACAGCCGATCACGACCGTTCATCCGATTAAATTCGATCGGACAAGCGCAAAAAAATTTCTCGTCCGATGTCCGATCGTCCGATTTTCGTTTAGTCAGTACAGCCGTCGTCCGATAATACAATACAAATACATTTCAACACGTGACATCACTTCCGATCGTTTTTTCTATCGTACGATCATTTTCGTGAGTTTAAAAACCTATTTTATTTTACTCGTGATTATTAAGCGAAAAAAGTCGTACGATCCGTCGGCCGATATTCGGATCGTGTGTATGGGCCAGAGACATCCAAGTGAGTTTTACCCACAAAAATAAAGTAAAATATTTCTAAGTGTCTGAGCATGCTCAGTGCAGCTCACAAAGCTGCAATGGCTGCTGAAAGCATGAGAGCTGTGTCTTTTCCCCCCTAAACTCATGCTTTCCTGCCTGAAGGGGAGGTCTTAGTGAATTATTACGTAACAAAAATAAATAATAATAATTAAAACGCCCCTGTCCCTAGTAGCTCCCAGTCAGAAGCGAACATGCAAATTTTTTTTTTCAGGTTACCAGTTTAGAGTTACGCAAGTCCCGCCCATATATGTAAACATCGTTCAAACCACACATGTGAGGTACTGACGCGTGAGTTAGAGCGAGAGCAATACTTTTAGCACTAGACCTTCTCTGTAACTCTAAACTGGTAACCTAAAAAAAAAAAAGCATCGCCTATGGGGATTTTAAAGTACTGAAGTTTGGCGCCATTCCTTGAGTGTTTGCAATATTAAAGCGTGACATGTTAGGTATGTATTTACTCGGTGTAACATCATCTTTCACATTATCGCCAAAAATTGGGCTAACTTTAGTGTTTTGTTCATTTTTAACCACTTGAGCCCCAGACCATATTACTGGTCAATGACCTGGCCAGTTTTTGTGATTTGACACTGCAATGTTTTAACTGACAATTGCGCGGTCGTGCGACGTGGTTCCCAAACAAAATTGGCATCCTTTATTTTGCCACAAATAGAGTTTTTTTTTGGTGGTATTTGATCACCTCTGCGTTTTTTCTCAAATAGAGCGACATTTTAAAAAAAAAGAATCTTTTTTACTGTTTGCTATAATAAATCTCCCCCAAATTATCTAAAAATAATCTTTTTGTCCCTCAGGCCGATACGTATTCTTCGACATATTTTTGGTTCCAAAAAATCGCAATAAGCGTTTAATTGTTTTGCGCAAAAGTTATAGCGTCTACAAAATAGGGGATAGTTATATTTTCTTTTTTATTAATATATATTTTTTTACTAGTAATGGCGGCGATCAGCTATTTTTATGGGTACTGCGACATTATGGCGGACACTTTTTTGGGACCATTGGCATTTTTCTAGTGACCAATGTTATAAAAATGCATTGTTTACTATAAAAATGTCACTGGCAGAGAAGGGGTTAACACTAGGGGCGAGGAAGGGGTTCATTTTGTTCCCTGGGTGTGTTCTAACTGTAAGGGGTGGGACTGACTAGGGGAAATGACAGATCTCTGTTCATACATTGTATGAACAGACGAGCAGGCATTCCCCCCCTGACAGAACCGCGATAAAGGGGAACTCCACACCAAATTTAAAAAAAAAACGGCGTGGGGTCCCCCTCCAGGTGCATAACATGCTCTTAGATTTGGTCTGGAATGTAAGGGGTTAAACCTATGCCAAAAAAAACGGCATGGGGTTCCCCCCTAGATCCAGACCAAACCCGTATCCCGGGCACGCAGTCTGGCTGGACAGGAATGGGGGTGGGGACGAGCGAGCGCCCCCCCCCCTCCTGAGCCGTACCAGACCGCATGCCCTCGACATGAGAAAGTGTGTGCTTTGGGGGAAAGGGGGAACTGCGCCCCCACCCCGAAGCACTCTTGTCCCCATGTCGATAGGGACAAGAGCCTCTTCCCGACAACCCTGGCCGTTGGTTGTCGTGGTATGCGGGCGGGGGGCTTATCAGACTCTGAGAGCCCCCTTTAATAAAGGGGGCACCCATATTCTGGCCCCCCACCCTATGTGAATGACAATAGGGTACATCGTACCCCTACCCATTCACCTGGGGGAAAAGTGTAAAGTAAAAAATAAGACACCACACAGAATAAAATAATTTATTAGTCAGCTCCGGGGGTCTTCTGCCAGGGCCCCCCCTTTCTTCTTTAAGCTCTTTTACAAAGGGGTGGTGTAGGCCCGGTCATCTCTCTTCCGCTGGGGCACTGGGCTTCGTCGTTTTCTGCTGGGGGGTGCCAACCCACCCCGGTCTTCACCGATGCCTTCCGCCGGGCCCCAAACACCATGAAGCTCCTTTGCTTATGGGGGAGGGCCCCGGGCATTCGTTGTTTTCTGCTGGGGGGGGCCGCCAACACACCGCGGTCTTCGCCACTGTCTTCCACCAGGGCCCCAAACACCATGAAGCTTCTTTGCTTATGGGGGAGGGCCCCCGGCACCAACCCACCCTGGTCTTCACCGCTGTCTTCCACCAGGGCCTCGGGCTTCTCTCGATGCCTCTTCTGCCTGGCACCTCCGCAGGGGCCAGGGCTTCTCTAGGCTGTCTTCCGCCGCGGGGCGCCACCTGCGGGCTTCTACGGTGCCTTCCGCTTCTGCCTGGCTCCTACGCTGGGGCCAGGGCTTCTCTCCGCTGTCTTTTTCCATTTGATGTTGACACAACGAGGTCCGGCGCTGAAATGCCTGACAGAACGGTGTGCATCGACTTATATTGGCATAGGGCGTGGTCACCGGGTGATGCCACCATGTGACCTTAACCCATGTGACATCACATTCCCATCATGCCCCGTGATGTCACATGGGTTGAGGTCACATGGTTGCATCACCCGGTGACCACGCTCTATGCCAATATAAGTCGATGCCCACCGTTCTGTCGGCATTTCAGCGCCGGACCTCGTCGTGTCAACATCGAATGGAAGAAGGCAGCGGAGAGAAGCCCTGGCCCCAGCGGAGGAGCCATGCAGAAGCGGAAGGTACCGTAGAAGCATGCGGGTGGCACCCCGCGGTGGAAGACATCGGAGAGAATCCCTGGCCCCCACGGAGGTGCCAGGCAGAAGAGGCATCGAGAGAAGCCGGAGGCCCTGGCGGAAGACAGCGGCGAAGACCGGGGTGGATTGGCCCCCCCCCCCCGGCAGAAAATGACGAAGCCCGGGGCCCCGGCAGAAGAGAGAAGACCGGGCCTACACCCCCCTTTGTAAAAGAGCTTAAAAAAGAAAGGGGGGGCCCGGCAGAAGACCCCCGGAGCTGACTAATAAATTATTTTATTCTGTGTGGGGTCTTATTTTTTACTTTACACTTTTCCCCCAGGTGAATGGGTAGGGGTACGATGTACCCCATAGTCATTCACATAGGGTGGGGGGCCGGAATCTGGGGGCCTCCTTATTAAAGATTCCGATTGGCCCCCGCCCGCATACCCCGACAACCAACGGCCAGTGTTGTCGGGAAGAGGCTCTTGTCCCTATCAACATGGGGACAAGAGTGCTTTGGGGGGGGCAGTGCCCCCCTCCCCCAAAGCACACACTCCCCCATGTCGAGGGCATGCGGTCTGGTATGGCTCAGGAGGGGGGCGCTCGCTCGTCCCCACCCCCATTCCTGTCCGGGCCAGACTGCGTGCCTGGGATGAGGGTTTGGTCTGGATCTGGGGGGGAGCCCCACGCTGTTTTTTCAGCGTGGGTTTAACCCCTCACGCTCCGGACCAAGCCGAAGAGCCTAATGTACCCCTGGAGGGGAACCCGCACCGGTTTCAAGTTTGAAATTTGGCGCGGAATTCCCCTTCATGGTCAGCGCAGGCTGAAAACAGGTCGGGGATTCCTGTGCGCCGCGTCACGCAAGGAATTACAGCTACGCCGCTTGGTATTTACCAAGATTTTCTCGGCGTACTGACAAATCCCCCAAATTTTCCTGTACGCATGCCCAGTATGCAAATGAACCTCCTGAGGTTCAGGCGTACTTTGCAAGCGTACGGGGATCGAAATCACTTTCACTTTCAATTCGGCCCGCGCCACACCCTCAAACACATGTCACTACACTTACCCTGCATCACCCCCCTCCCTCCCCTAATAAACTCCCGCCCAAATCCCCGCTATTTACATTTAGAGATGCCGTGCGCCAGCTCTATAGTGGCGCTCAATGCGCCCTCTCCTGGGCGCACTAGGCATTTTAGTAAATAAAGAAATACGCTGCACTGTCAGCGTATCTCTTTAGTAAATGTCAAAAACACTTTTTCTCTTGCCTGTGCGCCGTGAGTCATGGCGCACAGGCTTGATAAATCAGCCCCATTGTGTTCAGTTCTCTAGCTGTGCTGTGAACTCAGCCTGATCTCTTACAATGATTAGTCTTGTCCTTGCACACACCCCATGCCACACCTTTCACCACCTTTCACAGAAAAGCTCACTGTACTGCTATTTCTCCCCGTATGCAGTTGAGAACAGAGGGAATGTGATCGCTTATGAAAAACATGTATTTATGCTGTTTTAATATCTATACACAAATGTTTTGCCCTTCATTTCTATTTTAACCTGAACATTAGTGATGGCCAAAACACCCCTCAGTTCAGTTCGCACCAGAACAGATAAAATGTTTAGACCCAAGCAATGAACTCTATCAAAGCCTATGGGACCAGAACATGAAAATCCAAAAGTCTACATTTTGAAGGCTGATATGCACGTTATTGGCCATACATAGGGAATAGGGCCTGTGTACTGCCCTGGGGGACAGGAACCAATGACACATTTTTTATGAAAAATATTATTTTTAAACACTTCCCACCCAGTCTATAGCAGAATGATGGCTGTGCGGTAGTTCAGTCATATGACATCTTTCAGGATAACTGCCGGTGCGGGCCTGTGGGAAAACGCAGCATGGCGATCTGTGGTGAAGCGTGTAAGTCTGACACCCTGACGGAGGCTCTTTACTACGTCATCAGCCATGTCCAATCATTGCTGATCACAGTGTAAACAAGAAAAGCTGTGTATCTGCTTTTCCTCACTTCCTCTACACACTTTCCTTCCCTCACGCGAGTAAAGCAGAGCCGATCAGCAGCTCCCCCCAGAGGATGCCCATTTTAGTCCACCAGGGATGCCACCAGGACCACCAGGGATTTCCACCACTGATGACCACCAGGGATGCCAATCTGTGCCCAAAATCAATGCCAATCAGTGGCCACAAATGGTGCCAGTCAGTGCCCATCACTAATGCCTGCCAGTGCGTCCTTATTAGTGATGCCCATCAGTGCCATCTATCAGTGTCCATCAGTTCCACCCATCAGTGTGCATGCAGTGCAACCTATCAGTGCCCATTCATGCCCATCAGTGCCCATCTATCAGTGCCACACAAGTACCTTTCAGTGCAGCATTTCAGTGCTGCATACCAGTGCCACCTATCAGAGCGCATCAGTGCTGCCTATTAGTGCCCTTTCAGTACTGCATATTAGTGCCCATAATCACTGCCAACTAATCAGTGCCCATCAGTGCCACCTTATCAGTACCTGGCAGTGCAGCCTCATCAGTGCCCATCAGTGAAGGAGAAAACATACTTATTTGCAAAATTTTATAACAGAAACAAAGAAAAAGGTTTTGCTTTTTTCATAATGTTCGGTCTTTTTTATTGGTTGCACAACAACTAAAAACCTCAGCAGTGATCAAATACCACCAAAAGAAACTCTATTTGTGGGAACAAAATGGTGCATCTGTACCACGTATAGAACCTGCTGCAGGAAAACAAAAATGTGTAAAAAAAGAAATATGACATTTAAATTGACTCACAGGTGCAAGCCATACAACAACAAAAAATGGTGTGCCCCCCCCCGCCCCCACCATACATACCAGGCAATTTGGGTCTGTTATGGATTTTAAGGAAAATCCCACACCAAAATGAAAAAAAAACAGCGTTTGGACCCCCCAATCCATTCCAGACCCTTATATGATCACATAAAAAAAGACCAGAAAAAGGGGGGCGACTCAGTGCCCCCCCATCTCAACCATACCAGGCCACATGGCCTCAACTTGGGGGGTGCTTTGAGGCAGGGCGCTCTGCCCCCACCACCCCTAATCACCTAGTCCTCATTTTAATGGAACAAGGGCCTCTTTCCAAAAACCCTGGACGTGGTTGTGGGGGTCTGTGGGCAGTGGGCTTAAAAGAATCTGGATCCAAAACCTTGTCCCCCATGTGAATAAGTAAAGGGTACATTGTAAGCCCTACTCATTCAAAAAAGTATAAAAAATAAATAAACAGGAGGCAGTTTATGACAATTTCTTTATTAAAAAATAAATAAAATAATGTCCATCGATCCATCGTCAATCACGACATCTGCTGCACCGCCGGACTTAAAAAAAAAATAAACGCTGCGCCTGTGACGAAGGCTAACTGCCAACTGCGCTTGCTCCACTGTCTGACAGTTCTTACATAGGTAAGGAACAGGGCCACCTGGTAATTTCACCTGGTGGCACCACCTCCCTTGTGACATCACATACCAGTGCATTTGGTGGTTAGCCTTTTATTTGTTTGTTTTTTCGGTCCTGCGTTTTGCAGCAGGCATCATGGTTGACGATGGATCTACATTGGGGGACATTGTTTTTTTTTATTTATTTTAATAAAAGAATTGTCAAAAACCGCCTCCTGTCTTTTTTTATTGTTGACACTTTTTATACCACATACTCATTCACATGAGGGGGTCTAGGGGCTTACAAATTCCGGTAAGCCCCCTGCCCACAGACCTCTACAACCACTGTCCAGGGATGTGGGGAATAGACCCTTGTCCCCAATAACATGGGGACAAGGTGCTTTGCAACATGGGGACAAGGTGATTTGCACCCCACAGCAGGGCATTTGAGGGCATTTGGCCTGGTATGGTTCAGGAGGGGGGCGATCGCTCGTCCACCCCACTTTTCCTGGCCTGCCAGGCTGCATGCTTGGATAATGGTCTGGTATGGATTTTGTAGGGGACCCAAAGGGCCTTGTATGGATTGGGGGGGGGGACCCCCAATTCATACAAGGCCCATTTTTTTTTTTTCGTTTTTTATTGCTGGCTAATTAAAATAATTTTTTCATTTAGCTGTCAGCGGGGAAACCCGCTAAACAAATTTAGCATATTGGTTGCCCCACAATGAAAAGACAACCAAGTGCTCTAGAGATCCAAATCCTTCTCTCTTATACCAGGTCTTTAGCCAAGCATTCCGTTTTCTAAGCTCCCCGCCTTTCCTGTATTGTGCAAAGCATAGGCAATATTTCAGAGAATATCACCTTGAGGGTTCTTCTCTTCAACTTGCAGTCTAGTTCTTTAAATTGAGTCTTAAGGAGCTTCCACCTTCCATGTTGTCTATGGTTCCAACATGGACCAAGACAGCTGGATCCAGCTTCTCCTAGGATTTATCAGCCCGGTCCACTACATGCCGAACCCTGTCTGTTCCGGTCTGGTATTTTATTATAGATAAATAATAGTTTGTGTTTTTGGGGTTGTATTCGATATGTACAAAGAGAGATTACACAACTACTTGTAGGTATAACATTTAATTAGGTAATGGCAGATACAGATAACACATGTAATAATATTAGAAAATATAACAAGAATATTTAACTAAAGATGCTATTTTACTACTGAGTCCCCCCATGATGGTGTGGCCTATGACCAGATTCAGACACATGCCTAATGTCAGCTCTGATGTGAAATTAAATGTTCCAAGTTATACCTATAGGATTTGTGTGTAAGGAATTGCCAACCCCTGCCAACTCCCTTTGCAAGCAAAATTACCTTTAAGGACCTGTTTTTAATGGCATGGTCAGTTAAAGTGGCCATTCTTATATGTCTTGTATGGCCCCTTAGCCAGGTTTAGAATTCACTATTAGATATTAGACATGTGCATTTATTTTCGTTAGAATGCATTTTCGTCCGAAAATCAGTTTTTTTCGTTAACGTTTGTTAAAACGATAACGAAAAAAAATGATTTTCGGACGAAAGTGCAAGAAACGAAAACCGAAAGATCCAACATAAAAAATGCTTTATTTTCGTTTTCATTGCGGTAAATATTCGATATAGAGAGATTCGACATTATAGGGAAAAGATTCGACATTATAGGGAAAAGATTCGACATTATAGGGAAAAGATTTGACATTATAGAGAAAAGATTTGACACTATAGAAATAATGGATTCGACATTACAGAGATTAGATTTCGATTTATGGGAAAATAGATTCGACATTATTACTAGTCATACAACATTAGAATTCTTGTAGACGGAATATTCGAACAGAAATGCACGATTCAACGTAAAGATTTGACGTTCCGTCGAATATTCTTTTGACCATTCGACAGAAACCAAGTATTATTGGATTTTCAGACGAAAGCTATTCCCCAACGAAAAACAAAATAAATCAAAACGATTTTCGGGAGTAACCAAATAAATGTATTTCCTGACAGACTCCATGGCAGCCTACGTGTGGGTTATTCCCGCCTCTCATACCTCATAGGACCCTACTCCCATAAAGCTTTGCGTTTCCCCATAGACTGTGTTCCTTTTTTGTCCTCCTCCTAGGACCTATGCTGTTTTAAAAAAAGAATAAGAAGAAGTACCTGTTGTTTCCAGTCCTATTGGTTCTGCACATAGAGCCCGCTTGTTCAGGCGGCTCTGGTCTTCAGCTATACCCAGCTATTAGCAGGGCAGACATGGGCGTCGGTTGCAATTCCTGACATGCTTAATATCCAGCCATTGGCAGGCAAGCAGCAACAAGGCCAAACGTCCTAGCTATTAGCTGGAGGCCTCTGTTTCTTCTAAGAATGCCCGAGTCGTGCAGAGTGAGCTCCATAGCTCTCAGTTTCAGGACAGGTCGGCAGTGGTATCCTTGGTAACGTATTATCCTCTTTTACAAACTTTTACATGGCAGCCGTATTCTATGTTGTCTTGTTTTTGTTGTCTGGTCTCCACCTTGGCCATGGCCGCTGGAACGCATCTGCGTTCCAGTATGTCGTTTCCTGGTCTCTGCGCCTGCGCTGGTTCCAGCCGAGATTGAGGCTTGGACGCGCTTGCGCAGTACGATCGGATCGCCGCGATCGCGCATGCGCGCGAGGTCTGAATGGGAATGCGCGCCTGTCACGTCGCAAATTGTGGCGTGAGCGGCGTGCGCGGTGACGTCATCATCAGGGCGGCAGGTTTTAATAGCTGTCAAAACAGCTATCTTTGGGACACACGCATGCTGCGCTGTTTTCATTGCCCCGAATTGATAGTGCTTCCTTCGTCAAGGTATGTTTCTTGCCTTCTGCCTTTTCAAAACACTGTTTGCTTGATTCATCCTTGCTGCATCTTATTATGATATGTTTGTCTTAGCAGTTCTTGTGACTCCTTTCCACTATGGATGTCTCACCGCCCCCCAGTGGCCAACCCTTGCGCTGCAGGTAGGATGGAAAAAAAAACTTTTTTTTTTCCCCTACCTAGCTGTTTAGGTTTCTGTGTAATCAAAGGTTGTTAACTCTTTCCTCCCCGTCAGCCCCTCTAGGTCTGAACATCAATCTTCAGCACGTGAAGTTGTTGACGAATCCAGGTTACAGCATCGTCACTCCAGATCAAGTTCCAGACGCCCCAGGTCATCTTCTAGACACCGCAAAGAAGGCTCCAGATCTTCATCTGGCCACCATTCTCACCGCCATTCCAGCCACTCTAGTAGAAGAGTCTGCTGGGGATGTGGGTCTCGGATGGAAGATCCCTTTGTGACCTATGTTATTCCAAGGCGGTGAGGGAGAGAGGAAATGATGGTCATCAAGTGGAAGCCCTGGTCAGGAGAGTAATCCAGGAATCCCTTAATAAATCCGATTCCAGGTGTGATGTTACTATCCCTGATGACCCAGTTCCAGCGCTTGCACAGAATAATCCTGAAGAGCCTGGCCCCTCTCAATGTGTACGCAGTCCAAGTGCGTCTTCTGTCAGTGATGCTGAAAGTGTTGTCAATCCTGCAGGATTTGATTTCTCCCTAGTACCAAGTTTAGTGAAAGCGGTAAAGATCGCCTTGAAGTGGGAAGATCCGGTGGAATCTCCTTCCAAACAGAGAAAATATTTAAAACAACTCAAAAAGGAGCGCCCTAGTTTTCCCCTCCTAGGTGTACTTGGAGAAATCATTACGGATGAATGGGCTAGCACGGCCAGAAAGAATTCTTTGCTTTCAAAGGTAGCAAAGATGTACCCGTTCAAAAGTGAAGATGTTAAACACTTAGAATCAGCCCCCCTGGTTGATGCCGCTGTGATGAGGTTGGAGAAACACGTCACACTCCCTCTAGAAGATACCGTCTCCTTCAAGGATGGTCTAGATAGAAAGATAGACACATATCTGAAACGTATATATATCACAGCAGGTATGGCTTGTAAACCGGCTCTAGCCCTAGCTACCTTGTCTAAGGCGATGGAATCCTGGACGGATGAAGTGGATTCTTCCTTAGCGAACGTCTCCGAAGATGTGCTCAGTAGCACACCGATTCATGAGCTGAGAATGGCGTCCGTCTTCCTGGGGGAGGTCTCCCTTGATATTATCCAGTTGGTGGCACGGATCATGCTCTCCTCTGTCACAGCTAAACGTGCTCTGTGGTTGCGCCCTTGGGCGGCTGATCCCGCTTCAAAACAGGGGTGGTATAGAATTCCCTTTCAGGGGTCTTCCCTGTTTGGGAACAAGCTGGAATAGCGCCATCACCTGTGCCACTGGGGGTAAGTCTGGGTTCCTTTCTCAGGATCGCTGTCCGTTTGGTCAGAGGAGATCTTTCGCCAGGCAAGAACAGGACCGTTCAAGAGAGGCGCGCCGGTACAGACCTGGTCGCGAGTTCCGGAAAAACTGGAGGAGAGTCCAGCCCTCTGGACAGAAGCCCCCTAAGGGACCCTCGTCTGCTGGACGTGATGCCCCTAAGTACTTTTGATGCAAAGCCAGCCCAGACGGAAAGAGTAGGCGCTCGGTTACTACAGTTCCGACATGTCTGGGCAGCCTCAATAAGAGATTTTTGGACTGTCAAAACAGTGTCTACAGGCCATACCTGGACCTTTATCAGTCCACCCATGCTACAGTTTGTACCCACAACAATACCCGGCTCAGAAGAAAAAAGGGAAATTCTTCTGTCATACACAAGCTCCCTCCTAGCTCTGGGCGCCGCTATACATGTTCCATCTTCCGAAAGAGGTCAAGGGATGTACTCGCCCCTGTTTATGGTTCTAAAGAAGACAGGATATTGGAGACCGGTAATAGACCTGACACATCTAAACACCTTTATCAAAAAGGAAAAATTCAAGATGGAGTCCTTGCTTACTATTCGTCAGACGGTTCAACCAGGCGATTGGCTGATGTCCATAGACCTAAAAGATGCCTACTTCCATGTCCCAGTCTTCGATTCTCAGTAGACAATGTCCATCTCCAATTTACGTGTCTCCCGTTCGGGCTCACAACATCGCCCCGAGTGTTCTCAAAACTTCTATTGGCTGTCGTCGCCCTGATCAGAACCAAGGGCATTCGACTTCATCACTACCTCGACGACTTACTGTTACTTTCGCAAGACAAGGAACAGCTGTTGACACACCAGATCCAGGTCATTTCCACCCTGACCAAGTTTGGTTGGCTGATAAACAGGGAAAAGAGTCATCTGCAACCCACACAATCTCTGATTTTTCTGGGAGCCCAATTCAACACAGTTCAATGTTCCATTTCCTTACCCCTGATAAAGATCCCGGTAGTCCGGGACAGAATCCGGCTTGCATTGGATTCTCCCTTTCTAAAAGCCTTGCAATGCCTCAAGATAGTGGGCACCATGGTGTCCACAGTCCCCATGGTGAGATGGGCACAATGGAGGATGCGGCCCTTTCAGAAGGGGTTTCTCCAACAGTGGGATCCGAAGTCTCAGGATCAACGCATTCGAATAACTTCGTCCATGCGAGAGAGTCTCCTTTGGTGGCTACTAAGGAAAAATCTCCTCAACTACCATTCGTTAGCCCCGATCTCCTGGATCACAATTACATCAGATGCCAGCAACAGAGGCTGGGGGGCTCTGTGCTTGAAGGAGTTTGCTCAAGTGAAGTGGACGTTACCATCCCGGAGTGTGAGTTCCAATGCCCTGGAACTCCGTGCAGCCTACTGTGCCCTTCAATCCTTTCTTCACATAGTAAAAGGATCGTCAGTCCTGTTAAGAATAGACAACACGACAGCTGTGTCATACATAAAGAGACAGGGAGGCACCCGCAGTCTGTCCCTACTGAAGGAAGTGAATCCGATCATGTCGTGGGCACAAGTACATCTCTCAGATTTAACAGCTGTGTATCTCCCCGGATCTCAAAATCTCCAAGACTTCCTTTTCGAGGACAACACTCGACCACAACGAATGGTCTCTCCACAGCAAAGTCTTCAGCTGGGTCCTATCCCTGGGAGTTATGCCGGAAGTGGACCTATTTGCATCTCCATGCAATTTCAAACTAGAGAAATTCTATACGAGGGGTCTCTGTCCCCAAGCGTTTGGAGTGGATGCTCTAACAGACCAGTGGAACTTTCACAGTGCCTATGCTTTTCCTCCAGTCCCGGTCATCCTCCGGTTCCTGGCAAGACTCAGGTGGGAAGCAGTCGAGGTGGTGGCGATAGTCACTTATTGGCCCAACAGACCATGGTTCCCGTTGTTGCTTCATCTGAGCTTCCGGGCTCCAGTCCCGCTTCCGAACAGGGCAGATCTCCTGTTACAAGGGGTAACCCCTCATCCATGTCCATCCCGTCTTCATCTGATGGTCTGGTTTTTGAAAGAGAAAGGCTTATTGCACTAGGCTGTCCAAATCAAGCCATCTCCACTCTGTTAAGTGCGAGGAGATCAAGCACCAACAAGGTCTACCAGAGAATATGGTCAAAGTGTACAGATTTCATCTCCTCCATGGATGGGTCCCCTAGTAATCCTAGGATTCAGGATGTTCTTGGCTTCCTTCAGACAGGTCTGGATCTGTCTTTATCAGTCAGCTCCCTGAGAGTTCAAGTTTCGGCCATTTCGGCCTTCACTGGGTTTTCATGAGCCAAACACACCCTTGTCAAGCAATTTTTCAAAGGTGCCATGAGGCTTAGGCCACAGAGAAAACCAAGGTTCTCAAAATGGAACCTTCCCTTGGTTTTGGACTTCCTTTCAGAAACTATGCACTCGGATAACCTATCCATCAAAGACCTGTCCTCAAAAGCTATCTTCCTTGTGGCCATAACATCTGCCAGAAGGGTCTCAGAAATAGGTTCTCTAGGATCCAAAGAACCGTTTCTTACTTTCTTCCCGGATCGGGTCGTATTAATTCCCTTGTTGGGATCCCATCCTAAGGTAACATCGGTCTTCCACGAAAGTCTGGAAATTGTCCTCCCCACTTTTCGTTCTCCTGAGAGCTCTAATGTTCATCCTCTAGACGTCGGAGATGTATTAAGACAATATCTGGAAGCCACAGCAGCCTTCCGTCAATCTGACCATCTGTTCATTTCCTTCCATGGAAAAAGCAAGGGAATGCGTGCTTCCCCCAGAACCATCGCTGCATGGATAGTTAAAGTAATCCAAAGGGCATACAAAGCAAAAGGGTTGGCTCCTCCTGAAGCGGTGACAGCGCATTCGACTCGAAGCATCTCCACATCATGGGCAGCCGCCCAGCATGTTTCCCCGGAAGTAATCTGTAGGGCGGCCTCCTGATCGTCATTAAACACATTCATGACGCATTACTGTGTAGAACCGGCCTGTTTGTCGTCGGTCGATTTTGGTTTACACGTTTTATCTGTTGACAATATCAATTAAACCTTTTTTTCTTTAATCAGCAATTTCCCACCCGGGTGTGTCGGCTAGTTATTTCCCACGCGTAGGCTGCCATGGAGTCTGTCAGGAAATGGGAACATTTATATCAAATACTTACCGTAATTTTCCTTTCCTGATGGACTCCATGGCAGCAGGAGTTTCCCTCCCATTGCTGGAGTAGGCTATATTACGGAACACAGTCTATGGGGAAACACAAAGCTTTATGGGAGTAGGGTCCTATGAGGTATGAGAGGCGGGATTAACCCACACGTAGGCTGCCATGGAGTCCATCAGGAAAGGAAAATTACGGTAAGTATTTGATATAAATTTTCCCTTTTTCCAAACGAAAACAAAACAAAATATTCCAGTCTGCACATGTCTATTAGATATTGTAAAAACAACAATAGTAAGAAAATATGAAATATGCAATTTCCCTATCATCCTGTAAGGGGCAGGAGCAGCTGTCTCCATCTCCCAACTTAGAGGCTGAGACAGCGGTCGATCAAGCATCCAGGTGGATCCCAACAATATGGGATCCTAATTTAGAGCCTGGAGCAGCTCTGTGACATCAGCCAACAGCAGGTTTTAGCCCACTCTGAGCTGATTGTGAGTCACAGGAGAGCAAACAAACTTGCACTTTTGTGACCCAGAAGAGAAGCATGGCCATGAAAGCTTTGACCATACTTTTTTTTTAAATATACCTTTTGCTAGGAGCAGCAACTGTGTCTGTTTATTTTCACTTTTTTTGTGAATGAAAAGGGGTGCTCATTCACATTACAAAAGGGGGCTTCCAGATTCCAAACGTGCTAGTATAGAATTTGGGGGAGACCTTACAATGCTTTTAATTTTTTTTTGGAACGAGGTCCCCTTTGAAATTCGTAACAGACCTAAACAGCCTAGCATTAATTATGGAGAAACACCAATGCCATTTCTTTTAAAACTACCCTGGCTCCTCCTTAGTTTATATGGCTGGGGATTCCCAGACACTAAATGAATAGAGCCAGGTGATGTCACTGGTTGATAAGAATGCATCAGTTGCAGACATTGAAAGGAAGAAGGAAGCTATCAAGTTTTGGGAGAAAGTCCAGCTGTAACGCCATCAGCGTTCCCCCCTTTACAGCCACGGCGCTTGTGTGTTCCCCACACGTCCGCCGAGACTCATGCGCGTAATTTCCGGTGCGCTCTGTTATGCGTTCCACGCTGGAACGTGGAAGTGCGCCTCGGCGTGCTGCGCCTTCTCCCGCGCTGTGCGCGATATTTAAAGCCCCAGGAATGACGGCAGGTTGTTCCACTATTTTGTTGGGCACCTGCCGTCACCTGGGACCCCTCACAGCACCCCAAATACCACCCTGTAGGACTACTGAGCCGAGGATAGGGAGAGACCCTGCATCTGGGATTCCTCCGCTGCTTGACCATCAAGCCTGCATCTACCAGCTCCACTACTCTGCTTCTAGGATCCCTCCTACAAGTGTTCACTACTGAGGATAGGAGCTAACACTTCAAGACCACCATCAGTACCGCAAGTATACTGCATTGTACTCTGCGAACTGCAAGTCTAGTGATGTGGAATGCCTCATTGTTTACATGCTATGATTTAACATTTACTGATTCCTATTTTTGATCTCTTTGACTGTGTTCCACATAAGTGCCTTGTATATGAACTGTTGCTGATAACACTACTTGATAGCTAACTATATATGGCTCGAAGCTACAGGGTCATACCATTCTATTGTTAGCTAGGTTCAGCAATCACTCAATCTTTGCATTCCTATGTTTGCTTATGATTTTACTGAGTACGCTCCCTCCTGGTTGGTTCCCATATAGAGGTTGTGATGAAATAAACCCTTAACTTTCTGTTCACACATGAGAGTGCGGTTGTGGTTTATGCTGAGAAACCTCTCTAGCTGGAACTCCATTAAGTTTAATTAATTATAAGGTGACTGTAACATAATAGTGGAACCCATACATAACCTAATGGATCCAGCCGAACTCGCCAATCATTTGGTTGGACTGTCACAGCGAGTGGATACTCTTACCAATACAGTGAACGACCTCCGTTTGGAAAACGAGGCACTCCGGAATCATAACTTTGCTCAACCAAGGGATCGACCTGAACCTAAGGTCTGCGTTCCCGAACCCTTTTCAGGAAACAGGAAAAATTTTCGTCAATTTATTAGTTCTTGCCGTCTCATGTTTGAGTTACGCCCCCGAACCTACCATTCTGACAGAATTAGAATTCTTACGTTGATATCATTTCTCAAAGGCGAACCAAGAGTTTGGGCTGATGCCTACGTTGAGGAACATGGTGACCTGCTCGGAACTTTTAACACTTTCCTAGACGAAATGTCCCTCCTCTACGAGGACCCTAACAAACAACTCACGGCAGAGAACACCATCAGAAACCTTAAGCAAGGTAAAAGACCAGTAGAGGACTACATCTCTGAATTTAAGTGCTGGTGCCGTGATATTATGTGGACTGACATTTCTCTCAGAAATCAATTCCGTCTCGGACTCTCAGAACCAATGAAAGATGAACTAGCCCGAGTTGAAATTCCCACTACTCTGGAGGATCTTATGCACCTCTCGCTCTCCATTGACCGCAGACTCAGAGAGAGAAAGGCTGAACGAATTAACTCCTATCAGCCTACACCCCCCAGGAGGTCCAGGTCCCCATCAAAGGAGGTTCCAATGGAGATCGCAACAATCAAAGGCCCTCTATCCCCAGAAGAGAAACAAAGACGCAGAGCCCAAAATGTATGTCTTTACTGCTCTGCCCCTGACCACATTGTCCCTACTTGCCCTCTACTCAAGAGGAGGTCTGAAGGTAACCTCTATAGCATTAATAAGATTACTGTGCCCCGTATTACCACTAGTAATTATGTTTTTCTTACGCTTACTTTACAGTGGGACCAAGATAGAAGTTCCATAGATGCGATGGTTGACACCGGTGCTTGTGGCAATTTCATTGATATGGAATTTGTTAACTCAAATAAAATCCCAAGTGTGTTAAAGCAAGATCCGTTGTCTGTCACGTTCATTGATGGTTCTACTTCCTCGTATGGGCCAGTACTCTCTCAAACTTCACCTTTATTGGTCACCTGTGGCAATGGCCATACTGAGACACTTGTGTTTGATATCATTCGTTCACCCACTTTCCCAATAGTTTTAGGCTTACCTTGGTTGCTCCTTCACCAACCAACTTTCCACTGGCCTAGTAACTCCATTACCCTTGATTCTTCTTTCTGTGAACATACCTGTTATCCAGTATACAATTTACTGCACTCCCTTCCTACTTACATGATTTCTCAGATGTTTTTAGTAAGACTAATGCCGAGATACTCCCCCCACATCGCATATATGATTGCCCAATTGACCTCATTCCACACTCCCCCATTCCGACCGCGCGAATTTATCCGCTATCCCAACCAGAGCTCATCCATCTCAAGGACTACCTCGATGACAATTTGAGGAAGGCTTTCATTAGGCCTTCCACTTCCCCAGCAAGCGCAGCGATGTTTTTCGTAAAAAATAAGGACGGATCACTTCGACCAATAATTGATTACAGGTCCCTCAATAACATCACAATAAAAAATCGGTATCCTCTACCTCTCATCCCGGAGCTCATAGAACGTCTCCAGACCTCTAAAATCTTTACAAAGCTAGATCTTAGGGGCGCTTTTAATTTAATTAGAATCCGTCCCGGGGACGAATGGAAAACCGCTTTCAAGACTCGCTATGGCCTATTTGAGTATACGGTTATGCTTTTTGGGTTGTGCAATGCCCCCGCAACTTTCCAAAGGTTCATTAATGATATTTTCCGTGATTTGTTGGACATTTGCGTGGTAATTTATCTGGATGACATTCTGATTTTCTCAGACAACATTGAAGTACATACCAAACATGTACGATGGGTACTATCAAGGCTTAGAACACATCGCTTATACGTTAAACTGGAGAAGTGTGTCTTTAACCAAACCAGTATCTCATTTCTTGGCTACCAGATTACTCCCGACGGGATTCAGATGGATCGCACTAAGGTTGATTGTATTCTCTCCTGGCCTATTCCCCAGTCCAGAAAGGCTTTGCAACGATTCCTTGGGTTTTCAAATTATTACCGTAAATTTATTAAGAATTTCTCAGAAATTGTAAAACCTCTCAATTCCTTAACTAGTAAGAAAACACCTTTCACCTGGACAAATCAAGCGCAAAAGTCTTTTGATGCACTCAAACTCTCCTACACCTCTGCTCCTATCCTCCAACTACCTGATCCTCAATGCCATTTCACTCTAGAAGTGGATGCATCCCATTTTGCTTTAGGTGCCATACATTCACAACAGGCTACCCTATCTGAACCTCTACACCCAGTCACATTCTACTCCAAAACTTTAAATTCTGCAGAGAGGAATTACCCTGTTGGTGAGAAGGAACTCCTAGCTATAAGAGATGCCTTAGCAAACTGGAGACATCTCTTAGAAGGTTCTACCTACTCTGTAATGATCCTTACTGATCATCGTAACTTACAACATTTAAAGGCCTGCAAGACTCTCTCTGCCCGCCAAGTACGTTGGAGTTTGTTCTTTGATAGATTCGACTTCATTATATCATACAGACCAGGGACCCAGAATTTAAAAGCTGATTCCCTATCCCGGATCAATGAAGAAGAGATTGTTGAAAGTCCTCCTTCATCTATTATGCCTTCTAACCGTTTTATTGGAATGGTCTCTTCCTTTCGAGAATTAGTCTTTCAAAACACACCCAAGGACGTCTCCTCCCTACCCAAAGGAACCTCAAGGCAACCAGATGGTACATGTACTTTTAAGAATAAGTTATATGTTCCTCCCAGCTTACAACTGACACTTCTCAAACATTTACATGACTCTCCACTAGCTGGCCACCCTGGTATCAATAAGACGATAGACCTCCTTAAAAGAGACTAATTTAATTAATTATAAGGTGACTGTAACACCAGCATCCGGTTGAAAGACCGAAGAAGTTTGATTCAAGCATTAATATCAAAGTGATCATGTATGTGCATATAAAGTCATCCTACTAATGTTTGGTTTGTTTTTAATAAAATGTACCTTTCTGGAATAAATACTAGTCTTTTTGGCTAAAGTTTTACAATTATCACAACAAATCACACAATCTACCAACTGATTGGAAAATCCACCCCACTTTCCATGTCTCACTCCTAAAACCATTTGTGCCAAACCCATTCCCTGATAGAATTGCAGCTCCCCCACCTCCAGTTGACATTTCAGGTGAAACTGAATATGAAGTTGAGAAAATGTTGGATTGTAGGAGAAGGGGGTCTACTTTCCAGTACTTGATACGTTGGAAAGGTTACAGTCAACTAGAAGACTCCTGGGAAGACTCTTCACACCTCCATGCTCCCCGCCACATCAAACTCTTTCATCGTAGGTACCCTAACCGACCATGTCCTACAAAGAGCACTGTGGGTGCCCCCTTGAGGAGGGGAGTATGTAACGCCATCAGCGTTCCCCCCTTTACAGCCACGGCGCTTGTGTGTTCCCCACACGTCCGCCGAGACTCATGCGCATCATTTCCGGTGCGCTCTGGTATGCGTTCCACGCTGGAACGCGGAAGTGCGCCTCGGCGTGCTGCGCCTTCTCCCGCGATGTGCGCGCTATTTAAAGCCCCAGGAATGACGGCAGGTTGTTCCACTATTTTGTTGGGCACCTGCCGTCACCTGGGACCCCTCACAGCACCCCAAATACCACCCTGTAGGACTACTGAGCCGAGGATAGGGAGAGACCCTGCATCTGGGATTCCTCTGCTGCTTGACCATCAAGCCTGCATCTACCAGCTCCACTACTCTGCTTCTAGGATCCCTCCTACAAGTGTTCACTACTGAGGATAGGAGCTAACACTTCAAGACCACCATCAGTACCGCAAGTATACTGCATTGTACTCTGCGAACTGCAAGTCTAGTGATGCCTCATTGTTTACATGCTATGATTTAACATTTACTGATTCCTATTTTTGATCTCTTTGACTGTGTTCCACATAAGTGCCTTGTATATGAACTGTTGCTGATAACACTACTTGATAGCTAACTATATATGGCTCGAAGCTACAGGGTCATACCATTCTATTGTTAGCTAGGTTCAGCAATCACTCAGTCTTTGCATTCCTATGTTTGCTTATGATTTTACTGAGTACGCTCCCTCCTGGTTGGTTCCCATATAGAGGTTGTGATGAAATAAACCCTTAACTTTCTGTTCACACATGAGAGTGCGGTTGTGGTTTATGCTGAGAAACCCCTCTAGCTGGAACTCCATTAAGTTTAATTAATTATAAGGTGACTGTAACACCAGCATCCGGTTGAAAGACTGAAGAAGTTTGATTCAAGCATTAATATCAAAGTGATCATGTATGTGCATATAAAGTCATCCTACTAATGTTTGGTTTGTTTTCAATAAAATTTACCTTTCAGGAATAAATACTAGTCTTTTTGGCTAAAGTTTTACAATTATCACAACAAATCACACATGAATCCCACTTTCCATATCCATAGCAATAAAAAATGAACACATGATCCTTTAATACAACCTTGTAAATAAAAGCTCAACCATGCTCTTCTGTAGAATATCTGGGGAAAGGGGAATATCTTTTAAAATGTTTGTGCTTGCTTGTATTTGAAAAATATATTGTAAAAGTTTGTATAAATGTATATTCACCTGGATTTCCTTATGAAGGAATATCTGTGTATGTGCACAGTAGATATGATTTTGCATATATTAGTCTGTTATAATATATGAACCTATTAAATTGGATATGGTCTGTCACTAGAGATGAGCAAATGTGTTAAAAACCTGCTCTACCAATGATTTTCCCTATTCATCTCCATGATCCAGTGATTTGCCGAATTTCCACTGTGGGCTATTATAAGCTTCTCTTTTTTATATACATTATGGTATTTTTATAGTTTTCACTTCAAAGTCAAAATGTACACATATAATTATTAAATACACATTTAACATGAAGATACCTTAAAAAAATACTTCTGTGTAGGGTAAGATTGACATAACCAGACAACATGCTTGAGAGAATAACCATCAAGTCAATAAAGATGCACAATCGACACACTTTCAGAGGAATATTTTGTTACTGTCAGCTAATGGTTCAAAATCATATGTGTAGATTAGCATGCTTTACAATTCCCAGTAGGACTGGTTAATTATGCATTTGACGCTGAACCTAGACACAGCATTCTCAGTAACTATCATAATAGGAGTGTGAATTCTGTAAGCTGCCATGAAGATTCACCAGGAAAGGAAAATTACGGAAAGGTGAGTATTCAATTTCCCATTTTCCTAGCAGCATACAATAGGAATTAACTCGCTCAAGTTGGTAAACTGCAATAAAGAATGGATTTAATGAGCAGAAACACAATTGTAATGCTGAGCTATGGCTCTGCCGAATTCCCCTGTCATTAGGCATGCAGGGCCCACTATAATGAGAAATAAAGATGTTCTGCCAATTCCAGGTTACAGCTCTACGAATTGAGAAACTTAACAATACACTGCATAAGAAGATGCCAACATGCCTTTAGATCTTCTGGTATTATACTGTATACTGAGTATTAGACTCTATTATTTCCCTGAGATATTGGGGTAGCTCTCACTTTTTACCAATCTATGCACCCACCTGTCTTTATTTATGTAATTGCAATATTTAGCAGGAACTTTCTTCCCTTTTGTTTTATCTAGAGAGGAGCAGACATGATATCAGTTAAGCCGCGTACACACGATTAGTCCATCCAATGAGAACGGTCTGATGGACCGTTTTCATCGGTTAACCGATGAAGCTGACTGATGGTCTGATGTGCCTACACACCATCGGTTATAAAACCGATCGAGTCAGAACGCAGTGATGTAAAACACAACGACGTGCTGAAAAAAATGAAGTTTAATGCTTCCAAGCATGCGTCGACTTGATTCTGAGCATGCATGGATTTTTAACCGATGGTCGTGCCTACTAACGATCGGTTTTGACCTATCGGTTAGGAATCCATCAGTTAAATTTAAAACAAGTTGGCTATTTTTTAACCGATGGATAACTAACCGATGGCGCCCCCACACGATCGGTTTGGTCAGATAAAAACAGACCATCAGACCGTTCTCATCGGTTTAACCTATCGTGTGTACGCGGCCTTATTCTCTGTCATAGACTGTGGGCACCATCTTGGGAGAACCTGTATCCGATTGGACACAGAGGGAATATATCAACCATGAAGATCAATCATGGAAAATGACAGAAAGATGATTACAATTGCAAAATAAATAACTAAATATAATAAAACTTTTGTTCTGGAATTTATCACAGGGAGAGAAGCCAATGAAAATACCCTTTAAACTATTTCTTTATTGGAATATGCCTAAAGAAAGAAGATACCTGCCTGTTTAATATCAGTTGATGCTGAAAAAGAATTAGACCAGTTACGAAGGGATTTCCTAAGGAAATAACTGGGTCTCAGGACTAATAATTTGTACACAATCTTAGTCCTGCATGACAACCCTGTCCCTGTGACCCCTGTCAATGCAATAACACAGACCAGAGGTGCCCACTCTGTTGTCATGCACTTTGACAGAGGAGCACTTGGAGGTAACTCCACATAATAATTTGGATGTTACAGGGATACAGTGCATCCGGAAAGTATTCACAGTGCTTTACTTTTTTCACATTTTGTTATGTTACAGCCTTATTCCAAAATGGATTAAATTAATTATTTTCCTCAAATTCTCCAAACAATACTCCATAATAACAATGTAAAAGAAGTTTGTTTGAAATCTTTGCAAATTTATAAAAAAAAAAAAATGAAAAAAATCACATGTACATAATTATTCACAGCCTTTACAATGACACTGAAAATGTAGCGCTTCCTGTTTCCACTGATCATCCTTGAGATGTTTCTACAATTTGATTGGAGTCCATCTGTGGTAAATTCAGTTGATTGGACATGATTTAGAAAGTCACACACCTGTCTATATAAGGTCCTACCGTTAACAGTGCATATCAGAGCACAAACCAAGCCATGAAGTCCAAGGAATGTCTGTAGACACCTAAGACAGGATTTTATGGAGGCACAGATCTGGGGAAGGGTACAGAAACATTTCTGCAGCATTAAAGGTCCCAATGAGCACAATGGCTTCCATCATCTGTAAATAGAAGAAGTTTGGAACCTCCAGGACTCTTCCTAGAGCAGACCGCCTGTCCAAACTGAGTGATCAGGGGATTCAGGGAGGTAACCTAAAACCCAATGGTCACGCTGACAGAGCTCCAGCATTTCTCTGTGGTGGAACTGTTGCAGAGCTTTATGGCGTGGAAGTCAGTGCTGGGACATTGTGGTGCGAGGCGAAGTGTGGAAGCAAAGAGCAGAGGACCAGACCCCCCCACGGCCGAGAGCGGCAGCACGGCCGACCGTACCCTTCGGATTGGACTGGACCCCCATGACCGTGAGTATCAGTGGGTGACCTGGGGACCTACAGCAGCGGCAGAGCGGGGCATCACGGTGGTGGAGCGGGAGTACTAGGGACATGATCACCCCACAGATACAGACAGAGGAGTTGGGAGGACATCCAGTGGGATCGGGAGGCTGACAGTAAGAGACTGCAGGTAAGTGAATTGCAGACCGCAGGAGACAGTGTGAGAGACTGATTGGAGAAGCGGGACTGAAGGTTACTGACTGCTAGTGTCAGATTACAAGGAGAGGCTGTGCAAAGTGACAGAGAGACACAAACTACAAAACCTGACAGTGTATTGTGAGTACCTAGGTATTGGGAGTATTGGGAGTACCTGAGTATTGGGAGTACCTGAGTATTGTGTGTATCTGTGTATTGGAGTATTGAGTGTACCTGTGCCCTGTGAGTACCTGAGTATTGTGAGTATTGGGAGTACCTGTGTATTGTGAGCACAGGAGTATTTGGAGTATTGTGAGTATCTGTGAATTGTGAGTACTTGAGTATGGGAGTATTGGGAATACCTGTGTATTGTGAGTACCTGAGTATTGTGTGTGTATTGTGAGTACCTGTGTATTGTGTGTGTATTGTGAGAACCTGTGTATTGTAAGGATCTGTGAATATCTGAGTAGTATGTGTATATTGTTAGTACCTGAGTGTTGTGTGTATTGTGAGTACCTGAGTATTGTGTGTGTATTGTGAGTACCTGTGTATTGTGAGTATCCGAGCAGTATGTGTGTGTATATTGTTAGTACCTGTGGATTGTGAGTGCACATGTGCTGTGAGTTCATGTGGACTGTGAGTGCATGTGGATTGTGAGTGCACATGTGCTGTGAGTGCACATAGACTGTGAGTGCACATGTGCTGTGAGTGCATGTGTGTTGCGAGTACCTGTGTATTCTTGAGAATTAGTGTCAGGAAGCTAGTTGTTAGTTAATTTGGACAGAATATAACCCCAATCCCCACTAGATGTGTGGGTGCGATGCCCGGCGGGTGTGGAGATGTATGCGAGATGTATGCGCTCCTTGATCATCCGATCAAGGGCGATTACTGCTGTGCAAAATGTAAGTACTTTGTTTCCCTGGAAGCCCAGGTTCTGAATCTAGGAAAGGTAAAAAGCAAAATGAAGGCAGGCGTGGCCGCGGCATGGACGTGTGAGGACGTGTCTGCATTGAGCTCCGTCCGCCCGCCGAATCTATAGCGCCCACAGCAGCTTTCTCCAGGGCTCCTCCCCACGCTACCATGCCAGCCAAGCAGAGAAAGACCTCGCCGCAACCGCAGAGGTCCTCCCGGTACCGATCCGGATCGCTGGACGTCTGTTTTACGGAGCGGGGACAGGCCGCTCCCGAGGCCTCCAAGATGGTGTCGGACAACAGGTACCAGGCCGCACACGCAGTCTCTCCTATCCCTTCACCGCGGCCGCCTTCTCCTGCTTCATCGCTCCCCCCACCTCCCCTGCCAGCTCGATCGGCTCCGCACCTCCAGTACTGCCCTTGGGTGAGATGATGGGAGATGCAGACCTCAGGGCCCACATCCTGGCTCTCCCCATAAATGCTGATCTGGAGCTGTTTGCTGGCAGGGTTGAGAAGGCCCTTAGGCAGGACATTGAGGCCTTGCAGGCGGACACTGCTCATATTGGGGGTAGAGTTGAGGATTTGGAGGCACAGTGGGATGTGGTCTCCCCATCCCTGCAGTCTCTCCATGAACACTGTAAGAGACAGGACCACAGGATTGAAGCCTTGATAGACCAAATGGATGATTTTGAGAACAGGAGCCGCAGGGTTAACATCCGCATCAGGGGTCTGCCTGAAGCCATGGGCCCTAGGGACATAGTGCCTTCCGTGCAGGGTCTCTTTAAACAAGTTCTTGGCTGGGATGCTCTCGAACAAATTGAGATTAATCGGGCACATAGGGCATTGTGCCCCCCATCTGATGACCTGGACAAACCACAGGACATTATTTGCAAACTGCATAAATACTCACTGAAGGAAAGCATCATGGCACCTGTCAGGAGGGTGCGTCATGTGGATTTTGATGGGGCGCAACTGTCCTTTGTTCCTGATCTCTCCAGGCGTACCCTGATGCAACGTCCTGCCCTAAAGCCGTTGCTTGCTGCTCTGCAGGATGCCCACTTACCCTACAAGTGGGGTTTCCCTTTCCAACTTTCGGTCACCAAGGATGGCCGCCAAGTCACGTTACGCACGGTGGATGACCTGCCACAATTTTTGCAGAAGCTGGGCCTTCCGGCCGTTGATTTCCCGGACTGGAAGTCCGCCCCAGACATCCCCCTGCCTATGCAACCTCAGCCTTGGCGCACTGCTCGTCGTAAGGGCCGCAACAGGCGTCGTTCCCGGATAGATCCCCCCCAGGACTCTCAGGCTCCGCTACCGAACTCTCCTTACCAGAGGGGGACTTGAAGAATCCCTTGAATAATGGTTGGAACTCTTTGCATTTTTTTTGTTTAGGTGCATTTTTTTGTTTAGGGGCACTATTGCTTATGTTCTGATTTGTTCTGCTCCCACAATTTGTTGCTGCTGTGGTATTTTTCTGTACTGGGCCACGGCATCATTTTGGTCGCCGTGCCTACCCGCTGCTATGAGGCGGGCTCTCACCCTGTGGACGGGCTCGCACCTCATGCTGCGCTTCTTCCCCCACATAGGCCGACTCTGCGGAGTCATGTCCCATTTTTGGGACCTTACGTTGCTCGCTGACCTTCTCCTCTTGCTGGCTCGCCGGTCGGGGAGGGGTCCCCGATCAACCAGATCCAGATGCCCCGGGAGGTTGTTTGACAGTCTCCCTTATGGGGACTGTTATGTGTCCTGTTTTGTGTTTGTTTTCGTTTATTTTGTTCTCATGTTTTTTCTTGTTGCTGTTTTTTTTTTTCAGTACTCATTGCATCGTGGCACGGATCGCTGCAGGTCTCTCTCTCCTCCTGACTGGGGGGGGGGGGGGGCACAAGTTCAACTTCACAGATGGCTTCCCTGAAGGTAGTTTCCTATAATGTCAGAGGGCTGGGATCTCCCAATAAGTGCAGTAAGTTGTGGCTCGAGACGAAACGCCTGGAGGAAACGCACTTTCGCACTGACTCGGTCCCCCGCTTGCCCACTCACCTCTACTCGCAGTGGTTCCTTAGCAACTCACCTCACTCCAAGTCGAGTGGGGTTGCTATAGCTGTGCATAAAAACTGCCCTTTTAAATTGTCGGACCAGTTGACCGACCCACATGGTAGATTTGTGTTTGTCAAGGGGAACATTATGGGTCGTAAGTTTACTTTTGCAACCGTGTACGCACCAAATTCTGGACAGCTCACCTTCCTTGACTCCCTTCTAGACTCCCTTTCCCACTTTAGGGAGGGCCAATTGGTCTTGGGGGGGGGAGGGGATTTTAGTGTCAGCCCTGATCCTGCAGTAGACACTTCTACGGGACGCTCTGCCCATTCCTTTGCTTTCCTCAAACACTTTAGGAAGACCCTGCAAGCCCACCATCTCGTGGATTGCTGGAGAGTGCTACACCCGAGGGAGAGAGATTATAGTTATTATTCGGCAACCCGTGCGGTTTACACCTGCATTTACCTACTGTTGATGGACCAGTTTACCCTGGACTCTTTGACCGGTGCATCGATCGGTTCCATTACCATGTCCGACCACGCCCCGGTATCGCTTTCCCTACACCCGCTCGGTTCTGGTGCCGGGTCTTGGACCTGGCGCCTGAATGAGAATATCCTAGATGACGATGTAGCCCTTAAAAGTGTCTCCGATACTATCACTCACTATTTCTCTGAAAATTCCTCTGCGGAGGTTGGGGTAGCATCGATTTGGGAGGGCCACAAGGCTGTGATCCGGGGAGAGTTAATATCGCAGGGAGCGAGGCTGAAAAAGTCTCGGGAGGGGGACCTTCAGTCCCTTCTGTGGAAAATTCACCTAGCGGAAATCGAACACAAGCGTCGCTTAACACCAGAACTGGCGACCGGTCTTGAGGCCCTGCACCTGGAGCTTGTCACTTTGTTAGACGCTCGTATTGCGCCGTGTGTCTTATACATTTTTCGAATACGGTAACAAATGCGGACGTCTGCTTGCCAGGGCTCTGAGGAGGCAGCGTGACTCGGGCCATGTGCATAAGCTTCAGGCAGGGGCAGGCCCCCCGGTTGTTCACCCCTCTAAAATTGCGGCCGCTTTTCGAGACTATTATGCCCAATTATACCAGTTGCCTCCCACGCTCCCTGGTCTGACCGAGGTGCAGAGGCGGGATCACATCCTAGACTATTTGGCCGATGCCTAAACCCCCCAGCTTTCCCAAAAAACTAGTAAGGCCCTTGAAACTCCCATCACTTCTGAGGAGTTGGAGATTGTCGTGAAGACCCTGCCGACGGGAAAGAGCCCCGGCCCGGATGGCTTCACGAATGCCTATTACCGTGCTTTCCTCCCTCTGCTCTCGGGACGTATGTGCACGTACTTTAACGCACTGGCTTCTGGTGCCCCTATGCCTAAGGAAGTTCTCCTGGCCCACATATTGGTGCTGCCCAAGGAGGGGAAGGACTGCGCGGTCCCTGGCAATTACAGACCGATATCGCTTTTAAACACCGACATTAAAATCTTGGCAAAAGTCCTTACGAACCGTCTGAAACCCATCCTTCCCTCCCTCGTCCATCCTGACCAAACAGAGTTCATTGCTGGGTGGGAGGCGAGAGATAATTCAAATCGGGCCATTCAGTTGATCCAGTGGGTTAACGTGCAGACTGACCATCCACCCTGTCTTCTCCTATCCACGGACGCTGAGAAGGCGTTTGACAGGGTGGACTGGATATATCTTCGTGCGGTCCTGTCTAGACTGGGACTTGGCCAGAAGATGCTCTCCTGGGTCTCCTCCTTGTATAGCACTCCCGAGGCGCGCGTTAATGTCACTGGGACTCTCTCTGACCCCTTCCCTATTAGGAATGGGATGAGGCAGGGCTGCCCGTTGTCCCCTCTTATTTTTGCTCTTACCTTAGAGCCTTTGCTCAACAGGATACGCTCCAACCACAACATTAAGGGCTTTAATGTCGGCTCTTACGAGCACAAGCTTTCTGCATACGCGGATGATGTCCTTTTTTATGTAGCAGATCCCTTGATCTCCCTCCCCAACATTATGACAGAATTGCGGACTTTTAGTGCCTTGTCCAATTTCAAAATAAATTTCACCAAGTCTGAAATCCTGTCATTAACTATTCCACTAGACTTGCGTACACGGTTGCAATCCTCCTTCCCCTTTACTTGGTGTGCTAACCACATGAAATACTTGGGGGTTTACCTTACCCCCCTTTTTGCCCAATTGTATACTAGTAATTACGCCCAATTGCTCTCCACTATTAAGGCTGACTTGCATCGGTGGGATAGAGAGGTGTTCTCGTGGATGGGCCGGGTCAGTGTGCTGAAGATTAATGTGCTCCCACGCATTTTGTTTTTTCTCCAGATGGTTCCTATTTCCTTACCTAGGTCTTTTTTCTTGAGCCTCAACAGTGCTTTTCTTCGCTACATTTGGCAGGGTCGCAGTCCTCGCTTGGCTCTCCGTATCTTGCAGAGGCCCAAGCGGATGGGGGGTCTGGGGGTTCCCGATGTACGCAAGTACTACGAGGCCATCGCCCTTCAACGGATTTTAGATTGGCACCACGGGGTCTCTACTAACGTTTGGGTCCCCCTAGAAAAGTCCATAGCGGCCCGTAATTTATCCCATGCTCCTTGGCTTCCCCAGTCGCAAAGAGGTCTGTCAACCCTTGTTTCGCAGACATCCACCCATGCATTGAAATTATGGGATGCTGTGAACAAGGGTGGGATTCTTGCGCCTCCCTTTTCTCCCATGGCACCCCTTGGAGGCTTCCCCTGGTTCCTAACGGGGGAACACCCATCTTTTCTCCGATCCTGGACGGCTGACGGCGAACTTCGCTGTGGCATATTCTTCCAGGACGGAGGTTTGCTCACCCTAGATGAGCTCAGGACCCAATATGGGGGGTTCCCAATGGATGGGTGGAGGTACGGTCAGCTTCGACATTTTGCACAGAGCTTACCTTGTGCCATTCGCTCCCCTACCTCCGCCACACCTTTTTAGAAATTATGCATGTCCCCTACTCCCATCTCTCACGCTATATCTGTTCTCTATAGCCTATTGCAGGAACTGGGTTCATCTGGGAGGCCAACATATATTCGGGAGTGGGAGAGAGACTTGCAGCATACATTCACTGATGCCCAGCTCAGACAGTTATTCCGCCTCACACATTCCAGTTCTGTCGACACGAAGATGCAAGAGAATGGGTTTAAAGTCTTAACCAGATGGTACAGGGTTCCTACAAGACTTAAACAAATTTACCCTATGATCCCGGATGCTTGTTGGTGGGGATGTGGCCATAGGGGACATATCCTACATACTTGGTGGGTGTGTCCTAAGCTACGCCCTTTTTGGCAGGATATTAGGTCCCAAATTAATACCATTATGGATGTGGTCCTTCCAGACTCCTCTATGGGCTTTCTCTTACATGTCCCCACCGTCCCCTTTAGTCTGTATCGGAAGTCAGTGCTTCCTTACCTCCTGAACACAGCTAGGAGGTTAATCCCCATTTTTTGGAAAACCAGTCAGGTCCCGACTCGTACGAACTGGGTCCGGCTGGTAAACAATATCAAAGCTGCCGAGGAATGGATAGCGAGGTATAAGGATGAATACGACAAATGGTATGGAATCTGGGCTACTTGGATTCATTATGTTAACGGGCTAGCCGCACCTGCACCCTCCCCCACCCAGTCTTAGTCGGATGATGGGTAGTGACCAGGGTTTTTATTGTTACAGAAAGTTTGTCGTGATGGTTATGGGTACACCCTCTTTTTTGTTTTATTTTGTTCCTCTTTATTTTTACCTTTTTTTTTTCCTTGTCATATTATTTCTGTGGTCCATGCCTACCTGCCCAAACCAGGGAATGCCTGCGGTTTCCTGGCTCTTTTTTGCGCCCAACGGATTGATTGAGGACAACTTCAATGTGTTTGGGTTTATATGCTCCGAATTTACTGACTGTAACCTCCGTCCTTTTAATCCTGTCTGTTGGGCGGCCAATCGGGCCTTTTTGTCTTGTACACTGTTTGAATATGAGGTTGGACAGCATGGCCTATTTCCTTTGTCCTTTTGCTGTTGTATGTTGAAAAATGTACTCTTTATAAATAAAGATTACATAAAAAAAAAAAGCAAAATGAAAACAAGGCAGTTAAATAGCAATTTCCTATCCAACTCACACCGTTATATGGGTAAACACCCAGCCCCAGGCATACGTAGAAAAATACTTCCTCCCCAAGAAGAGGCGATGAAAGAAGAGAGACTATAGGATGATAAACAAGTGTGGATTGCTGAGTGATCAAAATTAAAGATAAAGATACATTTATTAAGGCACAATTCATCTAAAATCATGGTGCTATGTGCAGCCACCCAGTGGGGAATATTTAAAATCTAACAAGCAAAGCCTTTTGGCGTGCAGTTGTGTTAAAGACACACCGACACAAATCATAAACAAAGGACAAAACTAAATACACAAAACAAACATTCTGATGCCAAACTAATTGATGCAAGGGGCACTTCTAATGGTAATTACTGTATCAAACGAACAAAAAAGTGTAGGAGGTGCCCCAATGCATCAATCCCTTCGGAGGCTCAAGCTGTGGATAGGGAAGCAGATGGGAACAGAGAGCAAACAGAATTCAATGGGGTCCTAGAGGACCTATTGCATACAGGTCCAATGTGTGCAAAACCAAGAGCAGGATTCTAGGATTGTCGAGATTTGCACCCAATAAGAGTCCTGGACTAAAAATTGGATCCCGGGCTTAGAATATACCATGGATGGTGACTAGGAAAAGTGAGGGCTAATGCAATTGATTAAATATAGATGATTAAATATAAATATAAATGGACCAAAGCACCAAAAGATGGTGAATCAGATACTTGAAAAATAACTTCATAAAAGTGTTGATACCATGAATAAAATAAATTATCGCATTGCTGGAGCAGCTGCAGTGTAAATTGATATAACAATAAATAATGGTGATTGCAATGGTGATTACATCACATCCGGTCTCTCTAGCTGTCTGTTGCGGACAGTGGAACGCACGCTAGATTCCATGCTGCACACCGAGCTCCCATTCTATCTGACATGCTGTTCAGCCTCACTGCTGGGAGAAGGCACTTTTACGCCATTTGTGTAAGCGGTCATATGAATTTTATATTTTATATTTTTTTTTAAATAAAACGGGATTACACGATTTTTGGATACCTCTGTATCCTTCATATCTACTTTATCTGGCATCCTTATGTGGGGAGAAAAACGGACCAAATACACGCTTGCAGCAAGCAATATCTTGCATAAGCTCAACTGACCTTTTTGTAATTATTAACCACTGGACACTTAAACCCCTTTCCTAACCAGACCAGCTTTCAGCTTTCGGTGCTCTCACATTTTGAATGACAATTACTCAGTCATACAACACTGTACACATATGAAATTGTTGTCCTTTTTTTCACACAAATAGAGCCTTCTTTTGGTGGTATTTAATCACCGTTGGGTTTTTTATTTTTTTGCGCTATAAAAGAAAAAAGACTGAAAATTATGTAAAAAAAAAAAAAAAAAAATTTCTTCGCTTCTGTTATAAAATTTAGCAAATTAGTATTTTTTTCTTCATACATTTTGGCCAAAATGTATACTGCTACATATCTTTGGTAAAAAGAAGTACACATTGGTGCATATTATTTAGTCTTTGTGAAAGTTATAGAGTCCACAAGCTATGGTGCCAATATCTGAAAATTAATCACACCTGAAGTACTAACGGCCTATCTCATTTCTTGAGACTCTAACATGCCAGAAAAGTACAAATACCCCCCAAAATGACCCCTTTTTGGAAAGAAGACATTCCAAGGTGTTTAGAAAGAGGCATGGTGAGTTTTTTGAAGTTGTCATTTTTTTAGGGCTGTGCAAATTAACTTTTATTTCATCGATTAATCTTTAATTTTTTTGATCGATCAAAATATTTTTGATCGATTAAAATTCTTTTTATTGGTACTCACCTCTCCGCCGGCTTATGGGCCTTCAGGGAGTTCCGTCGGAGATCCAGTAACATCACAGACACCGGCGGGGCTTGCCGTGTCCATCTGAAGGGCTCCTGTGCTGTGCCTTCATATGTGCATGCCGGCCATCTATTGGGAGTTGTGATAGTTCCCTTCATGGGACATCTACATGCCGATGGACTGATGTTAACCTCTCCTCATCTGGATTCAGCAGTGGTATCGTTGTACACATTTTTATACCAGTATCATACTTAGCGACATGTTTTTATGACTGCTTTTGGTAAGGTTTGGTATTACTCGCACTGTTTTTACCGTTTATGTAGCTACATCGATTTTATCTCCAGTGCAATATTTATTTGGTTACCGACTTGAAGACTATAAAAGTTTTAATGCTATTCCCATCGAGCGCTGCCTTTGTGTGTTTTTGTATCATGCTATCCATTTTTCCAGTGGTTGGTAGCTGCATTGGGAATCAGCCTGCAAGGAGATCAGCTAAAAGTAGTTGGGTCTGTATGTGCGTTATAATTAATCGAAATTAGTTGATTAATCGATTAAAAAAAATAACGATTAATCGAACACAAACAGCCCTACATTTTTTCCCACAATTCTAGGCAAAATCAAGATTTTTTTTCTTTATTTTTTTTTTCACTAAATTGTCATATTTGCAGGTTATTTCTCACACACAGCATATGCATACCACAAATTACACCCCAAAATACTTATCTGCTATTACTCCCGAGTATGGCGATACCACATGTGTGAGACTTTTACACAGCGTGGCCACATACAGAGGCCCAACATGCAGGCAGCACCTTGAGGCCGGGGTTCACACCATATTGCGGAGATGGAAAGCCTAATCCACCAAGCCAGAGACACGCCCACAAAATTCACGGAACAATGGGCATGCTGGATACACTTCACCACCACGGACAGATACAAACAGATAATGTCTTAACTATCTACCTAGAGAGGCGGTGCGACACTAATAACACTGATAACGCTGATAATACTGACCACACTTCCATGATATCCTACCGTTCGCTCCCCTATGGGTTTGACCCTCCCCACTAACTGACCCCTTCGGACCTAACCCCTCATACCTGCCAAGTTTCCAAGTGGAAAACCCCCCTTACTCCACTCCCCTAGTCCTAAGCTCCGGACCCCCATTGCACCCCCCGGCAGACACTTACTGTGGACAGCTGCCATCTGACGGGAATCACAGGGTGATGCCAACCGGGTACGGCCTGACGACCTGCCCCGTTTGGCCTCTATCCCACCCTGACAACTTCCCTACCCCCTCATCCAGCCTGCGATGGGGGTGCCATCCACACTCCTAGCGACCACCATTCCCTCCCCTATTCTTCACCCTACCCCAAAGTTCCTCTACTCATCCCCCGCCCAACCCGAGTGACAACTGAGACCCCCCTCTGTTCGTGAACTATTTTGCATTCATGTGTTCTGATTACAGGTTGAAATCTGAGCTCTGTACTCTTTGTTAATTTTTACTATTTGTACTATTGTTCACACGCACCTCGTTATGATGCGGCTGCATCCGCAATTTCTGTTCAACTACTTGTTTTATTGTATTACTGTATGACTTACTATGTTGCCTTCAATAAACTCTTGGGAAAAAAAAAAAAAAATGAGGCTGGTTCACATATGTGCGATGCATTCGCACTGCGCATTGCCGAAAAATTGTGTGCATTTTCTAGGCATTGCGGTGCGGCTCAGGTGCGAATTCAGGCCCATTATCTTCTATGGGCATGCATCTGATTCGCACATGTGTTCATTTCTCTTCAGGATTTCTCTCATTCAGCTCAATACACCTCCCCTCTCCCCCTCCCCCTCCCCTCTCCAGGGTCTCCAAATTGACATATAAAACAGAGCTGATCTGCTGAACAGTTGTCTTATCTCTCTGCAGAGACAAGAGAGCTGAAATTCATACCGCACAAGTGTGAATCCGGCCTCAGGCGTTCTGGAGCACCCAGGCCAATTCTGACATTTCTCTCCTACATGTAAAAATCATCATTTATTTGCTAGAAAATTACATAGAACCCCAAAACATTATAAATGTTTTTTTTTTAGCGAAGACCCTAGAGAATAAAATGGCGGTTGTTGCAAGTTTTTATCTCACATGGTATTTGCGTAGCAATTTTCAAACGTGCCTTTGTGGGAAAAAAAAACGGTAAAGTTAGCCCAATTTTTTTGCATAATGTGAAAGATTAAGTTACGCCGTCCATGGACGTCCTCCCAGAATAATTGACCGCGCTGTAGCCGTCTTTCGGCTATGGCGCGGTCGGCATGTGGTTAAGGTCTACACCTTCTGTTAAGCAGACATCCATTTACAGAGCACTTCGGGTGTTTAATTAGTTGGTGAAGGTGGTTCACTTCAACAGCGGAAGAAACAGTTCTTTTTGTTTGTTATTCTCAATGGACATTGATTAATTCAATTATTTTTCAGGACTTATTGCAAAATATTGTTGAACTATACACTGTATGCAAGGCACTTATTGATTTATATATGTGAAGATTGGACAAAATTATTATTCACTTGCACTATGTATTTATGATCTTTAAAAACATTTTATTTTTTTATTTCCATTGTATATTAATTTTAACCACTTGCTTACTGGGCACATAAACCCCTTCGTGCCCAGGTGAAATTTCAGCTTCCGGCACTGTGTCACTTTAACTGACATTTGCGCGGTCGTGCGACGTGGCTTCCAAACAAAATTGGCGTCCTTTTTTCCCCACAAATAGAGCTTTCTTTTGGTGGTATTTGATCACCCGTGCGGTTTTTATTTTTTGCGTTATAAACAAAAAAACAGCGACAATTAAAAAATATATATATATATATTTTTTTACTTGTTGCTATAATAAATATCCCAATTTAAAAAAAAAAAAAAACTATTTTTTTCTCAGTTAAGGCCGATACGTATTCTTCTACGTATTTTTGTAAAAAAATAAGTAAAAATTGCAATAAGCGACTGCTTTGCGCAAAAGTTATAGCGCCTACAAAATAGGGGACAGAATTATGATTTTTTTTATATATTTTTTTTACTAGTAATGGCGGCGATCTGCGATTTTTATTGGGACTGCGACATTACGGATGGACACATCGGACACTTTTGACACATTTTTGGCGCCATTCACATTTATGCAGCGACCAGTAATATAAATATGCACTAATTACTGTATAAATGTGACTGGCATTGAAGGGGTTAACACTAGGGGGTGAGGAAGGGGTTAAATGTATATCCTGGGTGTGTTCTAACTGTGTGGGGGGAGGGGGGTGACTGGGGGAGGTGACCGATGCTGTGTCCCTATGCACAAGAGACACAGATCGGTCTCCTCTCTCCCTGACAGGACGTGGAGCTCTGTGTTTCCACACAGAGCTCCACGTCCCTGCTCTGTCACCGCCAATCGCATGTACCCGACGGACACCGCGGCCGCCGGTACACGCATCGAATCCTCGGCGATGCGACGGCACTGTTTTTCCCCGCTGTGTGCCACCCAGTGGCGCGCGCGAGGAATTACAAAAACATGACGTCCAAAGACGTGACCCCGGTGCCTCAGGTCCGCGCTGTTGACGTCTTTCGACAATAACGTGTACCTGAAGTGGTTAAAGTACATTAGCGCTCCCTATTTTCCATATGTTTCCAAGTTGCACTAGTATTATACACACTCAGTTTGGGGTAGCAGCTGCACTTTAATATATTTTTCACACATTTTAGTAATTTATTGCTTTTTGGCACAAGGTTATTATTTATTCAATAAACAATGGTAAAAGTGATAAACAGCGCTAAATGCTACATACAACAAAGTATTATATGAGACACTATAAAAACAATCGCTAGAAAAGTCCCCAGTGAAAAAATGCTCGTGCTGTTGGAACAGTATTGAAAATCTCATACACAGTGCTTTGACTTGAAAGATGAATGAAAGATTCTGTTCTCCTTACGTGCTTAAATAGTGTGCCCCCATAATATATGTGCACTCAGCCTTGGGATTGGACCAACTATTGCTAGTTAGGTCAAATGCGTGTTTGGGGTGACACCCTGTAGATATCCTCTGGACCGGTGGTTGGCTTTGGTGGATAATCCTCATGTGGATAGATACAATGGAAAAAAAAAACTCATTGCGCAGTACAGTTTAAAATACTCTATTCCAAAAGTTTAAAAGAAAGTATTCAACTCACATGTATGATTTCCTGATATCCTGGCACCCAGAGTGAACAGCAGGTAAAAAGTAATCTGTGAAATCTGCACAAACAGTACAAGAAGCCGCTGGCAGGGCCGATCCTAGGGTCACAGGCGCCTGGGTGCAGAAATATTTCTGGCGCCCCCACATGGGCGTGGTCATCTTACAAACTCCTCCCCTCTACACATGTTTTAATGGCAACGACTCAAACACAGAGATGCTCCCCCACAAAGTCTTCGTTACCCTGGGATCCTTACATGATCTTTTAACAATAAAGAAAATATAGGAAGAGTGTACACTAATGAGACCTGGATGGAGTCTCTCTGATTCACACAAAGGGGGATTCTGTTAGAGAGTCTGTTAGAAAGAGTCCCCAGACATGGTACAGGAGAAGGTCAGAGACTGCAAACATGATGAAAGAGACAGTCAGAGAGTGCAGATATAATACAGGAGGTGGTCAGAGACTGCAGACATAGTACAGGAGGTGGTCGGGGACTGCAGAAACACTACAGGAGATGGTCAGAGACTGCATAAACACTAAAGGAGATGGTCAGAGACTGCAGAAATACTACAGGAGATGGTCAGAGACTGCAGAAACACTACAGGAGATGGTCAGAGACTGCAGAAACACTACAGGAGATGGTTAGAGACTGCAGACATAGTACAGGAGATGGTCAAAAACTGCAGACACAGTACAGGAGATGGTCAAAAACTGCAGACACAGTACAGGAGATGGTCAGAGACTGCAGACATACTATAGGAGATGGTCAGAGACTGCAGACATAGTACAGGAGATGGTCAGAGACTGCATACATAGTACAGGAGATGGTCAGAGACTACAGACATACTACATGAGATGGTCAGAGACTGCATTGGGCATTGGTGTTAAATGGGGGGGTTGGCAATGTGCTAATGTCTAACTTGGGGAAGAGTTGGAACATTGGTGCTAAGTGGGGGGATGTTTGGGATAAGTGGGAGGAGAGGGGGGACACCTTGGGATAAGTGGGGGATATTAGGGAGACATGGGAGGATAGGAGAAACATTTGGCATAAGTGGTGGGACAGGAGGGACAGTGGGGATAAGTGGGGCGAGGAGAACATTTGGGATAAGTGGGGGATGTGGCTGGACATTTAGGATAAGTGGGAGACTGGGGATAAGTGGGGGGGACAGGAGGGACATTGAGGATAAGTGGGAGGATAGGAGGAATATTGGAGGGACACTGGGGATGTGGGAGGTCAGGCGGAATGTTGGGGGGGACAGGAGGGAAATTGAAGATAAGTGGGTGGCCAGGAGGAATATTGGGGGACATGAGGAACATTGGGGGGACAGGAGAAACATTTGGGATAAGTGGGGGACAGGAGGAACATTAGGGGGCCAGTAGGGACATTGGCGGGACAGGAGGAACATTGGGGATAAGTGGGGGGACAGGAGGCACATTGCGGATAAGTGGGGGGCCAGGAGGAGCATTGGGGATATGTGGGGGGCCAGGAGGAACATTGAGAGGACAGGAGGGACATTGAGGATAAGTGGGGGGGGGGGGTTCAGGAGGAATATTGAGGGACAGGAGGAACTTTGGGGGGGGGGACAGGAAGAACATTTGGGATAAGTGGGGGGACAGGAGGAACATTAGGGGCCAGTAGGGACATTGGAGGGACAGGAGGAACATTGGGGATAATTGGGGGGACAGGAGGAGCATTGGGGGACAGGAGGAACATTGGAGATAAGTGGGAGGACAGGAGGAGCATTGGGGGACAGGAGGGACATTGCGGATAAGTGGGGGGACAGGAGGGACATTGCGGATAAGTGGGGGGACAGAAGGGACATTGCGGATAAGTGGGGGGACAGAAGGGACATTGCGGAAAAGTGGGGGGACAGGAGAAGCATTGGGGGGACAGAGGGACATTGCGGATAAGTGGGGGGACAGAAGAAGCATTGGGGGGACAGAGGGACATTGCGGATAAGTGGGGGGGACAGGAGAAGCATTGGGGGGACAGAAGGGACATTGCGGATAAGTGGGGGGACAGGAGAAGCATTGGGGGGACAGAGGGACATTGCAGATAAGTGGGGGGACAGAAGAAGCATTGGGGGAATAGAGGGACATTGCGGATAAGTGGGGGGACAGAAGAAGCATTGGGGGGACAGAGGGACATTGTGGATAAGTGGGGGGGACAGGAGAAGCATTGGGGGGACAGAGGGACATTGCGGATAAGTGGGGGGGACAGGAGGAGCATTGGGGGACAGGAGGGACATTGCGGATAAGTGGGGGGACAGGAGGGACATTGCGGATAAGTGGGGGGGCAGAAGGGACATTGCGGATAAGTGGGGGGACAGAAGGGACATTGCGAAAAAGTGGGGGGACAGGAGAAGCATTGGGGGGACAGAGGGACATTGCGGATAAGTGGGGGGACAGAAGAAGCATTGGGGGGACAGAGGGACATTGCGGATAAGTGGGGGGGACAGGAGAAGCATTGGGGGACAGAAGGGACATTGCGGATAAGTGGGGGGACAGGAGAAGCATTGGGGGGACAGAGGGACATTGCGGATAAGTGGGGGGACAGAAGAAGCATTGGGGGGACAGAGGAACATTGCGGATAAGTGGGGGGACAGAAGAAGCATTGGGGGGACAGAGGGACATTGTGGATAAGTGGGGGGGACAGGAGAAGCATTGGGGGGACAGAGGGACATTGCGGATAAGTGGGGGGGACAGGAGAAGCATTGGGGGGACAGAGGGACATTGCGGATAAGTGGGGGGACAGAAGAAGCATTGGGGGAATAGAGGGACATTGCGGATAAGTGGGGGGACAGAAGAAGCATTGGGGGGACAAAGGGACATTGTGGATAAGTGGGGAGGACAGGAGAAGCATTGGGCGGACAGAGGGACATTGCGGATAAGTGGGGGGGACAGGAGGAGCATTGGGGGACAGGAGGGACATTGCGGATAAGTGGGGGGACAGGAGGGACATTGCGGATAAGTGGGGGGACAGAAGGGACATTGCGGAAAAGTGGGGGGACAGGAGAAGCATTGGGGGGACAGAGGGACATTGCGGATAAGTGGGGGGACAGAAGAAGCATTGGGGGGACAGAGGAACATTGCGGATAAGTGGGGGGACAGAAGAAGCATTGGGGGGACAGAGGGACATTGTGGATAAGTGGGGGGGACAGGAGAAGCATTGGGGGGACAGAGGGACATTGCGGATAAGTGGGGGGACAGGAGAAGCATTGGGGGGACAGAGGGACATTGCGGATAAGTGGGGGGACAGAAGAAGCATTGGGGGAATAGAGGGACATTGTGGATAAGTGGGGGGACAGAAGAAGCATTGGGGGGACAGAGGGACATTGTGGATAAGTGGGGGGGACAGGAGAAGCATTGGGGGGACAGAGGGACATTGCGGATAAGTGGGGGGGACAGGAGGAGCATTGGGGGACAGGAGGGACATTGCGGATAAGTGGGGGGACAGGAGGGACATTGCGGATAAGTGGGGGGACAGAAGGGACATTGCGGATAAGTGGGGGGACAGAAGGGACATTGCGGAAAAGTGGGGGGGACAGGAGAAGCATTGGGGGGACAGAGGGACATTGCGGATAAGTGGGGGGACAGAAGAAGCATTGGGGGGACAGAGGGACATTGCGGATAAGTGGGGGGGACAGGAGAAGCATTGGGGGACAGAAGGGACATTGCGGATAAGTGGGGGGACAGGAGAAGCATTGGGGACAGAGGGACATTGCGGATAAGTGGGGGGACAGAAGAAGCATTGGGGGGACAGAGGGACATTGCAGATAAGTGGGGGGACAGAAGAAGCATTGGGGGGACAGAGGGACATTGTGGATAAGTGGGGGGGACAGGAGAAGCATTGGGGGGACAGAGGGACATTGCGGATAAGTGGGGGGGACAGGAGAAGCATTGGGGGGACAGAGGGACATTGCGGATAAGTGGGGGGACAGGTGGGGGTAAAGGAGGGAAGTGGAGACAATTGCTAAAGCTGTTTACCACTGGGAATAGAGAAAAATAGATGATCTCAATATCAACAAACACAATACACTTAAAAGTAAAAGTTATTGGGCCAGATTCAGGTAGATGAGAGCATCTTTGCTCCAGAGTAACGCTTCTCATTTACGTTACTCTGACGACCCTTTCAGCGCAAGTACTGTTATTCACATAGCAGTTACGCGTAAACTTGCGCCAGAGTAACGATAATGCGCTGGCGTAACCCGACGCAAGGGGAAGTGGGTGTGATCATATGTAAATGATGGGCGGAGCCCAGCGCAGAGGCTTACGTTCAGCGCATCAACCACGGAGCATGCGCAGTGAGTGAGGCTCCACTCGCCCCCTTTGTGCGCATGCTCACAACTTCCGTCGGCACCACTTCACGGGAAACGTTAGCGCAATGCCTTCCGTTGGGCATTTAAATGCGCCCGTAGAAGCGCCATTCCGGCACTAAAGTATATCCTGCTCCCCCTCCCCGCAGTGATGTTACTTTTGTTCTGAGATGGCTGCTCCCGTTCCCCGCAAACACACAGGAGAAAGCTGAACTTTAATGGTCAGGAGTTGTCAGCCGTCATCTCGGCTATGGAGACCTATGATGTCTTCCTCCATGGCTGTAAAATTTGACAGACAAGCATGGACAGAGGTGTTGTCCTGCAAGTGGGGGTGCTCAGCTAGCTCTTCTCGTCGGTAACGCTGCTGTAGCTGCTCTCCTGCTGACCTGTGGCCGTCTGGAGTAAAGATAAAGCAGCTATTTGTAGAAATAACTTTGCGCCGGACGGACGAGATACACGCGGCGCATGTAGCCAGCGTATGGTGCTAATCCGTTCGTGAATTGGGAAAAATCCCTCATTTGCATATTTGCAGGGGAAATCAATAGGCGCGACTGATGCGCCAAGCGAAATTAAGCGCTGACGATACTCTGGCGTCGGAACGTTCCGCCGGTCGCAAATGGCCCGTTATTGGGCGCATCTAGTTTGGTGGGTACGGGCACATAGAAACGACGGCGCATCATCACAGTTACGCGGCGCATATCGAAATACTCCAGCGCAAGTCTTGCTGAATCTGGCCCATTGTGTTTATTTTACATGTAAAAGACTATGATTGTAATCAATCAATGCATAAAAACAGAGGAAAATGCAATAAAGTATAGAGTTCGGAAGTTCCTCTCCAGGTTTTGCAAACAGGATAAATCTTACTGACCTCCTTACAGTCCCAGACTGTCTGCCACAAAGGGGGAAAAGGGAGATCCAGTCTGGCGCGGAGGAGGAGAGGATGACGGCGGTGACTCACATAGTGAGGCAGAGGCGCTCAGGCGGGACTACCACAACAACCCAGCCCCTGCCACCGCACATTACACCTTCAATCACCGTGCAGCCGATGTCCATCCCTGAGCCGCAACAAAACAGCTGGAGTGCGAGTGCGCTGCGCCCTCCAAACAGATACAGTTTGCCGCTCCGATCACTGACAGGATGAAGGGGAACAGACTTAGGCAGCTAGCCAGCAAACAGTGGCGGAGGTGGTGACCAGCGGAGAGAGCGCCACTGGACACCGACATGGAGGAGGAGGGAGAGGGATGGGAGCACTCTGGCGCTTGAGCGCCTCCACCTCTGTGGCGCCTGGGTGCACTGCACCCGTTGCACCCGTCTAGGATCGGCCCTGGCCGCTGATGTGGTGAAGGCTTGTTTTCCTGGAAGTGGAAGTTTGTCACGAGGTCAGATTGTCTTCCGGAAGTGCAACTTCCTAATAAACAAAATAAACAAAATTTACGCATTGGTGTGCCATCCACAGACCACCCAGCTGCCCTTGGTACCCCGGCATGCCCTCTGAAACGAATTATCACAATTTTTTGGATGAAACTGAACCCAAATAATACACTTCTTACTGTGGAATATTCTTAGCATATTCCAGCGCCATTTACCACTCCGAGGATCCCGGAATGCCTGTCTATTCCCTCCAGTGAAGGACCCACATCTATCACCAAGCCAGGCTGAGCTGAAGAATCTCAAAATAGCTGAATGGTAGCCTCACACTGTCAGAGGCTTCTGTCCTATCCTGGGAGAATCTAACAACAGCTGTGTGCGCAGCATAGACCTCCTTGTATGTGCCTAATGCCGCGTACACACGATCACTTTTTGTGATGAAAAAAAAACGATGTTTTCAAAAAACGTCATTTAAAATGATCGTGTGTGGGCAAAACGTCGTTTTATGTCTTCAAAAAAAACACCAAAAAAAAATGTCATTTTTTTTGTCATAAAAAGTGATGGTGTGTGGGCAAAACGACGTTGAAAACAAAGTTTTTAAACCCGCGCATGCTCAGAAGCAAGTTGTGAGACAGGACCTTTGGAACAGAGTGCCGTAGAATGTGGTGTACGTCACCACGCTTTGCTAGAGCATTTTGGAAAAATGATGATGTGTATGCAACGTCGTTTTGGAAAATGAAGTTTGAAAAACGTTGTTTTGTTTCGTCACATAAAACGTTGTATTTTTTCATCACAAAAAGTGATCGTGTGTACGCGGCATAAGAGCAAAGTACACGCCAAGGTGCTCTTTCTCTGAGCAGCGATTCACTGCACCGCACATCTGAATAACCAGCAACAATATCCGGCCCCTCAGATGTGCCACCTGCAGAACACACGCTAAGCCGCTCTCCCTCTGAAGAGCGATCCACTGTATTGCATACCAGTAAAATGAACCTTACCACTCTCTGGAGTCATGGCCATCCTTGCCTTCAGAAACCTTTAGATTTGTGAACTATGCGCCACCAGAAAAACACACGCTAAGCCGCCCTCCCTCTGAAGAGCGATCTACTGTATCGCACATAGAACCAACTTTACCACTCTTTGAAGTCACACCCATCTTTGCCTTCAGCAACCTATGCATCTTTCCTGTGTATCTCCAGCATGGAGGATGCTTTCTCTTCTTACAGAACATTTTACTTGAATATCAGCCTTAAGAACTCCACCGGTTTAATCACAGTTTGAGCCATCATCTTTGACTTTCCGTCCTAAACAAGATTTAGTGACTTTATATTTATTTTTTCAATCCACAGTTCATCTGTATATATTGCAATGAGAGTGTTCCTGTGTCCCCTATTGTATTTGCATATAGCGCATGTAGGGTAAGATAAAATATGCCCACCTTGGTAAAAGGACCCCTTCGGCACCGGGAGAATGAGTTTAACCTTGCAGTAACAAGACACACGGTATTAGGTTAAAGTCACTCTGGTTTAATATGGCACGGACAGTTTCTTTTATAAAAACATACAGAGATTCAAAGGAAATACACAAATACATGTCTTAACATCATTGGTTAATACACTGTTACTGGGCGGACGCCCCCCTTTTGGGTGATGCTGTTAAAATATCATTGGTTAAAAGTTACCGTTATTTATTGCTTAAGTTAGAACTCGTCTCATGATTAAGGCTTGTATATATGTCAACCGCCACAAACTGGTTATAGAAACCACAAAACTTAGGTCACAAGACATTCAAACTGACTACTACTATATATGGTCATCACAAGAATTGCTCATGTCATTCTGATATACAGACAGCATATATGCAATATATGGACAACTTATGTTAACCCTTACAATCCCCTCTTAGAATCCAAATAATTCTAAATTATGTGGTTCTCCTTCTCCATCCTTCTTTTATCATGATACATGTTCAGATAGATTCTATTCGCAGCTGCTGGGTCGGGTGTTCGGGACATTTTAACAACTATGCACATTATAAGCCTATAACAAGCATATAAGAGTAAAACCAAAAAAAAAAACTGGAAAGGGTTAAACTCATCAATAACTGTCCCACTGGGGAGGTCACGGTTAAGAAAGTTCATTAGAGTGGTGTTTAGGGCAGGTTCTGAAGTGTGAAAATAAGGGCTCTCAATTGAAGTCATTGAAAAATTAATTTTAGCTTGTTGGCAAACTTCAGCTCCCTTTGTGGAGTTCCCCAACCCAAAACACCAGTCTGGGAAATAACTTCTTTATAGATATATATATCTCAACATTATCAGTACCCTATTGTGGGGTCAGTTCCATATCTTCTCTACTTAGTATGACACCAAAGGGTCCACAGTACTACTTCACATCTATGTGGAGCAAAGATCTTCTTAAGGTGTATGTGGATACATATCTTTACTCATTCATATCACCCATCTTGGCATCATACGAATCTACTAATCTGACAATCTGATAACACTATCTCTTCCCTGGGGTGATCTTCCTCAGTTCTAATTGTCACTGTAATAATAATTGTATTTTAACAATAATAGAACATTTGTGATATTTAAAAGTACAGCCATATCCAACATTTTTCATATCCAGACTTCTGGGCATAGGCATATTTAAACTTCAATAATCTGAGTTCTCATTTCTCTTGTGTCTATTATGTGTATTATTCATATTGTCCTGTTGTGGAGTGTTGGAATTTCCACAAATGCTCTTTATATGTCCCAAATCTTCAGGGTGATAGATACAGTTCGTTATCAGCCAAACTGGCAGGAATACGATCAGGACAGTCCAAAATAGGAGGCACAAGGCTTTCCCAGAAGTCTGTGGTGAAATAAGCAACGTCATCTTGTCGGAGGTCAGGGCTGTCTGCCCCCGTTAGTACCTCACTTGTACTTGCTTCTAGTCGGAGGCCAGGGCTGTCCGCCCCCGTTAGTACCTCTCTTTGTCTGGCCCTAGGCACCAGTTTTACTCGGGTGGCATGGATCCATGTTGGGCTCTCTTCCGTCAGTATTGCGGTCCGGGTAACGGCTACCACTATCATCTCTGGACCATAAGCGAAGTCTTTGGCTCTTTTATCTTTGGTCAATCGTTTTACAACTACAACATCTCCTGGTATAAAAGGGTGGGTGTTTTTCTGTGGAAGAGAAGGAAACTTACAGACAACTTTTTGTTCTATCTCATCTAGTTTTGTTATAAGTGACCTGACATAATGATCCTGAATCTGCTCTAAATCTCCTTCTTGTAGAGTGAGGGGTTTCTTGGCCCAAGGTGTGGGGAATGGCCTTACCATTAAAATCTCGAATGGCGAGAATTTTAAAGATTTGTGGGGTGTCATTCTTATTTCTGCTAGAATAATTGTAGCACCTCCTTTCATTTATGAAAGGTACCTCCTGTGGCCTTTCTCAGTTTTAGTGGGATATATCTCTGGCCATCGTGAGAACATATCCACAATTACCAGGGCATATTCCTGCCTACACTTATCACAGGGAATGTGTGTAAAATCAATTTGGAGGTGTGTTAATGGAGTTGTTGGATATTTGAGGTGTTGGTGGACTGCCCAATTAGGGTTGTTAGGATTTGCCCGGAGGCATGTAATACACCTCTGTACAAACCCAGCTACTAACTTATCAAACTTAGTAATGTAAAAATCATTTTTTTTTAGCAGTAGTAGCGTTGTGGCTTTACTGTTGTGGCCTACCCCATGGTGCTGGGCTATAAAAAGTGGTGCACTAGCCTGTGGGATACATGGTTTCCCCTCTTTGCAAATTAGTCCACTCTTTGGACTCTTTTGCAACACTGGATAACACCAGTCATTTAGATCTGTGTCACTTGCCGAGTACTGGAGTTCCACTATCATTTGTGTGTCATCTAACAAGGGTGGTGTTAGTACGGCCATTTGTAAGGTAGCTAATTGTTGGAGTGCGGCTTCTTTCGCTGTTCTATCTGCCAAGGCATTGCCCCTGGAAATCTGATCACTGCCCCCCCGTGTGTGCCCTACAATGCTAGTAGATCATTGATCAACTGGGAGTGAGAAATTCTTTTCCCATCCGCTCCTATGAACCCTCCTCTGGCCCAGATCACTCCGTGGTCATGGACCACGGAGAAGGCATACTTTGAATCTGTGTAAATGGTGACAGACTGTCCCTGACAACTGGCATGCTCTGGTCAAGGCTATCAGCTCGGCAGCCTGAGCCGACTGATAGGGGATGGGTTCTGCTTCATGTATGCAGTCAGGTAAACTTACAACGACATATCCTGCGTTGTATGTGGTGTCATTTGGTCTTGTGCATGACCCATCCACAAACACAACATGTGAATCTGGTATGGGCAGGGTTGCCATGTCTAGTCTAGGGGAGGTTTCTGTTACAGAAGTCAAACAGTCATGGTATTGTGGAATGTCATCTGCCTCACCTTTCAATCCCAATAATGCATTTAAGATAGGGGCAGGGCCTGCATTTGGGGAACAGTATCTGACAAGGATGTGTTTCCTAAGAGGATGACTTTGTATCCACTTAGATGTTGGGCTGACATATGCTGGGTGTGTACCCCTCTTAGAAGATGGATGACATGGTGGGTAGTGTAAAGTGTGGTGGGGTGGCCCAGGGTGAAAACTACTGACATTTCCACCACCATTGCACATGCCGCTAGGGCTCTCAAACAAGCGGGCATACCTTGTACAGAAATTGGCATTACCTTTGAAAAAAACTACGGGTCTAAACTTTCCTCCGTGTTCTTGTGTCAGTACCCCCGCCATGGTTTTACAGTTGTCCCTTGTATATAGCTGAAATGGCTTTACATATTTAAGGGAGGCCCAAAGCAGAACTACACATCATTGCTAACTTCAACTTTTCAAAAGCGTTTAACATTTCTTGTGACCATATTATATCTTTTGGTTTGTCTGACAGTGTACATTGCCTCAAAATGTTGTCATAGTAAGAACAGTCCGGTATCCACTGTCTGCAGTAATTTATCATACCCAGAAAAGATAGCATTTCCCTCTGAGTATTTGGGTTGACCAGGCCCATGACAGATTGGATACGGCTAGGACTGATTTTCCTACTCCCTTGACTGAGGACAAAACCAAGATATTCCATTTACACCATTGTAACTTTTTGGGTGAAACTTTGTGCCCACATTCATGTAACCATCCTAACAACGATAAACAATCTTCCCTGCAGGCCTCCCTTGATAGACTACAAACGAGGAGATATCCACATATTGTAGCAGGACAGAACCTTGGGGGGGGTGCCAGGGTTTTAATGTGGCTTGGAGGACTATGCTGTACACAACAGGTGAATCAGCATATCTCTGGTTCATACGGCACCAGGTGAGTTGTTGACCCTCAAAGGAAAATGTAAACAGAGGCCTAGTGTCCTCGTGTACAGGTATACTGAAAAAAAACGTTCTTCAAATCAATTACAGAAAAATAGGTGGCCTGTGCAGGGATGGAGGAAAGGAGAGAGGTGACATCTTGCACTATCTTGCACTATCGGGGAAAGTGGGATGATTAAACTATTGATAGCCCTTGGGTCTTGAACAAATCTGACACTACCATCTGGTTTGGAAACAGGGTTGATAGGGGTACTATATGCAGAGCAGATAGGGGTTAAGATTCCCTTCTCTAAAAAGGTCCTGTATCATGGGTCTGATTCCATCTAGTTTCTCTTTTGACAAAGGATATTGTTTATGAAACACTGGTTGAGCACCTGGTTTCAGGGTAGCCCGATAAGGGGTACAATCAATGAGACCTGTGTCAAAATCGTTCTGTGACCATATGCCGTTATCAACAGTGAGTAGTTCATCAGAAACCGCTAAACTGACAAAAATGGGACGGGTTATAGGTATCACCCTAGATTCCATACTGAGTCCATCCGGACCCGAGTGGATCCTCCGGGCCTCGTCACCGTGGGTGTTGAGTCCAGTCTATGTCAAATCTAGGTTGGGTATTTGTCTTGGGCAGGCCAGGGTTCTGGTCTTGGGAATTGGCCCTTCTGTCAGGTAGGGGGCAATTTCTGGCCCAATGGCCGGAACGGCCGCAATTGTAACAAGGTTGGTCCTGTGCGTTTCTATTCATGTGATCCCTGTCCATCCCGCTATATTATCCACCCAGGGATTAATAAGAAAATAATCCGTGCCTCCTACTCGGGTAACGTATTCTTTGCAGGTTTCTTGGACGTTGGGACATGGGTAGGAGGAAGGTTTACTATGTCTGGTCCCCATTGATCCAAGCACCGGAGTTGGTCAGTATAATATACTGATCCCAATTTTCTTCCGACAGTTGTATCAATGCAAAAATCTTCGTGCCACACACACTGGAAACAGGATCCCGGTTTGATCGGATCCCACACAGTACAGATTGTGTTGGGCAATTTAACTATGGCTTGGATAATACAATTCTTATAAGTAAAGTCTGTGTTTTGCAAAATGAAAGTAACTTTGGCATTTTGCGCTGACACAGGAAGCAAGTCATTGGTTTACACAAGACGACAGTAAGCTATCTATATGCTATACCAATTAAGAAAGTGTCGACTTCACAATGAAAGGTTTTTTTTTTTTTGTATGTGCTGTCCACTTTCGGGTTATTAAACTATTAAATTAATAAGTGACTTCTGTGTACTTCTCATATCTCTGGAGAGGTTATTGTATTTTAGTGTCTAAGTGCTCAATCTATGTTATGTGTCAATCGGTATGCAATTTCACTGTATGTTGCTAGATTGCATGCTGATTGTAAGCTAACAGATCTGCCAGACGGAGATCTGTGTGTGTGTGTGGGGACAGTGGAAAGAGTGATTAACACTGGGATTCAAGCTTACAGGATAGCTGGAGGAACCCTAGAAGTGTGTAGTAATTGCTAGACTGTTTCCCAACCCTTAGCGTGCAGCAGATTGTATGTAAGATCTGTATCTGCCTGTGTGTGGTCAGCTAGTTGGATTGGAGTGGAGTCTCCCTCTAGAAGTGGTTAAAGGTAATGCGGGCTGTGAAGCATCACAGCCAGTCTTACGTGCTTAGTAGAAATTCCTTCTTATTCTTTTAGTTCCTCATACAGCCTCGTCACGAGACGCTCGCTCGTTGTGGTTAGTAATTCACCACTGGCAAGACAGATTGTGAAAAGTACAACCTTATTGTCTATCTGGAAAATCTACCCTGCGACCTAAATACTCTGTACTTTCTTTGGGAGAGATTATTAAAACTAACTTTGGCAGATTTTTTTAAATTCCACTCAGTTATATTAAATACTAAACAAATTTTACATCAAGGACAAGTCATACAATATTACACAGACGATCGGCTCGGTATCACTTGCTTTCATCAACCGTGGGTCATATAGCTTTCGCCTAGCCACGGAGATGGGGCGTCTTATACATTTTGCCACAAAACGTCTCAAAGTGGCCCTGGTCTAGCTCACCTTCTAGACACTTGTACCACACAAACAGATAATCTTATTACTCTAAAATTCTTAATACTTTAAACATATACTTCTAAACAGCAATAATTTTAAGCAGCAAATAATATAAGCAGCAGTAATGGGTAATTGTACCAAGGTGATTTCTATGCCTCCCCGAGACACTTGATTCTTAGTTATCCCTGATAACCTATATTATCTGGACATCCCCGATGTCTATATTATGGCGCCAACCACTCTTACCCGTATCTAAAGCACAATTAATTTACAGTCCCTGACTGCCTGGATTCATAAGGAATTCAGGAATTGATCGAGCCCCGCTGACCGAATGAACGGTTTACAGGGAGACCACCTAAATCCCCGGACGAGCCTCCAAATTGTAGGGTAAGATAAAATATGCCCACCTTGGTAAAAGGACCCCTTCGGCACCGGGAGAATGAGTTTAACCTTGCAGTAACAAGACACACGGTATTAGGTTAAAGTCACTCTGGTTTAATATGGCACGGACAGTTTCTTTTATAAAAACATACAGAGATTCAAAGGAAATACACAAATACATGTCTTAACATCATTGGTTAATACACTGTTACTGGGCGGACGCCCCCCTTTTGGGTGATGCTGTTAAAATATCATTGGTTAAAAGTTACCGTTATTTATTGCTTAAGTTAGAACTCGTCTCATGATTAAGGCTTGTATATATGTCAACCGCCACAAACTGGTTATAGAAACCACAAAACTTAGGTCACAAGACATTCAAACTGACTACTACTATATATGGTCATCACAAGAATTGCTCATGTCATTCTGATATACAGACAGCATATATGCAATATATGGACAACTTATGTTAACCCTTACAGCGCACCTGGTTGATTCTTGGAAATAGAGTGGATAGAGCCCTTCATTGATCTGATAGTTTTATGCTTCCCGTACCTTGCTCTCTCCCACCATCCCAGATCTGTCAGCTCACATGCATTCGACACAGCTATAACCTGAGCGAGTTTTCCCACCATCTAGTGCCCTTGCTCTGGGTGTGTCTGTGCCTTGCTGCATTGTCTTTTTAATGTTGTTTTTTAGTTGTTGTTGTTGTATGTAGTTTGCTCATTTACATCTATAGGCCAGATTCAGGTAGATGGGCGAATCTTTATTTTGGAGTAACGTTTCTCATTTATGTTACTCCCGCCGAAACTTTAGGAGCAAGTACTGTATTCACAAAGCACTTGCTCCTAAAGTTGCGGCGGCGTAGCGAAAATGAGCCGGCGAAATTCAAATTGGGCGGGTAGGGGGCGTGTATTATTCAAACTAGGCGCGATCCCGCGGCGAACGTACTGCGCATGCGTCGACTGTCAGTGCGCATGCTCCAAATTCTGTCAGTGAACGTCAATGACGTCAATCCCCATTCACGGACGTTTTACGCAAACGACTCGAAATTTTTTAAATTTGACGCGATGACGACGGCCATACTTAACATAGGATACTCCACTAGGGGGCTGGTTTTACTTTACGCCGCGTATCTCTTATGGAAACGTCGGAAAGTCACTGCGTCGGGCCCGAATACGATCGTGAATTGCAGATTCTCGTTGATTAACATATTCTCGGCGTTAATCAGCGGGAACGCCCCGAGCGCCATTTCTAAAATTGCAGTTCCGATACGACGGCGAAATACAATTACGCTGCTCGTATAGGAACTCCAACCCGGCGTTTCTTGTTTTCTGCTTACTGAAAACAGAATGCCGGCTCAAAGTGAGAGTTAGGCTGGAGTATCACTGATACTCCAGAGTAACTCTACCTGAATCTGGCCCTATATGTACTTTTGATACTAATAAAGATATTTTTAACTATTGGGAGAAGACGGCAGATTGCCCAATCCTTTTATCGCATAGAACTATCTGGGTTATTTTCCACTACCTTTATTCTTCATATGCTTTCTTAGTTTGGGATCTGAGGTAAAGGGCACCACCCCAACCGGGGTGAGTCGGTATCTTCCCTCCCAGTGCTGGGTTCTACATTTACCCAGCACTACAGTCCTGTGAGATGATATGGTACCTCCTTCTCTTTTTGCCTGATTTAGATCAAGGTCTGAGACAGAAATAGGAGTTGATGTGATTTCTCTCGTTCAATCCAATTCAATTCAATTGAAATCTTTTTTCAATTTGCTGTTGATGCAATAAAAAGGTTTCTCTGTTACAGAGGGACTCCCCCTATGAGGGAGTGAGGAGGTCTAGCCCACCCAGCCAGCCCCGTAGGTCCTTTGCCTCTCTTTTTTTAGAAGACCGCATGGCCAAAGTGTGTGTGTGTTAAACCAATTTCGTGTGCGTGCAAGTGTGGTGGTGGTTTTTGTGGGAGGGGGTGGGCATACTAAGCACAGGCGTACCTTGCATAGCACACCCACCGGGAGCCGGGCTGAGACCACCAAACTCAATTCACATGTAGCCGAGGCCGGGATCCGAACCCTTGGTTGCAGAGGTGAATGGCTTGTCAGCGCAGTGCCAATCGCGTTGAGCCACCACAGCTCCCTTTTTTGGTGGTATTTGATCACCTCTGCGGTTTTTATTTTTTCCGCTATGAACAAAAATAGAGCGTCAATTTTGAAAAAAAATCAATATTTTTTTATTTTTGCTATAATAAATATCCCCCAAAAATATATAAAAAAAAAATTTTTTCCTTAGTTTAGGCCGATACATATTCTTCTACCTATTTTTGGTAACTACTAATGGCGGCGATCAGTGATTTTTTTCGTGACCGCGACATTATAGCGGACACATCGGACAATTTTGACACATTTTTGGGACAATTGTAATTTTTACAGCAAAAAATGCTATATAAATGCATTGTTTACTGTAAAAATGACAATTGCAGTTTGGGAGTTAACTACTAGCTGGCACTGAAGGGATTATGTGTGACCTTATATGTGTTTCTAACTGTAGGGGGGCGGGCTTGGACATATGACATAATTGATTGTGTTTCCCTATATCGGGGAGCACACGATCAATGACAGCGCCACAGTGAAGAACGGGGAAGCTGTGTTTACACACAGCTCTTCTCGTTCTTCAGCTCCGGGGACCGATCACAGGACCCCATCGGCGATCAGGTCTGCGGGTCCCGCGGTCACGGACCTTCGGACCCAGGGCGCACGTCCACGACCCACACCATTCTGCCGACGTATATGTGCAGGAGGCGGTCCTTAACCACTTTCCCACCGCGCCATAAGCATTTTAACGCCATAACGCGGTGGAGTTATCTTGGGACGACGTCCCTGGGACATCGTCCTTCACTTCCGCGATTGTGTCCGTGCTCGCCGGGTCTAGAAGACCCGGCGTATCACGGATCACGGAAAATTGCCGCTGATCGCGGCCGTTTACCACGTGATCTCGCCGTCGAATGACGGCGCGATCACTTGTAAACAAACCGGCGTCATTTGATGACGCCGGTTCCTCCCTCTCCTGCGTCTCCTCTCTGTACCGTTCGGTACAGTGTGCGAGGAGAGGGGGGGGGGGGCGGGGTGTCAGCAGCTGAGCTGTGGCTGGATCTGTGACAAATGCAGTCACAGATCCAGCCATCCCTCAATCCATCCCAGCTCTGCAATCCCCAGTACCCAGCAATCCCCCCAGTACCCAACAATCCCCCAGTACCCAACAATCCCCCAGTACCCAACAATACCCCAGTACCCAACAATACCCAACAATACCCCAATACTCAGCAATACCCCAGTACTCAGCAATACCCCAGTACTCAGCAATGCCCCAGTACTCAACAATACCCCAGTACTCAACAATACCCCAATACTCGGCAATACCCCAGTACTCGGCAATACCCCAGTACTCGGCAATACCCCAATACTCGGCAATACCCCAGTACTCGGCAATACCCCATTACTCGGCAATACCCCAATACTTGGCAATACCCCAATACTCGGCAATACCCCAGTACTCGGCAATACCCCAATACTCGGCAATACCCCAGTACTCGGCAATACCCCAATACTCGGCAATACCCCAGTACTCGGCAATACCCCAGTACTCGGCAATACCCCAATACTCGGCAATACCCCAGTACTCGGCAATACCCCAGTACTCGGCAATACCCCAATACTTGGCAATACCCCAATACTCGGCAATACCCCAGTACTCGGCAATACCCCAATACTCGGCAATACCCCAGTACTCGGCAATACCCCAATACTCGGCAATACCCCAGTACTCGGCAATACCCCAGTACTCGGCAATACCCCAATACTCGACAATACCCCAATACCCTGCATGATACTTTACAATACCCCAATACTCTGCAATACCCTGCGCGATACTCTGCAATACCGCCTATGGGAATTTTAAGTAGCAAAGTTTGGCGCCATTCCATGAGTGTGCGCAATTTTGAAGTGTGACATGTTGGGTATCTATTTACACGGCGTAACTTCATCTTTCACATTATGAAAAAAAATTGGGCTAACTTTACTGTTTTAGAGGGTAAAAGCTGCGCTTAGGATAGCTTAATCTAGGGTAATAGGATGAGTGTGCGTGACTGCAGCCCCCCCTAGATATGACTCCCCGAAGGGGGTATATAGGAAGAATATATAGGTGGTGGGGGTGGTGGCGCTGTCACTAATATGTTGTTTGACTGACCCAGTAGAATGATGGGTAAGTTTTAATGGGACAACATTCCCTCAATAATAAAACAAGTGTAATAAAAGAAATATCCTATAATGAGTAGCAGTAATAGTGCTTCCCAGTGCTGTCAGTGATGTGTCACCAATAAGAAACAGTGTTGAAAATAAATATTAAAAGAATATAGTACTGGGTGTGTACTTGCAATAAGAAAATTACACCATACTCTAGTGCAATAAGTTGACAGTTAGCAAAAACTTATTTACAATTGCGCAAATGTGCAGTAAATTAATTCACATCAATTGGGTGATGAAAACGTGGTCAAGTAAACTCAAATAATTCACATAAATAGTCCATAAAATATAAAACAGGTGAATGTGGGTGATGTGACGTCAGGGTGCACCTATATGGATAGGTGATAAATCAAGTGAATATCGCAGTGGATCCGGTGCTCCCCCATATGGTTCCCCACTCACCAAAGGTAGTCACCCCTGCAGGGGTAGAATGCGTGTCAGTCAAAACGTATGTTCCACCGTGTAGTGGCTCCTTCTTCTGGATTCCAAATCAGTCGCCTGGATTCCTGATGTATATCCTTGTTGGGATTCAAAAAATTCCTCCAAAGCAAAAAAGAAGAAAGGCTTCCATAGTGTAGTAATAAAAAAGAATTTTATTGGCACTGCCGGGCAAAAACACAGGCACAGGTGCACAAATACAAAAAATATTTTAAAAGAAAAGAAATAAAAATCATGACACCATGCTGGGCCAGAGTTCCAGTAAAGTAGCAGTCAAGAAATAATAGTAATTAAAAAACAGGTTGTAAAAACAAACAAGCAGTAGCCTATGTTCTAAGCACACATAGGGCCAGATTCAGGTAGAGTTAGGCTGGCGGATCAATGGATCCGCCAGCCTAACTATCACTTTAAGCCGGCGTTTTTGTTTTCTGTAACCAGAAAACAAGAAACGCCGGGTTGGAGTTCCGATGCGATCGGCGTAATTGAATTTCGCCATCGCATCGTTACTTCAACATAAAAATGGCGCCGGGGGCGTTCCCGCCGATTTACGCTCAAAAAATATGTTAATGAGCGGAAATCGGCAATTCACGATCTTTTTCAAGCGCGACGCAGTGACTTTACGACGTTTCCGGAAGCGATACGCGGCGTATAGATAAAGCAGCCCCCTAGTGGAATATCCTATGTTAGGTATCGCGTCGGAAAAAAACCAAAACGCGTCGTTTGCATAAAACATTCATGAATGGGGACGTGACGTCATTGACGTTCACTGACAGAACTTGGAGCATGCGCACTGGGATGCATTGACACTCGACGCATGCGCAGTACGTTCGCCGCGGGATCGCGCTTATTTTAAATAATACACGCCCCGTATCCGCCCAATTTGAATTCCGCCGGCTCATTTGCGATACGCTGCCGCAACTTTAGGAACAAGTGCTTCATGAATAACAGCACTTGCTCCTAAAATTTCTGCAGCGTAACGTAAATGAGATGGGTTACTCCAGAGCAAAGATGCTCTGATCTACCTGAATCTGGCCCATAGGCTCTGCAATTATCAGGCACTAAATTGTCCGATTAATGATCGAACCAGCATGGGGACGGCGTGCGTTCCATATAATTCGCTGGTGATCCCGGATGTGCGTGTAGGTATGCGGCCACACGCATACCTACACGCACATCCGGGATCACCAGCGAATTATATGGAACGCACGCCGTGTTGATGTTGGGCCTCTGTATGTGGCCACGCTGTGTAAAAGTCCCACACATGGGGTATCGCAATACTCGGGAGGAATAGCAGAATGTGATTTGGGGTGTAATGTGTGGTATGAATATGCTGTGTGTGAGAAATAACCTGCTAATATGACAGAAACAAGTTTTTTTTTTTTTTTTTACAGAATATTCATTTTTCTTTTATAGCGCAAAAAATAAAAAACCCCAGAGGTGATCAAATACCACCAAAAGAAAGCTCTATTTGTGTGAAAAAAAAGGACAACAATTTCAAATGGGTACAATGTTGTATGACTGAGTAATTGACATTCAAATTGTGAGAGCACCGAAAGCTGAAAATTGGTCTGGTTAGGAAGGGGTTTTAAGTGCCCAGTGGTCAAGTGGTTAAGTGGTTAAGAAGTTATTACATTTGATGTGGTAGAGATGTATAATATCCTCTAAAACAGAGGCGTAAAACTCAACTTCATCGCATCACCCCCATGTCAGATTTAAAAAGCCCCCCCCCCCACCATCATAAGTCAAGAGTCTCCCACCCTCCCTTACATTACTATGCACCCTATTAACTGTGCTGCTGCCAGGAAGAAACTGGGGGTGGAGCTGGGAAGCAGAACATGCAGGGTCTGGAGGAGGGCCAGAGTAGGACTGGAGTCAGCTGCCAAAGTCTGCTAAATGATGAGACCCAGAGAGGTGGAAACGAGGGGGTGCTGCAGCTGCAAAGAGAGGAGTAGTATCTGTAGGAGGAGTTCTATCTCTCTCTCTTCTACCAACTGCTAAGATGGGGGGGCATAGACAAGCCTCTATGCGGCTGCATGGATAAGTGCAGGATCTGGTGAAGTGTTCTGTCCTCCTCTCTGCTACCAACTACTGGGTCAAGTCGGGGGCGGAAACAAGAGTGAGTGTCGTAGGAGAGGTGCGAGGGCAACAGGAAATGGTCTGGTGGGCCAGATTCAGCCTGCGGGACTTGGGTTTGACACATCTGCTCTTTGTAATATAGAGATTGAATGTAACATTAGCAGTTTAACCATTGCCCACAGAAATAACCTATGTAGACTAGATATAAGACATATCTAGCAGAAATTAGGCTTGTATCTTTCACTGGCTGCATACTGGTTCTATTATTGACTTGTCACTCTCAGTAAGACATAAAAAGGGTCTGCATTGCTCAGTATTAGGCATAAGTAATCAATTTCAGGCATTAACATTCACTTGATTACCATGACCATAACGGAGTGTTCATATAACTTGAATTAAAGTATCAAATATAAATAATTTTGTAATACATTATTAGATTTGGTTCATTTGATGACTTAAATGGTAAATCCAGGAAAACTAAATTAAATTAAATGCTTATACAAATTGAGCGGTAAACATTTTACCTGAAAAATCATTTCGGATTCCATGCTGTAACTTCAAAGATACATTTAACCCTGGACTGTGCAATATATTAAATAAAATATAGACTAAGCAGCCTGAAAACACTCACCAAGTCTGCAGTTTTTTGTGCTGTGTAGAGATGAGCTCGACGTTCAAGTCAAACGTAATTTTTGACTCGAACATCCAGTGTTCGCCCGTTCGCTGAACAGCAAATATTATGGCCACGGAACGCCCCATAATGCACTGCAAGTTTGCAGTGCATTGATGGCTGATGATTGGCCAAAGCATGCACCTGACCTGCATGCTTTGGCCAATCACAGCGTGCTCTGCTGTGAGAGCCATATTTGGCCAAAGGCAGGGTGCCTAACTTCACCCCCACACTATATAAGGCTGCTTACATAGCAGCTATGTATACTATGTGCCTGATAGATTGAGCTAGATTAGGCAGGCAGCTTAGTTAGTGGCAGTGTATTTTATATATGTTTATATGTTTATATATGTTTATATACAGTCTAGTATATATATATATATATATATATATATATATATATATATATATATATATATATATATATATATATATATATATACTCTTCATTTAGTTTAGACTGGATATTCAGTGTAGACTCTATATTCAGTCAGTCCAGGCAGTGTAGTATATATAACACAGAGTATTGAAGGATTTAAGGGGAACCCCCAGGCTCATATTTTTTTAAATGGTGTGGGTGTCCCCTCCAAAATCCAGGTTTGGTGCGGATTTTAAGGGGAGCCCTGTACCAAAATTTGTAAATTTAAATTTTTACATTTTTTACACCAAAATGTTAAAAAATAGCATGGGGACAAGGGCCTCATCCCCACAACCCTTGCCTGGTTGTGGGGGTCTGCGGTTGGGGGGCTTATCAAAATCCCACCCCTATTTGTAAAAGTGTAAAAAAGTCAAAACAACAGGAGACAGTTTTTTGACAATTCCTTTATTTAAGGGGACCCCACCCCCTTCTGACATCATGTGATGTCAGAGGGGCGGGGTCACCTGTTTACATCACCGAGTGTCCCTACCCTTGCCTATATAACAGTTTTCACAGCCAAGAGACAGCAGTCGGCAGGACAGCTTTTTTTTCTATTTTTCAGGTCCATCAGGTGCCATGATTAAACATGAATGGACATTGTGGGGCACTTTTTTTTTAAATAAAGCAATTGTCTTCTGTTGTTTTTCTTTTTTTTTTTACACTTTTTGGGTGAATGTGTAGGTTTACAATGTACCCCTACCTATTCATATAGGGGGGGCACGATCTGGGTGCCCCCTTGTTAAAGAGGGCTTCCAGACTCCGACAAACCCCCAGACCACAACCAATAGGCAAGGATTGTGGGGATGAGGCCCTTGTCCCCATTAACATGGGGATAAGGTGCTTTTAGGGTGGACCCCAAAGCACCCTCCCCATGTTGAGGGCAAGCAGCCTGGCATGGTTCAGGAGGGGGGTGCTCTCTCCTCCCCCCTTTCCTGACCTGCCATGGCTGCTTTCTCAGACAAGGGTCTGGTATAGATTTTGGAGGGGTACTCCATTTTTTTTATTTTGGTGCGGTGTTCCCCATACAATTCATACCAGACCTGAAGGGCCTGGTATGGATTTTGGGGGGACCCCCACATATTTTTTTTTACATTTTTGGAGTTTCCATTAATATTCATACCAGACCTGAAAGGGCCTGGTATGGACTAGGGGGACAAGATTGCACCCCGTTATTTTTTTATTTTTTTATCTATATTGCCAGGAGCCGACAATACATTACAGCCACAAGCAATTTTAAATGACTTAGCTTTAGAAATGTAATTTTGCTGCGGTACTGTAATAAACATCAGAAAGAAGTGCTACTTTACAGATGGGCTAAGGGGACCCCCAGGCACGATATTTAAAGGAATATTTTTTTTTATTATTATTTCACTTTAACCACTTTAGCCCCGGACCATATTGCTGTCCAATGACCAGAGCACTTTTTGTGATTCGGCACTGCGTCGCTTTAACTGACAATTGCGCAGTCGTGCAACGTGGCTCCCAAACAAAATTGGTGTCCTTTTTTTCCCACAAATAGAGCTTTCTTTTGGTGGTAGTTGATCATCTCTGCGGTTTTTATTTTTTGCGCTATAAACAAAAATAGAGCGACAATTTTGAAAAAAATGCAATATTTTTTTACTTTTGCTATAATAAATATCCCCCAAAAATATATAAAAAAACGTTTTTTTTCCTCAGTTTAGGCCGATACGTATTCTTCTACATATTTTTCGTTAAAAAAAATCGCAATAAGCGTTTATTGATTGGTTTGAGCAAAAGTTATAGCGTTTACAAAATAGGGGGTCGTTTTATGGCATTTTTATTAATATTTTTTTTTTACTAGTAATGGCGGCGATCAGAATTTTTTTTCAGTACTGCGACATTATGGCGGACACTTCGGACAATTTTGAAACATTTTTGGGGCCATTGGCATTTTTATAGCGATCAATGCTATAAAAATGCATTGTATTACTATAAAAATGCCATTGGCAGTGAAGGGGTTAACATTAGGGGGCGGGGAAGGGGTTAAGTGTGTTCCTGGGTGTGTTCTAACTGTATGGGGGGGTAGACTCACTAGGGGAAATCACTTATCTTCTGTTCATACATTGTATGAACAGGAGATCAGCGTTTCCCCCGCTGACAGGAACGAGAGCTTTGTGTTTACACACGTAGCTCCCGTTCCCCGCTCTGTAACGAGCAATCGCGTGTGCCCGGCGGCGATCGTACCCGCGGCGATTGGGCATGCGCGCGGGACTCGGAGGAGTGCGGGGACGTGCGCTCGCCCCCTAGCGGCCGCTTTAAAAGCGGACGTATAGCTACGGGCTCTCGCCCAGGCACTAATATGACGGTGGGCGTTTTTGCATTGATACATGTCCCCATACATTTTGTATGGCAATGACTCGCATATAAGCCTTTAAAAAAAGTACTTTTGATTTTTCGTGTCTCATTGACTTTGCACCAGTGGCCGCCTGTAGTCACATAAAAAAAAATGGGCCCTTTAAGACTTTTTATTTTGCCTAAAATGTTGTTTTACTTATACTGCAGTGATGCGGTCTGTCTATAGAGGGCGCTGCAGCGCCGCCCCCTCTGGCTTTCGCAAATAACATACATTCATGTATTGCATGAATGTATGTTATTGTTGCCAGCTGCCGCTGGTCAATTCAGATGGCCGGAAATTGGGTGCAAGTTACCTGAATAACGGCAGCTGGTTGGCTGTGCGAAAGTGCCTATCAGAGCCTGCGGCTCTGATAGGCTTTCTGAGTACAGCCCTCGTCTCCCCAGATCATCAGATGTCTATCCTCGGAACGCACGGGAGCTAATGCTATCTGCTCCCTCCAGCCTGCAGGGGGAGATAGACAGCTGGCAGACTTTCCTTTTTCTCTCCACTTAATCACTTGTCACTTATCACATGATTACTGGAGAGAGGAACGAGTTGCTGCCTTCAGAACTGTAAGTACATGTGGGAGGGGGGGCACACTGATGTAATGGGGACTCTGATGTAAGGGGACACGCTGATGTAAGGGGGCTGCTGGTAATGGGTACTCTGCTGATGTAAGGGGGCTGCTGGTAATGGGGGCTGCTGGTAATGGGGACTCTGCTGATGATGTAATTGGGACTCTGCTGATGATGTAATGGGGACTCTGCTGATGATGTAAGGGGGACTCTGCTGATGTAAGGGGGCTGCTGGTAAGGGGAACGCTGATGTAATGGGGACTCTGCTGGTGTAAGGGGGCTGCTGGTAATTGGGACTCTGCTGGTTTAAGGAGGCTGCTGGTAATGGAGACTCTGCTGGTAATGGGGCTGCTGGTAATGGGGACTCTGCTGGGGACCCTGATGTAAGGGGGTGCTGTTGGTCACACTCAAAATTAAAGTGGGCCGGTCTGGATGAAGTCCAGGGACAAATTTGTGTCCCAGTCCAGCCCTGCCCCCCTGTCATAGTGCGTCAATTAATTTCACGGGCGCGGTGATGTCACTCGCGTGCGCGCTTCTCTTCGGTCAAATGGTTTAAATAGCTCACAGCATCACGGGTCAGGTAGAGGGCCCCTTAGCAGAATTTTACTTAGGGCCCCAGGGAGGTCAGGATTGGCACTGAGACTGACGGCCGTCTCAGCCAATCAGGTTCGCCTATTCTGGTTATTTGTAACCTGATCGGCTGAAGCGTCATCGAGGGCGGGAGAAGACATCGAGGGACGTGGAAGCAGAAAGGTAAGTGCATTTTACAGGGCACAGCAGCGACAATGGGCACAGAGGTGACAAAGTGCACAGTGGCATCAATGGGTACAGTGGTGACAAAGGGCACAGTGGCATCAATGGGTACAGTGGTGACAAAGGGCACAGTGGTGACAATGGGCACAGTGGCAACAATTAAAGGGCACAGTGACATGCACAGTGGCATCAATGGGCACAGTGGTGACAATAGGCACAGTGGCAACAATTAAAGGGCACAGTGACATGCACAGTGGCAACAATGGGCACAGTGGCGACAATTGAGGGGCGCAGTGGCTGCGTTTGATGGCATGGCACAGTGGTGACAATTGATGGCACAGTAGCTGCGTTTGATGGCATGGCACAGTGGCTGTGTTTGATGGCATGGCACAGTGGTGCGAATTGATGGCATAGTGGCTGCGTTTGATGGCATTGCACAGTGGTGACAATTGATGGCACAGTGGCTGTGTTTGATGGCATGGCACAGTGGTGACAATTGATGGCACAGCGGCTGCGTTTGATGGCATGGCACAGTGGTGACAATTGATGGCACAGTGGCTGCGTTTGATGGCATGGCACAGTGGTGACAATTGATAGCACAGTGGCTGCATTTGATGGCATGGCACAGTGGAGACAATTGATGGCACAGTAGCTCCATTTGATGGCATGGCACAGTGACTGCATTTGATGGCATGGCACAGTGGTGACAATTGATGGCACAGTGGCTGTGTTTGATGGCATGGCACAGTGGTGACAATTGATGGCACAGTGGCTGCATTTGATAGGTACAGTGAGGCTGCAATTGATGGCATGGCACAGTGGCTGTGTTTGATGGCATGGCACAGTGGCACAGTGGTGCGAATTGATGGCATAGTGGCTGCGTTTGATGGCATTGCACAGTGGTGACAATTGATGGCACAGTGGCTGTGTTTGATGGCATGGCACAGTGGTGACAATTGATGGCACAGCGGCTGCGTTTGATGGCATGGCACAGTGGTGACAATTGATGGCACAGTGGCTGCGTTTGATGGCATGGCACAGTGGTGACAATTGATAGCACAGTGGCTGCATTTGATGGCATGGCACAGTGGAGACAATTGATGGCACAGTAGCTGCATTTGATGGCATGGCACAGTGACTGCATTTGATGGCATGGCACAGTGGTGACAATTGATGGCACAGTGGCTGTGTTTGATGGCATGGCACAGTGGTGACAATTGATGGCACAGTGGCTGCATTTGATAGGTACAGTGAGGCTGCAATTTTATTTTCATTTCCCCCCCCCCACAAAAAACATTTGAGCACCAGCTGCCACTGCTTTGCACACATTTTTTTGCTGTTCGTATGTTCTGGTGTGAACTGAACCTGGTGGTGTTCAGCTCATCACCTAGTGCTGTGTTACTGCCCAGTCAGCTGCCTTCTTCAATTCTAAGATGTAGGGTACTATACTACCAATGTCATCTGAGGCCGTGTACACACGGCAGAGAACCTCGACGGGCAGAACACATCGTTCCGCCCGTCGAGGTTCTCTGCCGGCCGTCGAAATCGGCGACCCGCCCGTCGGGAATGACAACCAGCCATTCATCCAGGCGGGCCGTCGAGCAAATAGAGAGCGTGCTCTCTATTTCTGCTCGACGGGATTCCCGACGGGATGCTCGCCGAGAGCGTACACACGGCCGAGGTCCTCGCTGGAATGCAGCTTCCAGCGAGGTTCTCGCTGGTTTCCAGCGAGAACCTCGGTCGTGTGTACGCCGCCTTACAGAAACCTCCACCTAGCTTCCTTTCACTATGAGTGATTATTAACTCCCAGTATATTCAGCATGCACTATATTTACCCTTATATAACACAACAAGTTATAAATAGAAATATACTTCTCAACAATTCTCCTAGTCAAGTGTTCTATTTACCATTCTCAACAGGCAATTTTCCAGAATGCATTTATATTTCATTAAATTTTATCTGATTCCATTAATTTCATTTTCTGTAGTGGACAAGTAGCACTTGATATACAGTTCTATTCACTGACAGAGCCTCCCAGTGAAGATCTGCTCTCATGATTCCTGGATTTTAATGGAGAAAGAAATGTAGCTGAGCACATAAATCAAACAACATGAAAAGTCATAATTTGGGTTCACAATTTTTCAGTGTGGTGCGTTAACATGTGTTAATGCACATTTTTTGTTAAAATGCTTGGTGTTAAATTGTTATTATACCCACATCAGTAAAATCAGTCTGTATATGCAGTAAAGCATGCTTGTTATACTCACTGTGGAACCTAAGGGGTTGATCCTCTGTATTGTGTAAAAAGGCTGTTTGATCCTGTCTTATCTCATCCTCCCCTTTTTTTTGGGGGGGGGGTTGCATGTGATCAGCACGTGGCCAATCAGCACTGTACAGACAGAGGGTCAAGTGTCCATAAGACAGTCAGAGGAGAATGAAAACTCCTTCTACAAGCTTTAACCAGTGCTCGACCAAACACTGATAGAAGTTCCAAGCCTTGCTATATACTGCTGATGAAAAAAGGTATTTGCCGTATATATTTTCTAAAATAATTGCATTTCCATGTCCTGTGTACTGTGGAAGACCAGATATAGTGAATGCAGGGTCCTGGGTTTAGTAACGCTTTAAGACAGAGTGTTCAAAGGAATGAGCTTGCAGTTCACCAAAACATCCAAAAAAGAGCATGCATCTTTTTTAGGAAAAAAAATAAATCACATTAGTTACAGGGGGGCACTGCAATGCATGTTGGAGCTGGTTAGCCTTAGTGAGTTGGGGTGCCATTGAAGAGTAATGGCACCAAAATGTGCTAAACATGTAATGTGTGTATAGTAACAGAATGAGCACTTAGTATTTTGAGCACTTAGTATTTTGGGGGGGCACTGCAATGCACGTTGGAGCTAGTTTGCCTTAGTGAGTTGGGGTGCCATTGAAAAGTAAAACATGTAATGTGTGTTGTAGTAACAGAATGAGCGCTTAGTATTTTGACCATGAGCATTATAGTTAGATATAAACGTTACTCAGTGGAGTGGGGCTTTTTCACACATTCTTGATCACAGCAAATGTTTTTTTGCTGTCCTTCTGGTAGCCTAAAAGATCACATTTGATTTATGTATTTTATTCAGCAGTCATTTTATTCAACTATAAACATTAACTATAACATTGGGGCGACACGACTTCCAGCACGACTTTCAGAAGCAACTTCAACACGACTTGAGCATGAACCACAGGGCGATCTGGGGAGATTTACAACACGACTTGAAGTCCTTTTCAGGTCAGGAGACATTCCAGTGGCCAATAAAACAACAATCAGCTCTGGGAGAGGGAAGGGGAGGGAGGGGTTTGCCTGAGAAATGTATGTTATCTTGCTGCAAAGTCGCTTCAATTAAAACAGTGATCAGACTTGGAAGCGACTTCCATTGAAATCAATGGGTACAAATCGCCTAGAAGTCTGATTGAAGTAGTACAGGAAGCTCTTCTGAAGTCGGAGCGACATGAGTATTGTGTATTAACACCACTCCCATTCACTTACATTGCTTTTCTGGACAGCACGACTTGGGACGACTTGAGACGACTTCAAGTCGGATCCCAAGTCGCCCCAGTGTGAACCGACTCTAAATGTATTCCTTTGTTTTTGTTTTCTGATTACATGGGTATGAAACACATTTCCATTTAGCACTTTTTACTTTGCATGGAAATGATTTGCATTAGAAAACTACTCTTGGTTTTTCAAAAGACTTTCCATTTATGATAGTTGCTGCAACTAATATGACCTGAAAACTGATAAAAATGCATTTGGTTTCCAGAAAGGCATTTTTCATGGCTGCCATTTTTACTCCATGTGCTGTTTTTGAGGCTTGGGGGAGCCTAAAAAGGCCTCTATCAAGAAAATTAGACCCACTATTGTATGTATCAAGAGGTAGGTGTCTTTTCTTGAGCTTTATTACCTAACGGGGTAAAAGTAGTAGTAGATGAGAAGATAGAAGAAGTGGTAGGTAATGGATTCAGGCGTATAACTGGGTTTCGGAAACAGTCCTGCTTCCAACGACAACTTCCGTCGCCAATCTAGCCAGAGTGGGTATAGTGTATCTGGATAGGCCACTCTCAGGCCCCGTACACACGTCCGAGCTTCTCGGCAGAATCCAGCGAGAGGCTCGCTGGGATCCATATTCTGCCGAGAAGCTCGATCGTGTGTACGTTTTTGCAGAGAAGACTGTCGAGCAAGGCGTCTAGCCAAAATAGAGAGCAAGTTCTCTATTCCCTCGAAGGGCCATCGGGACTTAATGGCTTTTTCGACAGCCTGATCGAACTCGACGGCCGGCCGAGAACCTCGTCGGGCGGAACAATGAGTTTAGCCCGACGAGGTTCTCGTACGTGTGTACGCGGCCTCACTGGCCTAGCAGCCAGAGTGTCACTCAGAACTTTCGCAAAGCCTCTGCCACAGACCTTCCCAAAGGTGGAGATATTCTTGGTCCAAAATCCTTCTCAACACTGTATTAAGCACCCGCATCTCCCCTGAACAGCTTGTTTTATATCAGGACTGATAGGTGACCATCATTCAGCCTCTCAGAAACAATGTGTCCTTCGATGAAGCAGTAGGCCTCTCCTGAGATACCAGCCTCGTGCTCGGTATTCCCCCAGACAGGTTCTTCATCGGTCGGCTTCCTCCCTCGGGACGGACAGAACAGAACAACTCTGCAACCACAGACTCAGTCTACCCACTGAGCCCACAAGGCAGATTATTTTGCTCCAGACTAACGTCGTCCTGGAGCCAGGAACACTGAAACACACACCCCAGCCAGGAGGGCCACACACGGGGGTGGTGGGACAACTAACCAGGCGGATGGTGGCGACGACCCTAAACCAATGGCATCTGCCCCTAAATACCTCTCCCAGCATGCAGAGCGAGGTGATAAACCCCCACTGATTGGCTGCTGAGGAAGACTATCCACACTACCTTGACACTACTGCTTCCGCCTGTTGGTCCGGGGTGGGACCAGCTCCCCAAACAACGACAGTGGACACATACAATACAGCCAAAGCTGGAACAGAGGCCCTGAATTTAGCCAAATAAACACAGTCAGAGGCAACTAACTCTCTGACCACCCTCTAAATTTACAGCAGCACCAGCTATGAACAGGGCGCTACATAACATTTATAGGTAAAGTTGATCCAGGGAAAATCTGATTGCCTCTCGGGGATCAGGAAGAATTTTTTCCCTGCTGTAGCAAATTGGAGCATGGTCTGCTGTGGTTTTTCGCCTTCCTCTGGATCAACTGTGGGTATAGAATTGGGTAGATGGGATTGTACAATATTTTTTTTTTATGTTTGAACTAGATGGACTTGTGTCTTTTTTCAACCTGACTAACAATGTAACTATGTAACAAAACATTTTTTGGATAGAAAATTTTTAACATATCTAGCTCTACAAATCAATTGTTCTGGCAATCCCAGCTAAGAAGAATATATGCGTTAAGGTTCATTCATGCTTAGGCATGTTCATCCATTCTAGTGGTGAAAATATTTTTATTTTGATGATGAAAACAGAGAAAATCCTGTGTATACAGGAAATTCCCTGTTACCTTGTCACCGCCCTGGTGTACACACTGCTAAGAGTTACAACGGCTTGGGATATGAGCCAGTCACAACTGATCCCAGCGAGAGTAAATTGTTTCCCAATTTAAATTTTGAAGGGTTCAGGGGATTATGGTAGTGTTTTTTATATGCTGTATATATACTTCTTAATTGAAAAAAAAATGTAAAAAACAGTACAAAGCATACTAGGAAAACAATTCCATCAATAGTAAGGTAGTTATCTTGACATATACATATAACAAGGTCTCATAGTAAGGTCAGAATATCTTGGTTACTTGATCCTAAAGCCAGGAGGATACAAAAGTCAATAACAATCAGTAGAACAAACACAATATCCAGTAAAGAAAACAATAACGTGTCAGAGTGTCACAAATACAACTGGTGGAGGATACAATCAGTTGAGGATAGAGTATTAATATCTCTAAATGACACATAGCAGTATCTCTAGGCTTGTGTGTTGCATACCAGAAAATCCAAGGTTGCCATAATTTCATCACACTGGAATTTCTATTATTACTAGAAGAAAGCATAGTTTCTTAAGTGTACTATTCTAGTCTCTATAGTGTCAGGTATGTGATCAGATTTCCAGTATCAAAGGTATGACAAGGTATGACTTTAATACTCACAGTATGTATTTTTACAATAACATTAGCATAACAGCAACCAGCTCCAAGTACAAGCCAGTGAATAGGAATCAAAGATGGTGCCCAAGCTCCGCCCAATGTTATGTTGACACTTAGCTCCTCAAGTTAAAAAAAACAGCCTGTGAGTGCATTTTTTTTTTTTTACAAATAAATATTACAGTTTTACACTATGGGGATTTCTTCTGCTCCTGTGAAGCCACAGCCTGGCGCCCACAGTTAGAATGCTGACCCTTCAGAGAGGAGGGGGAGAGGAGCAAGGTCTCCTGCACCCACAACGCTGGACTGTGGGACAGTTGAGTGTCTGATTATTAAACGTCAGCAGCTACACTTTCTGTAGCTGCTGACTTTTAAATGGGTGGAACTCATTTTAAGTCCAAAATCTGGAATTAAAAGAGAGAAAGCAGAGATAGGAATGGGCATGTATCTCAGGATCTGATATGGTAATGGGAAGGAGCACCATGCATTTAGAGCAGCACAAATAGTTGGGGAAAGATTTGTAGGTGCTAAGTTTGTATACATAGAAGCTAGAAGGTAAGCATGTAAACATTTTCAAGGTACTTGATACCAATGGCTTCATAAACCAGTCTTTGAGATGTGTTAATATAGTGGCTGTATAATAGTTATGTAAATCAGTATGACCCAGACCTCCCGCTATTCTGAGTTTAATTAAACTGCTAAATTAACATTAAAGCCTCGTATACACGACCGGTTTTCTCTGCAATAACCAGCAAGAAAACTGCTTCTTGCCAAGATTACCATTGGTTTGTACGGGGCTTTCAGGTATCTTGTCAGGAAATCTTGCCAGAATCTCGATGAGAAAAAAAGACAACTTGCGCTCCTTTTTCTCTTTGAGATTCTTGTAGGCCTGTTTCCCGACGAGAAACCCAAGAGTGTGTATACTTACCTGTCGCCGTGGAAACCCGCGCATGCTTAAAATGACTTTGACGCATTTGTGCGGTAGCTTCCGCGGCATAGGTAGGGTGAAGCAAGATGGCGGCGACGGAATCGAATGTGACGAGCACATGCTCGTCATACACGATGACGTCACCGCGGTCTTTCCTTTCAAGAGAACCGCGGCAAGAGAAACGAGAGCCTGTACACTCAGGCGGCAAGAGTTTCTTGCCAAGAATCTCGTCAAGGAAAACAACGTTTTTTTTCCTGACAAGATTCTTGCCCGTGTGTACAGGGCCTTAGATTTAGAGGCTGGTATACGTAGTCATCTTGAAAGCTGAAATTTGATCTAACCAGGACAACTTTAGAAATATGAGATAAACTAGTTTGCATTTTGTTTAAGAAAGGTAGATAGTTCTCTTTGAAAAGAAGACCTGTCGTATTAGTAAGCAATAAGTAAATATGTAAGTATAAGTATTAGTAATACCTAGATAAGAAATTTCTGAATCTTTCAAAAACATATGTACTGTATTTATTTTGTAGTTCTTGTCTGGTAATAGAGTCTAAAGCAAGGTGAACATGGTGAACAATCCCTGAGTCACATTTTGCTGCAGCCTATAGATGCTTCTTGATAAGTGGTGAAGGGTAGCGCAACCCACAACACTATATAAATATATATATAAATCGTGACATCCTGTGAAAGATAATTATCCTCAATGAAAACAAACATAAATAATTATCTCCAGTGATAAGTGCCTATGACAACTAAGCTTAAAAGTCCACTAAACAAAACTGGAAACAAAATAACTGGATTTGATAGCAGCAGTGCTGTCTTATCCCCAGAGTGGTAATAGATGAACATCCATATGCAAAAGCAGGAATAAATTCGGGCATGCTGGCCCCTTACCAGAAAAGGTGGACCCCTAATGAAAGAGGTCTTGCGAGCATGTAATAAGGATCGGTGGCTGTGATTCTTGTTAGTAGATCCAAGGAACTCAGAAAAGATGCATCCTTCCATTGAAATCCAGGTGTAACAACGTATCCAGATCCACTTTAATGTTGCAATGTTGCAAACATTCACAGCTCTCCCAGGGATAGTGTAATTAGTAGAGATGAGAGAAAAAAGGCTTCATAGTGCAATAAGTTCAAAAGAAACCTCTTTATTAAAATAATTTTTTAGTTAACATCAGGGTTAGGCAACAGTGTGATGAAAATACAAAACAGTCTGTTAAAACCGGATAAAAAAAGATCAGCTGGTTTGTGGTGACGTCTGATACTATAGCTCCGCCCGACGCTGCGTTTCACCTAATGCAGGCTTCGACTGTCACGATTTATATATATATTTATATTGTGTTGTGGGTTGCGCTACCTTTCACCACTTATTATATCCCTTTGATTGCTGTATATTCCGGCATGTATTAAGATTGCAGCACCTTAACAGAGTTTTCTCTGTCTCAACACATTTTTTGTTTCTTATTGGTGAATTTGAATCACTTGATTGCTGGTTTGTGTCAGTGGGGAATTGACGGTTTTTAGTGTTATTAACCCCTGCATACCCCACTTGCCGCCAGTGTTTCTTTATTTTTATTTTGCTACACTATAGGGAGAGCGCAAATTCACCTTGCTACACATATAGATGCTTCTTAGCAAGCTTGATGTGGATCGGGAAAAGCAATGCATAGATATGATCTATGCATGTGTGTTGGCCTCCAGGGCAGCACACAGGTGTGGTCTTCCACTGTTAGGCCGCCTACACACGGGGAGACATGTCCGCTGAAACATGTCCGACAGACCGTTTCCAGCGGACATGTCTCCTCGGATTTTGGTCCGATGGCGTGTACACACCATCGGTCGAAAATCCCCTCCGACTGAGGACGCGGTGACGTGGCGGTGATTTTGACGCCACCACGTCACCACTCCAGGTAAAATACTTCCACGCATGTGTCGAATCCATTCGACGCATGCGGGAGATTTATGTCCGCTGGTTAGGCGTACTAACCAGCGTACATGTCCAACGGACAGGTTTCCAGCGGACAAATTTCAAAGCATGCTTTGAAATTCGTCCGCTGGAAAAACCTGTCCGCTAGGTTGTACACACGATCGGATATGTCCGCTGAAACTGGTCGGCGGACCAGTTTCAGCGGACATGTTCGATCGTGTGTACGCGGCCTTACTCTTTCCAGCTGCTCCAGGTGGCAGCTCTATAGCACTGCTTCTCTCTGTCCACACATGCCCCCACCTTCACACCATGGTTATCCTACATTGGATCCCTCCTATCCTCATCTTCCTAGCATGAAAACCACATCACACATTTGTATGCATGTGGGGTAATGTGTCCATTCTTTAATAGGGAACGCCTGCTTTACCTCGCACAGATGAAAACCACATTACGCATGTTATTGCATGTAAAGTGATGCATCCTTTCTATAATGGGGAATGGAAGGTAACCTCACACTTATAAAAAAATCACACATTTTCATGCATAAAAGGCAAAGGGTCGTTGTAACAGAATGGCCCGTGACACCCAGAGACGTTGGAAGGATGAAAGTTACTCTTGTGCCAGCAGCACCAAAAACTCTTGGGGTCGAAATCCACCCTGTGCCCTTTTGGGTATAGGGTGGCTAATAGTGAATCATAATTCATATTACATGAGATGGGACATTAATAATACTTCATATTGCAGGACGGAGATATCACAATGAGTCATGATGACATGACCAGGTCAGCCAGTGAGTCATACCTTTTGTATAATAGGCTATTGAAATATCCTAAGGTGTTGGCTATTCAATGTAAAGACACCCACTCTCACTGCCATTG